>CANJKZ010000096.1:4662500-5372500 GCA_947471745.1 Closterium sp. Naga37s-1 | reverse complement strand
TGAACAAGCTCGCGAGAGAAGAGCAGCTCGTTACCTGGTGTGCCAAGCCATGGGAGCCCAGCCACCAACACACAGCCGAGTCTCCACAGCGTGCGTTGCCCAGGATTCTCTAAAGCAACAGACAGCAGCGAGACGTCACCTGAAACGACTCGTCCACATTGCCGTCGTACAGGCGCGTCTGGTACGCGCGCACGACGCGGTCGAGCCAGAAGGAGTTCTCCTGCAGCCCCATCTCGTGCGCGCGCTGCTCCAACTCCCGTGCCGTCTTCACGTCTGACTCCTCCGGCCCCTCCCTCTGCACTCGCTCTATCTCCGCCACACTCAGGTCCACCTGCCAGGGGTGGGTGCAAGATGAACGGATGCAGAGAGCCTTGCTGACTCACTGGCGTGGCAAGGTGAGCGGATGCAGCGAAGAAGAAGGGACGAAGCAGAGTGGAAGCAGCGAGGAAACATGAAGGGCGAAGCGGCAGAGAGGCGTGGAACGGAGTACCGCAGCAGCGTGGGAGAATATCGACACAGAGATGCGTAGAGAAACAGAATCTCCTAAAACCCGAACGAAAGTCAGAGCAAAAGCGACTGGAGCAGAGCAGAGCAGAGCAGAGCAGAGCAGAGGAGGGAGCGCACAAGGGACCAAGCGGTGGTGGGGTCGCAGGAGAAGGCGACTGCCAGGTCCCCCCGCACCCCGCCGCCTCGTGATGGCCGCGCCCCCCCCAGGAAGGACGACGCCGCCACCGTGTAGATCTGCCGAGGAAGGTGAGGGGGGGGTGAAGGGGGTTGGTGGCATAGGGAACAGGTGGCAGGGGAGGCAGGTGAACGGACAGGGCGGAGGCGGGTAGAAGGAAATGGCAGGGATTTGGGAGGGGAAAGGGTGAGAGTGGGAATGGAGAGAGGCGTGGAAGGCGTGGTGGAGCGGGTGAGAGGGGCAGGAAATGGGGTGGAGCAGGCGAAGGAAGGGAGGCAGGCAGTCAATGCCTCAAAAGAGAGCGACTGCGAGGCGAGTGGGGGTGAGAGGCGAGTGGGAGGTGAGAGGCGAGTGGGAGGTGAGAGGCGAGTGGGGGTGAGAGGCGAGTGGGGGGTGAGAGGCGAGTGGGAGGTGAGAGGCGAGTGGGGGGTGAGAGGCGAGTGGGAGGTGAGAGGCGAGTGGGAGGTGAGAGGCGAGTGGGGGGTGAGAGGCGAGTGGGAGGTGAGAGGCGAGTGGGAGGTGAGAGGCGAGTGGGAGGTGAGAGGCGAGTGGGAGGTGAGAGGCGAGGTGGCAGGGGCAGAGAGTGCAGTGAGATGAGAGAGGCGTGGTGAGGTGAGAGACCTGGCCATGCTTGAATCGCAGCAGCTGCATGATGCGCGTCTCCAGCAGCTTCGTGAGGAAGCCCACCCACATCGTCTCCTCCACCTGACCGTGCTCATGTGCATGGCGCATGGTGCATGGCATGGCATGCAGTCACATGGCACGCAGTCACATGGCATGGAGTCACATGGCACGCAGTCACATGGTATACATGCAATTACTGCCATGCAGTCACGTGACATAGACTCACACAACACGGCAAATTGAATGAAAGTCAGACACGACACAGTGATGTTGCGCGTCTACACATGAGAATGAGCATTCAAAATCAGAAACTTTCCATGCAAGGCGCACTCATGACTGTGAGTCCCTCCATGTGTGCCTACACGTTGAGAGGGTAGGTGAACACGTTGAGACGCCTCAAGCACGCATGGAGCGGCACGGCACTCACGACTTTGGGGCTGGCAGGGATGGTGAGGGGGAAGGTGATCTGCGTGTAGCCCTGCGCCTCCACCATCACCCTCCTCACCTCCTCCCTGTGCTTCCCCACCACGCACCACACAGCACACGGCGGAGAGGGCAGAGGGCAGAGAGGGCGGAGGGCGGAGAGGGCAGAGGGAGGAGAGGGCAGAGGGAGTAGTAAGTGGGCTATTCAGAAACAGGGTAGGACAGAGCATCGACACGAGCAAAGCACATCAACAGAGAGACGCGCACAAGGGGAAAGCTGGCAGGACCCAGGCGCTCCCAGATGTCAACGACCCCAGAGCAGAGCAGAGCAGAGCAGGGCGCACCGGATGAGGGAGTCGGGGAACTTGAAGGGCAGCGCCGTGAGCGAGTCGCGCTCGTAGAGCGGCATGGCGGCTGATGGGGGAGGCACTGGGATGCCGCCCTGGTGTGGGGGATGGGGGATGCGGAAAAGGGGGAGGAGGTGGCGTGCATGTCAGACCGGTGGGTGGCATGCATGTCAGACCGGTGGGTGGCATGCATGTCAGACTGGTGGGTGGCATGCATGTCAGACTGGTGGGTGGCATGCATGTCAGACTGGTGGGTGGCATGCATGTCAGACTGGTGGGTGGCATGCATGTCAGACTGGTGGGTGGCATGCATGTCAGACTGGTGGGTGGCATGCATGTCAGACTGGTGGGTGGCATGCATGTCAGACTGGTGGGTGGCATGCATGTCAGACTGGTGGGTGGCATGCATGTCAGACTGGTGGGTGGCATGCATGTCAGACTGGTGGGTGGCGTGGTGGAAAAGGAAGAGAAGTGGGGAACTTGGCTCGTTGGTTGAGGTGACTGACTGAATGGGTGAGTAAGTGCGTGCACGAGTGGGCGAGAGAGTGTGATTGTGAGTGGTGATATAAGTGCTGCAATTGCTGCAGCACCCACCTCTTTCTGCCCACACACATCGACTCACACACTTAACTTCTGCCCACCCTGCGCCTGTGTGGCTTTCATTGCCACCTCACCAGCCACTGCCTGCACCTATCAACCGTGCCCTCACCAGGTACTGCTTGATGAGCGGCAGCGCCTGCTCCAGGCGAGTGCTGCCGACGATAACGGCAGTGAAGGGCGAGGGGTCCTTGAACGCCCGCTCAAAGTACTCACACGCCCTGCTGTAGTCCACGCGCTTCAGATCCGACTCTGTTATTGGCTGCAGGGGGAGGGGGACGGTGGGTGGGGATGCACGGGGGTGGGAGGGAGACATGCACGGGGATGGGAGGGAGACATGCATGGGGAAAGGAGGAGCGCAGGGGGGTGCTGCCGACGATGACGGCAGTGAAGGGCAAGGGGTCCTTGAACGCCCTCTCGAAGTACTCGCACGCCCTGCTGTAGTCCACCCGCTTTAAATCCGACTCCGTGATTGGCTGTAAGGGAGAGATCGGGAAGGGCGGGAAGAATGCAAGAGGATGGGAGGGATGCACGAAGGTGCGAGGCCCACCTTCCCCCTCCCCTCCCTGCCAGTACCACCCTAATCCCCATTCCACTCATCCTGTACCCACACAACACCTTGAACTTGTTGTAGCTGCTACCATATCCTCCTGACCCTCACCCCTCCATCCCACCCCTCAATCCGCACCAACGCTGCACGTCTAACCTTGAATTCGTACCTGCGCCCGTAGCTCATCTCCCTCACCGCCACCCCTCAACTCCACCTCGCTCCTCCCTCGCGCTTCCCAACCCCCACGCCCCGCCCCCCACACCCCTCACAGCACCTTGAACTGGTAGCTGCGGCCGTAGCTGATCTCCCTCACGCGGTTGGCGAAGGCAGTGAAGGGGTCGCGCTGCTGCCCGCGCACGGCCTCGCGTGTCATCTGCTTGATCAGCGCTATGTCCTTCGCCTCCGCCCGTATGCTGCACGTGAACAGCTGGTACACCAGCTGCACGCACAGGGCGAGGGGCGGGGGGGGGGGGGGGGATGAAGATGAAGATGAAGATGAAGATGAAGATGAAGATGAAGATGAAGATGAAGATGCAGATGCAGATGAAGATGAAGATGAAGATGAAGATGCAGATGCAGATGAAGATGAAGATGAAGATGCAGCATGATCAGCGCTATGTCCTTCGCCTCCGCCCGTACGCTGCACGTGAACAGCTGATACACCAGCTGCAGAAGGGGCGAGAGGAGGGGCGGTAAGTCAAAGGGTGCGATGCGGAGGCATCGGGTGTGGTGCGTCTCATGACTACTTCCTACACACGCATGCCCTCACTCCCCACATCCCCTCACTCCCCACATCCCATCACTCCCCACATCCCCTCACTCCCCACATCCCATCACTCCCAACATCCCCTCACTCGCACATCCCATCACTCCCCACCACCACCACCACCACCAGCAGCACCCCACGGCACCTGCAGAGCCGTCTCGAGGTCGTCCGGCGAGCACTCCCCTGAGAGCACGCGCATGTAGGACGACAGCTTGCACCCTAGACTCCCAGTCGACTCACAAGCCACCTTAAAGCCCAACAAGGGTGCGGCAGCCAGCTCACCTGCAGAGCCGTCTCGAGGTCGTCCGGGGAGCACTCCCCTGAGAACACGCGCATGTAGGACGACAGCTTGCCGCCCACCTCCATGCGCTTGCCGGCCAGCAGCTCCGCCATGACAGCTGGCGGGTGGCCGAATATGCCCGCCTCCCCCGCGATGCTCTGCGCCATGGCCGCCGTGTAGTAGTCCGCTTCCGACACCTCCGAGAGACCCCCGTACGCGTAGCCGGATATCAGGATCTGCGGTGGAGAAGCAGAGACGTTGGAGGGTTGTTAGAGAATCGGATGCTCTGCGCCATGCCATGGCTGCCGTGTAATATTCGGCTTGAGACACCTTGGACAGACCCCTGTATGTGTAGTGGTGGGGGAAGGGGGGGGCAGATGGACACAAGGGTTGAGTTGAGAGAGCATGCGATGGTTGCTGTGCGCCATGCCATGGTTTCAGTGTGGCAGTCGGGGAAGCACAAGCTCGAGAGACCCCCGAATGCCTACCCGGGTATGAGGATCTGCACCATTCCCATTGCCATGAGGCAGGCACTCAAGTGGAGTGCCAGAGCCGAGCATTGAGTCCCTGGAAGAGGCACGGCACTGCACGCTAGCCCAGCAGCACAGCCTGTGAGTAGAGCTGTGCGTGCTGCAGCAGGCCAGGTGGCAGCAGCGCTGACAGAAACGGCAGCGCCTTGCCTGCTGCCCCCAGAACCGCACACAACCCTGCCACATACCCCTGCTCCACCCGCTGCTCCTCCCCCCTCCCCTTCCCCCTCCCCCTCCCCCTCGCTCTCTTTCCTCCTCTCGTCGCCTCTCTCCCCCCAGAAGGAACGGGGTAGAGAGGAGAGGGGAGGGGCGGGCGGGCAGTGGGCACGCAACCGCTGGCTGTGGCTGCTCTTGCCCCTCTGCAGGCCTTCAGAGCTGCCACGTCAGCTGCCAGCTCAGCGCACATGCTTGCCACGTGGCAGCTGCAAGCAGCGCCAATCGCGGCCAGTGTGTCGAGCACCTCCTGTATCTCCCTCCCCTCCTTTCCCACCACTCTCCCCCTCCCATCCCTCTCTCTCCCCCTCTTCCGTCCTCGTCCCAGCCCTCCCATTGCTGCCCATTCGCCCCAACCACCCACACCAACACCACCAACACCACCCCAAGCACCGCCCCCATCCACCCATCCCATCTCTCCTTCCACTCCCTCCTCTCCCTCACTCCCCTCTTCCTCCTCCTCTTCCTCCCCCCCTGCCCTCACTGCCCTCTCCATATTCCCCAGCAGTGCATGCACACACGCTCTCACTCCGACTGAGTGTGCCGGCCGCAGGACCGCAAGCAGACACCGCCCCGCTGCCCGCACAGCCAGCGACTTGTCCTGTAGCGAGGCGAGTACAGCTGAGAGGCGCCGCCCGGAAAAAGTGGCGACTACATTCAGGAGAGAGGTCGTGGCGGATGGAGCAATGGTGGGTGAGGTGGTGACTGGGGCAGGTGCGAGCTTGGGGGCGTCTGAGGGCACAAGAAGAGGCTCCTGCCTAGTGATGCCAGCAGTAGCTGCAGCATCGTTGCTGCCACCGGTGCTTGGAGCAGCAGTTGCAGCAACGAGAGGGATGGGTGAGGAGGAGAGGAAGCGGAAGAGAGGGTCCCCCCACAGGAGCAGCAGCCGGGAGAGAGATCGAAGAGCGAGCGCTCGAATCGCCGCCACGTCATCACTGCATCCTCCAATCAGATGCGAGCACGCCTCAAGTGCAACCCGCAGGGAGGGCGAGGAGGAGGGGAGTAGGGAGGATGGGATTGAAGGGGTTGACGAGTTAAAGCATGGAGCAGCAGTATGGAGCGTATGGGGTGTGGCGATGGCAGCTGCAGCAGCAACAGCGGCAGCTCGCACAGCACGATAGTCATCCTCCATGCCCACCACCACCGCCCCTGCTGCTGCCTCCCTCAGGCACCGTAGCCACTTGCACTCACTGTTCTCTCCTTGCCCTCCCTGTCCCACTGCCTTCTGCTGCTGTTGCTGCCGTTCTTCTTGCTGCTTCTTGCGCTTCGCTCTCCTTCCACCCAGCTGTGGTTCCGAGTGGCTTTGGCGGGAGGGAGTGAGGAGCAGGGGCAGCGGGCAGAGGGAAGCGGGTGGCGGGTGCTTGAGCTTCTTGGAGAAGGCCTGCAGGAGAGCTGCCTCGTAGGGGGCGGGGAGGAGGAGCGGTGCGGCCGCTGGGAGGGGAGGCGGCGAGGGGGAAGAGGAGGCAGCAGGGGCAGGGAGGAGAGGCGGTGAGGCAGAGACGAGGGCAGCTGCGGTTCGGAGTGCAGCGCATCGGACGGTGGGGGAGGGGTCGGTGGCGCGCGCTGAGAGGGAGAGGAATGTGATGTCTGACACTGCTTGCCATGTCACTGCCTGCTGCTGCTGATGCTGCTCGTGCTGGTGGGCAGTCCCAGGGACACGTGTGCCTCGTTCCGATTGCTTACCAACACCTTCACCCCCTCTCTCCCTTCCCCTTGCCTCCCCCCGCAGCAGCAACGCCACTCCCTCCCGCCGCACCCACGCCACCACGTGTCCCACCAGGCGCACGGCGTGCAGGCGCACGTGCTCACAGTCGTCCTCCATGCCCTCACATGCACGCTGCACCATGCCTGCCACCGCTATCAGCAGCACACCGCCCTCATCACCCTCACGGCTCTCATCGCTCCCGTCCGCCACAGCCCTGCTCCGATCCGCCTCCCCCATTCCACATGGCCCTCGCATCGCCTCTCCACCCAGCTGCCGTTGAATCTCCTCCGCCCTGTCCTCTCCCCTTCTTTCCTCCCCCGCTCCTCCTCCCCATTCCCCCGCCACCACCAGCCAGGGTACCTCCCCCAAGGCCCCCAGAGCTGCAGCGCGGACAGATGGCACGCTGTCATTGGCTGCGGAATAGAGGGCGGATGAGAGGAGGCAGGCGTATGCAGAGACAAGGGAGGTGGAGGGGCGGGGCAAAGGCAGAAATTCTGCTTCCCTGCTCCTGTCCTCTCCTCCTTTCCCTCTAGCTCCTCCAACCCCTCCTACTGCCCCTTCCTTCCCCTTCACTTCAACTCCCCCTTTCCCTTCTACCACCCTCTCTCCTTTCCTCCCCACCCGCCACCTCTCCCGCAACCCGGCCTCTGCCAGCAGGCGGGCGAGGGCGAGGGAGAGGTCACAAAGGCGCAGGCGCACGCGGTGGGAGGGGTGGCGGGACAGGGTGCGGAGGAGGGGGGCGAGGGCAGCGCGCGAGAGGAGGGGAGAGAGGAGAAGCTGGCTGGCGGCAGGAGACTCAGGGGTGGGAGGCTTGCGAGGGTTGAGTGTGTTGAGTGTGACTGTAGCGGAGTGCAGTAACTGCTCCGTGATGCACCAGGGGAGAGGGCGAAGGACAGAGTCGGCAGCAGGTGGCGTGGTGGTGGCAGCCGTGGCATCGGTGGTTGCAGTTGGGGGAGGGATGGAGGAAAGGCAGGCAAGGAAGAATGCCACGGCGTGTGCACTGGCACTTGCTGCAACAGATGCAGTCGCTACACATGATGCTCTTGCAGCAGCGGACTTCTCAAGGGAGGCGAAAGCAGCTATAGCGGAGGGAGGATGGCTCCCAGATGCTTCCGATGCGGATGCTGCCATGCGTCCCAACCCTCTTCCATGCTTGATCCACAATCCCACACATAAATATCTGCTCTCACATGTGCACGCGTCTGTGCCTCTGCAACCCTGCACATTTATACCACCAGCACCAGAAGAAGCAGCAGCAGCACCAGTAGCAACAGCCCTTCCTTGCCTCGTCAGCAACAGCACGATCTGAGTCAGCAGCCTGACCACCAACACTGGCGCTGACAAGGCACCAACTTCAGGCAGCATTGGCCCATCAAGCCACGTCAGCAGCAGCCTTTCCAGCTCGCTCCCGGCCGCCAGCAGGAGAAGCCGATTGGCCGAAGCACAGAGCAACGACTGACTCCCTCTCTCTGCTCTACACTTGCTGCTCTCCCTCTCTGCCCTCTGCAGTGCTGCCTCTAAGCCCCACAGACTGCACTCCACAGCGCACACCTCATCACCGCACAGCACTCCTCCGTCTCCTCTCTCCTCCCTTCCTCCTCCACCCTTCCGCCCCTCCCTCCTCGCCCCTGGCCCCTCTGACTTTGCTTCCAATGCATCCCATCTGATCCCACTCCCTCCCCCGCCTGCCTCACAGCCCACACACCGCAGCTGCTGCAGGCAATGCACCACCTGCACCTGCCAGGGGGTCACACCCCGCTGCTGCTGCTGCAGCTGCTCCTGCTCAGGCCCAAGGGAAGGGAGGCCCAATGGCTCCACGCACATGCAGTCTCGCCGCCAGTGCAAGCACTCCTTGCACGAGCACACACACGGCCCGCCCTCCCCTGCTCGCACCCCTCCCTCCTCCACGCCTTCTCTCTCTCCCTCCATCCCCTGCCCCTCCGCTTGCATTTCCTGTTGCCCCTCCCCTCGCCCCTCCTCGTCCTCTTCTTGCTCGTGCTGAGCCCGCCTCTGCCCCCACCAGCCCCACACAGCAAGAGGGGAGGGGAGGTGTGCAGGTGAGCCGGCTGGAGTGTCTACCATGGTTAAAGCGGCTAGAGCAGTTAGAGTGGCAACAGCGGCGCCTCAGCTTGCGGATCAAAGGCGGCCCCATCTCAACGCGGAGCACCGGGCATGGGCCCATCTCCTCCCCATAGCCTTTTTCCTTCTGCATGCCCCACATATCCTCCTGCATCGCCCTCTCACCAACCCACGCCAGTCTGTAACCGTCTCCTTCCTCTGCCTCACGTCTCTCCTCTCGCTTCCTCCCCTCCTCTCAACCTTCCTTTCGCTCCTCCCGCCCTTCATTCTCCTCAGCACTTCTTCCCTCCACCTCATCCGCCTCTCAGCCTCCATTCTACCCACCACTCCCCCAGACCCACACAAGCAGCAACCAGCAGCAGGCAGAGGGCGCACAGCAGCAACAGCAGCAGCAAGGACCACTGGAGCCACAGGCTATGGCATGGCACCAAGCGACGCACGGCACGGCACGGCACGGCACGGCACAGTCGGCGACCTCAGCACATGACACGAGGTCGCATGCGCCCCAATTTGTGTCATCAGAGGCTGACACCGGGTCCAAATTCCGCAACTCGTGAACACACCCCAGGTTGAAGCATTGCACACAGTACAGAGCCTTCTCCACATGCATCGAGTCATCACCAATGAATGGTGGATGGCTCACTTTGCAACGGTTGACAGTCAACAGTCAACGGTCACAGTTGGTGTTTCTAACACGCCAGTCAACCACTGTAAACGGTGGTCCCCCTCACCTGGTCGTCAAGGAAGTCGGTGCATTTGACCGCCACGCGCATGCCGTTGGATAACCTCAGCTCCGTCACTCCCACACCCAGATACTCCCTCTGCTCCTCCACCTCCCTGCACGGGGGTGAAATGAGAGAAGAGAAGAAAGGAAAAGGAATGGAAGGGAAGGGAAGGGAAAGGAAGCGAAGGGAAGGGAAGGAGAAGGAAAGTGTTTGTAGAAAACCAGGTTGCATTCCCTGCTGCTGCTCAACAGCTCTCACCATTTTCTTGCACCCTCATGATCGCTCACCTGGCCACTGGCTATCAGTCACCCTGCCACCCACCTGCCACGGCTGCCACTCATCCCCCACTGCGTGCCACTCACCCCGGTACGGGTGGTGTCTGCACGATGCTCTCGGGAATGTCGTCCAGAGTCCATGGCTCTATCAGCTCCACTGCTTCTTCGCCTTCACCCCCCGCTGCTGCTGCTGCTGCTGCTTCACCGCCCCCTGCTGCTGCTGCTGCTGCAGCTGTTGCTGTTCCTGCTGCTGCGGCGGTTGTTGCTGTTGCTTCTGCCCCCTCTCCTCCCCCTTCCACCCCACCCCCACCCTCTAAACCGCCATCCCCCTCTCCTCCTCCCTCTCCTGCCTTTTCAGCATTCCCTTCTCCTCCCCCTTTCTTCTCTCCTCCCTCTCCACCACTCTCCACCACTCCCGCCGACTCCCCGTCTTCCCTCACCGCGTCAGCAGCCTCCTTCGCCTCATCAGCCTGAGCAGCCTCGTTGGCCTGCACAGCAGCCTTGGCAGCCGCGTCAGCGCGCATGGCAGCCACAGTGGCCTCCTTGGCGCGCATCACGCGGGCGATGACGCCTTGAATCGCCTCCACGGTGGCCTGCGCCTTGGCCTCCACGATCTTCACCACGCAGCTGCTGCTGGGTGAGATTTCCGACGCCACCGCTGCCACTTCTGCCGCTGTGATGCCTGGGGTCGGGAGGCGGAAACCAAGGGAAGGGGGTTGGGAACGTAAGGGGTAAAGGGATCGTGGGCCCACCCACGATCTTCACCACACAGCTGTTGCTGGGAATATTTCTGACGCCACCGCTGCCACCTCCGCTGCTGTGATGCCTGGGGATGATAGGGTAAGGAAGAGGGAGGTGACGGGGAAGCGAGGGGTAGAAGACAGGGCAGGGAGGGAGGGACGAAGGGGAGGATGGGAGGAAAAGCTGAGAGCAGGCAGGCAGCTGCCTCTGCTCTCTCCCCATAATCTTCACCACCCAGGAGCAACAGCTCCACAAGTGCCTTCTAGTTCACCAATCAACCTTCGCCACCTAGGAAATGATCTGACAATGACTCTTGTCGCCACCGACAGAACCACCAGGCTATCCGCACGGGGCAGCATCACCACACCAACCCACGTGGCAGCAGTGCCTTGTCCAATCGTGCCTCGTATTCCATGCCAGGAAAGGGCTCGACCCTCAGAAAGTGCTGCAGGTACTCCTCTCTGACTGCTGCCAGCCAGTGCACCTACTTAAAGCCCCAACAAGAGCACTGTACCTGGCAGCAGCGCCTTGGCCAGTCGTGCCTCGTACTCAATGCCGGGCGAGGGCTCGTCCTTGAGGAAGTGCGCCAGGTACTCCTCTCTCAGCGCCTCGCTGTACGTCTGCTCCCTCTCCACGTATGCCGACTCCACGTCCGCCAGACACTGCACGCGCGCCATCGCCAGCTCTCGGTTTGAAATGCCGTGCACTTGCACTCGCGCGACCTTGGGAGAAGCGGAGGAGGGAAGAGAGCGAACAGAGGGGGAGCAGAGGGAATAAGGAAGGGACTCTGGGGCTGCATCACCACTTGACGACGCCTCGTCACCTCCAGCTGGGCTCAGAATGAGCGTCAGCTTAAATCCTGGACCAGGGTCCCTCGCAGTGACCGGCAACGGGGAACTCACAACCGACACGCCTCCAACCACACACCCCACACTCACCTCCATCCACAGCGCCTCCAGTGCCTTGAGCGTGCCCTTGTCCTGACAGCTCGCGCTGAGGGAGAAGGAGCGCGTGGACTTCACCAGCGCCTCCACCGTGGCAGCAGCGGCGTAGAAGGGCGGGTTGGGGCGGCGGGAGAGCAGGAAGAGGCGGTGCGAGAGGGCGGCCTGGAATAGCTCCTCCACCAGATACTGCCTGTAGTCCATGGGGGTCACCATGGCTTGCACTGGCGCCTTGCATGTCACCATCACTGCTGACTGGGAGAGAAAAGAATGGGGGGGGAGGAGGAGGTGAGAGCTGAGAATAGCTCCTCCAGCAGGTACTGCCTGTGGTCGGAGGGGGTGACCATGGGGCGCCCTGGGCAGGGAGGGGCGATGCATGAAAGGAGTGGTTATCATGGTGCTTCAAGAGAAACGAGCAAGTGCAAGCATGGAGAAGCATGGAGGAGACGCATGGAGAGGAGAAGCAGCAGCAGCAACACTCGTAACCTCACTGCGTTGCACTCCACGCCACACGGCTGGCCTTTCCCAGACTCACCCCGCCAGCCTCCCTTTCAACGAAGACGGAGAAGCGCGGCTGCGAGTGCACATGAAAGGGCTCCTCCGGCACTGACGGGCGCGCGGATGGGCAGAGCGGCAGCTTGGCTGCAAAGTGCTCCGCTATCAGCGCCACCACTGCCTGGTGGTGGGGAGGGAAGGGATGGGGGCGTGACAGACAGGGTCGAACATGGCATGGTCAACAGAGGGGTGTGATCCGGTGGGGTGGGGGTGATGAGTGCCTGATGTTGCACGGGATGCAGGAGAGGGGGATCAGGAGGAGCGAGAGCGAGACCAGCAGGAAGCCAAGTGAAGTGTGGGGAGGGACCGGCAGGGTAGAGAGCCGAACACAGTGATGCGTGAGCACTAGCACACACCCCACATGCTGCATGCTGCATTTGCACAGACTGACCTGAGAACTGCTAGCCTCATGCCACCTGTGAGCGAACAACCCCCACGGCCACTACGGCCATGTTAGCGGTGTGGTACCACGTGTGGTGGGCGCATGAGTGCAACACAGAGGTCCATGAGTGCTGCTAGGCACATGCCCCACATGCCCCACATGCCATGCTCACCCACCTGAGCGTCAGGAAAGTCCCCCACAGCGACTACAGCCATGTTAGCGGGGTGGTACCACGTGTGGTAGAAGCGCTTCACAGCACCCGCTGGCACTCCGCGGATCACTGACTCCAGGCCGATGGGCAGGCGCTCTGCATACTGTGGGAGGTGCATTCAGGGGAGGTGCATTCAGGGGAGGTGCATTCAAGGAAGGTGGATTTACGGAGGTGCATTTGAAGGAGGTGACTCCAGTGAAGGTTTCAGCTTGCGGGTGGTGCTTGGCTGGGGCTTGTGGGAGAGAAGGGCAGATGGAAGAGAAAGGGATAAGATCTGCATCACAGGTGTACAAGAAACGACTCGCTGCACATAAACCTCAACCAGAAGCCTTCAACTCCATCCCCTAGGCCCCACATGCTGCCCCCCAGCTGCCAGCCAGTGTACGTCCTGCATAAACCCCATGACCTTCGCCTTTCCCTCCCTAAACCAGAAATAAACCCCGAACCCATATAACCCGAAATCCTAAACCCTGCTACTGGATAACCCCAATCACCTTGCTGCCGTGCATGAGCAGGTGCCAGTGCGCGTCCTGCATGCGCCCCATGGCGTTGCGCCTCTCCCGCCACTCCTCCAGCACCGCTCCCCTCTCCTTCTCCACGTCCTCCTCTGACACGCGGATCTGCACCCCCCCACGCACACGGGGGAGGGCGCACACAGAAAGGCGCACAGGAGGGGCCACACATTATTTCCCAAACCAGTGACTCAGGGAGGGATGGATGAAGGCAGCACCTCGGGTTTATCAACAGTGAGCACAGCCGGCCACCGGACCTGGACTTAGAGAGAGAAAAAAATATATATATTTGAATTGGCCTCGCCTCGCTCATTGTCAAAGTCAGCAAGCATGGACACGGCATGCGGCAGCAACTCAGGCCTATCCACCTGCAGCTGCATAGCACTGCACCTCGAGAGACTCCAACTCCCATCCCATGGCACAAACGCACTCCCCCTGCTCACCTCGCTGGCGAAGTCAGCTAGGATAGACACAGCGTGCGGCAGCAGCTGGGGCTTATCCACGGGCAGCTGCAGCTCGAGACACCCCACCTCCCATCCCATGGCACACGCCCCCTCCTCACTCACTCCAACTCCCATTGTGTTGCTCACCTCACTGGCAAAGTTAGCCAGAATGGAGATGGCGTGCAGCAGCAGCTCGGGCTTATCAACGGGCAGCTGCAGTGCCGTGTAGTGCAGCAAGAGAGACCCCAACTCCCATCCATTGCACAAGCGCCCCCCTCCCCTGCTCACCTCGCTGGCGAAGTCAGCCAGAATGGAGATGGCGTGAGGCAGCAGCTCGGGCTTATCAACGGGCAGCTGCAGTGCCGTGTAGTGCAGCAAGAGAGACCCCAACTCCCATCCCATTGCACAAGCGCCCCCCTCCCCTGCTCACCTCGCTGGCGAAGTCAGCAAGAATGGAGATGGCGTGAGGCAGCAGCTCGGGCTTATCAACGGGCAGCTGCAGTGCCGTGTAGTGCAGCAAGAGAGACCCCAACTCCCATCCCATTGCACACGCCCCCTCCTCACTCACTCCAACTCCCATTGTGTTGCTCACCTCACTGGCAAAGTCAGCCAGAATGGAGATGGCGTGCGGCAGCAGCTCGGGCTTATCAACGGGCAGCTGCAGTGCCGTGTAGTGCAGCAAGAGAGACCCCAACTCCCATCCCATTGCACACGCCCCCTCCTCACTCACTCCAACTCCCATTGTGTTGCTCACCTCACTGGCAAAGTCAGCCAGAATGGAGATGGCGTGCGGCAGCAGCTCGGGCTTATCAACGGGCAGCTGCAGTGCCGTGTAGTGCAGCAAGAGAGACCCCAACTCCCATCCCATTGCACAAGCGCCCCCCTCCCCTGCTCACCTCGCTGGCGAAGTCAGCCAGAATGGAGATGGCGTGAGGCAGCAGCTCGGGCTTATCGACGGGCAGCTGCAGCTCAAACACCGTCTCGTCTGCTGACGTGTACGCGTTCTGACACGCGCCGAACTCCGCCCCGATGCTCTCAAGGAAGCGCACGATGTCATGGTTGCTGTAACGCCTCGTTGCGCTGAAGGCTAGATGCTCGAGAATGTGCGCCACTCCCCGCTCCGCCTCCTCCTCCGCCAGGGACCTGCAGGGCCGCGGGGGAGAAGAATGGGAGGGTCTGCAAGAGAGCTTGAGTATGTGCGCCACGCCCCGCTCCGCTTCCTCCTCCGCCAGGGACCTGCAGGGCCGCGCGTGGCAGAACGGGGAAGGCGCATGGCGGATGGGGGGAGACGGACGGCAGGTTGGAGGATGGTGGGACGGAGGAGTGAGGTGGGGGAAACGAAAGGGAAGTATTCCAAGAGAATTTGAGTGTGCTCTTTGCAAGCACGATGTGATGTGGTGGTTGCTGTAGCGCCGCGTGGCGCTGAACGCCAGGTGCTCCAGTATGTGCGCCACTCCCCTCTCCGCCTCCTCCTCCGCTAGGGACCTGGCGGAATGGGGGATGGCGGATGAGGGAAGGGGGGTGGGGGATAGCGGAAGGGGGGACGCGGAGCGGGAAGGCGGATGGGGGATGGCGGACTGCGGGATGGCGAATAGGGGGAGGCGGATGGGGGAAGGCGAATGTGGGAAGGCCAATTGGGGATTGCGGATGGGGGATGACGGATGGGAGACGACGGATGGGGGAGGGGGGACGGCGGATGGTGGATAGCGGGAGGCGGAAGAGAGTTGGGTGAAAGGATTGGGGCAAAACCACGCTTGAGAATAGTGGAAGTCTTCTGTTCCTTCCCACCCCACTCTCTCTCCTCACCCCGCTCTCCCCACACGGTCCTCTCCCACGAGAACCAACCCCCATGCTCTTCAGATCCTCACCCCACGCGGACCGCCAGCGCCAACGCGGCGCGGTGCTGCGGCTTGGCGTTGCGGCGCACGTAGTACGTCACGCCGTTGTCGAGCCGCCCGTGCAACACCGCGCCCTCCGGCCCCAGCGGGATCGCCGCTTTCCGCGACTCCTCGCTCCTCAAATCCAGGGGCTTTAGCGAACGAAACGACGACACGTGTCCGGCTCCTCCGCTTCTGCCGCTCATCCCGCCGCTGCCGCTTCGTGTGAGACTCAGCCGAGTGATGTCAGGCAAAGGTGAATCTAGCGAGGATTCTGGCTGCCGGGGGGGTGATGGTGACGTCATGATGACGCCAGCCGCGGGATCTAGAATGTCTGAACCAAATCTCTCAAGGAAACGAATCGGCTAAATCCTGAAGTCGATAGTAATGACGACAGAAACTCAGCTTGAGAATAAGTGAGGAGTAACGACGGAACGTGCAGCGGCTCACTGGTCGGGATATGCAGAGGCCGTGCTGGAACGGGCGAAAGACAGACGGCAAAAGGAACTGGCTTACAGTCGGGATTCTGCGATGAATGGACCGACTGAAGCGAGAAACTAATTGAGACCAAGGAACTAACGCCAAAATATAGATTCTCCCGTATGACCGTTGTTCTCCTTGCAGGCCGGCCCTGTAAAAGGAATAAGAAGCCTTGCATCATTGCAGCTTCTTACAAAAAGAATTTAAAGACTCTCGGATCCACAAGATGCATATATACAAGGGAATACAGAATTATCTTAGTCTGATTGCTTCACTGGAAGGATGGCTGTACCCGTTTTAGAAGTTCAAACGGCCAGGTTTCTGAGCTAGGGTTTCAATTCCTTTCATGGATCAATTTCAATCCAACGGCTCATCGGTTACTTCGCTAGGCTCGACTCTGAGATCTGGCTGCTTCGTCCAGCCAACTGTTGCAAAAAAGAGCACCTGGGGTTTCCAAACCTGCTCGTTTGGCTTCTCCCCTTCATCCGTCCGTCCGTCCCACCTGTCCCTCCTCATCCATTGCTTCACGCTCAACCGCTCCCTGCTTCTAGGCTCAAAACGCCATTGATCGCCCGCCAGTCGCCGCATCTCACTCGTCCGTTTACCTCCCTAGCTTGCATCTCACCGTCCTGCAAAACTTGGACGCCCTCCGCTCGCCTCTCACAGTTCAGAGTTTCCCAGTTCAATCTGATTCGTTGCTCTCCCCAGAGGTACGCACTACCACTCGTTTTGGTTCCCCCATGATTTCACTACTCTTTTAGCACCAGTTACGATACCTAAATTTGGCAGACTATATATTTAGTCTGGAAGCCGTTACTCGAGTTCTCCTGTATTTCTGGCTTATCGATGCACCTGGCCTCACGTCGCCGCAATATCCGTTTGGTCCTACGGTTGTGGCTAGTTTGCGTTACCACTTTTCACACCCGACCTTTCATTGATATGATGATCGTCTCGTCCTCCGTTAGGATACTTGGTTCAGCGACATTTATTACATAACCATTGCGTCAATATTTTGGACATTCGTTGTCGCTTAACTCTACGATCCGTGTCCTGGTTTATTGTGGCAGGTCTTTCGTCAACCAAGTCAACGAGGTTGTTTCACTACGTTGCGGTGGGCAGTCTTTAAAGGTATCTCGTCATGGCGCAGCAGCCTGGCATGATAAATATTCCCGGTCAGCCAGGCCAGATGGCCTATGCTGCCGCGATGGGTCAACCGACAATGGCTCCTCACATGATGGCACAATACCAGACGAACCCATCTGCGGCGGCTGGTGCTGCTGGATCCGTGCCTGCTGCTCAAGTGGGGTCGCTACCCGCTGGCGCACCTGGGTACCAGCCTCAGGCGCTGCAGCAGCAGTTGCAGTATCAGCACCTTCAGCAGCAACACCAGCAGCAGCTGCAGAGCTTCTGGCAGCAGCAGATGCGTGACGTGGAGCACGCAAATGATTTCAAGAACCATCAGCTTCCGCTCGCGCGTATTAAGAAGATCATGAAGGCTGACGAGGACGTTCGCATGATAAGTGCAGAAGCGCCTGTGGTTTTCGCGAAGGCTTGCGAAATGTTTATTTTGGAGCTAACCCTGCGTTCCTGGATTCACACAGAAGAGAACAAGCGTCGCACCCTGCAGAAGAATGACATTGCTGGCGCTATAACGCGGACGGACATTTTCGACTTCCTGGTAGATATTGTCCCTCGTGATGAGTTGCGTGAAGAGGGAGGCGTAGTGGGAGCTGTTGGGGTCGGGGCTGGTGCAGCAGCCAGCGCTTTGGGCGCCGTCCCGCGCCCGCCTGTAGGTATGCCTGGCGCAGCAGATCTGCCGTTTGGTGGCATGTATTATATGCCGCAGACTGCTGCACCAACTGCGGCCACCATGCAGCAGCCTACTGCAGCCATTATGGCACAGCATCAGATGATGGTCAACAGGCATGCCATGGGAATGGATCCTTCCATGTACGGCCAGCAGCAGCAACAACAGCAGCAGCAACAGCAGCAACAACAGCAGCAGCAGCAACAGCAGCAGCAACAGCAGCAGCAGCAGCAGCAACAACAGCAGGCTCAGGCTGCCCAGCAGCAGCAGCAGCGGGCTGCAAATGCCATGGCAGGGATGGGTTACATGCAGCAAATGCCTCAACAGATGTGGCAGCAGCAAGGAATGCCACCTCAGTGATTCATTGCTAGAGTCTGAATAGCATTGCATGCCTTTGATTTGCCAAGGGAGGGAAGGGCCTTCAATGATTTCTTGAGTTGCCTTTTAGGTCAAGCCAGCTGTTTGTACAAACCAC
Source organism: Closterium sp. Naga37s-1 (assembly GCA_947471745.1). Lineage (NCBI taxonomy): Eukaryota > Viridiplantae > Streptophyta > Zygnematophyceae > Desmidiales > Closteriaceae > Closterium > Closterium sp. Naga37s-1. The sequence continues at coordinate 5,354,280 of CANJKZ010000096.1, read as the reverse complement.
TGGTTAGTGTTGTGTTTTGTTTTTTTGCACTTCGGAGGGAATATCACGGACTATCTGATGTGAACAATTTATTGAGGTTGCAATATGCTTTGGGCTGCTCCATTAGATCGTTAGTGAGTAGTGAGAAGCTGTTCCTTCGTACGCGGACAATCCATATGCGCATGGAATTGCTGAAATTGCGCAATACCGCAGCTAGCTCTACCGAATCAACTTTACAGGCACTTCTCGAGTCGGAATTGTGTACAGTAAATCATACCACACGAGCCCCACCAAGACCCCAAATTAGCCGACATCGCGCCTCGCTACTTCCGCCGCCCTTGAACAAGAGAAGGGACCCTCACAGCGCGTTCCGCACATCGGCTTTTGAAGACTCTAGCACCCCGAACCTGGTTCGCGAGTGTGGCTGCCAACAGCGACGAAGCAGGAATCCAGCATTCAGAAAGTTCGTTACACACAACAAAATCCGCCATCCCATGACTCTATGGGACTCTTCAGGAAATAAAAATATCCTGAAATTTTCCTGGTTCGTCTTCTGGAATTTTCAGATCAGGTGCCCCTGCAACGTTTTAGTCGGCGGTGGAGCAGACTCCCTCGTCTCAAAGAATCCATGGTTGCTCCTGATAACTCGATTCGCTCCAGAACCCCTGTTTGTCTCCGTAAGCCATTTTGGCTCGTTTATCTCCTCCCTGGCTCCGCCAGATTTAACAGGAGGCCCTTGCGCACATTGCGATGCGATGCGGCTCGCTAATATGTCCTCACTCTTCTGTCGTCGTCATCCGTCGTCGTAGTAGGCGTTACATGGTGCATTCGTCGCCCTCGCAGCGCGCTGCAGCAGTTTCACCTCCGCTATCGCTCGTCCCCGCTAAGGACCGACTCGCTTTGTAGCAATAGCTCCGCTTGCATTTGACTGAATCGCCACGCTAGATTTCACGGACTTCGGATACTGCGTACGCCTGAATTCGACTCTGAAAAGGCTTCCAAAAGCACATCCGGATATTCTTTATAGTTGTTTGAAAATCAATAGCATTTTGTTTAAAAACATCTTGTTTTTTGACTATTGATGCTGCATATTCACGCGTTATATTACACGACCATGCGACTCCTGGGCACGCGTGCGATAGAATCGATAGCGCAGCAGCGGCAAGAGCACAATCAACGGTCATGGATGAAGCACCAGCGACGAGAATCCCATAAGTTGTGGGCGACGCGTCTTCTGATGTCGTGCCTGATGACTACCGCCTTGCTGAGCGGGTCTCGCGGAGCAATTGACGGCGTAATTCGCGCAGGCTCCAGTGAGTAGCCTCACATTCGGAATTTCCGGAAGCCCTTTTTTTACAAAACATTGCATGGATCGAAACAAAGGAAACCATTTTCCTCTTCCTTTTACTCCCCCACACCCTGCAGCAAGCGCGCCTTACTTGAGGCGCCTCAAAACATTTCCCCTACTCCCTTCTCCACCTCCACCGATCTCCTTCTCCTTTCCCCTTCCGGACCTCTTTCCTGAAGGAATATATTAGAGAGCGTAGCGATAGCGAGAGAGTCTCTGCTATGGGAATGATGTTGCGCCAGCAACTTGGTAGAGTTTTGGTAGCGTTTGCCTCTAAGGACTTTGTGAGAATTGAAGTAGCATTTGGGCCAAGTAGAATTGCAATATCAATTATCAAACACACAAGCAAACACAAACATATATAGGCAAGCAAGAGTTGCACAATTGTTGCGTGGCGCTGCGAGTAACCCAACCCACACGAAAGTGCTGTGCAGGTGGGTGAACGCGCCCCGCACATTTCCAACCCAACTCGGCACCGGAATGTCTCACCGTGCACGCTACTCCTGCCAACACAGCAAGTGAGCAGCGTGCCTCACAAGCAAGGCACCTACGACCCCCAAGACTCGTCATTCCTAGCACCGATTCCGCCGAGTTCGCTGCAGTAGCTCACAGTCACCCGTAGTCACTAATGACCGCCACCGAACTCGTGCGTCGGTGCCGAGTAGACTCAGTCGTTAGGCGCCGACCTGCCAAGTCAAAGGTCATCGAGGGCCCTTGCTGTCGTAGGGCCCTCTAACACTCCCCTGCCATACTACAGCAAAGCCCTTTATAATCACAGGGCATGCATACACACATACACACCAAAACAAAGGGATGCACACAAACGAAACACGCTCAAAGTGTAAACACGCACCGCACCAGCCATGGATAGGCCATGGCACCATCCACATCATGGAGTGTCTAGGTCTTCACTCCCCTCACTCGAGAGCCGCACCTGCCCCACAGCCTCGAAGCAACGACTGAAGGCGGGGAAATGCAATGCCTTTGTGAGGTAGTCAGCAGGCTGCTCGCTCGTAGGGATGTACTGCAGCTGCAGCTTCCTGCGCTTGACCATGTGCTGCAGCCACATGTGACGACGCTCCATGTGCTTGAGGCTCCCCTTGAGCCCCATGCCACCTGCCACTGAAATGGCGGAGGAGTTGTCCACAAAGAGAGTCGTGGGCTCCTCACTCCTCAGCAGTTGAAACTCTGCCAGCAGGAAGCGCAGCCTGCGCGCCTCCTTCCCAGCCTCCACAGCAGCAACGTACTCAGACTCAGTGGAGGAAAGGGTGGCGCAACGAATCCGCTGGCTCGCCCATGAGACAGCAGCACCCCCGAGCACGAAGACATAGCCACCTGTGCTGGTCCTGTTCTGCTTGTCCCCTGCATCATCAGCATCGGCGTAGCCCACCAGCTCCAAGGACTCCGGCCCACCACCAAACTCCAGCGCCACATCCCTGCTCCCCACCAAGTACGTCAAGCACCGGTCCAACTCCTTCCAGTGCTGATCACTCCGCACAGTCTGGCCCGACCCCAGCTTGCTGCAGGCGAACGAGATGTCGGGACGGGTGGTACAGGCCGCGAACTGCAAGGATCCCACCTTCTGCCTGTACTCCTCCTCCTGGCGAGACTGCCATCCCACATCCTCGAAGGTCTGCACACTGAAAGGGTCAGAGGAAAGAGGGGTTCGAGGCACTCGCAGCGGCTGCTCCCCGTCAAAGAAGCGCCTATGGACCTTGTCCACATAGGCCCCCTGGTGCAGCCACAGCCTCCTCGTGGGCCTGTCCCGAATCAGCTGCAACCCCAGATATTTCTCCACAGGGCTAATCTCCCGCAGCTGAAAGGCACTCTGCAGCAGGTCACGCAGCTCCGCTAGCATGCTCTGACTGCGGCTGGCAGCAAGCAGGTCATCCACATACACCAGCAGCCAGCACATCTCCCCCTCAGCATCAGTCTTGAAGTACAGAGCCTCATCCACCTTGCTCTTCTTCCATCCAGCCCCAAGCAGCACCCCATCCAAGGCCTCATACCATAGCATCGGGCTCTGCTTGAGCCCATACAGACTCTTCACCAACTTACAGACACGAGGAGTCCCATCCTCGTAGTAGCTCGGCTGCTCCATGTAAAGGTCTCGGTCCAGCACGCCATGGAGGAACGCGTTCTTCACATCGAGCTGCATCAGGTCCAAATCAAGTGCAGCTGCAATCGCCAGAAGCACACGCGCCGTCACATAGCTTCCCACAGGGGCGTACGTCTCCTCATAGTCCACCCCTGCCACCTGCGTGAACCCCTTCACCACCAGCCTCGCCTTCTCACGCTCCACTATCCCATCAGGTCGGAACTTGGTGTTCAAAATCCAGCGGTTCTTCATCACATTCACCCCTGGCGGACGCGGAACCAACTCCCACGTCCCCTGCTCAATCAAGCTCCGCATCTCCTCATCCATCGCCTCCTTCACCTTGTCTCCCTTCCAGCAGCCCAAGGCCTCCTTCACTGTCATTTTCGCTATGTCCCACTGCCTCTCAGGATCAGCTGCCACGTCCGGGTCCAGGTTAGTCCACTCTTCGTCCTCCTCCTCGTCATCCAAGCCCGCTGGCTCAACCACTACAGCCCAAGCGTATCGAACAGGCGGGACACCACGAGTGATGCGAGTGGAGCGACGCAGTGGTGCAGTGGTCGTCCCAGAAACCAACACACGACCACCATCTCTAATTCCCCACATCTCCTGCTCCCCTGTCTGCTGCTCCCCAATCTGCTGCTCCCCTGTCTGCTGCTCCCCTGTCTCCTGCCCCCCACTCTGCTGTACTCCATCCATACTGCTCTCGTCCTGCAGCTGCTCAGTCTCAAGGCGCTGCCCGTCGGTGATCTCCACAGACGGTGGCACCTCCATCCCCCCCTCACCAACGGGCGGCGCCGTGGAAGACGAAGAAGAGGGCGGAGCAGGTGCAGGAGGGATGGAGGGTGGAAGGGGAGATGGAATAACAGGAGGAGGAGGGGAAGCCAAGGGGGGTGAGGAGGAAAAAGGCGGGGCAGGGGGAATCACACGAGGGTAGACTGAAGGCGGAGGTGGGGTGGGGACCGAGGTAGGGACATAGGGCATAGCAGGAGGTGCGACCACCTCCTCCTCCTCCTCCGCCTCCTCGAGAGTGATCGGGAAGAGTGAGGGAAGGGGCTCATAGGGCATCGAACGCCCCCCATGCTCCTGCTGATGCCAAGCCTTCCATCCTGCTAGGGACATGGTCTCATAGAACACAGCTTCCACAGTGGTGATGAGGCGGTTGGACTCCAAGTCCAGCACGGCCCAGCCCTTGCTCGCAGCTGACACACCCAAGTGCAACCCCCAGCGAGCCTTAGGCGCCAGCTTCCCCCCACGCTGCGACTGTGGTACCATGTACTGCAGCATGCAGCCCCAAACATGCACCATACTGACATCAGGTTTGCGTCGGAAGGCGAGCTCGTACGGCGTCACACCAGAGGGTAGTGAGGCGTGCTCCACGCGGTTGCGCACCCAGATGGCCTGAGCCAACGCCAGGTGCCACCAGTGATGCTGCACACCCATGTGCAGCAACATCGTCCGCACCGCCTCCACAATGCTGCGCATCTCCCTCTCGGCCATCCCGTTCTGCTCCGGCGTGTACGCGCATGTGAGGTCATGGATTATGCCTTTACCGTCGAGGAAGAGCGTGAAGTCGTGCCCCAGGAACTCGCCACCCCGATCAGTGCGCAGCGCCTGCACCGTGGTCTTGCACTGTCGCTCTGCCATCGGGAGCCACTTCTGGAACGCCGCCAGCGCATCACTCTTCTGGGCCAAAGGGTAGGCCCATACATATCGCGTCTTGCGATCCTTCAGCACCAAGAAGTAGCGGCTGCCGTCCTTAGCTGCTTCACGGAAAGGGCCACACAGGTCAGCATGCACCACCCCGAGCAACTCATCCTCCTCCTCTCCCACAGAAGGAAAGGTATGACGAGTTATCTTTCCCCCAACACAGGAGACACAAGGTATGCCTGACTTGCCCCCCTTCTCCAAATCCAAGCCCTTCACTGACCCGTGAGCCGCTGTGCGCTCGATGGCATCAATACCAACGTGTGCCATACGCGCATGCCACAGGTCCCCCTTAGACCGTACGCCGGTCGCCAAGGTACGAAGTGCCACCGTTTCGCCTTCCTGCTGCTGCGTCGAACACGGCTGGAAGTTCGTGCAGAGAACACGCCCCTTGAACTCCGCACGACCAAGGAGCGATCCATCTGGTGCCCGCAGCAAAGTCACATCCCCGGCATCCAGCAGCTGCACACCACTATCACGCAGCTGCCCAACAGAGAGAAGACTCGCCTGCACTCCTGGTACGTACAGCACGTCCGGCACCAAGACACGCCTGCCCCCCTCCCCAAGAAGAGCGACTGTGCCTCGCCCCTGCACCTCCTGAAGGGCGCCGTTGAAGCCGGTAACCTGCTTAATGCTGCCGCCGCTGCTCATCTCCACAAAGGCAGAACGATCTCCCATGAGATGGTGGGAGCATCCGCTATCAAGCAGCACGACGCTCGGGTTCGCCTTCACAGCAGCTGCAACAGCCTGTAAGCCCTCCCCGGCCTCAGGCTCTAGCACAACGAGAGGAGTCTGCTCCACAACTGGCTTCACCATCGCACATGATGACTGCCCGCTCCCCTTAGAGCCATCACCCCCCTTTCCGCTGCTACCTCCAGAACCCTCTCCACCGGTGTCTGCCTCCTTATCCGCCCGCTTCTGACAGTACTTAGCAACATGCCCTATTTGTCCACACACATAGCACTTCCCCTTGAAGCCCCCTTTCCCCCCCTTCGGCTGGCCATCCTTACCCCCTTTCCACTTCTCCCCTCCCCCACCAAGCCCACCCCCATTCTTAGGCTGCTGCTGCTGTGCCGTAGTGGGAGGGGAAGGGGATGAAGTCTGCTGGAAATAGGGCTTACCCTTCTTGGTAAAAACCTGGTTATCCTGGGGAAGAAACTGGTCCTTCCGTCCCTCTGCCGCCAACGTACACTCCTCCTCGATGATGTAGCTAGCGAGGGTGTCCTCGTCCAACTCCTTGCGCACCTGCGGCAACTTCAGCATCCTGCGTAAGAGGTTGTACTGCTGCGGCAACCCCTTCACAACGTGAGTGATGTACGACGCCTGCGAGTAATCTACGCCGGCCATCCTCAGGTTCACTAGGATCTGCTGCGCACGGTTGCAATAGGACGTAGCGGACTCGTGCTCTCCCATCTCGAGGTTAGTGAGCGCCTGCTCTAACTGACCGATGTACAGATCGTCCTTCGCCATGTACGTGCGCATAATAAACTGCCATGCCTGATAGCCGGCATCGACCTTCATGCGACACGCCTTAAGGGCGATCTGTACGGTTCGGGAGCAGCATCGGGAAATGGTGGTGAATGTCAGCAACTGCATCGCGCGGAACTGAGAGAGATGCGCAAGCGCACGCGCTGGTGGAATGGGGGTGGTGCCATCTATGAATCGCTTTAGCTGAGCGATCTCAAGCTGCGGCTCGATTGATTCTGTCCACGTCGACACGTCGTGACGTCCTTCTAACGGCCTAGTGACAACGATCTTGTCTGGAGTGAATCTGAAGTAGCCATAGTTGGGGGCTATTCCCTCGTCCCTCGACATCGATCCAATCGGGGTAACGCCCGGCATAGCCTCACTATCGAACTCTTCCGCAATTCCTCCTCCAGCAACGCTCCGCCGTCCTACATTCGCATGCTCTCGTGACGCTGCTGCACGATGAACACGCTCCTGTACACCGCCAACGCTAGCCGTACTAAACCGAGTTGGTCCTCGCAGGACCCCACGCGACATCAACCCATCAAACTCCTCGTCATCGCTATTTCCGCCATCGACAGCCATATCCCACGCACTAGTACCTCCCGCAACTTGCTCAACATTCTCTACACGTGGCGAAGGGTGCTCACGACGCCGACGCGAGCGCAATCCCTCCAACATTAGCTCGTATTCGATATCACTAATCTCACCACGAGAATGACGAGCCACGAGATCCTCCTCTAGGGCGCGCAAATTACCGGCCTCCACGTTCGCCTCCTCTGTACTCATCCTCTACGACGTCTCTATAAGGTACCACAAATTAAAATAAAGTGCCCCTTCCTTAAATCCCTCGTCTCGGGGTCACCTCACAAGGGTCCTCAGACGAGTGGTAATAAATTACCAAACGCCCTATCCTTGGGTCCGAGAACGTAACTGGAGGGAAATCAAGAGAGGTTCAACTTAGATTAATAAGCGCCCTTCACTAACGCCGCACGCCAAGGCGAGTATACGAACGCGAATATCAACGACGACAGAAATCTATGCGTGTTCGTTCCACGCTCACCGCACCATGAAGGAATATATTAGAGAGCGTAGCGATAGCGAGAGAGTCTCTGCTATGGGAATGATGTTGCGCCAGCAACTTGGTAGAGTTTTGGTAGCGTTTGCCTCTAAGGACTTTGTGAGAATTGAAGTAGCATTTGGGCCAAGTAGAATTGCAATATCAATTATCAAACACACAAGCAAACACAAACATATATAGGCAAGCAAGAGTTGCACAATTGTTGCGTGGCGCTGCGAGTAACCCAACCCACACGAAAGTGCTGTGCAGGTGGGTGAACGCGCCCCGCACATTTCCAACCCAACTCGGCACCGAAATGTCTCACCGTGCACGCTACTCCTGCCAACACAGCAAGTGAGCAGCGTGCCTCACAAGCAAGGCACCTACGACCCCCAAGACTCGTCATTCCTAGCACCGATTCCGCCGAGTTCGCTGCAGTAGCTCACAGTCACCCGTAGTCACTAATGACCGCCACCGAACTCGTGCGTCGGTGCCGAGTAGACTCAGTCGTTAGGCGCCGACCTGCCAAGTCAAAGGTCATCGAGGGCCCTTGCTGTCGTAGGGCCCTCTAACATTTCCCTCCCCTCTTCCCCCCTTTCCCCATCCCCTTCCCCATTCCCCAGCAGCGCCCGTCAAGCCTCCCCAGCGCGCATGGAACTGCACCATTTCCCGCGGAATGTGGGTGCCTTCCAGAAAGCTTCCGAGGTACAACGGCGCATCATGTCCGTTCATCCGGTCGTCGCACAACTGTCGGCGGCAGGGACGGACGAACTTCGACTATCAAAAGCTGCAGTGGTGGGTAAGTCGGATTGTGGGTTATTCTCATAAGGTGGACGGCAAGTGGTAACAGCAGGGACAGCCGGAGCGGACAAATTTCGACTACGAGAAGCTACAGTGGCTGGTGAACCGGGTCTGACAAGGGTGCTGGATCAACTCTTGACAACAGTGGCAGCCAGGACGGATGGACTTCGAGCATCAGAAGCAAAGACGGGGAGTGGGATGGAGTGCATGGATGCTCTGAGCTGAGTCAGTCTCACAACAGCTGCGGGGGCGGACGGGCTTTGAGCACCAGAAGCTGCAGGGGCGGAAGAGTGGAGTTGAAGCTTGGAGTTATTCCATAGTCACAACAGCAGCGACAGCAGGGGCGGACGGGCTTTGATGGTGGTGGAGATGGTGGATTCTGCCTAGAAATACCTCGCGGACTCAGTAGGGGGATCAACTTACCTCCGTCTCTTCAAGCTTCCCCTCTCTCCTCCCTCTCCCCCCCTCTCCTCCCTCTCCCCCCTCTCCTCTCCTCGCTCTACTCCCTCTTTCCCCTCTCCTCCCTCTTCCCCTTCTCCTCCCTCTCCCCCCTCTCCTCCCTCTCCCCGCATATGTAGCCATTACGGTGCACCATACAAGCTGGTGCTGGTGCTGGGAGATTCTGACTGTAACGATATCAACCCATCTGCACCCCTCTTCCCACTCCCCACCAGCCCATTGGGTGCACAATACAGCGCTTAACACCAGTTCGTCTTTTGAGGCGCCTCAAAAGGGATCAATCATCCTCACTCTCCTCACTCTCCTCACTCTCCTCACTCTCCTCCGTCCCCTCCTCTGCAGCCCATTGGGTGCACGGTGCAACGCCTCACTCCAGCGCGCCTGGTGCAGCAGTTTAAGAACAAGCTGGTGGTGGTGCTGGGGGACTCGGTCTCCAAGAACCTCACCAATTTCGTTTAAGGTATCAAACAAACTCAATCTCCCCCCACTCCTCCCTCTCCCCTCTCCCAGCCCATAGGGTGCACGGTGCAGCGATTAACCCCAGCGCGCCTCGTGCAGCAGTTCAAGAACAAGCTGGTGGTGGTGCTGGGGGACTCGGTCTCCAAGAACCTCGCGGATTCAATCAAGTGCACGCTGCATGCTGCCACTCCCCGCTCCATTAAAACGTTCCGCCTTGCCAGCGGAAAAACAGAGCTTGCAGGGACGTGGGTGAGTGAGTGAGTGAGTGAGTGAGTGAGTGAGCGGGTGAGTGGGTGAGTGTGTGTCAGATGCATTGGTGGGTGAGTCAGTGTGTGTGAGTGAGGGCGTGTGAGAGGCATTGGCGGCCGAGTGAGGGTGTCAAGTGCACGCTGCATATAGAAACACCCCAGTCCATCAAGACGTTTCGCGTTGCCAGTGGAAACACAGAGCTCGCAGGAACATGGGTGAGTGTATGAGGCTTTTGTCCGTGATTTAGAGTGTGTGAGAAGCATTGGTGGGTGAGTGAGGGTGTAAATTGCACGCTGCATGCCGCCCTGTCCTGATACATCGAGATTTTCCGCTTTACCAGCTGAAAGACAGAGCTTGCAGGGACAGTGGTGAGTGTATGTGGCACCGGATTGTGAATGAGTGTTAGTGAGAGGCATTGGTGGGTGAGTGAGGGTGGCAAGTGCACGCTCCATGCTGCCCCCTGGCCTGTTCCAACAAGTCGTTTCGCCTTGCTGGCGGAAGACGGAGGTCGCATGGACATGGGTGAGTGAGTTGGTGAGTGTGTAGGGCGTTGGTGGGTGGGAGAGTGGAGTGAGTGTGCGTCAGAGGCATTGGTGGGAGAGAGAGTGTGTGTGTCGTCTGGTGGGTGAGTGAGAGTCACACCTGGGTAAGTGAGTGTGGGTGATTGAGATGCACCGGTGAGAGAGTGAGCGGCATCGGTGGTTGCGTGAACCAGCCTGTGTTGAGAAAGAGCTTGCAAGGCAGCTGGGTAAGTGAGTCAGGCAGGTATCTGTGGGTGTGTGGGTGTGCCAAACAGTGAAGTAGAGCTGTCTGGCACCTTGGTGAGTGGGTGTCTGTGAGTGTGTAAACCAACCTGGGGGTTTGAGTTTGCCTTGATTGTATACACTCTTGCTGTTGTTCTTCAATCGCCACTTTTCTGTTTGACAAGGGTTCACTTCACACCTTTTTGATGGTGCAACTTTCTCAACCCTACCTCTTCACCCCCCTCCCAACCACACCACACCAGCCCCATTCCTCCCTTTAACCCTATCCCTCCCCCACCCTGCCCTCCATCCCCGTCATTAGATCCCTCGCTACAACATCCGGTTCGTGTCGGTGTTCTCAACGCACCTCAACAACGCAACCTCCCTGGAGGGCCAACCCAACGCTCAAGACATCAAGGCGCTGTCGCAACAACCCGAGAGCTTGGAGTCAGTTGGAGGGAGGAGCACGGATAGGAATGGAACAGCTGAGGGGATTGCAAGGAGCGCTAATACGGTGGAGAGGATTGAGACGATGGCCAATCAGCAGTCGCAGCGGATCGATCTGGACCAATTGGATCCACGCGTTGTGGATCTTCTGCCACTCGCTGATATCATCATTTTCCAGGCAAGCTGCCTTTGGGAGTCATTATGGAGTAGACCACTGTGACCATTTTCCAGGAAACCTGCTTGAATTGAACTCATATGGTGCAAGAAAAAATATTAGCTTTTGGGTCGAATTTCACTGTCCCAACCAGCCCACCGTGGCATTCTTGCAGGCGACCAACTGGTGGTACTCCCCCTCCAACCAATACTACCTCAAGAACCGCCGAGTCAACTCATGAGGTGCCACAAGATTTGCCTGTCTGTCCCAATCCACCATTGCACCAATGCAGGCGACCAACTGGTGGTACTCCCCCTCCAACCAGTACTACCTCAAGAACCGCTGAGTCAACTCATGAGGTGCCACAAGATTTGCCTGTCTGTCCCAATCCACCATTGCACCAATGCAGGCGACCAACTGGTGGTACTCCCCCTCCAACCAGTACTACCTCAAGAACCGCCGAGTGAACCTGACTCACAGCAATGCATACGCCATCGGTCTCACCACGCTCAGGAACTATGTCACTCGCTCGGCCCTAGCGGCTGCTCGCGGCTTGAAGGGGTTCAAGGGGAAGGTGGTGCTGCTGGGTGCTTCGCCCTCCCACTACAATATACCCGTGCCGGGGGTCAAACCGGGGTTCTGTGAAGTGCAGGAGATGATGACGCTGCCGCAGGTGAGCAGTTGGGGGTGATGACTTGGCATGTGGTGAGCGGATGGGGGGATGACGTTGCATGTGGTGAGCGGATGGGGGGATGGCGTGGCATCAGGTGGGTCATGCCTGCCAGAAGAAAAGAGGATGACATCCTGGGTTGCAAGAAGTGGAGAGTGCAGATTCCCTTAGAAATGTCCCCTGTCCATTCATTCCTACCATCTGATTCTCTCCACCCATCCCCCACCAGAGGTTTCTGTAGTGCATTTTCATAAAACCATTCCTCCCTTTGCAATGACCACAACTCCCTGTGGTAACCCCATTCCTCGACTGCAGCAACCCAATCCACACTCAGAATTCTTGCTTACTTATTCCTCTCCGTTGCATTCCCTTCCCCCCTTCAGACAGTTGACTTCCGCAGAAGCGATGTGAAGACCAATGTGTTCAGAGAGGTGCAGAGGCGCGTGCTGAGGGACTCGGTGATTCGCTACGTGGACGTGGGGCCAATGAGTGACTGGCGCCCAGACGGGCACCTGCAGAACTGGATAGTGTCAAGTGAGTTATCTCGTCTGGTCTACATGTATTTAAAAAATTGCACTGGCTCTGCAAATCGGGACATGAATGTGGGCTGGTGTTTGATTAGCAGACCAATGGTAACTGAGGATGTGTGGCTGAAAAGGAAAACGTGTTGCAGAAAAAGTTGATATGTTATGGGTGTTTCATAACCCACTCTTATTGTGCTTCCGGTTCACCCTCGCAGGTGGCTCAACCAAGAAGAATGACTGCTTGCACTGGTGTGAGGCTGGGGTCACAGATGCGTGGCTGGAGATGGTCCATAATACACTACTATTCTGACAAGCAGTGTTGCTGTTACACAAACGAAGGCGGCTGAAAGGAGAGTACAGTAGCGAATTTAGCCTATAGGCTCTGCAGAGCTCGTTGTACAGAGTTGGAAAAATCAGAAGATTACTTCCACTAGCATGCTGAAGTAGTGTAGCAACAATTCCTTATCCCCTCCCCAGTAGCAGGCTCTATTGGAACTTGTAGTGCATATTGCCAAATATATATTGTGATTGTAATCAAACAGATGAACCAGTGCTGGCTTCTGTTGATGCCAGTAAAAGGTTGCTGGTTATTGCCTGTTAGTGAACGACCTAGGGTTAGGAGGGGGGAGCGCCACGACATGATTGAATGGGACAGTTCTACGAGGCACGCCTTCTACACCCTCCTCTTCATCATCGTCAAACTCCAATGAGTAGCTGCAGGCACAAACGAAAGGGCAAGTTAAAAGCAACAAGAAAATAATAAAGATTTGAACAGGTGTTTAGACTGGTTAGGCCAGGTTTTGTGTACAAGCTTGACTGAAGAGGGGTGCTAGAGAAAGGTCAGTGTGACGAGTTTGTAACATGAAAGGGAGGGACGGTAAATGGAACGTGTGCAGTATCTTACTCGTCGCTTTTCCGCTGTTCATGTTGCCATCCCACCATACGGCAAGAAAGCGTTCCAAATCAGGCAGGGACAGGGCATGGGTTGGTGAGGAAAGCAGAAGAAAGAGGCTGGTTAACAAGAAAAACTGTGGTGGAAGCAGGTTACAATCCAGGTATGTTACCATCCACAAGGCCGGAATAAATGCAACGGAAGGAACTGAGGCGCATGGTGATCAGAACGATGTAGCACAAAAAGGTCAACAACTGTTGATTTTGGTAGACGAGGAAAATTAACAGAAATAGATCAACCTGGCTCCAGATAGCGCCTACCTTGCGTGGTTGCCCAACCACTGTTGCTTGATAAAGTGCAGTGGTGCTGGGGAAAACCGCCAGCACCCTGGAGCCAGGAGGGAAGTCGGAGGCTGACATCCACTCGTTGCGCTTGTGGAAGGGGATGATGCAGGAGCCAGACAGGCGGTACTTTCTGAAGTTTTGGAAACATTGGGAAATGTTGTGGGTGAGCACTACGGGGATCACTAACTTCATTTTTGGTTGCAAATTGCATTGACTGTGAGCAAGCTTTACATGTCAGTGCCTTTTTATTCTGTGCTCACCTTTGACCACCCTCGTCCTCCTCTCCTGGTTCCTCATCGATCACATCAAATCTGCAAAGAAGGTAAACACGTAAGAAGCTACGCATAACAACAAAAAGGAACCCCGGAAGTTAGAACAGTCATCCCATTTCTCCATGAAAACGGATATGGCTCTCACCTGTTCGCTTCCCGGTCAATGCGGAGGACCTTTACGACAATCCACTCATCCTTGCCATCCTCAGTGGCAGACACTCGTGCTGCGACCTGATGTTAAAAAAGAAGACGGGAGAGAGTCTAACACCAGACAAGAGAAAATCCACACCTAGATTGCGTTCAGTTGGATTTCCTTATCCCTGTAGCAAACCTTCAGACCTCACCTGTTCTCCCACCACAACCCGTGTCAGGGCAACTGCAGACGCTGCAGAAGCGCCATCATTGAGGCCAGAAGCAGATGAGGTCAGCCCTAGAGAATTTCCTGGACCACCATCCCCACCAGCTGCTCCGTCAGCAACTGGAACTGTGCGTTGGCGCTTCTTCCTCCCACCTTCCAAAGGACCATCTGAACACCAAGGGAACGCAGAGGAAGACGAGACGCGGAGAAATAGGTAACAACCACGGCTGTTGTTTCTTTCAAGTGATACTGCACAGAGTGATTAGAAGAGTGTGATACATACATCTCACTATGCAAACCTGAATGTCAGGATAGATTCCCGAACATTGAACATGCGATTGCAAAGACCTGCCTGATTTCTTTTTGGTTCCGTGCGGAGCTGAAATGGCTGAAACTTGAGATGGGTCGAGTTCTCTGATGCAAGAGGTACAGAGACTGGAACGGGGAAGCAGAAACGTACGAAGCTGAAGACAGATTAGCAAGTACTCAAAGTTCATAAGAGGATGACATGAGAGGTAACGCGCTTTCATGCATGACGGAAAGCGAGGGCGCAATGCAAATGTACGCACCTTTCTTCAAGATCTGCAAGGCGTTTGGCCTCCACGTAGAATCCTCGTAGCTTTATCCACAGCTTCTCTCCAAAGCGTTCTGCTGTCTCCCGCGCTGAACTCGCTCAAAAGGATGGATGGCACACACACGAACAAGTTATGAGCCAATAGTAGGAGCCTTCTACGCATGAGAACGACGCCCATTACGTACGGGTTTGGCTTAATTTAGAGTGTATTTTATTTATCTTCTTCACAACAACGTCCTGCTCCCGTCGAACGCGATCCAATTCGCGAAATTGCTGGACAACTGATTCAGGAAGTGGTGTTGCTGTGGCAGCCATGAAGCGGCAAGTCAGTTGATAATGTCCAAGTTTTTGACCCAAAAATGCGGCGGCGGCCAGTGGAAAGCAGCAAGTGCGCAAATGTGCTTCCATCAATATTTGGGAGAAGCGGTACAGTACACACTGTAGAAAAAACATTCTGGCTCGAGCGAATCTGGTTACTGCGAATTCCGATGTTCAGCACTTTGCTTCAACCACATGAAGCGACAATGATTCAGCGAAACTCTTTGGTAGCAGAAGCGGCCTTCAGACTCTAAAGTGGTTACATCCACGGGCTCGACGAAACAATGTGGTTACATATGCTCGTTCAAGTAAAATGGATCTAGCAATCCCAACAATACTCACACAGCAGCCTGACAAGTCACAATGGCCCTCGTTGCGGGTTGAAATTTCGTCTTCATCATCACAACCAACATTCAAGATAGAAATCGTAGACATACTAGTAGGCTCCCTGTGTCATGGCTGGGATCAGGGATGGTTCTCCCGTCTCTAGTAGACAATGGCCTCTTGTTACTTTCCAAAAGCGCGAAAGAATTGTCGTGCTTATTCTCCTTATGCTGGTTTGTGGAGTGTGCTACCGTCTGTCCTTATTTCCAGCGGGAACTGGTTCATGGCATCGCCGGCTATCCTGGAAATCAGGAAATAGCATAGAGAGCATTGCGGATCATGCAGGCGTCCTTGCCGTGACACCAGGAGGTCAATATCACTCATCTCTCGTTATGCATAATGAAGTCCAATCGTGGCAGGTAAACAGTCCGCTTCCGAGCTCATTTTGGCCCTTGCTTCTGATGGGGGACATCTGATCCTCGCATTCATCAGGCACCCGAGATCGCTTTTATTGCTAATCAAATGATGAAACAATATGGAAGACTCGACACCAAGGCCAAAAAGGATTGCAAGTTAATTCGAGACACTAGCGCGGTGCTGTGGAAGAATCACTCCAACTACGACGTTTTGACGCGGTGGAGGTCTCCTGGCATTCCAGGCTCGTTCTTCGACCACGCAATTAGCTTCAGATATAAAAGGATGGAAGGTGTATCGCCTCGGCTGAAAAATTATCAGGCAAGAAGCTAACTTGGCCAATGTTTATGCGGTGACATGCATTGTTACTAACGCGTGGCTCATCCTTTCAGTGCCGACTTCTTGTCAGAGGACAAGACTATGAGGCTCTCAGGCGCCTACCAGTGGTACAGTCTATTCCCTTCACCGACCAGCAGAAAATCGGTCCAGTGTTCAAGGACGAAAATTTGCATATGATTGCGGTGGTCTTCCCTCAGGTGTGTGACCATTTGCTTCTTCGTTCTAATGTGATCTAACGTCTTAACTAAGCCGTTTTCCCGTGTAGTACCATGCATTCAAAGAAAATGATTTGTTTTGGGGAACAAACTTCACCGAATGGACAAACTTGAAGCTGGCATATTATAACCCGTGGAACTTTCAACCCATCAAACATCCTATTGAAGCTTACGGAGGTTATTATAACATGCTCGGCCATTCCCAACGGTCAAGAATGGGAAAGCTGGCAAGGTTTTATGGCATCCACGTGAGCATAGCACACAATGTTACAGTTGTTTTGTGTTTTCTTTTCTCTTGACCCACCTGCAGAATTTGATTACGTTTGCAGGGCTTCGCATTTCATCACTACTGGTTTGAGTGCAACACTGTATTTATGGAGTCGGTCATTATGGAAATGCTGAAAGATGGACAGCCAGACCTCCCGTTTATGCTCATTTGGGCAAACGAAGCCTGGACACGGCATTGGACTGGAGAGACAGGCGAAATACTTCAGTCACAGGTAAAAGAAATCTTACCACAACGAGCTGCACGGTGTGAGGCAAATATACTCAGTTCATGATCCTTTGGTGCAGAGCTACGGGAATGAGACATGCTGGCGGTTGCATTTTCAGTGGCTGCTACCCCTTTTCAAGCACCCTAACTACGTAAGAGTCAATAATAAGCCGGCTTTTGGTATCTACATCGTCCCCCTTATCAAGGAGCTGAAGCCAATGCTGAAGCTTTGGCGATCACTCGCTAAAGAGGAAGGTTTGCCTGGCCTCCATATTATCCAGTGCCTGGGCCATAAAGACACAGGTGTTTCTCGAAATGTCAATGCTATCATGGAGTATCAGCCCAATCTGAAAAAGGGGCGGATGAAGACTGAATCTCCAACAAAAAGGCTGCACAAAGCTCATTACCGGGGGGAGTATCTTGGTTGGGACAACTTTCCAAGGCACAACCTCGACCCACATTTTGTCGTTGGGGACCTTGATGATGATCCTGTTCATGTGGAGGCAAGGCTGGAGGAGAGATTCAGAATCGCTCGAAATGATGCGAACAATGGATCGACCCCCAACCTCTTCCTCCTCACTGCATGGAATGAATGGGGAGAGGGGAACGTGCTGGAGCCAAACAACATTTTTGGGTAAGTTGGTTTGTTTTCTCTACCACGTATGCTAATAAATCATGTTAGCCTGACCTTACACTTTCCCTGTGCAGGTACGGAAACTTGAATGCAGTTGCACTGGCGTATGAGAACAGCAAGAAGGAAGCCAGCAATGACATTGACATTCTGAACAAGCTGCACGAATCTATGGATGAGTGCAGATTGAAGCTGGACATTCAGTACTACGTCGATCTTGCTGGTACAGACCTCTTTCATCTACTGAGTGGTCCTGAACCGGAAATGAGGGTAATTGAGAACTGGCAGACAGAAGGCTTCAACAAAGGCAGAGAGTTCAGGCTTGTGAGCGAGCTGGAGGATGCTGCTTGCACTGGAAAAGTGCATTGTCAGTTTCTGTGCGGAATGACTTTGGACAAACACATGGTAAGATACTTGTTGGAGGTGGACAGTGACAACGTTGGGCGATACAACGAGAGCTCTTTGAGTGAGCTCAGATGGAAATAAGACGCTTGGAATGCATCATGCGTATACGTGCTAGAGATTGGTTGTGTGTACTTTAACATGTACTTAATCACAAGAGTCTTCGCTGTTCGTAATGAAAAGGTTTTACTGGTTTTTTTTTACGTAGAACTTATAAAGATATTGCAGTTTTAGAACACTAAGAGGTACACTATGACGTGAGATGGTTTTGGGTGACCTAAACATCGCTTCACACTTCCGGAACGTGAGTTTTTGAGAAACAGCAAAGCCACAGCGGTATCGCAAGTTAAAAGTTGACCACACCGCTTGTCTCAAACCAGATCAAGTTGCAGTGTGCGCTATTTCCTTCACCGCGCTCTCCTGTAATCTCGCACGATGCTTTCTTCGCTAGATGCAGCGCTCGAATCAGTGTCTGGTAGGACGTCATGTTTTGAACTTCGGTAGCTTTAGCCCTTATACGCTTTCGATTTTCGTGTACCCTTTTCTACATTGACTCTTTTTTGGCTCATGCGTCGGATACGTGCTCTTTTTGCTTAGCTGCGCCTCGTACACTACGTCCTCCTTAACTTCTTCCTCTTCGCTTGCTATTGCAGGTCCACGAACAGCTGCCTTTCAGCCGAAGCTCAAGCCTCGCGCTAGGAAGGGAGGAGCTGGCGGAGGGGCGGGTGCTGAAGCAGCTGTGCCCACAGGACAATCTGGCTCAGCAGCCGGTCCATCAGGACGGCACACTGCTCCAGCGGGAAATGTAGGGGGTGCTGCGCAGGCGGTAGCGCCACCTGTTCGCGCTACAGCCGCTGCAGCTGCTACCGTCCCATCTGGACGAACATCAGCATCAGCGCAACGTCCTCTTCCCGACGCCCCGGCTTCCGGTCCACAACTTCCCTCCCGGTCTGCAGCGCCAGAAGCTCTTGGTCTTTCCTCACCTGCGCCGTCCCTTTCGGCAACAGTAATAGCCAGGGAGACTCATCAAGCAGAAGGGTTAGGTTCGGTTCAAGGGGGTTTTGACGCCCCTTCCAGAACTGCCACTGCTGCTCCTTCCCCTGCCGCAACAGCAGCCACTGGTGCAAGAGCGTCGTCTGCATCTGCCCCTGCTGCCCCTCCAATCGTTCCCTCCTCACGTGCTCCTACCCTCCCCGCTCCTGACACGTCTGCTCGTCCCCCTCCGCGTGCTCCTGCTCCTGCCCTAGAAAACGGTCCTCATATAAATGCCGCGCGTTTAGCCCATACTGCTGCTGCCCCTAGTGCTGCGCCTGGCACTGCCCCGGGAGCAGCAGAAGTAGCAGTGCGGGGAAATGGGAGAGGGAGGGAGAAGGAGAAAGGGGTATCTGGGGCTGATAAAAGCCAAGGCGTTATTGGGTCGGGAACCAAGGGAGTGTTCTTCCCACACTCGTTCCGGAAAGGAAAAAGGCGTAAGTATCTCTGACTAAATCCTGAACCCTCAACCTGAAGCGCTAGTAACCCCAAATCAGGATTCATCCGTCGACATCCTGGCATGTGCAACAAGGCATGCTGCGACTTTGCACCATCCCGCTTCCCATTTAACCTCACAGGCCACGCCCGAGCTGCTGACAGCAGAGGGCCTATTCCCATTCCCGCTGCCCTTCGCTCTTCCCCAAAACCCCCCAACACCCCTCCCGCTCCCCTCTCTCCCCTCTCTCCCCGTGACCTCTCGACACACCAGGGTCGCAAGTGACTCCGGAGCTGCTAGCAGCGGAGGACCTGTCGGGCTTCACCATCCAGCAGATCATTCAGCGCTCCGAAGTGCTCGACCGAGAGGTGAGAGAGCGAGGGGCTTGGATCAAGTTTTGCAAGCTTGTGGAGTTGCAGTATCAGGAGGCGGCGCATTGGTCTTTGAGTGGAGACTCTTTTTGTGTTTGGTTTGGTTTTAATTTACTGTTCTCCCTCACTCATTCACCCCTCCATCCTCCCACACCCGCCTTTCCTGCTTCCCTACCCTTCCATCCTCTCCCCTTCCCCAACCCTGCCATTCCCCTCGCCCTCACTCTGTGCGCAGAAAGAAAAGGAGGAGCAGGAGAAGAAGCGGATAGAGGAGGAGGTGGAGCGGAACAGAAGGAAGCTGGCCAGGAGGCGAGGCGAGGAGGTGCTTGATGGCAGTGAGAGGTGCGTGGGGGAGGGTGATGCGGGGAGGAGTGGTATTGAAGGGTGATGTGGAGAAAGGTTGGGAGGGTTTATTTGGTGTGGTAATGTGAAAGGGGTGGGTTGGGGATGTTGCTGTTGAGGGATGGGTGGTTGAGGGGAGAATAAGTGAGATGTTTGGACAGGTGGAAGGGGAGAGACAAGCAGGGTGGTGGGGAGGAGTGTGAGAGTGTAGAGGGAAAGTTATATTTTTTTGCGGCGTTAAAAGGAACGAAAACAGTTTCTTTCTGCATGTCCTCCCATCCTCCTACCCCCCACCCACCAGCCCCGGCGCCTCTGCACCTGCCAGCAACCCCCCACCCAGCAGCAGCGGCGGCGGCGGTGGGGTATTCGCTCCCCAGGTGACAGTGATAGACGGGCGCATTGTGGTGAACGAGGCGAGTCTCACGGTGGACGCGCAGGGGGGGAGGGACGATGCGATGGAGGGGTACAAGCGGGTGGAGGAGAGCTCAGCGCGGCTCAACTATGGCACGCATATGAAGAGAGAGAAGAGCGACCGGTGGAGCGTGGACGAGACAACCCAGTGGTACCAGGTGGGTGGCTGTTTTCATGCGCCAAGGAAATCGTTTCAAACCTGTGAGGCTCAACCATGGGCACCAGCAGTTCAACCGTTTGTCACGGACTTCTAGATGCTGCAGCTGCTCTTTTTCAAGCTCTACTCCTCCTTCCCTCGTGCCCTCCTCTGGTACTCTTGTGTTTGCCTCCAGGCTCTCCAGCAGTTCAGCACGGACGTTGAGATGCTGCACTGCAGGTGCTCTTCCCTAAGCCCCTCCCCTCTCCTTTGCTGCCCCTGCCTCCTGTAATGCTTCCAGGCGCTGCAGCAGTTCGGAACGGACTTTGAGATGCTGCAGGCGCTCTTTCCTAAGCGATCTAGACGGCAGATGAAGGCCAAGTTTAAGCGGGAGGAGACGCTGCACCCACACCTTGTCACTCATGCGCTCACACACCGATGCACAGGTGGGTCGCACAGGGTTGCAGTGTAGTATATCTTTAAGTGATGCTCTCTGAAGGATTAAGGCCAAGTCCAAGCAGGAGGAGAAGTTGCATCCACACCTTGTTACTCATGCGCTCACACACCGATGCACAGGTGGGTTACAGCTGGTAACGTTTGCTCTCACACACTACTTACTGCACAGGTGCTTTACAGGTAATTACTCTTTATTCACGTGCATGCAGCGACTTCACAGGTTGCTAGTTACACATTCTCTCACACATTGACACACAGCTGTTCGTCACGATTCTCCACCATCCATCCCTTCTGTCTCTCATCCATGATCCATCTCATCTTCCATCCCTTCCACTCACTCCTATCCAGACACGCAGCAGTACGAGCGGCTGGCCTCGGCTCTCAACCCCCAGCTGGCACTGCAAGTGAGAGAAACACTGGCCGGCTCCTCTGCCTCTCCTCCCGCTCGTGCCTCTATTGCCGCCACTGCTGCTGCTTCTGCTGGTGCTGTTGCTGTGAGGGGGAGGGAGGAGGCGAGCAGGCAGAGAGTAAGCCGGCGGCAGCAGGGAGGAGCAGTGATCGGAAGGCCCGGGGCGGCCGTTGCTGCTGCCACCGCAGCTGCTGCCAATGCGCTCCATAATATAGTTGCCTCTGCCTCGGCTGCTGCTGTTGCTGCTGCCGGTGGTTCTCTTGCTGGCGCTGAAATGGATGATGGTGCGGGTAACGAGGAGGCTTATGGGGAGGATGAGGGGATGATGGAGGAAGTGGAGATGGAGGAGTGGAGAGCGGTAGCAGCAGAGCCTGCTGGAGAGGGGGAGGAGGGAAGGGCAGAGGAAGCAGGAGTTGGGCTAGAGGAGGCGCATGGGGAGGGAGATGGTGTGGATGGTGGGGAGGAGGGAATGGGTGGTGAAGGTGACTATGGGGAAGGTGATTATGGCGCAGGGGCGGATGGAACAGGGGAGTATGGGGTTGTGACACAAGAAAGCGCTGCTGCGACTCAAGTAGACGGTGACTATGGTGAGGCGGAATATGGGGAGGGGGAGGAGGAGATGGGAGGGACGATAGGGTATGAAGACCCGTTTGCTGCATATGGAGGGGACGGGGAGGTGGAGGAGGAGGAGGATCCTCTGGGTGGGTATGGCTGATGCACTGATGCGTTTCCATCTTGATGCCCAACTTGAGGTAGTCATGGATCATGGAAAATCATGGATCAGATTATGTACGTGCTTCTAGTAATATCAAATAGTTACAGCTGTTTGAACAGTACAACCACCAGTAGGGAAGCTGCAAACTCGTGTTCACACCACCATAGCCCACTCCCCAACACTTGGCTCAACCACTCCCTCGTCCTATCAACCGTTCCTATCCAGCTTCCAACCATGATCATTCAAGCTTTCAACACGATACACATCACTTGCTCCTCCAGCATCTCCCCCTGCCGCTTCACGATTTATGCCCAAGCTGCTTCACCGCTCTACAAACTTGTCTCCTTGGCCGATTCCCTGCCCTGCTTTGCTAATCCAGTCAGAATGCTAAGCTGCTTTCTGTAGCTTAATCAATGTTTTGAAATACCACTCCAGCCCAACAATTCAGATCACTGTTTCACCAATTCAGTGTGCTGCGCTCTGCTGTGCCCTCAAAGCTCTTGCTCGTAGAGACTCCTCATAGAACTCAGACAGGCCGTCGTAGTCACTGCAGGTCGTACATGAATGAAGCAGAAAGCACAGAGCAGATTACACATAGGAGAGGAAAACAACCTCAGTTGAATCCAGAGGCACCGCACAGACAGAAGAAGATCGGGAAAGGTCAAGACATTATCAAGAGAGGGATGACGTGAACTGACCAGAGCTGTGGTAGGGTTTGGCAGCGGTTGACACATCTGCCCTCCCCGACCTCGTAGTTGGCATGATAGATGATCATCTCCCGTATCACATGCTTCGACCACTTGTAGTCATTGTCCCACCGCACACACTGATGGTTGGAGGGTTTGGAACAGCGCGAGAGGGGAGAGGGAAGACAAATGAGAGCTTAACACCGGTTTGATCATCTGCCCTAGCCTAACTGGTCTGTAAGTCAATAGTTGGCATGGTGGATGATCATTTCCCGTATCACGTGCTTCGACCACTTGTAGTCATTGTCCCACCGCACAAACTGCCAATTGTAGAGCGAGTTTGCATCAGCAGGTGGGGAAAGACAGGAGAGAGTTTGGCGCCAGTTGACAAACCTCAGAGTCCAAAGCAGCAGAGTGAGGCAAGAGAGAGCTGGGAGCTGGTTAATGTGGCAGAAGAGCAGAAGCAGCAAGTGGCGCCAACCTCTCAGCGTTACCCTATGTTCCTGCATCCCACCACCTCCCAGTCCCATCTTCCTCTGGAACGGCCTCTTCACCACCTCCCAGTGCCACCTGCCTCAGATACAGCCTCTTCACCACCTCCCAGTGCCACCTGCCTCAGATACAGCCTCTTCACCACCTCCCAGTGCCACCTGCCTCAGATACAGCCTCTTCACCACCTCCCAGTGCCACCTGCCTCAGAAACAGCCTCTTCACCACCTCCCAGTCCCACCTGCCTCAGAAACAGCCTCTTCACCACTTCCCAGTCCCACCTGCCTCAGAAACAGCCTCTTCAACACTTCCCAGTCCCACCTGCCTCAGAAACAGCCTCTTCACCACCTCCCAGTCCCACCTGCCTCAGAAACAGCCTCTTCACCACCTCCCAGTCCCACCTGCCTCAGAAACAGCCTCTTCACCACCTCCCAGTTCTGCTGCCCCTCTGGGCGAAACACAGTTGGGTTCCACAAAGCCGCTCGCGCTGCCATGGCTGATGATGCTCCTGATGGGTGGACGGAGAGGTATAAAAGTGCAGGCAGAGGAGAAGTCTGGAGAGTGAGTTAAGCAGGAGCGAAAAACGCTTCTGCTGCTGGAATGGTGTGCTATATCTGCCATCTGCACCTGTTGCTATAGCCGCCCTTCCCATCTGTTGCTACAGCCGCCCTTCCCATCTGTTGCTACAGCCGCCCTTCCCATCTGTTGCTACAGCCGCCCTTCCCATCTGTTGCTACAGCCGCCCTTCCCATCTGCTGCTACAGCCGCCCTTCCCATCTGTTGCTACAGCCGCCCTTCCCATCTGTTGCTACAGCCGCCCTTCCCATCTGTTGCTACAGCCGCCCTTCCCATCTGTTGCTACAGCCGCCCTTCCCATCTGTTGCTACAGCCGCCCTTCCCATCTGTTGCTACAGCCGCCCTTCCCATCTGTTGCTACAGCCGCCCTTCCCATCTGTTGCTACAGCCGCCCTTCCCATCTGTTGCTACAGCCGCCCTTCCCATCTGTTGCTACAGCCGCCCTTCCCATCTGTTGCTACAGCCGCCCTTCCCATCTGTTGCTACAGCCGCCCTTACCATCTGTTGCTACAGCCGCCCTTCCCATCTGTTGCTACAGCCGCCCTTACCATCTGTTGCTACAGCCGCCCTTCCCATCTGCTGCTACAGCCGCCCTTCCCATCTGTTGCTACAGCCGCCCTTCCCATCTGTTGCTACAGCCGCCCTTCCCATCTGTTGCTACAGCCGCCCTTCCCATCTGTTGCTACAGCTAGATGCTCGTTTCACCTGTTGCCACAGCCACTGCCCTGTTCATGTTGCTACAGCCGTCCTCTTCACCTGTTTCTGCTCGGATTGGTTCGAAATCACTGTAGGAAAAGACGTCGCCATTGGCAATCACAGGGAGCGACAACACCATTGCAAGGAGAGACACCCACTTCCGTTTTCACGGTGCCTATCATTCATTCTCACCTGTGGCTGCTCGGATTGAGTCGAAGTCACTGTAGGAGAAGACATCCCCGTTGGCAATGACGGGGAGGGAGAGCGACGACACCACTGCAGGGAGTGCTACAGCCTACAACTGCCGTTTTCATGTTACTACAGCCGCCATCCTTACCTGTTGCTGATCGAATGGAGTCGAAATCACTGTAGCAGAAGACGTCACCGTTGGCAATGACCGGGAGGGAGGGCGGCGCCACCACTGGTGACTGCTCCAGGGAGTGCTACTGCTGCCCCTAGAGTGGAGCGCTACAGACAGCCACCAACCTCACCTGTGCCTGCTCGGATTGAGTCAAAGTCACTGTAGCAGAAGACGTCACCGTTGGCAATGACCGGGAGGGAGGGCGGCGCCACCACTGGTGACTGCTCCAGGGAGTGCTACTGCTGCCCCTAGAGTGGAGCGCTACAGACAGCCACCAACCTCACCTGTGCCTGCTCGGATTGAGTCAAAGTCACTGTAGCAGAAGACGTCACCGTTGGCAATGACCGGAAGGGAGAGCGACGACACCACTGCAGAGAGTGCTACAAGTGCTTCTTTCGTGTTGCTACGGCTGTTCCCCTCACCTGTCGCCGCTCTAATGGAATCGAAGTCACTGTAGCAGAAGACGTCCCCATTGGCAATGACCGGGAGGGAGAGCGACGAGACCACTGCAGGGAGCGCCTCCCACTGCGCCTTCATTGACGGGCGGTGAGGAACCTTCCTGGAAGGACGCAGTGGAGAACACAGGGGCAAAAAATGGAAGGAGGAAGAATGAGAGTCTTCAGAGTCAACTCTTTGGGTCCCAACTTGGGGAGGAGGAGGGGAAGAGGGAGTGACGGTATCATACTTCCACAAAACCTTACTACCTTGAATGTGTGTCAATCACCTTGCATGTATCCCCCTTTACCTTGCATACCCAGATCCGTATTGCCTGTGCCTTCAACAGAAGCCCAGAGGGCAAGAGGCGAAGTCAAGTGTGCGGAGGGGCGATTCCAGCAGGTGAATCGTGGCTGGGAATAGTGTAGCATGCCCCCTATTAGCCCCCCTTTTTTTTAGTCGACTTAAAAGCAAGTAGAACTTGGCTGGGAATAGTGTACCATGCATGCCCCCTACCAGCCCCCACTTCGTTGCACGCACCCCCCTTCCTTCACCACCCTCCATTCGCCCGTTCACCTTGCATGAATGCCCAGAGCTGAAATGCCTGTGCTTTCAACAGCCCGGGCAAAGTCGAGTGTGCGGTGGGGCGAGTCGAGTAGACGGATCTTGCACGTGACTGCGATGGAGGCAGGCAGGTTGCGACGCAGGGTGGAGAGGATCTGTAAGGGGTTGGGAAGGGTTTGGAAGGGTTTGAGATGAAAGGGGGGCTGATGGTGAGGAAAGGAAAGGATGGCAAGTTTGGTTGGGACGTGATGTGATGATGTGTGTGGGTGGCTGATGCATGGGGTTTGGGGCAAAGATAGCGAGGTCACAATCAGGATGAAATGCGAGGACATGTGGATTTGCACGGGGAACAAACAGAAAAGTAACAGGGAGACAGGTGGCATATTCTTGACTTATGCCATGTGCAATCTTTAACACGGAGAGCAGCCATGCCAGATGCGGTCACATAGTGCCACCCACTAATATCTAAACCTTGGACCCTAAACCTGAACCTTGTAGACTTTAGATTTAAAGCCCAAGGCTTACATCACATGCGTTTTCTGGGCGGGAGAGCAGAGCAGAACCCATGCCACCACTGGTGGAGAAGGGCTTGGGGCACCCCATGTTGATGTCTATGGCTGCCACGTCGTTGCAGCTGGGGGGTGGGATGAGATGAGCCATAAGGTGGATGTTTATGAGATGTCACATGGAGCACAGGGCGAGATGCGACACATGAGATGACGCTTCAGGTGACACTTGAAATGACACATGAGACGACACACGAGTTGATGGATAAGTTGGCACATGAGGTGAGACTAGTGTTGAGGGGCTGAACAAGGGCACAGGGCATAGACAGAAGGCGAGAAGGAAGAGAAGAGAAAGAGGAAGGCACGAAGAGGAGGTAGAGATGATGGAAAGGGTGCTAGAGAGGAGGAACTGACACCATTTCGGCAGCCCTTAAAGCCCGGACAGCATCAGCGGTGCCGATCTGGAAGGCCACTCGCGTCTTCTCTGCCTCACACGTGCGGAACACCACGATGCCCGTGGTGGGTTCAACAAAGTCAACGGAATTCAACACAGCTGGGGGACGGGAGGGGGCGGCGGGGGGGATAAGGTGAAGGAGGGGGGGAAGGGACAGAACACCACGATGCCCGTGCTGGGTTCAACAAAGTCAACGGAATTCAACACAGCTGGGGGATGGAAGGGGGGGTGGGGGAGGAGAGAGGGAGGGGGAGGGGGGGAAGAGAGGGAACACCACGATGCCCGTGCTGGAATCAACAAAGTCAACGGAATTCAACGCAGCTGCAGAATGGGAGAGCGAGGGGTGGGGGAAGGAGAAGAGAGGGAACAACACGATGTCCATGCTGGGACTAACAAAGTCAACAGAATTCAACGCAGCTGGGAGATGGGGATGGGTGGATGCGCAGAGAAGAAAGGAGGGTGGTGCTTGTTTTCCCTGCTTGCCAAGCCAGAGGTTGAGCCAATTGCTGGTTGCTATGAGGAACAGGCCTGACACTTATGCGCAGTGTGGTCTATCACCTCCTCACTGTACACCAACCTCATTACATAAACGCAAAAAACCCTTAATTGCATAAATAAATCACAATTTATATCACTCACAGTTGACCACTCTCTTGCACTGTACAAAGCGGTGGTCGATCACCTCCTCGCTGTACACCATATCCGCGCCACAGTCCAGAGCAAGCAGCCGGAATGCGAGGGTGTTCTGGGCGGCACGAGTGGGAAGGAAGGGTTGGGAGGGGTAAGAATTTTAATCCGCTTAGAGACCCAAAGTTGAAGAGTAGAAGTTCGGGGGAACAATTAAAGCTCGCGTCAGGGTAAAGACGCTTTGGAAAGGGAAAGCTATGGGATAATTAAGAGAAATATCATTCCATTGTAGTACAAATAAGGACCCTGATTGAACGAGCGTCGCTTACCACTCTAACCATGGGAGCGAGGATGTTCATTCCTCTATACGTCAGCTCCCCTTTTCCTAGCGGAGCTTTCCCCATCTCGTTGTAACCGGGTAACCCGGGCGCCCCCACGCCTCCTTCGTACATGTCATCCGTAAACACGTACGCTTCGTCCGCTTGTGGCCCACCGTCAGTTACCATTCCGTCCGCCAAGTTGCCGGTCGTCATGTCAACGGCAGCTCCGTTAGAACGAGTTTCAGATGGATACGCGTTACAAAAAGATGCTCCATCGGACGAGCTAGTGGCGCAGGAGAGCTCAATATCGGGCCTGCTTGTGATAGGAAGAGTCATGGCGACTGGTGTGTGGTTCACGGCTGCAGATACACAGTTACAGTTTCATCGAATGCGCGAATTAGTCCACTTCAACGCAGAGGCTTCTTACTGTTAACGATCTTATGTCGCGAACGCGAACGTAGCAACTGCTTGTTGAAAGAGCAAAAGCTTGACTCGCGAACTTCTGGCTACCTACCAGCCACACTGGCTGGAATTCGAGGTGTGGTGCATTTGCAGCCTCAATGATCATGTTCGACGCCAAAGGCACTGGGTTCTCTACGTTGCGGTACGTTTGATTTCGGTTTTGCGTGATTTTGCTAATTCCACCTTCTACCCCATTTTGACCCCATTTTGATAATCCCACCCAAGCACTCTCCCACCGCCAATTTGCGGCAGCAGATGCTTGTGGCGGAAATTTCTCGAAAACTTGCGGAGCTCCCAAGGTTTGGGAGCACCCGAAATTCACACTACAGAAAGGTTGCGATTCAAGCCACAAGGCCTCACTCAAATGGAAGAATACATATTTAGCTCTATAAACAAATGGAAGACAAAGACTCATACTTCCTCAGCTCAAACACATCCCTAATCCCAGCTTCCTCAAAAGCAGAAACTATTAAACTGGTGATTTTAGGGCTCCCACAAGATTTCCATGAGTACAACCAGGACTACTACAATTCCACTATCTTTGGCTTTCCCTTATTGCTTCTCGAACTCCCTCTTCCCCGACCCCCCTTCTTGACTTGCCCCTTTTTTCTTTTGCCGCCATATCCCCCCTTGTGCTGGCGTGGGTGTATATTCTGCCCCCGACCTCCCTTCTCTCCTCCCACTCCAACATGAAACACCCCACAATCCCCACCAGCCACAGCACCGTCAAGTGAGCAGCCTAGAACCGCTCCCACACCCCCACTTCCACCTGCACTTCCATCTTCCCCGTCCTCCTCCATCGCTACACACCTGTCTCCACCGCCCAAGCCATCTCCCTCATGCGCATCAGCCCTTCGTATACCACCCTGATTCCCACCATCATCACCATCAGAATCTTCACTCTCTGATTCTAGTTCTGAGTCAGAATCGCTGCTACAAGCCTCGCCCTCCTCCCCTTCCCCCTCCCCTCTGCCCACAGAGCTCCCCTGTCCGGCCCCAGACAAAGCCCTCTCTGCTGCCGCCACGGCATCTGCCGTGCGCAAGTCAACCAGACCTAGTGATAGGTCCTGAAGTTCAGAGGGAGGGGGGGGGGGGGGGGGGGGGAAGTGTTATGAGAGCAGAGAGAGTGGTGAGAGCAGAGAGGGTGGCGAGAGCAGGGAGAGTGGTGACAGCAGAGTGGTGAGGGAACGGGCGACTGATGAGAGCACGGGAGAGATGGACAGCACAGAGATGTGGGAGGAACGGCCACTGACTCATCATCTTTACATGCTGATTCACCATCTCTTTATGCTGACCCACCATCTCAAAATGCTGACTCACCATCTCAATGTGTTGCTGTGAGTCGTCCACTGCCTCCATGCTCACTGAATGTTGGCCCTGCTCCTGTGGTGTGATCACGGGACGGAGAGGCAGAGGGCCGAACAGAGAACAAAACATTATGTATGAGGCGCATCAAGAATTAACTAACCGCTTCCTGCCCCTGCTCCTGTTGGTGATCAAAAGAGGTCTGGTCAGACATGGTTGAGGAGTGAAGACCAAGGGCAGCGTGTCCAAAGTCCTAATCTTCCCTCGTACCTGTATTCGCCCATCCGCACCTGTATTCGCCGCTACGAATCTCTAAGGTTCGTTGCAGCTTGTATATCATCTGCTCTCAATATGGAATAAATTGCCGACATTCCGACCCCCATAACCACAACCACGTTCGTCCAATTGCTTGATTTCTCGTCACCAACTCTCACCATCCACGCCTCTATTCGCCCATCCTTACCTCCATTCACCCCTTTGCACCTCTCTGCACCCCTCTGTACCTCTATGGCTCGCTGCAGCTTCTGGTTCTCCTGCTCCATCTGGGGTAAAAAACCCCGCAGGCGAGCCAGCACTGGCAGCACACGCGAGGAGAAAGACGCATGGAGATAAGCGGGGAGATAAGTTGGGGGGAAGTCAGAGAAAGACGCAGGGAGATACGCAGGGAAATGGGAGGTTTCACGGTTGGAGATTATTCAGTCAGGTGCGAAGAGGTGGCGCGAAAAATGAGTGGCTGAGGCACGACGAATGTAGTCCGCAAGCGATTTCACGCCAAGAAAGAATTAGGGTTTGGAGGTTCGGGGGTTAAACGTTCAAAAATCCCGACCCCTGAACCCTGACCCTGGGGAATCTAACATATCGCGAATTTGCGAGTAGCACGGTAACGCACCCGAGCTCTCCCCAACCGGCGATGTGAACATAGCTGGCGGCGCTTGCCCCTGCCATGGTGGCTTCTGCTGTTGCTGCTGCTGCTGTTTCTGTGCGCGCGGGTTCGTTTTGCCTGGCTGCGCCAACAGACGCTCCACTGGATCGGGGAGAGAAGAGGAGGAGAGCCGGACAGGTCGTTACGTTGAGTCGACTTAAAGAAAATGCGAAGTGATATAAAAAATCGAACGGTAGGTCAGGAAAGAAATTGGCGGACGGAGGGGTTGAGCATGGTCGTGAAACCACATTTGGAGGTAAAGATATCTACTACAAATAAAAAACAATCTAGGTGACGGCCAAGTGGGAATATGACGTACAGAAAGGCAACGAATCACCGCCGACGGTGAGTAACTCTTTGCTTGCCGCGATTGACGCTGGCGGCTTTCTCGGACCGCTGCGAGCGCCTTCCGTCGAATCGGCCATTGGAAGGAATGCGAAAGAACGAGCTACACTGCGATGCAAAACCAATGGAATGATGGGTGGGTGGTAGTGGGAACTGGGAGGGGAGATAGTAGTGCCAGCAAATGTACGTGTGCTTGTCAAAGGTTTTGACCGCGTGTCCAGCGCATACGTTTTGAACTGAGGTACAGTTCATTATCTGCGGTTTATTTTGTTGCGTCATGGTGCAAACGGTGAAGAATTAAAAACGCTTTGAAACTCCTGATAACGTCTCAGACCACGACGGATGACTGTATAGTACCTGTTAACGTACGCGCTGGACCCGCCCTGAACGTAGGAATGGACTTGGGTGGTTGGGGAGAGGGGTAGCTTTGTAGGAAGTGTAACCAGCTCGACGACTATGCGAGCTGGCGAGGTTTCCTTAATGCGAAAGCGCGACTGTCTGTATAACGTCGTAACCAATGGAGTGGGCTTGGTGGATGAGGGTCCCACCTACCTGCAACCTGGACAGGCGATGCCACGACGGCCGTTTTGCCGACGTTACTTGTCGCAACCAACGCTGCTCTCACAACCCGAAAACAATTCAGGGGCATCACAAACACTTACAGGAGTCCAGGAGGATGACGCTGAAGGAAAACATAGGTTTTGAGCACGAGTAGTGTATATGAAGTTCCCAGTGTGACGCGGCTGAGGATGTGTGAAACTAAGGTCAGAAATAACATCGATGAGGGCTACAAATTAAATTTATGTACTTTTGGCTCTCATTTCGTCGCCCGGCCATATTCGCAAATCTTACACCCCTGATGCCCCCATGTGATTCTTCTCCAATTGGCCGATAGCGGTTGGCAGCAGTTACAGCATCACAAGGGGCGGCAAGAAGCTGTTTCGCCTCCCCTCGTAGCGCCTCGTTTTTGCTCGCATTGTCTCGCCTCCCCTCACCTTGCCCTGCCTCGCCTCCATCGCATCGTATAACCTTACTTCGCCTCACCTCGCCACACATGCTAATCTCTTCGCGTTGCAGGAAAAGTGTTGGCACTTGCCAACCACCGAACTGAAAAATGGAGGGGAAACTGTAGTGTGTAGGGCGAGGCAGGAAGGCAGCACAGAGCAGCATTGCTTTTGCGTTGCTGCGGCACCATGCTTCGTAATTTTGCAAGTTACTTTTGTTCGTGCAGGTATTGTACGTAGTTGTGGCACAATCACCAGCTCGTCTTCGTAACGCATACCTCCTCCCGCAACGTTTCTTTATTTCGAAAGAACGCGGCACGATCATAGATCCACCACAAAGCACAGATTTCGGTTGGCGTTTCTTTTAGATCCACCACAGTCCCCGTCGACCTCGTCACACTCCCCTGGTGTTGAACAGTACCAGGTCCATAAACGCGCAGCTCTTGTTCCAGAATAAGAAGCAAACGATAACAAATGCTTCGGAAATATTAGTTTCCAAACTTTTCTGATTCAGCTCACAGGTATGGCTGCTGCAATCAACTCCGCCACGGCGGAGCATTCACCACTAGCCTCCACCTCTCACTCCCCCGATTGCGCCTTCCGCCACCGCTCCCCCTCCCCATGCGCTGCGACCTGGTCGCTCCCTTTCCGCCACGCGGCTTCCGCTTCCGCCTCCGCCATGCTCCTCGTCCTCCCCGACGGCTCGGCGCGCCTATACACGGAGGAGCTGACCGTCGCACAGCTCGCATGCGACTTCCCCGACCTCGTCGTCAGCTGCACGGGTATCGACTCTGGCGACATGTGCGACGGGGGAGTGCGCGACGATTGCGACTCGAAAGCTCAAGAAAAGGAGTCCAAGCCTCGAGGCGCGTTTCTCTCAGACCACACGGTCTTGCAATTGGGCAGGACGTATTATCTCTCGAACCGCGACGGTCCCTGCTCGGATCCTTCTGCTGCTTCTGGGGCGATGAACGATTCGAGACGCAGTAGCAACCCCAGCAGTAGCAGCTACACTACTAGTACCTCTATTATCGAGGATATACGCAACCGCGAAGATTACTGTACGAGCGGTGCGAGTATTAGCAGCAGCGGAGACGGCAGCAGCTTCAGTGGGGGAAGTTGGCGAACTTTCTCGAGTGGCGACGAAGTTTTGTGTAACAGATCGGATGCTGGTTCCAGTAACAGTGGTAACCTCTCCGCTGTGGTTTCGACCGGAACGGAAAGCAGGCGCTTTTTGTCTAAAGAATGTACGATAGCCTGTCACAGGCGATCACTGTCGCTCGTGTTCGCGGACGCGCAGATGCCTTCGCCACGGCAAAGCGTGCCCTGTAATGTTGGTAACCAGCAAGCTCGACGATCACTCACTCCCACCATTTCGCGCTCAGGCGAGCTTTCGCCCGTTCTCTCTCACATACGATCTGCCCAGCGACCTC
Source organism: Closterium sp. Naga37s-1 (assembly GCA_947471745.1). Lineage (NCBI taxonomy): Eukaryota > Viridiplantae > Streptophyta > Zygnematophyceae > Desmidiales > Closteriaceae > Closterium > Closterium sp. Naga37s-1. The sequence continues at coordinate 5,321,049 of CANJKZ010000096.1, read as the reverse complement.
CTGCGACAAGCTCCCCCGTCGCAAACCGCCGCCAGTTCCTTCGCACGACCACTCCGATGCGCGATCGTCCCATCGCACCTCGTCACTTGCGAACTCGCACGGAAATCCTCGGTGATGCTCCGATATTGACTGACTCACTTGTGGGTGATGCGCCCATTGCTGGATGGCGGACTATAACGAGCGCTGATTGGGCTTCGCTACAAGACACTCTTCGCCAAAATAAGCTCCAGCTCCAGCGGTCGCAGTTACAGCCGTCGCAGCTACAACCGTCGCAGCTACAACCGTCGCAGCAGTGGTCGCGCGCGGCTCCCCGCCGCAGAAACTTCTCCGCCACCACAGCGGTTTCCCCCGCTGACTGGATGAGCGCCACTCCTTCCGCCGCCTCCCTTCCCCGCGACCGTGTGCGGAGCCCCGGTCGCGCACGAGCGCAGCTGGCGGCGCACGGGGCAAGCGGACGTGGCGCGGCAGCAGCAGGAGTTGTGGGCGGCACTGCAGTCGACCGACCTGTGGAAGTGTGCCACGTGGCAGTGCCAGCTGGCAGGGCACTGAGGCGGTGCGTTTCGCACACGGAGACACGGGTGGGGGAAGGGCGGGTGGTCTGGTGGGGCGGGGAAGCGGAGCAGGCGCAAAGGCAGGGGGAGGCGGAGGCGGAAGGGGGGGAAGCACATCAAGAAAATGACAAGACCAGGATAGACGATATCCAAGAGCTAGAACCGGTTGATTTAGGCAGTGGCGGCGTGGTTAACGGTGGTGACTGTAACGAGGGTGACACAAACGATCTTCCTGACTCCCCTAACAGCACCAGCAGCGGTGACAGCACCGATAGCGAGGCAGATGCTAACGAGGCGTTTTGGGACTCCCCTCGCTGCTTCTTCTCCCCCCTCTCCCTCTCCCTCCCTCGCTCCCCCTTTACTGCGTCCGTCCCTGCTCCCTCGCTCCTCTCTCTCACCAACACTCCCACCAGCAAGTCCGCAGAATCACCCACTACAGTCACGTCTGCTACAGGAACAGGTGTTGTACATGCACCTGTTACAGTCACGTCTCGCCCTGGCCACACCCGCCGTCGCACCATGGATATATGCCTGCCTCTGCCGTCGCTCTCCCCTGCTCCTGCTACAGTCCCTGCTGCAGTCTCTGCCCGGAGAGGATCTTTTTCAGCTGCCCAGTCACCGAAAAAGACTCCTTCGGGCGGTGCAGGAGGTACGGGAGGTGCTGCGGCTGCTGCCTTCTCTCCATCCCCTTTAAGAGCCAACTCGGGTGATGGGATAAGGAGTGCAGCTACACCTACACAGGAAAGCACGCAAAGCTCTAGCAGAAGCAGAGCGCTTCTAAGGAGCATGAGCAGCAGAGAGCGGCAATGCAGCAGGGAGAATATGCCATGCAGCAATTTGAGTGGGACTAGTTCCCCTTGCCCAGAGTCGAATTCAGGGTGTAATGCTGGAAGAAACCCTAGCCCATTGCCCTGGGTGCACGCCAGGGCAAACTCCCTCTGGAATTCATTACCCCAGCCGTCCTCTGCACCATTGGATGCTTCCTGGAAGGTGCAGGAACAGAACACTTGCAATAGCAATGGAGGCAGCACAAGCGACAACTGTGGTAGCACCAGCAGCAGCAACACCAGCAGCAGCAACAGCAGAGCAAGCAGCAGCAGAACGAGCAGCGGCAGCAGCCGCAAGTTCAGTTTGCTCAATTTCAAATCTCTCTCCATCTCCATCCGTTCAGGCAACAACAACTGCAGCAGCTGCACCAACTCTCCTCACTCCCCCTTCTCTCCTTCCCCCTCAGAATCCCCCATCCCAACTGCAAGCTCCGTTTCCTCCTTTGACTCTTCCTTCAATTCGTCATTCCCCCACTCCTCCACTTCCTCCTCCCCTGCCTCTTCCACCTCCTCCCCTTCCTCCTGCTTCTCCTCCCCTTCCTCCTGCTTCTCCTCCCACTCACCCTCCCTCGTGTCCCAATCTCACACACCCAATCCCCACATCCCTCAGAAACATCCCACCCAAAACCTGCTTCCCACAAACCAGCTCCTACCTTCCCTGGCCCACCCCTCCCTCAGTTGCACCTCCCCCACATCCCACCTGGACGCAGTCAAACCCAGCTCGCCCCACTGCAGCCACTCACCACACTCCACCGCATCCAACTCATCCCCCTTGCCCCCTCTGCCTTCACCGTCCGGCCTGCCAGTGCATGTGGGCCGGGCCCCTGTGTCGCCTCACTCGCTCGCCAAGGGGACAGGGAAGGTGGTGAGGGCATCGCGATTCCAGAGGCAGGAAGGAGAGGGATAAGACCCTTAGGCATCTGACTGTCAACCTTGCCCTGCAGAGGCATGAGGGCAGGGCCCCTCTGTCCCCTCACCCGCTCTCCAAAGCAAGGGCCTTGCGACGGGTGAATGATGGGCAGCTTGTCTGTACATAGCATCCTGTAATGTATATGTACTAACTTTAATTGTTAGTAACATTTTGTCTACATATGTTGATACTGTACAGCTACACTTACAGTTATGGTACAGGGTTTGAGAGGAATCTAGGAAATGCAATTTAGATCCATTACATGTTCAAACCCTGGGATATTATTGGTGACGTGACATGCCGCACACGAGCCCCCACCCCACCCTCCTATAGCTCCCCCATCCTCCACGTCCCCACCCTCCCTCTCCCCACCTTGCATCCTCATCGAGTCACTCAAGAACCCAAACCCGGTCCCTCAAATCTACACCCTAGTCTCATGAACCCAGCAGACCATTCCACACTCCCATGCCCCTCCCCTTGACCCTTCATTCTCCATGCCCCACCAGGTAAAGGATGCTTATTGCCCATACCCCTCTCCCTCCTCGCCCTCGTCCACCTCTTTCCCCATACTCCACGCCTCCAGCTCTTCCTCCCCTCCCTCCCTACGTCACCGCTCACTTCTCTCAATGCCCCACCCTCCTAGAACCCAGGCGATCGCTCCACGCCCCGACGCCCCTCCCCTTGGCCCCCCATGCCCCACGTCCCCATCCCCCCTCCCTCTCCGGGAGACTGATGCCCGTACCCCTCCCTGTCCTCCCCCTCCTCCACCTCCTCCCCCATGCTCCACGCCTCAAGCTTTCGAGACAAGGCCCTCAGGCGCTCCCTCTCCCTCTGCAAGTGTGTGCGAGCCAGAGTGATATCCTGAGGGGGGCAGACGAAGAGGGAGGGGGGGGGGGGGGGGGAGAGACAGGCACTGAGGCACGCCAGCGGAGTCCTGTAGTGTTGTACTTTGTTAAAACGGGCAACCCCCCTCCCTCCTCCACCTCCTCCCCCATGCTCCACGCATCCAGCTTCCGAGAGAAAGACCTCGGGCGCTCCCTCTCCCTCTGCAGGTGCGTGCGAGCCAGAGTGATGTCCTGAGGGGGGCAGACACAGGGGGGGGGACGAGTCACACTGAGGAATCACTCTCCCTCCTCCCCCTCCACCTCCTCCTCCATGCTCCACACCTCCAGCTTCGGAGAGAAAGACCTCGGGCGCTCCCTCTCCCTCTGCAAGTGTGTCCGCGCGAGATTGATGTCCTGAAAGGGGCAGACATAGGGGAGGAAAGAGACACTCGTAGGAATCCCTGGGCAGGTGAGAGTGGATAGCTCAATGGTTGAGACCCTGGGCAGGTGAGAGTAGATCGCTAGGCACTGTTGCAGCTGGCCCACCTCCTCCTCCTGCTCCTGTAACTAAACCCCAACTCTGCTAACATCCCTTTTCACCACATCTTACCGCATCAGATTAGACTACACCGCACCACACCATACTGAGGGCAGGTCTGAGAAGATTGCCAGGTGCAGCTGCCCCACCTCCTCCCCCTCCCACTGCACCTCCAGCTAACCCCATCCCCTCTCACATCCCTTTCCACCGCATTGCACCACATCTCATCACACCACACCACACCACACCACACCACACCACACCACACCACACCACACCACACCACAGCACACCACAGCACACCACAACGTATCCCACCACGCCGCACCACACCGCACCGTGGGCAGGTCAGAGTAGATGGCGAGATCATGCTGCAGGCGCCCCACCTCCTCCTCCTCCCCCTGCACCTCCGCTGCCAGCTGTAACAGGGCAGCCATGTCCACGTCAGCACTGTACCCCGCAGCTTCTAGTGAGCCCTGGGAGGGAAGAACGGAATAGAAATTCAAGAAAGGAAAAGAAGAAAGAGCATTCATTGGCCCAGATGTATCAGGGCAGTCATGTCCACGTCAGCACTGTAGCCCGCAGCCTCTAGTGAGCCCTGTGGGAAAGGGAAAGGAGGGAGAGGGAACAAGAGGAATAAAAAAACTCCATTCTTTTGCTGCTGCGCAGGAGAGAAAGAGGGAGAGTTAGAGCGGAGACCCAAAGACATGGAAAACCCCATTTGTTCTCTTCCGCCAGCCATGCCATCACATCCACCTCACTGGTGACGTGGCAATGTTACTGTGCCCACGTCGGCAGGTCGCACGAGCGCCGCCAGGACTTTAACCACTGCCACCATGACATGTCGAGCACGGGCTCCGAGCAGGGGCGCAAGGGCGACTCAAACATCCAGGTGCCGACTCTGGCTGCACGCCTGATAATGAAGTGCCGCCTTTTTTGTGCCTCACTCATTGCTTGGGAAAAGGCAGAACTTCTTTTTCTGGCGTGCAGCCAGATTCGACACCTGGATGTTTGAGTCGCTCGAGAGTGCGCCTGTGCTCGACATGTCATGGTGGCAGTGGTTAAAGTCCGCGCTTGTTCTGTCATGCCATGCCATGCCATCATATCCATTTCACAGGAGAGGTGGCACTGCAACTGTGTCCACGTCGGCAGTACTGCACTTTGCCGCCGCGAGTGAGAAGAATCGGGGAGAATCGAGAAAATCCTCCATCAATCTCCCCAACCCCCTCACCCACCTGAGCACCAAACTCCTGCAGATTTAGTTGTTGCTGCTCCTGTTGAGGCTCAGCTGCTGCCGCTCCAGTTGATGCTCCTCAAACGGCACCCTCTATTCCCCCTTCTCCGCTTATCCTTTCCCTATCTCCCCCATCCACTCATCCACCCACACCCATCCCACTCACGCCCACCTGTATGGCGGATTGCTGCAGGCCCAAAACTCTGCTGCTGCTGCTGTTGAGGTGCCTCAAACATCATTCCCCACCTTCTTCCCATGCTGAACCTCTCCCACTCTCCACCCATTCACCCACACATACCTGAGCGGCAGATCGCTGCAGGCTCAGCTGCTGCTGCTCCTGTGCCGTTCTCCTGATTTTGTCTGCCACGTCATCAGTGGCCCTGCTGATGTCATCGTCCGATGGCAGCTGCGCCTTCCAGCTGGCAGCACAGCACAGGGTGCCACGTGGCAGAGGGAGGTGGAAAAGAGAAGGTCAAGGAGGTTAACAACTACAAATAAATGTAAATCCAACAAGAAAAAACTGCAAGAAAGAACGGAAAGAAGGACGAGTGTGAGAGAAGCTAGATTAAGCTGCTCTTAGCCTTCTCCCCTCACACCCACCCTCACCTCTCGATGCACTCAGCCAGAGCTGTGACCTGCTCCTGTCTTGTCTGCAGGCTGGCCTGGGTCTGCTGCATCCGCCGCAGCAGCTGCTCGCAGTGCCATGCGCGCGTTGAAAGGTGAGTCACTGCGCTGGGAAGGCTGGAGAGAGGGAAACAAGGCATGGAAAGTAAGGGGTGGGGGGGCGGAATGGGCAGGTGTAGCAGGCTTGTGTGGGTCTGCTGCATGCGCTGCAGCAGCTGCTCGCAGTGCCATGCGCGCGTTGACAGGTGAGTAACGGTGCTGGGGAGGCTGGGGGGAGGGGAAAGGAGGCAGGGACGAGGGAGAGGGGTGAATGGGTGGGTGTAGCAGACTGGCGTGGGTCCGCAGCATCCGCAGTTGCTGGCAATGTCAAGCGCGCGTGGACAGGTGAGTGACGACGCTGAGGAGGCTGGAGAGAGGGGAACAAGGCATGGAAAGAAAGAGGGGAGAGGGTGAATGGGTGGGTGTAGCAGGCTCTGCTGCTGTAGCAGGCTCTGCTGCTGTAGCAGCGGTGGCTATATGCACTTACCGTGGTCCTTAATACGCCATGCGTATGGTTAGTAACCTATTGCACACAGCACATGCACGTGAAATCTCACCAGTGTGGGTCCGTGACAGCGAGCAATTGGCAGAGCTCTGCAATCTGAGACACCGCTTCTGTTGTGTCAACGTCACGGAGCTTGATCGCGGAACTCGCCCAACACTGCTGCCAGCACGGCTTTCAGGTGCGCTGCCGGGAGGAAAACAAAAAGGACTCACCAGTGCGGGTTGGTGACTGAGAGCAGTTGGCAGAGCTCTGCAATCTGCGACACTGCTTCTGTCGTGTCAACGTCACGGAACTCGCCCAACACTGTTGCCAGCACTGCCTTGAGGTGCGCCGCTGAGAAGGAAAGAAAGGGAGAGAGGAAGGAAGGAGGTGACTTATGAGTAGACCCAAAAGAGCTCTGCAATCTGAGACACTGCTTCCGTGGTGTCAACGTCGCGGAATTCGCCCAACACTGCTGCCAGCACTGCCTTAATGTGCGCCGCTGGGAGGGAGGGGGCAAGAGGAAGGACGGATAAGGAGGGAATTCAGGCCACCACAAGGGATTCGCAGAATACTGCTGAGAGCACGACCCTCTGACGTCACGTTTCAGGCCACCACAAGGAATTCGACTGACATCGAGCGAGATCCACCCAATGCAGCATCTTCATCGTCACCAGAACCACCTTCAACAGAACCACCTTCAACAGAATCCCCTTCACCAGAATCACCTTCACCAGAAACACCTTCACCAGAATCACCTTTGCTAGAACCACCTTTACGTGAATCAACTTGAGCAAAATCACCCTTCACTGGATTTACTTTCACCAGAATCACATTTACCGATTTTCCTAATATCGCCTTAACAGACTTCACCTTCCGCTCGGTATCCTCGAGCCTGGATCTCCGCTTCCGCCATCATCGGCGACTTAGCGGCGGACGTTGCTACGCTCCGCGCACCCTGATTCCCACCGGCGTTTCCGCCGCCGCTGCTGCTGCTGCCGGCGTTAATCCTGCTGCCAGCGCTAACGCTGTTGCCGGCATTATTGCTGCTAAAATCGCTGGCTCTGCAGCTGCTGCCGCTGCCGCTGCCGCTCCTCGCGCTGTCGCTCAGAGCTAACGAGCAGCCTTCCGGGCTAGAGAAAAGCCTGGTTCTACAGTCACTATCCGCCATGATAGCGTTGCAGTCTCTTGTTCAGAAGGCACAATGACTTCTACCAACACCAAACAAAAACAAGCAAACATCAATCCTGGATCCCAAGCAACAAACGCTGATTCGTCGGGCCTAGTTCGCGACTGTCGCTAAATCGTTCGCAATGTCGTAGACCACGCAAGCTCCGCGACACCCAGACAACCCGATGTTGCAACAAAACAACGCTTCATGCAACTTTCGTTACTGAGTTGTGACTGTCGCCTAGCAGCTGAGAGGGCATCCAGCTTTTCTGAGACTTGTCGCAAACAACACCAAGAACCAAAACTACGTTCGCCCACTTCGCTATGACATGTACGAACCAGTGACATAGGGTTGTAAGCATTCACCCTACTCAGTGCATGTGTATAGTTGTGTTTTCTGTAATTGACAGCTCGTACTCACTTCGTTTCACATTGCGCATCCACCAGAGATACTGTACATGAGATCGTCACGGAAGCATAATGATACCGTATAACAAGAATCAACAGGCCCCAAAACCTTTGGATGTGTCCAGGTAACAATCTGCGACAACATCCAGGTCAACGCAGTCAACGGAGTCAACGCTGCTGCCCTCCTGGATGCCTATTGTGGTGATCACTGCGTGGATGCTGCGAGTGGTTTCCTGGAAGCTGCTGGTACAAATCAAGTGACTGCTGGTTCATTGGCAAATACACGTATCCGGGCGAAGGGGGGTAAGCGGGCAGCAACTGCTGACCTGGCACTGCCATTCCGTGCTCTGCAGGGACCACCTGTGGTCCTGCTGATGCTGCTACTGCTCCTGATACTGCGCGTATAGCTCCTGGTGCTGCTGCTACCGCTGTTGAAGCTCCGGCTGCCAACTCTGAGCCAAATGCCACATGCTGCAGGCTTGCATTTCTACTACCTGTGCTCACGCCTGTGGCCGTGCCTGTAACCATGCCTCCGTCTGTGCCTGTGCCCATACCTGCTGACAGAGCAGGGCTCCTCTGACCTGCCCTGTCGCCTCGTGCAGGGGCGTCACGCCGTGAGGCTTGCACCTGCCCCATCGCCTGCCCTGTTTCCCTGGAATGACTGGAATTGCCAGAATGCCGTTTTGCAGGCCCCCCTGCCTGTGTGCGCGTGTCCCGAGTGGAAGGTCCAACAGACCTTGATACGACAGGCAGTGCTGCTGCTTCTGTGCCAGATCTCACACCAGGTGTCACACCAGGTGTCACACCAGGCGTCACACCAGGTGTCACACCAGGCGTCACACCAGGTGTCACACCAGGTGTCACACCAGGTGTCACAGGAGCAGGTTGAGGAGAGGACATGGGAGGTGGAGAGGAGGCGATGGGAGAGTGAGGGGAGGAGACGTGCAGAGCACTCAACTGGGCCATGTAGTCAACTGCTCCCTTCCCCGCCTCTGCTCTCTCTCCCTCCCTCCCTTCCTGACCAGTCTGCAGCTGCAGCTGCTGCGGCTGCTGCTGTCGCTTCTCTGCCTGCCTTCGTTGCTGCTGCCTCTGCTGCTTCTCTAGCTGCCTCTGCTTCTCGGCCTGCTGCTGCTGCTTCTCCATCTGCCGCTGCTGCTCGGCCTGCTGCAGCCTCTGCATCTCGACATGCACTGGAGACAACACACTGCCTGCAAGTTGCGCTACAGCCGGGTTGTGCGCTACAGCTGACCTTGGCACATCGGTTGGCTTGTGCGCTACAGCCGTATTGTGTGCTACAGATGGGCTATGATGTGCTGGAGTTAATGAGTGTGCTACAGCTGCAGTCGTAGGTGGTGCCCCAGAAGTGTGCACGATAAACTGTCCTTGAACGTTTCCTCTCTCGCATGCCTGTTCCTCCTGCTTCAACTGAAGCTGGTGAAATGGCAATGGTGTAGAGGGATGGGAATGCAGGGGGGCGGAGAGCAGGGGAAAAGAAATGAAGGGTGGATGGGAGGAGAAAGAGAGAGCACTGACCGACACCAGTGGGAGAGGGCAGTGGGAGAGGGCAGTGGGAGAGGGCAGTGGGAGAGAGCAGTGAGAGAGGGCAGTGGGAGAGAGCAGTGGGAGAGAGCATTGAGGGAGGAAAAAAAAGGTTACCGCTGCTTTGTTGCTCCGAGTTATGTCTTCCAGAGCGGCGATGGCCGGGACGAGGCTGGAAAAGTAAGATAATCACCACAGACAAAGGGAAGGTGAGGAGAGAATGGTCAACATTAAGGCGTATAATACAATTAGGTGAATATAACACGAAGGTGCATATTAGACTAAGGTGGATATGAAAGCATGTTAGTGAGGCCAAGGGGACTTGAAACTGAGGTATCTTGAGGTGTCACGAGGAGGGTCACGAGGTGTGTCACGAGGTGTGGTGAAGTGAGATGTACAATTTGTACCCTTGATAATCCTTTTGTGCCTCACCAGGTTTCCATTAAGCGGCACAGAGCTGCCTGGTATGTGGCATGGTGGTGAATCAGCTCCAACGGGTTGGGCTCACAGTGTCTGGTGCAGAGGGAAGGAGAAGTGGAAAGAGAGAGGGAGGGCAGACGGGACGGGAGGGGAGAGGGTGGACGAGAGGTCATGACAGGTATGCCTGGCAGGTGGCATCGTGGTGAATCAGCTCCAATGGGTTGGGCTCGCCGTGTCTGGTAGGAGAGGGAAGGAGAAGTGGAAAGAGATAGGGAGGGCAGACGGGACGGGAGGGGAGAGGGGGGACGAGAGGCCATGACAGGTATGCCTGGCAGGTGGCATGGTGGTGAATCAGCTCCAACGGGTTGAGCTCGCCATGTCTGGGGCAGAGGGAAGGAAAAGTGGAAAGAGGGGCAAGGGGATGAGGGGAGGGGAGAGGGGAGGGCAGAGGAGAGGGAAATGAGAGTCAAAGAAAATCAACTCCATTTGGTTGGGCTCGCAGTGCTGGGTGAAAGGAGAGGGCGAGGGGATGGGAGACGAGAGGGGATGGGAGACGAGAGGGGAGGGTAGAAGAGAGGGGAATGAGAGGTCTTGTCTCGTAAGCCTGGTAGGTGGCGTGGTGGCGTGCTAATTCCAGAGGGTTGGGCTCACTGCCTCTGGGGAAAGGAAAGGGAGAGGGGACATGGGAAAAAGAAAGGACATGAAGGGAGAAGGATGGGAAAGAGAGAGACGGGAAGATACGTGGAAGATGGTGTGGTGGGTGAACCACAGAGAAGTGCCATGGATTTGCAGTCTGTTGTGCGAGGAGAGGGAGACGGGGGTAGAGGGAGAGGAAAGGGGCACGCAGGAGTGCAGAGCGGCACACAGGAGTGTGTACGTACCTGTGTGCATGCTCTCTACAGCCTTCTCATACGCCTCCTTCTCCTCCATCAGCAGCATCCGCTGCAGCTGGGCCAGAGGCGCCACCGCGTGTGCCCGGGGCAGGGAGGGGAAGGCTCGGGCGGAGGGCACCACCCTGATGGGCACCTCCCATGCCGTGAAGTCGGAGGATGGGCTGAGAGGCAAAAGGGGGGAGATGGGGGAGACACGGGAGAAGCAAGAGTGTTAACATATGCAAAAAAGCTGAGGGCACCACCCTGATGGGCACCTCCCATGCCGTGAAGTCGGAGGATGGGCTGAGAGAAGCATGGGGAGGAGGGGAGAGGAGGAAGAGAAGAGAGTGGGGGAAAGGGGCTTAAAGAGCACATTAGTCCAAAGGGGACCATTCTGATGAGGACCTCCCATGCTGTGAAGTCGGAGGATGGGTTGTGAGGGATGAGGAGTGTATGGCAGAGGACATGGGATGGGGGAATTCGGAAAGATAGCAAGGGAATTAAGGGGTTTAAGAAGGGGACGGGGCAAAACAAAAAGGGACAACATAACAAAGGGGCCTAAAAAACCTACGGGGATCACACTTGCAATTGCAAACACGCATGCTCTTGACAACACTAAGGGTATCAGCGCCACTTGCACACATCCTCCACGTCAGACAGCATGACTTTGCACTCATCCACGTCAGCCAGCATCACTTACACGTCATCATCCACAGCAGCCAGCACCACTGCCAGCTCTTGAGGCTCGAGGTCTGAGACAGAGGGGTGTGACGAGTGCTCTCTCTGCACCAAGAGCAGCAAGGTGGTGGAAGGTGGAAGAGTCATAAAAAAATCAGCAGGAAGGGCAGGACGAAATGAGAAAACCGAGTTGAGTTCTTAAGGCGCATAAAAAATCAGCACCACCAATAGCTCTCGAGGTTCAAGGTCCGAGACGGATGGATGGGAAGAGTGCTCCCTTTGGAAGAAGGGCAAAGTTTAAACTGGAGGGGGCAGGAAGGGACAGGAAAGCAGCAGGGGGGAAGGGGAGAGAAAGAGACGGCGAGCAATGGATGGAGGTGGGGCATTGTCCCCCAAAAAGGGGCTGCCAAAGAGCTCCTGCCTGCTACAGACAGAAGGGTCGCCTCACCTAGGGTCTGCCTCACTTGCGCTTCCCCCTTTCTCCTTGTCTGTCTCCCACCTTCAACCATACACCCCCCCTGCTTCGCCCCACCTTGGTGCCCAGCTGCGCCCACTGCCCCCGTGCCGGGGTGTGCCGTGACCGCTGCTCCCGCTGCTCCTTGTCGCGTGCCGAGACAGACTGAAAGGCCACTGCCTGCAACTGACCCGCCTGTTGAAAGAGAGAAGATGAAGGGAGGAGCGCAAAGGGATGAAGAGAAAAGTAAACACTTCTCCCTCCATGTGCTCACACTGCTCCCGCTGCTCCTTGTCGCGTGCCGAGACAGACTGAAAGGCCACTGCCTGCAACTGACCCGCCTGTGTTTGGGGAGAAAAGAGGGGAGGACGAGGATAAAAAGGATGCATGGGGTCAATGCAACGGATAAATGGTGCTCCCACTGGTCTGCTGCTCCTTGTCAGCAGCTGAACCGTGCTGACATGGACTGGCTGGAACGCCACTGCCTGCAACAGACCCGCTTGTGAGGGAGGAATGGGGAGGGAGGGGAGGACTAGGATGGGCAAGCAGGATGCATAAAAGGGAAAGCTCTCTTCCCATGATCACACAGTTCCGTTTTGAGGCGCCTCAAAACTACACAGTTCCTTGTCAGGAAAGCATCTTTCAGGCACCTAAAAGACCCTGAAACAACAAAGATTCGCTAAGCAGAGTGGTTAGAGGAGGATGAGGCATTCACCTGGGCATGCGAGGAGGCGCGGTTGAAGGCGGAAAATATGAGCCCCACGAAGCCCTCGTCCAGCATCTGGTACATGCCCTGTGTGCGCACGTCTGATGGGCAGAGAGCAGCAAGGGGAAAGAGGAGATGGAGAGCGGGGACATTGCTGAAATGTGAGTTGACCAGAGGCGCATAGAGAGGACATGAGCCCCACAAAGCCCTCGTCCAGCATCTGGTACATGCCCTGTGTGCGCATGTCTGATGCGAGGGAGGGAGGCAGCGAAGGGAGGGGTGAGGAGAAAGAGACATTGGGGGGCACATGGGGTGTTTTGAGCCCCACGCAGCCCCTCGCCCAGCATCTGGTACATGCCCTGTGTGCGCATGTCTGATGGGCAGAGAGCAGCAAGGTGGGAGGAGATGGAGGGGGGAGAAATGGCGGTATTGTGAGTTGACCAGAAACACACAGGGGGAATATGAGCCCCACGAACGAAGCCCTCGTCCAGCATCTGGTACATGCCCTGTGTGCGCACGTCTGATGGTTGGAGCAGCAAGGGGAGAGGGGAGATGGAGGGGGGACAAACCACGACAAGAGGATGTGAGGTGAGGCCAACAAAGCCCTCTTCCAGCAATTGGTACCCGTCGTGTGTGCGCACGCCCTTTGCACGTAGCAGCCAGGAAGTGGGTTCGAAGGGGAGAGCGATGGAGGGGGGCATATGGGGAGGCAGGAAGAGGAGAAGGAAGGAAGGAAGGACGGAAAGGCTATGGTGTGCTTTATAGTTCAAGTCAAACAACAGATGAGATGTGAGTGATGTGGTGCACATATCGCACGCGCTTAATACCCTGTGCACATACCGCATGCGCTTAATACCATGTGCCCATACCGCATGCGCTTAGTACAATGTGCACATACCGCATGCGCTTAATACTATGTGCACATACCGCACGCGCTTAATACCAGGTGCACATACCGCATGCGCTTAATACCATGTGCACATACCGCATGCGCTTAATACCATGTGCACATACCGCACGCGCTTAATACCATGTGCACATACCGCACGCGCTTAATACGGTGCGCACATACTGACATAACGACGTACCGACGTGGGATGGATGAACAGTGATGTGTGGGTGCGAGTGGTACCACCCAATGACACGTGTCCTCATGCCAGTGGCTGCTGACATCCTGCAAATAACAGCATGGCATGGAATGACATAGCATGACATGCACGACATGCATGAGAATGGTCAACGTGGTAAACATGTATGATGCCAAGAGCAGGAGCTGGGAGAGCAAGAAAATACATGGATTCATGGGAGAGCATGCATGGACGATAAGAGAGTTACGTTACCAGTCTTATGAAAACCCACTAGCAAGCTCGAGGGTAGATCTAACGCTCAGTGGAAACATATGATATACAATTTAAACAAAAGTAGGTTCCGAGCCAATCGTACCTCTCAGCCTCAGCTGAAGCTGCTGCGAGCTGCTCTGGAGTTGTCTCGACTCGATCTTTTCTCCTGTCTGCCCGAACCTGCGGGGCAGCACCCCAAATTTTTGCTGAGACCACTGGGGTTCGCCCACTGTGGTCGTACTGTAGTTGAAATAGAGGAGGTGGGAGGGGGGGGGGAGTGAATGGGTGAGGGAGAAAGGAAAGAAGTGAAGGAGAGAGTACATATGAAGGTAACGCGAGGAAGGGATGACACTGTAATCTATTTAGGCAATACGAAAATAAACGGTGAGTGGGTGCATCTGGCAAGGGGTGAAGAGAGATGGTGAGCTTGAAATTCCCTGAGAGTGGTTGAGAGAAACGAACAACGGTGAAGAGGGATTGAGGTCCAGAGACGTTAATCAGAACTTAACACAGATGCTAATCACATATGCCTCCTAATGACGAAAAAAAGCCGAAGCAACGTCATCGATAAGAGGCATCAATGAAAGGAGATGCTATAAGAAAGAGGACGCACGTGGATATGACTTTAGAATTGACTCTATAGTCAGCTACGTACATGGATATCACCGAGCAGCAGACCCATGATTTCCTCCGCTTCCGTGGAGAGCGCGTGCGTGGCACACGTCAGCCACACTTCTGACGAAACCACCACCTCCGTCAGCGACATCGCGGCAAATGTAACCAGCTGTCGCGAAACACTTGACGGCGGGTCCTGAGCGTGCGATTACACGTACGAACGCTTACCGAACGGATGTTGATTGCCGTGCGACACTACTCGCAAGCTTTATACATGCTAGTACGTCGCTGAGCTATGTTGCTGAACACTATTCCCCGAAAACGCCATGTATCATGCTAGCTAAATGGCTACGGAAAGCACATAGACTGTCCGAGTGGGATTTGTGGAAATTCGAGTGGACACATGGAAATCGAAAACCGCTTTTTCAATGTTTATACCAAAGAGTTCGCAAACGCCTAGAAGCTACAGTTTACCAAGGGACGACCTGAAGCGAGTATTACTTAGACCTCGATGCAAGCCCCTCCATGCGAAAGGTAGAGCTGGTTTCGCGAAATCGGAGGTGATCTGCCAAACGCCATTGGCTGACTTATTTCAGCCAAACCACCCAGGAGGGCTTGCAGGTTTGGTCTTGTTTCTAATAGCGGAAGCTACTCTGTTATAACGAGTCTTTTCGAACCGCCGGGGCTTTCTGATTAGTCATGTATCGTTACAAGCACCGTCATCTCACGCATCGACTCACGTCCTGGTGTTCCATTTGCCGCATTCCTGGATGTTAGGGACGAAATGCTTTGCGGCGTAAAAATGAATGGGCTGTCCCAAACTTTTTGCTTGCCGAAAGAATGAGCTGCAGGGTTGGTGGAGTACCAACACTCGCACATTCTGATGATGTTTAGAACCCTCGTTAATTCCCTACTGCTCGTAAGTGTTTCGTTACTGAACATTAGAGCAGCGTTGAATGCAACCCGTAAATTAAAATTTGTAGCTCCTCACTGGGTCGATCCTCCCTTACGCCCCCTCTAGTCCTGATCGCTGCGTGGATATCAGCCCCTCTGCGCTCCGTATCAGCCAATGGCAGGGCTGAGACTTTCGCGCTTCGATTTCACCAGCCATCAAACCAAGCCGCGCGAAGCTGACAGCCCCTCCTCGGAAGTTCCCGATCGGAGCAGCCCCTACCGAATTGCCCCTTCGCTGGTTCGCCGCGCTCTACCTCACAGCTTGTCTCGAGCAAAAATTCACATAAATCTACGTTATGAAAATCCAGCAACCATCAGTTCTACCAGCGATTCAACATCTCCCACCATTCAATCACCTTAACTACTGCTGAAGTACTGGCGGCCTCACCTAAACAGGAAATTTTCTACCTCTCCATTCAAGTACTAGCCGCTAGTGGACTCTTGTGAGCTATTTATTTCCAAAGATGGAGATTGCTTGGATGAAAAAGGCTGCGATATGGGCATTCGCTGGACTGGGCCTCGTTCTGGCCGTCATCTCCTGCTGCCAGATGGCCGATAACTATTTCGTCCTCTCTCACCCCGACGCTTGCATTGCTTCATCCAACGGAACCCACTGCGCGACAGAATTTCGCGTAGCGCGACGATCCCTAGGCGTCCTGCCACAGACGCCTGAGCAAGTCAGCGCAGCCATGATCGCAGCGGTCCAAGCGCAAGTCGCGGCGCTTATCGAGGCGGCCGACGAGATTAAGACGAACAACGTACGGGAAGACCATTTCACAAATGTCATGGCGAGGACTTGCGCGCGCCAAGCCACCATCGCGCTGCGCTACCTGGGGCAGGCGGGAGATGCGGTGGAGGCGGGCACGAATCAGCTCGACGTGCCGTACTGGCTGGCTGCCGCCGACACGCAGATCGACAACTGCGTCGATGGCTTCCAGACTTTCTCGCCCGCCGCGCAAGGCTTCCCCGCCTACGTACATCTCGAGGTTCGTTACAATCGTTATTCGAATAAAGAAGCATTCTGCTGCAGATCTCGCAGGTGCTATTTTTCGCAACTAAGGCTCCTTTCAGAAAGGCGTTCTACTACCATGAAGCAACTTCTTAACAGCAGCACTTGTGTACTTTCCTTTTCTGAATCCCCGTCCCCACTTCCTCAGTATACGGCTAAGAAGGCGGGAAATACGCTTGAAGCACTTGTAACCATCACCAACGCCGCTGCCAAAGCCGCCGCTACCAGCGTCGCATCAACGGAGGAGGATGTGGCGCCCGTGCGCGGACGCCGCATGGCCGTCCGATCCAGCAGCTCGGGAAACGGCGCGATGGATTGGCTTGAGGAGGGCTTGTACGAGCAACTGCAGGAGCTCCAAACGAGGCTAAATGCCGAATTCGCCGCTGCCGGCGGGGAGGATTCGGAGGGTGCCTCTATCGAGAGAAGGCAGTTGCGTCATCGCCACGACGACGATGACGACGATGATGATGACGAGGATAAGAAGGATAAGAAGGATAAGGACAAGAAAAGTAATAGCAGCAGCAGTAAGAAGGGCAGCAAGAAGAGCAACAAAAAGAGCAGCAAGAAGAAGGCGTCACCCAACCAGGGTCCGATGGTCGTCAGCGCGTCTCTCGCCGCCAGCGCGACCGTCGGATCCGGATACAAGTCGATCCAGGACGCTGTTGACGCCGCTCCCGGCGGCATGCGATTCGTGATTTACATTCCCGCGGGAACGTACAAGGAGCAGGTTGTTATCTCGACGACGGATATCGTTCTGATTGGTGCGGGCACGGGTAAGACGATCATCACGGGCGACGCGAGCTACGGCAGCGGATCCGGGACGTTCGAGTCGGCTACGGTTGGGGTGGATAGCGACAGGTAATGCCGCCCTTTCCCCTTTCTGCCCTTACCTCCCTTCCCTTTTCTGCCCACTTGTCTCCCTCCCCCCCTTTATGTAATTTCGTTTCTTTTCTCACGCACAGCTTCCCTCTCTTCCGTCTCTGCCCTTGCCCTAATGTACGCACCCACCCGGTAACCACACAACAGGTTCGTCGCCTTCGGGATCAAGTTCGTCAACACGGCAGGCCCCGAGAATCACCAAGCAGTTGCGTTTCGCGCCACTGGCGACCAGACAGCCCTCTTCAACTGCGCGTTCGACGGATCGCAAGATACATTGTATGTGGACGCGGGCCGCCAGTACTACAAAAACTGCTACATCGGCGGCTCGCAGGACTTCATTTTCGGCGACGCGGCCGTGGTTATCGATGCGCCCAAGATTCAGCTTCACCCAAGCCCCTCTTTCGGGACCCTAACTGCGTCGGGACGGGCCAAGGACACCCCGACGGGGATCGTGATTCGCGACGCTGTTGTCTCGGCGGATCGCGGCACGAAGAAGGTGTATCTGGGCCGTCCGTGGAAGAAATGCGCCTTCACGGTTTTCATCAACACCTTTCTCCCCGCGGTGATCGAGAGGGACGGGTGGCTGTCGTGGAACGAGGGCAGCTGCATGTTTCTGGCGGAGGCGGGCAGCAAGGGGCCGGGCGCCGCGGCTTCCCGCGCGGACTGGGTGGACCCTGGGATCATCACGAGCGTCAGCGGATACGACGTCAACACCTTCACGCAAGTCAACTCCTGGCTCCGCCTGTCGCGCTAGGGCTTTCTCTTAGCACACCTAAATGCCAGCGCCAGTAGGGTTAGAATTCACGAGCAGCAGGAGATTCTGTAGCAGTCATGGGCACACCCCGTGTGCCATGGCTGCTGGAGCGCCAAACCCGCCTAGGAATTTTTAGTTTCTTTTTAGATGTAGTTGCTAGAAGGCGAGAAATTTGTGCTGTTCTGTGGAAGGTTCTTAGCAGGAGTTGGTACCTTCCTGTGCATCTGTAGATTTGATTTGTACCAATTTGTGGACTACAAATCACATAGGAGTTCTGTAAGCTTCGGAAGGAGCGTTCACAATCATTTGAACTCCTAACGCTCCCACAATCACCTTTGGTCCCAAGCCCGCTAGGAGTTCAACGTATCTTAGGAGTTCTGTAAGCTTCGGAAGGCTTTTAGAGTAGGCGACTGCTGTAGAAGTTCTTATTCTTGCTTAATGCTCTGTTTTGATCTCATTGGTACCAGCAAAGTGCCTACTGGCGTGCTTGCAATAATTTCCTGCCTCTGGAACTAATTATAATGGGGAACAGCAAGCAAACAGATTCAAAGACTCTCAAGCATCAGCAGCATCAACAAGCTATAAAATCATTTGGCAGAAAACGAGCATAACAGCTGCATCCATCGTTTCACCCTTCTCTCCACCCACCCCTCTTGAAGGTGGCTTCTGCACTTTCCCCTTTTACTAATCCACCTATGCATCATTTTCCCCCTAACAGTGTGCCCTTACCTCATCCCCCTGCGCTTCCTATGCTCCTCTGGGAATCACCTTTGCCGCCCCTCTTTCATGGGTAACCTTGGAATTACCGCTGTCCTCCTCACCCTCGGAATCAGTATGCTCCTTTCTTCCCGAACCACCAGGAACCACCTTTGCCGGCCCTCCGTGGGTGACACTTCATCACCTTCTCATCACGCTCAGATTCACTCCCCTCTTCGAACACCATATCAGCTCCTTTCCTCTCTAGCACTGTACCCTTACCTTATCCGCTCTGTCTATGCTCCGCCGGTAACCGTCTTCGCCAGCCCTCCTCCATGGGTGACCTTGGGATCACCCTTTTCCTCATCGCCCTCGGATTCATTTCCCTCTGAGAACACCATACGGCCAGACGGAGTGAACTCGGCAACCTCCCTCCAAGAGGGTATACGCGTTATAGTACGATCCGTGAACGCGAATCCCAGCGCGGGGACCCAGCGGATCCGCACGTCGTCCCCGTCCCCCGCGTCCCCTTCACCTCCCTTCGGAGCAGCTGCATCTCCCCCTCCCCCTGCCGCGCCCGCTGCGCCCTTTCCCGTGGGCCTCCCCTTCCCTGTAGGGACCACTTTCCGCTTCGTCCGCAGCTGGCGCCACTTCAGAATCACAACGATCAGCAGCACCAGGAACAGAGCGGCCAGCGACCCCACCACTCCTGCGATCAGATAGCCGGAGATGGGAGGTTTCGGGGTCGGTTCAGGGTTAGTTTCAGGGGCGGGGATGGGTAAAGGAGCAGGAGGTGGGATCGGACCCGGAAGCGGAGGAGACTTGGGGCTCGGCGAAGGCGACTTGGGAGGGGGCGACTCGGGAGGGGGCGACTCGGGAGGGGGCGACTTGGGGGGAGGCGACCTGGGAGGAGGCGACTTGGGAGGGGGCGACTTGGGAGGAGGCGACTTGGGAGGAGGCGACTTGGGAGGAGGCGACTTGGGGGGAGGCGACTTGGGAGGAGGCGACTTGGGAGGAGGCGACTTGGGAGGAGGCGACTTGGAAGGAGGCGACTTGGGAGGAGGCGACTTGGGACCCGGCGGAGGCGAATCAGGCTTGGGACCCCCCGGAGGCGAAGGCGACTTGGGGCCCGAATCAGGCTCAAGCACAGCGGTGCCGCTATCTGCTGGCTGGTGGTGCGTCCTCCCCGTGACCCTGCCTTGCGATTTCAAGACAGTGTCGTTTGCCATGATGTCGCTCGGCGCAATTCACGGGACGATATAGGAGCGGTTCAACCGAGGTTCGACTTAGTAGTTGTGGAAACGCGACTAGTGAGGGGGTGAGTTCCGCACTACGGAGATTTCTCCGTACAGCGATATGATGTGGTAAACTTTGAAAAAACTAAGTTGGGTATAAGGCCTTCGCCTGCTAATGCCTCCGGTGGCGCGACTCTCAATCCTACTCTTCACCGTCGGTCAGAATCGCGGTCTGTGCAGCCTGGAGATGCTTCCGTTCGCAGTACTGTACTTTGAAACCGGCAATGCGGCGAATGGAGTTGTCTGAACGGAACTACTACCACAGGCGTTTTCAGAGACCTGAAGAAAAGTTTACGCAAGGAAAGGCACGGCGGTTGATGTGTTTACGACGAAGCTATTACGACAAGGCAATGCACGACGAGATTTCTGTTGCTAGTGGTTGTTATGCGCTTCTTCCTTTATTCAGAATGCGATTAACGAGGGCCGAAACCACATCGATCACAACTTCAGCGTGCAAGCAAACGCGGCCAGCTCAGACGTCCATCATCCTCCTAACGTGACTGACCCAACCTCACGACCAGTAAGTTAAAGAAAACGGCCCGGTAGAAATTCGCGGTCATCCCAAGCGCCAAACTCAATCTCCGGGATTGCTAGTAAACGCAAGCTTCACGGGCAGGGCCTTGTGTGTCAGCTTTGAGGAGTCTTCGGTTGCACTTATGTTCATCTAGGCTGTCTGCACCTTCTGGGCGGGGTTTCGGGGCCCTTCTGTGTGTGTCTGGGGAATTGGGAATTCCGGGAGTTTCATCGTTGGATTGGAATCTGAAAGTCTTGGCAGGGAAAGGCAACGGCGCGCGGGACGACGGGCGGAAACGGGATGCGGGAGTGGGCGCGCTGAATGCTCGCAATTGCTTCGCGGAAGGAGGAACGTTGAACCGTGGTCCGCGTTCGGAAAATAGTCAATGAACGCGCGAGATGACGCGGAGGGGACAGCAATTGGGGGGAGAGAGCCGTGGGGGAGGCTGGGGGAACTGCAGTGTGGAACTGGGGGGAAGGTGGAATGGAAACACGTTGAGGCGGACGAACCCAATGAAGGCGAGGCCGTGAAGTGTGCGGCAATGTAATTATTGGTGGCTCAGCGCGGTCCGGTAGCTTGAGTGACGTAACAAGAAGAAAAACGTTTATTTCCATTTGTTGGCTTACACATCAAATAGATTATTAAAGAACCAGCAATTTCCATTTTTTTTCCACAATACAATTCTCAAAAACTACACAAAAAACTGATGCTATGATAATCTGATGCTAAAAAATTACACAATAATATGATGCTCTAAAAGATTCCCAGACACTTGATTAAGTTTCAGGCTACAGAAAAGTATATTTAGATACAATATGTATTATCAATATATAATACACTATATCTCATACGATTAGAGTTTCTCCTAGGATTTAACGATTTAAAATCCGTCTTTATTGTTATCATCAAAGGGATATCTTTAGTTTTGCATAGCTCTCTTTTGCATATTAAGATAATTCATTTGTTTGATGTCATTTTCTCCCCTCAATGAGGGGATGATTTCGCCCCAGGTTGGTGTAAAGCAATAACCGTCGAAATGATGTTCTAGTTCCCCATTGGAAAGATTTGTGAAGATACGTTTCGTCGTCGTGCACACACCCAACCCCTGAAGGGCTCCTCTGTCCTGTCAAGCACCAGCCCAAAAGGCCCACCCGAGAAAAGGAAGACCATGCGCGGAAGTCCGGGTTGTGTGCGAGTTGTACGTGGACATTCTCGGGTTGATTATGACATATGGTCCCATACCACGGTGACAAATGAAAGCTGTCAAATTTCTGCTGGGAGTAGACGAAATTTTGAAGGGCAAAATACTAAAAACAAGAGTTTTCCGCTTCCAAGAGTGCCGGAAAATTTGATGTTTGTTTAAGTTTGTTTTGCGCTCTATGGGGTAATCTTACATCGCCAAAAAATGGCGGAAAATCTGAGGTGTGGCGTGTCTGCTGGTATATAGACAAGTGAATCTCTCAACTCTGGTGGTTCCATCCCCCACAAGTTATTTTCAACCAGTGCTTACCCAAAATAGATTCGATTTCGCAACCATCGGTGTTAGTCTATTTTGGTAGTTGTTGCGATGGACACGGCGTACCCGAATTGTGAAGCTTGTCAGTTGTTCTGGGAGGACACTGTACCGCCATGCGACTTTTTTTGCAATCTAGATCCCCACTCCACGAGGATGGATCTGTGCACTTTGCATGCGCATTCACCAACAGTGGCCTTTCGAGGTGTACAGTTCACGGTATTTCACGTGGTTTCCTGGAATCTGTAGGGGAAAATATGCCACAAGTAACCAACTTGGAACTCGATAACGTGAATGGTAAAAAAAAACGCGTACGGTCACTGTATCGGGTTTTCTGACGGGTTTGGTAAGCGGGGTCACGGATTCAGTCACTAACAACAGGTAAAAAATCACGCGAATGGTCACACATGTAACTCCCGCCAAAAAAACATGAAACTAAACAAAATTCCCGCTCGCGCCGAGCCAATCTGCGAACTTGTAAAAAAACTAAAACCCAATCGGAATCGGATACGGTTTGGGAACGGATCAACCCTAAACACCTGGCGAGTTACGTGTTTAGGGTTGATCATCCGAAAATGCATCCAGGTTCTTTCTGGGTTTCATTTTGTTTTGGCGGGAGTTTCATCTGTGACCATTCGCGTTTTTTTTTACCAGCTGATTGTGACTGATTCCGTGAAACGCTTTATCAGTCGCGTGAAAACACCCTTTGCAGTGACCGTACCCTTTATTTTTTTACCAAAAATGTTTTTGAGTCCCATGATGGTTACGAACGGCATACTTTCCCAATCTGTAGGGATGGAAAGTCTGAGCTGTGTGGAGGACGTTGGTTTGTGCGAACACCCCTTGGTCCACTATCTCGTTTTGTCTGGTTTCAGGGACTACTGTGCAGGTTGGTTTCAAAACACACCACCAGCTCTGCTCTGCTCTGCACCTCAATGCCCGCTTGGAGTCTTCCGAGGATCCTTTTCCGCGTCCAGGTGAGCTGGCGACTGTCCAGCCACGGCTGCAAGGGGATCACTTGCCTGAAAAACATCGCCTTTCATCTGTTCCCTCTTGTCCGTCTTGTCCCGTCCCGTTCCCCTTCAAGTCCTCCT
The DNA here is from genome assembly GCA_947471745.1 of Closterium sp. Naga37s-1. NCBI lineage: Eukaryota > Viridiplantae > Streptophyta > Zygnematophyceae > Desmidiales > Closteriaceae > Closterium > Closterium sp. Naga37s-1. The sequence goes on along the minus strand of CANJKZ010000096.1, from coordinate 5,298,108 downwards.
GTCTTCTGAAGGCATTTTAAGGTTCAGTCTGGTGTGCAATGGTCCAATACGGTGAATTTTTTCAAACCGTTCCCAAACGTAAGTTGACCTACTGAACCGCGTCTCATTTTACAGTCACATCACAGACCAACTTTTCCCAATGGCATTCGATACCTCTAGTTGTGTCAGACGAGCTCCATGATTCAAATAATGGTTCTCCTGGCTCTACCTCCGCCTTCACCTCCGCATCTACCTCTGCCTTCACCCGGAGCCACTCGCTTGTCTTACGTAGCAGCGCAATTGTTCTGACGCTATTTCCGCTAAGAGGGAGGGTATGTTACTATCAGGATGAGAATGAGGTACCACTGCGATGCTGGTCACCTGAAGTGGTCAACTCCCATACTCTATGTCAGCTCTTCTACATGTAGTATCAAGCGTCAGACGAAGTAGCGGTTCGTGCGTCGTTTCCTCTCGCTTACGTCCCGTACGTATATGGACAAGTACGTTAAGATCAAACTCATAGGCGAGGGATCGCACGGGAAAGTGTATCTGGTTAAGGAGAAACCCGACGGCGAAGGATCCTCGAAGCATCAACAGGCCGTTCGCAGTCCGAGCGATAAAGTATGGGTGATGAAGGTCGTACCGTTGCCGTCGGATCCGAAAGAGCGAGAAGAATGCGTTCGAGAAGGATCGACCATGATGAAGCTCGGTCACCCCTGCATTGTCGGTTGCAAGGTACTTACCGTCTAAACTCGCCGTCTACCGAGAGCGTACTAGTTCTTCTTATCTCAGACCCGAGGCCGGTAAATTCAGCAGAATCTGAACGTCTGACCGACGTACGTCGTCATTTCTCCAGCTGCTGATAAGTTTCTCCTTTCTAATTTGGGTTTCTTCGTGTTACCCGGATGCTGCCTTTTCCGTCGCAGGAAGCGTTTATCGACCGCTCCAGCCGTGCCTTTTGCATTGGTGAGTACGGCACGCGTGAAAACGGTGCAATTTGGCACCACCGATTTACCGCGTCTCATCGAATCCGTTCACTTAGTGTGTTCCTCGTTCGTTCCCATGGCGACACTGTCGGAGAGCGTCGCAGAGGCGATTACGGAAGATCCCATCTCTCGTACTCTTTACAACTCGTGGTGTCAAGGGACCTTAGGGTTTGTATATATTGCGAGAATTCCGTTCCTTGCAGTTGAGGTGTCCAGGTTCGGCTGCTTTGCTTAAATTTTTTCGATTACATTCGCTAGTGAAGCCGTTGTGCTGGTCAGTTGAATGTGGCATTCTTTTAGAATAACTCGGGTTCCGCGTTAATTTTGTGACTACAACGAGCGGCACGCAGCAGCAGCACGGAGGAGCCTTCTCTCGCCATAGCAACACCTGTGCCTGTCTCACGCTTACTAGGACCAAACTCGTACCGTCATAATGATCCCTTACCGTCCCTGCCTTGGTGTTTGGTGCTTGGTTCATGCACAGTGATGGAGTATTGTCGCAAGGGTGAGCTGTGTCAGCACCTCAAGAAGCGCTCCAACATGGCAATGATGTGAGTGGTTGAATTCGGTTCTAGCAGGTCCGCGATGATGTTAGTGATGTGAGAGGCTGGTCCTTGCGTTTGAGGCGAATTCATTCGTCCAGTGTAGGCATCAGTTAACTCACGACGGTAGTTATGACGACGCGTCGTTTCGTCCTTTCGCACAGTTTCGCCATTTTTCGCTGCGTCGTCCATTCCGTTGTTTCTTCGTCGTTCTGATTGCTCCCTTCCGCCAGGATTCCCGAAGACACGATTCTCAACTGGTTCGTGCAGCTCGTGCTCGCGTTAGAGTACCTTCACCATAAGAACATTCTCCACCGAGACGTCAAGGTACTAAATCCCGCTCGTCTCCATCTCCCCCGTTCTATCGATTTTCCGTCTGCCTTGGCCCCCTCACAGCCCCCGCTCGTCCCCTCTTCCTCGCCTCACTTCGTCCCTCCGCTCCCTCCCAACCCAATTCTCCTCGCTAGCTCAAACACGCGGCTCGGTTACGCCTCCTCCCCCCCACCCTTCTCTCTCCAACTCCCACCCCACTTCCCCTGCGCCCTCCGGTCAGGCGGAGAACGTGTTTCTTCGCAGCCGTCACGACACGCCGCTGGGTAACGCGGCGACGGTGCAGCTGGGCGATTTCGGCATTTCGCGAATGCTGGAGGCCCACGAGGCGGTCGCGCGAAGCTTCGTGGGCACGCCGCTGTACATGTCGCCCGAGCTGATCCGGAACGAACCGTACGACCATAAGTCAGGTGAGCCGTTCGATCACGAGTCAGATGAGCCGTACGAAATTGAGTCAGATGAGCCGCACGACCCGGGTGTAAAGGCCTGATTCAACCTACCTGTTGGCACGTGTACTGTGCCCGGAAGTGTAGCCTAATATCTCCCCCTTGCCCCCTGCCCCGCCCCTTTGCAGATATATGGGCGCTGGGTTGCATCCTGTACGAGATGATGTGCTTCACTAAGCCCTTCCCCGCTACAAGCATACGCGACCTTGTTCTGCGAGTGCTCAAGAGCAACTACCGCCCTCCTCCCCACATGTAAGCTGTGTTTTATCTCTCGTTAATGTTTTCAGACTTCTTTCCTGTTCCAGATTCTCATACCTCTCTTCTCTGTCCCCGCATCCTTCCCCCATCCCTCCCCCTTCCGCTCCCCGGATCCCCCCGCCGCTCCACCGCAGATACTCCCCCGAGCTCTGTTTCCTGCTCACAAAGATGCTCTCGAAAGACGCATCGCGCCGCCCCACCGCGGCCGACATCCTCGCCTTCCCGCTGCTCCGCCCGCGCGCCGCCGCCTTCCTCGCGGCGTGCCAGCTGGCGGCGTCCGAAGCGGCGGAGACGCACGCGCAGCAGCAGCAGCTGGAGGAGCGCATGCAGCGCCAGCTGCAGCAGCCGCAGCAGAAGCAGCACCACCGGAACTATCAGCGCCGCGATAAAAACCAGGAGCAGCAGAAACAGCAGCAGCAGCAGCAGCAGGAAGGCTCATCCTCCTCCTCCCCATTCTCCTCTCCGTTTTCCTCCCCCCTGGCCTCCCCCCCGCCCTGCTCCTCCTCCGTCCCGACTTCCCCGCTGCACCAGCACCATTCCCCCAGCGCCGCGCGCGTCTTGGCCATTCACAGCGAGGTCGTGTTGCAGGCGCACCGCCTAGGGTTGCACGCTCCTCTCGAGCCCCTGCTCTCCCCTTCCGCGCGCGCGCGCGTAGCATCCGCGGAAGGCGCGCGCGCGGAGCGCCCGCGTGCGCCGGGTTCGCCCCGGCAGATGGCAGCAGCGGGGGCGGCGGAGATGCGCGGGGAGGCGGGGGCGGGCGGAGAGGGCTCGCTGTTCCGCGATTACGAGGCGAGCTTGAAGGTCCCCCCTCCTCAGGCAAGTCCTTTCAAATGTCCTGGTCCTCTCCGCTCCCTTCGTGTTTCTTTCCCCTCTTTCCCCTGTGTTGATCATCCTTCTCTTACCCCTCCTTCTCCACCCGCCCTACTCTCCCTCCAATTCTCCTCTTTCCCCCTCTCGCCCCCTTCAGAAGAGTTCCCAGAGCAATCGCTCACGAGCAACGTCAACCGACGGAGTCGTCACCCAAACCAACGCTTCAGCCTCGGGCTGCCCAACCAGCCCGTTCGCCTCGGCGGCGGCTCGGCGGCGATTCTCAGCCTCGGACACGGATAACCTGGTGCAGCGCGCCAATAGCCGCGGCCGGGGGAGCATCAGCGGGCGCATGGGGGACGGCGGGGGCGCGGGGGGGAGTGGCAGAAGCGGGGGCGGCGGAAGCAGGCGGGGGTCGCGGGAGCTGTCACTGGCGGAAGAGGATTTGCGCGCGCTAGAGGAGGGGATAGAGGAGGGGGGCGGGGACTTATCGGACGTGGTTCGCGGAGGGGCGACGGGGGAAACGAGTAGTGCGGGAACTGGCGGAAACTCGTCGCAGGAGAGTATACCATTAGGTGTAGAGCATCCCTACAGCGATAGAAACGCATCCGGGCGTTATAGCGCGGATGACTTCGCGTCTTATAACGGGGAAACCAGTGGCCGCTTCAGCGGGGAAAGTTCTAGGAGGTTTTCAGATTCCACTCCCCCGTTGCCCTCCGCCCCAGGGGCGCGGCTATCCCCCTCGGCGGAGACACGCGCGCTTGTAAATAGACCGCGGGGGAGGAGCATGAAGGAGCGGGATCCCGCGCATGGGGGGACCGCTGCGGAAGCAAGCGCGGAGCTAGGCATGCGCGCGCAATGCGGGGAGTGCGCAGACCTTGGGGAAGGAGCGGTGGAGGGGAGAGCGCCGGGAAGCAGCAGGGGTTACGCGGAACGGCGGGCAAGAGAGGGGCGCGCGCTGCAGAGGGGGCGCAGCGAGGGCGGGCGGATGGGGGAACACTTTCACGTGAGGGAGGGCGCGGGCATGGGGGAAGGCAGTAGGGAGGGCGCGGGCATGTGGGCCGAGGGGGAAGCGGAAAGGGAGGCGGCGGATAGGGAGGCGGCGGAAAGGGAAGCGGCGGATAGGGAAGCGGTTGAGAGGGAGGTGGCGGAGAGGGAAGCGGCGGAGAGGGAGGGGGCGGGGAGGGAGTGGGCGGAGAGGGAGCGGAGCGGGTGGCAGCAGGAGCGGCGGCGGCGGCGGTCCGCCCGCCGCATGCCCTCGTGGGACTGCGAGCGCCTCCCCGGAGTAGCCTTCCCCCGCCCCCCCCCGTCCTTCGAATCCACCCCCATCTCCATCAACTCCCGCACCCCCCACTCCCGCACCCCCTCCCTCACTCCCTCCCACTCCTCTTCCGTCTCCCCGTCCCGGTTCCCGTCCTCCTTCTCCCCCTCGTTCGGGCCCTCTCGCACGTCCTCTCGCACACGGTCGCACAGCAGCAGCAATGCGACTGACCAGTCGTTAGGGCAGTCGCCGCTGTGGACGCCCAGGCGAGTGGTGGAAGAGGCGAGTCGCCTGCTGGGGGGGCAGCGGGGGGAGGGGTTCGGGCTGGGCGCAGGCATGGGGTCGGGTATGGGGATGGGCATGGGGTCGGGTATGGGGATGGGCATGGGGTCGGGTATGGGGATGGGCATGGGCGCGGGGACGGGAATGGGGTATCACGGGAAGCAGCAGCACGGGCAGTTTCAGAAGCAGCAGCCGCAGCAGCTGCAGCGGCGGCGGCACCAGAAGCACCAGTCCGAGTCGTGTATAGACCTCCAGATAGGCCCAGGGGGAACCTATTCTGATCTTTCTCCCAATAGAGATGCTAGAGGGTACAGTCCGGGGGTCCCGTACGCGCGGGACAGGATGTGGTATGGCGAGGAGCGTAATATGGGGTACAGCCCGCCTGGAAGGGCCTTGAGCCCACCAGCAGCAGCTCAACAATTCCAGCAGAAGCAGCCGTTTGAGGGGAGGTCGCGGGTTCAATCCCTGGTGCCGTCATTCCCAAGCCGAGTCAGTGAGGGGGATGAGGACAAGAGCAGCAGCAGCGGCAAAACTCGTGCCAGTGCTGCTCGCACTGGCGTCGCTGGTGCCTCTTCTCCTCATGCCTCTGCCTCTGGAAACAGCACCCGCATTGCTGCTGCCGCTGTTGCTGCTGCTGCTGAAGCGCTTTCTGCACAGCCTACAAGCCCAACCACCAACCCCACAACCCCTATAATCCACTGCCCAAGTCCCACTAGCCCAACCAGCCAATGCGCTAGCCCCACCCCTGCTAGCCCCACAAGCCCCAACCCCACCAGTCCCACGAGTCCCACTGTGACGCGCTCTCTCCCCACGCGCAGCTCTGCCAGCTCTACAGACGCGGAGGCTGTGCTGTGCCGCGCCCTTGCCTCCATCCCCTCCCCCCCGGACAGCCCCTCCGCGCTCACCCTCATTCCGCCTCTCACTGCCTCCTCCTATAAACCTAACAAGGCAGCAGCAGCTGCTGCTGCTGCTCCTTCCGCTGATATTGCTCCCGCTCCAGTCCAGCCGCTGGGTCCCTCTGCCTCTGCCCCATCCCTTGCATTCAGAAACCCCTTGGCGGCGCTGCCCCCGCTGCCCTTCCCCTTCCGCCCATCCCCGCGCGCCCCTGCGCCCAGCTCCGCGCCCGCCTTTGCCACCGCCGCTGCTCTCATAGCTGTTGCCACTGGCATGCCGGATGGTGGCCGTATGGGCACGCCAGAGAGCCGTATGGGTATGTCAGAGGGCCGTATGGGTATGTCAGAAGGGCGGGTGGGCATCCCAGAAGCGACGTCAGTGGAGACTATCAGCAGCACTCTCAGCTCTGATACCGCTGCTGCCATTCCCCGCATGCAGCACGTGGCCGCTCTGCACCGCATTCAACACCAGCAACAGCAGCAGCAGCAGCAGCATGTGGGGAATCAGGGCAGGCAGAAGCCAGCAGCAGAGTCTTCCCTCAGTGCTGCCAGTGCCTCTGCCGGGGATACCTATGGCGCTGGTGCTGGCGCTGGTGCTGGTGCGGGCAGCAGCGGCGCCAACGCCTCTGTCTCCAGCTATGGCCGCAGCAGCAGCAGCAGCAGTAGCGGCACCCGCCCCACGTCGCCCCTCCGGTTTGGCGGGAGGCTGGCTGCGAAGCTGGCGGGTTCCTTCTCCTCCCTGGTTCCTAAATCTCCCAAGTCTCCCAAGTCGCCCAAGTCCTCCAGGTCTCCCAAATCTCCCAAGTTGCGGAGTCCCCGGAAGTTTGGAAGGAGATTCGGTGCAGTGACAGGAACTGAGGGGGCAGGCGGATCTGCAACAGCAGCAGCGGGGACAGCAGCAGCAGGAGGAGCAGCAGCAGGAGCAGCAGGAGCAGCAGCAGCAGGGCAAGGAAGAGGGTCGTCCTTGGTGGCAGCAGTGGCGCTAGGGGGTCACAAGAGCACCCCATCCTTGACCCTATCCACAGACGAAGGTCCCACTGCTGGCTCTGGGAATTTCAGCAGCGAGGGGACTATGAGCTGGGGCTCCCTCCTCTCATCCTCCTCCCTCATTGGCCGCTCCTTCTCCCTGCTCTCCCCGAGAAAAGGCCCCAAAATGCGCCGGGGAACCTGCCTTGTACCCTCGACATCGACACGGGAAGATGGGCAGGTGGAGGCGGCGGTTACTGGGGATAGTGACTTGAGTGGGATGTTGGGGGATAGTGAAGTGAGTGGGGTGTGTGGTGGGGATAGTGAGGTGAGCGGGGTGTGTGGTGGGGGGATGTCGCTAGAAGCCAGTTTGAGCCATGCAGGGCCGGATGTGCTGTTGGGTGTGAGGGATGCTGCTGAGGCAGCAGCAGGTGCAGCGGCAGGAGCAGGAAGAGCAGAAGCAGGCGTTGCAGAAGGGGCAGGAGTGGGAGTAGGGATGGGTGCAGCAGGCGAGGCAGGTGGTGCTGTAAAGGGGTGTTTGAATGACGGGGCTGAGGATGTGTTAATGGGCCACGTGCGTAGCAGGCTGCAGGCAGTGCAAGCAGGGCAAGCAGGAAAGGCAGGGCAAGCAGGAAAGGAAGGGCAAGCAGGAAAGGCAGGGCAAGCAGGAAAGGCAGGGCAAGCAGGAGAGGCAGGAAAGGCAGAGCAAGCAGGGCAGGGGGCACAAGCTGGGATGGCAGTACAGGCAGTGCAGGCGTGTAGGAGTGGGGAGGAGGCGAGCAACGAGGAAGAGAGTGGGAGGAAGTGGGCCCAGCAAGGCACTGCCGATCGCAGGCTAGCGCTGCAGGGACAGGGGAAGAGTGGCGCAGGTGGCGCAGGTGGGGCAGGTGGGGGAGGCGCAACAGGTGTGGCGGGCTGGGCAGGTATATCTGGTGGAGGTTTGACCCAGGCAGGTGCGAGCTGGACACAGCCCAATCCAGACAGAAAGCTCTCTAGCTCCCTCCACAGCCCCACACACTCTCCTACCGGTAATCCCAGAGGTGGTAACCGCGCTGCAGCAATGAATCGTAACAGTTCGAGCAAGTCACTGAAAGAGGAGGGTGTGTATCAGCGGGTGCTGGTTGGGTTGGAGATCCCAGAAGGGGACGAGGAGAGGGGAGGTGAGGGGGTGCCGGAGAGACCAGTGCTGGGTGTGGGGGGAATGCATGGGAGGGTATCTGTGGTTGGTGGTAGCGGTCAGCAAGGGGAAGCATGTGGGAATGCATATGGTGGTGGTGATGGTGATGGTGATGAGAATGGGAATGGTGATGGAGGGGGGTATGTAGAGCAGGAAAGTGATGGGGATTCAGCATCGTCGTCGTCATTCAGTCCGACAGTCCCTGCTACACTGACGTCGCCTATAGGGAGTTTGTTTCAAAGCAGGAGGAAGCATGAGCGCTTACCGAGGCGGTTACAGAGGAGGAAAACTGGCACCCCACGCTAGTGGCTGTTGACGAAAATCAAGTGTGGGTTAGGGCGTGTTCCTACAGCCCCTTATCAGGTGACCTCTTGTCAGACTTGTGCGGTTCAATGCGATTCAACGCGATCGAATTTTATTATGCGCGTTTCAGTGCGGTGCGACGCGAATCTGACAAGAGGTTCGCCTGATAAGAGGCCGTAGGAACACGCCCTTATATGGGTTCGGTAGGTTGCGCTCATTGTTTTGGTTTCATTATTTATTCGTTCATTTTTGTGCAAACGCATGTGAAAGGGTGCATTGAATGTCAAATGTAATTCTATGCTTGTAGGCTACAGTGAGTAGCACAATAGGGAGTACAGTTGTTAGGGTTGCATATTTGTACTCTCACACTTTCTAGTTTCGGACATTCCGTTGCATTCCTATTCTGAGATGGTATCACGAGTAGGTTAGATCCTCGTTCGTTTTTAGCTAGCCTCCGCGCCCTACGCGCCCTCCGTGCTCTCGCGCCCTCCGCGCCCTCCGCGCCCTCCTCGCGCCTAGCCCGCGCCCTCCCGCGCTGTCCAGCCTGTCGCGCGCCCTCCTTAGACCTCCGCGCGCCCTCCAAAACCGTCGTGCGCCCTCCTTAGACCGCCGCGCGCCCTCCTCAACCGTCGCGCGCCCTCCTCAACCGTCGCGCGCCCTCCTTAGACCGTCGCGTGCCCTCCCCTCCGCCTGTCGCGCGCCCTCCTCCGTCAACGCTTCCCGCACACCAGCGTGCGCTTACCGCACACCTGCGTGCACTTACCACACACCTGCGTGCGCTTACCGCACACCTGCGTGCACTTACCGCATCACTATGTGTGCGCTTCCCGCACACCTGCGTGCGCTTCCCGCACACCTGCGTGCACTTACCACACACCTGCGTGCACTCACCGCACGCCTGCGTGCGCTTACCGCACACCTGCGTACACTTACCGCACACCTGCGTGCGCTTACCGCACACTTGCGTACACTCACCGCATCACTCTGTGCGCTTACTGCATCTCTCTTCCCTTCACCTGTGCACCGGTCCCACGCCATTCATACTGCACTTGGCTCCCGGCTCAGCGGCTGGCAGCCGCTCTTCCCTCCGGTAGCGCCACCTAGGTTCGGTTAGAGCCCTGCCCCACGACTATTTTCTCGCCGACTGTCTCTCGTCGGTTTCCCCGCTGGCGTCCCTAGCCCTCCGTAGTTTTCCTCCTCGTTCTTAGCTCCGCCTCCGCCGTGCTCCAGTCGCCTCTAGCATGGGCTCCGCTATGGAGGCCCGTCGCCTCCGTTTCGATGCTGAGGGACGCCCGATCGAGTTCGGTACCTGGCAGCGCCAGACCACACGTTTCCTCACCAGCCAGCGTCAGGACGGCGCCACTCTGTGGGCCCACGCGTCGGGTGCTCTCGCGGCACCCCCGTCCCCCGCCGCCCTGCCGACCGCCCCGGAGCCGACTCCTACGGCCCAGGCGGACTACGACCGTCGGGTCCTGGCTCGGGACGTGTGGCTCTCTCGTGACGCGGCCGCCGCCCTCACGCTATCGGAGCTTCTCCCCCCGACTGAGGCCGCTCACTTTGACCAGGTGGAGACAGCCAAGGGGGTTTGGGATGCTATTGTGGCTCGCTATTCCACCCCCTCCTCCGCCTCCCTCAGTCGCCTCCTCATGCCGTTCGTGTTTCCCGACCTAGGCTCGTTTGCGACTGTTTCCGACCTAGTGACTCACCTCCGCTCGCTTGACGCCGGTTTTCGTTCGGCCTGTACCGACGCACAGCTCCTTGTTGCTCCCCCCCCCATATGGCTCACTGTGCACTGGTTAGTCACCCGCCTCCTTGACCGCCTTGCCACTGCCCGCGACGCGCTTCTTCAGCAGCACCCCACTGAACTCACTATAGACCTCCTTCAGACTGCTCTCGGGACCATCGAGAGCAGCCTCCTCACCGTTGCCTCCGCCACTGATGCGGTGGCCCCCCGTCTCTTTGCGGGGTGTGCCGCCCCTCAGCTTCCCACTTTCACCGCTACCCGCGCTTCTACTGCTGTGTCGGTCTCTGAGGACACTGCTGCCGTTTCTGCCGCAGACTGGCAGAAACGGGGCAAGAGTGGCAAGAAGGGCGGGAAGGGGGGAGGTGGGGGCGGAGGAGGTGGCGGTGGAGGGGGCGGTGGAGGTGGGAGCGGCGGTGGTGGTGGAGGCGGCGGCGGCGGCGGCGGCGGTGGTGCACCAGGGGGAGGGGGCCTTGGAGGAGGCGCAGGACAGACAGGTCCACCCACAGGTGGTGGCCCGACCGGTGGGGGTGCTGCCCCCCAGCAGCAGCAGCCACAGCAGCACCAGCCACAGCAGGGACAGCAGCAGCAGCAGGGACAGCAGCAGCAGCAGGCATTGCAGCAGTTCCAGCAGTGGGGGCCCCCGCTGCAGTGGGGTCCGCAGCAGCACTGGGGTCCCCCGCCGCAGTGGGGTCCGGGAGGCCCTGGGAGCACCGGCCGCAGCAGCAGCTCTTCCAGCTGGGCCCCTCGCCCCCCTCGCCGTGACGCTGGCCCCTGCACCCACTGGTGCCTCACCGGGCCGGGCAGCCCCTGTCTCTGTGGTCGCGACGACCACTCTGCCGCGCGGTGCTTCCGCCGCCTCGACGACCTCTACCGGGCTCGTTGGGGCCCCCTGGCGGTCACGCCTCGCTGGTCTCGTCTGTTAACCCGTAAGATTGATGTCTTTGATTTGTCCATGGACGATGCGCGTCAGCATGCTTTGTTTGCTGATGCTGACTTTAGTGCTGAGGGATCTGTGTGCTCGCGTGTTCGTAGTTTAGCCTGCTTGCCTCCTGCTAGTGTAGCCTTGTGCCTGCCTAGCTTAGGTGCTTGTGTTGCTGCTCTAGGTGCTTGTGTAGCGACTGGGTCAGGTGACCCTCCGGCTGAGGCCTCTCTGTCGTTCACACTGGACTCGGGCGCGTCTCAGTGCTTCTTCCGCGACCACACGACCCTTACGCCACTCCTCACTCCTGTGTCAGTGGCTCTGGCTCATCCTACCTCTGGACCAGCCGTTGCGCGTAGCTCCACCACCCTCCCGTGCCTTGTGGTCCCCTCTGGTGTCCTGCGCGGCCTCCACATCCCCTCGTTCACTTGGAACTTGGTGGGTGTTGGATACCTCCAGGACAGGGGGATCACGGTTACCTTCGTGGGGGTTGGGCGGACTGCAGTCTGTACAGACGCTACCACACGTGCTGTTCTGGCCACGTTCACCAGGGAGCCCCGCTCCGGTCTCTACGTTCTCCACACCGAGCGCTCCCCGGCCGCGTTCTCCCCTCAGGTCGTTGCGTCCCCTCCGGCCCAGATCCCCAGTCCAGTTGCGGTGTCTAGCCAGGTAGTCGTGTCCGGTCCGGTCGCTGTGTCCAGTCCAGTCGCTGCGTCTTGCTCCTGTCGCTCTCTAGCCCACCGCACCGTCCTGTGGCACCACCGCCTTGGCCACCCGTCGATCCCTCGCCTTCGTGGCATGCCCAGTCAGGGACTTGTCACAGGTCTCCCACACACCTTCCCGTCGCTCCCTCTCTCGCTTGCCCCTCCTTGCTCTCCTTGCGTCGCCGGTCGCTTACGCGCCACTCCCCACTCCTCCTCCCTTCGTCCGGCCACCGCTCCCTTCGAGACTCTCCACTTGGACGTCTGGGGCCCTGCCCCGACGCAGGGGTCTGGGAGGGAGCGTTACTTTCTGGTGGTCGTCGACGACTTCTCCAGGTACACCACAGTGTTCCCTCTTGCGAAGAAGTCCGAGGTGACTGCTACGCTGATCAGGTGGCTTCTAGCCACTGAGGGCACTCGTGGTCGTCGAGTCAGTAGTCTCCACTCCGACCGTGGGGGCGAGTTTCGCTCCGGCATTCTCGGCGGATTCTGCGGCGAACAGGGCATCACACAGTCCTGGACGCTGCCAGAGTCCCCACAGCAGAATGGGGTTGCTGAGCGCCGCATAGGGCTGGTCATGGACATCGCCCGCACGTCCATGATCCATGCCCGTGCGCCCCATTTTCTGTGGCCCCACGCGGTTCGCTACGCCGCACACCAGCTGAACCTCCAGCCGCGTGTCTCGCGGCCCGAGGCTTCACCGACCAGTCTTTGGACTGGTTCCCCTGGTGTTGGGTCGGCCTTTCGAGTCTGGGGCTGCCTTGCGCTTGTTCGCGACACCTCAGCGGACAAGCTCTCGGCACGCGCCGTCCCCTGTGTCTTCCTTGGTTTCCCAGTGGACTCTGCCGACTGGTCCTTTTACCACCCGCCCCTCCACCAGTTCCTAGACTCCCGTGACGTCCGGTTTGACGAGTCTGTGTCCTACTACACCCGGTACCCCTGTCGAGGTCTCCCGGTACCCCCTCCCCCCCTTTTCCTAGCACCCTCTCCTCCTCCTGCTCCTGCTCCTCCGGTACCCCCTCCCCCCCCTGGTCCTGCCCCGTCTGGTGTGTCCCACGCTACCCCTCTACCCTCGGTCGTGCGTCAGGTAGCGTCTCCCTCCCCGCAGTCCTCCTCACAGTCCCCTCAGCAGCCTTCGGCACTTCCGCGACAGGTTCCTGTGGACTTAGCTGGTGTTGGAGCTGTAGGTGCAGCCGCTGGCGGTGCGCGGTCTTGGGGTGCTCGTTTGCGGGGTGCTGGAGCTGGAGGGGCTGGCGCAGGTGGCGCTAGCTCTGGGGGTGCTGGAGCTGGGGATGCTGGAGTCGGAGGTGCTAGCACTGGAGGTGCTAGTTCTGGGGGTGCTGGAGTTGGGGGTCCTGACACTGGAGGTGTTGGTTCTGGGGGTGCTGAGTCTGAGGAGACTGGAGCTGGAGACCCTGGTTCTGCGGAGTCCACTCCGCCTCCCCACCGCCACGACACGCGTCTCTAGGCTGCCCGTCGGCGTGAGCGTGAGGAGCAGGAGCGGTTGGAGAGGGAGCGGCAGGAGTTGCGGGTGCTGGACCTTCTGGAGCAGCAGCGGCAGCAGCAGCAGCAGCAGCAGCAGCCGCAGCCGCCGCCGCAGCAGCCGGCGCCGCAGCCGCAGCAGCCGCAGCCGCCTCCGCAGCTTCCTCTGGAGCGGCAGTTGTTCCCACCTGTGAGTGGCCTGCGGGCCCTTGGCCTTTCCTCCTCTCCTCCTGTCCGCTCCCAGTCTCCTCCTATGTTTGTTCCTCCGTTGCCTCCTCCTGACGACCGTCCGGCGGTCTGGTCTTCTCCTCCTCCTCAGTCTCCTCCCCCTTCTGTCCGTCGCGACTTGATCACCCGTTGTCCTCCGCGTGCTCGTCACTCGTCCCCTGTTACTGACCTCCACACTGCCCTCCTTTGTTCGTCTCGTCGTCGTTCTCCTTCTCCTGTGTCCGTTCTCCCGTCTCCTCCTCCGTCCTCTCTACCTGCCCTCCCCACTCCTATCTCTGACTACTACCGCGCTGTTCGTCCTGTTGCCGCACGTGTCCTCACCACTCTTGTCACCGACCCTCGTTTCCCTTCGTCGTCTGTCTCGGCTCTCACTGCCGCTGTCGCTGAGTTTGCTGCCGCCAGCCGCCTTGACTACGCCACCCGTGTGGTGCCAGCTCCTCCCTACCGTCCTCTGTCCGTCGGGGGTGGGTTTGCCCTTGGCTGTGACGTCCTAGAGGACAGAGAGTCTGAGCTGGAGTACTGGGCAGCCGCTTCTCCCTCTGTGTGTGCCATGCTGCTCTCCCCTGAGGGAGACCCCGACGCCCTTGACATACCGACTCCTTGCACTTACCGCAAGGCAGTGTCAGGGGCGTGGGCCTCTCAGTGGAAAGCGGCTATGGACTCAGAGTTGGCGTCTTGGAGATCCACAGGCACCTACGTCGACGCAGTTCCCCCTCCCAGGGCGAACGTAGTCGATGGCATGTGGCTCTTCAAGGTGAAGCGGCCGCCTGGAGCACCGCCGGTGTTCAAGGCGCGCTACGTGGCTAGGGGTTTCAGTCAGCGTGAGGGAGTTGACTTCTTCCAGACCTTCGCCCCGACCCCGAAGATGACTACTCTTCGGGTGTTACTCCACATAGCAGCGCAGCGAGACTACGAGCTGCACTCCCTTGACTTCTCCACTGCGTTCCTCCAGGGCCGACTGCACGAGGAGATCTGGCTGCGCCGTCCTCCTGGCTTCACTGACACCTTCCCACCTGGGACCCAGTGGAGCCTGAGGCGACCAGTCTACGGTCTCCGCCAGTCGCCCCGTGAGTGGCACGACACTCTTCGCTCCACACTTCGTGACCTTGGGTTCAGCCCGTCCTCCGCCGACCCGTCGCTGTTTGTTCGAGCGGGTTCTACTCCTTTCTTTATCCTTGTCTACGTCGACGACTTGGTGTTTGCTACCGCAGACAGGGCAGCACTGGCTCAGGTGAAGTCCGAACTGCAGAAGAGACACAAGTGCACTGACCTGGGTGAGCTGCAGCGCTACCTTGGCATGCAGATCACCAGGGACAGAGCCGCTCGCACCATCACACTGACGCAGTCACACATGGTGCAGCAGGTCCTTCGGCGGTTCGACTTCCAGGTCTCCACCACACAGCCCACTCCTCTTGCTGTTGACCACCGACTGACTGGCCCCTTTCCTGACGAGCCCTTTGAGCCCAGTGGTCCCTACGCAGAGCTTGTGGGCTGCCTCATGTACCTGATGACTTGTACTCGGCCGGACCTCGCCTTTCCCTCAGCATCCTCTCTCGCTTTGTTGCGACTGGGAGACACCGTCCTGTCCACTGGACAGCTGCTGTGAGGGTGGCGAAGTACTTGGCGACTACATCAGGCATGGGCCTTGTGCTTGGAGGGACTCAGCCAGTGGTGTTGACTGGTCACTGCGACTCTTCCTACGCTGACGACGTGGAGACTCAGCGCTCGACTCAGGGTTAATGCTTCAGTCTGGGAGCTGGTGCTGTGTCGTGGAGGTCTACACGGTCGTCTTCTGTGGCTACTTCCAGTGCAGAGGCAGAGATCTACGCTGGTGCCATGGCGGCACAGGAGCTTCGCTGGTTGACCTTCTTGCTCGCCAACCTTGGTGAGCGGCCTCGCTCTGCACCGACCTTGTACGCTGACAACAAGGCCATGATCCTCCTGTTTCGAGAGCCTCGACTGGAGAGCAGAGTGAAGCATATTGACGTGAGGTACTTCCTCCTGCGAGAGCTGCAGCGACGCGGCCAGGCACGCCTGGACTTTGTGGCCTCAGAGGCCAACACTGCAGACGTCTTCACCAAGGCCTTGGCGCTTGGTGATCACCACAGGTTCTGTGTGCAGTTGGGGCTTGTTGAGGTAGGCCCTCGGTTGCTGTAGTCTTGTTGTTTGCTCTGCTTGTTGTGCTTCCTATTTATATCCTAGTGAACTCTTGAACTGGCCTTGTGGCCGCTTGCTTGCGCTCGGAATTTGTGTGGTGTCCTTGAGATCCACCCTGAGCTTGCCTTGTTTCTTGCTTTGACTGGTCTTGTGACCGTTTGTTCACCTTGCTTGCTTTGATGCCCCTCACTTAGCCTACGGGGGTGTGTCAAATGTAATTCTATGCTTGTAGGCTACAATGAGTAGCACAATAGGGAGTACAGTTGTTAGGGTTGCATATTTGTACTCTCACACTTTCTAGTTTCGGACATTCCGTTGCATTCCTATTCTGAGATTGAACTCTATGTAAGCTGAGAAACTTAGAACGAGAATGAATTGACTAAGGAATGAAAGTGATACAAATATGAAACCCTAGAATTGTGTACCCCTTAGTATCTAACCCGCTACAGCCTACACAGGCTAGATCATATAAGTTTGACACACCCCCATAGGCAAAGTGGGGGAGAACAAGGGGTCACAAGACCAGTCAAGCAAAGCAAGGCAAAGCAAGCTCAGGGTGGATCACAACGTCACCACACATTCTGAGCACAAGTTCAAGGCCACAAGGCCAGTTCACATGCATGAGTACACACATATATATAACGCTAAACAAGCAAGAGCAGGTATATATATATGTAACAGTACAAGCAAGGTCAAGAAGTGAGCAAGTGAGGCAAGGTAGGTACAAGACCTAACAGAGTACAGAAGCGCTGATGGTCACAAGGCGCAAGTGCCTTGGTGAAGATATCAGCAGTGTTGGCCTCAGAGGCCACGTAAGCAAGGCGCAGCTGACCTCGCTGCTGCAGCTCACGAGCAAGGAAGTAGCGAAGAGCGATGTGCTTCGTTCTGTGCTCCAGTCTGTGCTCCCGACACAAGGCCAGCATAGCCTTGTTGTCTACGTACAGAACTGGAGGAGAACGAGGCGGCTCTCCTAGGTCAGTCAGCAGGTAGGTGAGCCAGCGTAGCTCCTGTGCAGCCATGGCCCCTGCGTAGATCTCAGCCTCACAACTGGAGCCGAGAACAGAAGACGAGCGGGTAGACCGCCACGAAACAGAGCCGGAACCAAGGCTGAAGGTGTAACCCTGTGACGACCGCTGCGTAGCCTGGTCGTCAGCCCAAGAAGCGTCTGCGTGACCAGTGAGGACCACTGGACTCCGCCCTCCAAGCACAAGCCCCATGCCCGACGTACTGCACAAGTAGCGCAACACCCTCTTCGCTGCAGCCATGTGCTCTGGTCTGTGTCTCCCAGGAGCAACATAGCGTGCCAGAATGCTAAGAGGGTATGCAAGGTCAGGTCGAGTGCAGGTCATCAGGTACATGAGGCAGCCAACAAGCTCTGGGTACGGGCCACTCGACTCTACGGACTCATCCGAAGGCAGAGCTGAGAGCGAGTGGCGAGTAGACAGAGGAGTGGCCTGAGGCGAGGAGTACGTGAAGCCGAAGCGCTGAAGGACCTGCTGCACCATGTGTGACTGAGTCAGGGTAATGGTGCGCTGTGCTCTGTCCCGGGTGATCTGCAAGCCAAGGTAGCTGCGCAGTTCACCCAGATCTGTGCACGTGTGTCTCTTCTGCAGCTCGGACTTCACGTGGGCGAGTCCAGCAGTGTCAGCTGTGGCAAAGACCAAGTCGTCGACGTACACAAGGATGTAGAACGGCGGCAAAGAAGTGTCGGTGCGCAGAAACAGCGACGGGTCGGCAGTAGAAGGAGCAAACCCAAGAGCCGCAAGTGTAGTCCTCAGTGTGTCGTGCCACTCACGAGGTGCCTGGCGGAGACCGTAGACTGGCCGCCAGAGGCTCCACTGGGTACCAGGAGGAAAAGACCCAGTGAAGCCAGGTGGGCGGCGCAGCCAGATCTCCTCGTGCAGGCTGCCCTGCAAGAAAGCAGTGCTGAAGTCAAGAGAGTGAAGCTCGTAGTCACGGTGAGCGGCTATGTGCAGCAGTACCCGAAGAGTGGTCATCTTCGGGGTGGGAGAGAAGGTCTGAAAGTAGTCAACTCCCTGCCGCTGACTGAAGCCACGAGCCACGTAGCGCGCCTTGAAGACAGGCGGAGAACCCGGCGGCCGCTTCACCCTGAAAATCCACATGCCACTGACGATGTTCGCCCCAGGAGGGGGAACCTCGTCGACGTAGGTGCCTGTGGACTTCCAGAAAGCCATCTCTGCATCCATGGCTGCCTGCCACTGAGAGGAGTAGGGACCCTCTATCGCCTCCGCGTAAGAGCGCGGAGTCGGGATGTCTGGTGCATCCGGGTCTCCCTCAGGGGCAAGCAGCATGGACACGAGATGAGGTGAAGCAGCAGCAAAGCACTGGAACTCCTCCTGCCTGTCCTCAAGGACGTCCGTGCCAAGGGCACACTCACCCCCGACAGACTGAGGACAGACAAACTCAGACCCAGCGACAAGACTAGCAGCGTAGTCTAGGCGACAGTGAGCAGCAAAGTCGACAAGCTCACCAACTAAGGCAGAAGCAGCAGCGGACTCAAAGGAAGGGTCAGTGACGACAGTAGCAAGGAGACGCGTGACAGTAGGACTGGCAGCACGGAGGGAGTCCGGGTCAGCAAGAACAGGAAGAGAGGACTCAGGAGGAGAAGGCAAAGGGGCACGCAGCGGAGCAGTGGAGGGACGCAGAGACATCCGGTGTGTGCCGGGGACAGGGGGAGGACGCTGACGCGAACCACGACTACTAGTGCGAGCAGCACGGACAGGCGACGCAGGACGAGACGCAGGCTCACGACGCTCAGCAAGACCTCCAGTAGGACCAGTGTAGGGAGAAGGAGCAGGCAGAGGAGAGGTAGGCTGTAACTGTGACTCGGACTGGACAGGCGGTGGACACTCTAAGGGAGGAGCCGGACTAGCAGAGGGCGGAAGACCAAGAACCTGCTCAAGGAGCGGAACGAAGTACGGCCGCGGCCGCTCAGCACCACCAGCACCAGAAGGGACAGCACCAGCACCCCGAACGACAGCACCAGCGCCAGCAGCACCCCCAGCTCCAGCAGCGCCAACTCCAGTACCCTCAGAGGCACCAGCACCAGAGGCACCCTCAGCGCCAACACCCCCAGCAGCTCCAGCTCCAGCCGGACCACCAGAAGACGCAGCGGGTCCTGCTCCAGCACCCTCAGTAGCACCGACGCCCGCAGCACCACCAGCTCCAGTACGAGAAGCACCCGCAGGCCCAGCAGCTCCAGTACTCCCAGTACGAGCACCTCCGGGACCCGCGGCACCAGCACCCTCAGCAGCAGCAGAACCTCCGGCACCCGCAGCACCTCCAGCTCCAGCAGCTCGCCTCCAGCGCCGGGCAAACCACTCACGCAGCTCCTGTGGAGAGAGTAGCTCCCGCCGGGACGAAGCACCCGAAGAACCTCCAGGCCCAGCACCGCCAGACGCCACACGAGCAGGTCCAGTACCCTCAGACTCCGCACCCCCAGACGCAGCACCCCCAGGCTCAGCACCCCCAGACGCAGCACCCCCAGGCGTAGCACCCCCAGGCTCAGCACCCCCAGGCGCAACACCCCCAGAGTCAGCACCCCCAGGCTCAGCACCCCCAGACCCAGCACCCGCAGGCTCAGCACCCCTAGCAGCACCAGAGTCAACAGCTACCTCGACAGGGTCGACTGCGTCTACCTGAGACACACCTGAGGGGGCAGGACCCTGAGGGGGGAGGGGGTCTACCGGAGGGGGACCTGGCGTAAGGAAGAGCGGCGGGGGGGGGAGGGACGCAGTGCGGTAGGGGAAGAGACGGTAGTAGGGAACCGACTCGTCAAACGTGACGTCCTGGGAGGACAGAACACGGCGCGAGGTGGGGTGGTAGAACTGCCAGCCCGGCGCGTCAGGGGGGAAGCCAAGGAAGACGCAGGGAACAGCACGAGGGGACAGCTTGTCCGCAGACAAGTCGCGGACAAACGCCCGAGATCCCCAGACACGGAACGCAGACGCATCGCCAACCTTCCCCGTCCACAGCAAAGCAGGGGAGGTCTCCGGCATGGAGACCCGGGGCTGAAGTTTGATCTGATGCGCCGCGTACCGAACCGCAAACGGCCACAGAAAATGGGGGGCAGCCGCATGGACCATGGACGTACGAGCGACGTCCATGACCATGCCAATGCGGCGCTCAGCAATCCCATTTTGCTGCGGAGAGTCCGGAAGCGTGAAGGTCTGGCGGATGCCTCGTGCACGACAGAAGGCTCGCAGAAGGTCAGAGGAGAACTCTCCGCCTCTGTCAGAGTGCAGACGCAGAACAGGAAAGTCCGAGCCGAAACTCTCTCTGAGCTGGAGACGAGCTGCGCGGATCCAGGCGATCAACACCTCAGTGACCTCACCCTTGCTGCGCAAGGGGAAGACTGCGGTGTAACGCGAGTAGTCGTCAACCACCAGCAGGAAGTAACGCTCGTGACCCTGTCCACGGACGCGGGCTGGGCCCCACACGTCCATGTGAAGCGTCTGCAGCGGAGCCTCTGTCGGAGGAAACTCGGAGGAGTGAGGAGCAGCGCGCTGCCGCCCCTCGACGCAGGGAACGCAGGTGGGGGCAGGCCCCGGAGGAAGGGGAGGGAGGGACCGGGGGAGACCAGAGACAAGGACACGGGAGGCCATGCCTCGAAGACGAGGCAGGGAGGGATGACCAAGGCGGTGGTGCCAGAGGAGAGTCTGGTGAGACAGGAGACGACACGAGAAGTGGGCAGACTCAGGACCAGACCTGGACGCCGCAGCAAACACCTGACCCGACGCGGCTACCTGAGCAGACTCAGCGACCGGAGGAGACTCAGTAGTCAGTGTGTACAGGCTCGACCCCGACTGACGGGTAAACGTGGCCAAGTGACGGCCCGTCCGAGCACAGGTACAGTGGGTCACTCGCTGACTCGCAGGAGTGAACTGGTGAACCCCTCCATCCTGGAGGTCAGCACCACTCACCAAGTTCGTAGAGAACGAGGGGAGGTAAAGACCCGACAGGGTGCCAGAAGGGGCCGCCGGACACGGTAGAACAGTGGAGAATGGGCAAGGACAGGACCCCCAGAGGGGTCTGCCAGGGAGACTGCCACTGGCCGACTAAGCGGCGTAAGCGTGGTGCGGTCTCGAAAGAAGGAGCGGGAAGCACCCGAGTCAAGGGTGAAAGTGTGGGTGGCCGGAGCCGACGCGGTACCTGAGAGCGCAGACTCACCAGCACCTGGGGCAGCAGGCTCACTGGCACCTAGAGCAGCAGCCTCACCAGCACCTAGAGCAGCAGCCTCAATGCCCGGGTCAGGCGGAAAACACCGGTAACAGTCACCCTCATCACTAATAGTCACAGCATACATTGCAGCAAGAATAGCATCATAATCAAGATCAAAGATCGCAACACCCGCCCTAAACAGCTCGCCCCAGCGAGGGATCTCAATAGCGTCGGGGAACTGATGACGCCAAGCGTCCGTCAGGCGGCCGAAGCAGCGCTGGGTGGAGTGCGGACCCCCACACTGCTCACCCGTGCGGTCGCCTGTACGTAGAACGTAGGTACAGGGGCCAGCACCCCCACCCCGTTGACGAGCAGTGTACCACTCACGAAGCTGCTGGGGGGAAGGGGTCTCACGAGTGCGCTGCTGCTGCTGCTGCTGGCGCTGACCACCACCGGAGCCGACCCTCTGCGAAGAGCCGCCCCGACCAGCTCCCCCTCCGCCGCCGCTACCTCCACCACCGCCTCCACCTCCACCACCTCCGCTCGCACCGCCACCACCGCCGCCTCCTCCGCCTCCACTGCCGCCACTAGTGCCCCCACTTCCGCCACCACTCCCACCGCCACCCCCACCCCCTCCGCCGCCTCCACCGCCGCCTCCACCGCCCCCGCCAGCTCCTCCAGCGCCCTTGCCCCCCTTGCCCTTGCCTGAGCGGCGTCTCCCGCTAGGGGCAGACGCCGCGCCGACCGACTCAAGACCAACGAGGTCGGCCGCAGCAGCAGAGGCAACAGAGGGCAAGAGGGGGGAGGGGGAGCACCCCTCAAAGACAGGGGTACGAGGGTCACCACGAGAGGCTCCTACAGCGACTATGCTCTTTTCTGCCGCTAGGAGGCGCTCCTCGAGGAGGTCAACGGTGAGGGTGGTGGGGCAAACAGAGAGGAAGTGGTCCCTGACCGAGCGAAGGGTGTCAGGGAGCCGGGTGACTATGTAGTAGAGGGTGATGTACATAGGGGGGGGGTTCTTGGCGCAGAACTCAGCAGGAAGCGCAGCGCGGTAGCGAATGTCACTAGTGCGAAGGTGCGTAATGAGGTCAGCGACTGTGGGAAAAGCGGCGAGGTCAGGGAAGAGGTACGGCAGTATGAGGCGGCTAAGGGCAGCAGTGGCAGGGGAAGAGTAGCGTGCAACGACAGCGTCGTACAAGGTCTTAGCACTCTTGTACTGACTAAAATGCGCGCGCTCAGCGGTCGGTAAGTGGCGGCGCACAGCAAGGCGAGTAGCAGCATCGCGCGTGGCCCACTGTGAGCGAACAATGGCGTCAGCATCAGCAGCAGGGGCAGGAGAGGCACCAGAGGTGAGGTCAAACAGAGACAGACCGTTTGCCCTATCGCACTGTAGGAAAAGCTGCAGATCATCTACCCAGACCTCAAAGTCAACAGCCCGACCCTCAGCGTCAAAGGTGAGAACACTGGGGGTGGCCATGACAGCAGTAGACTGGCAGAGAGAGCAGCGGGGTAGGGCAGTGCAGTGGCAGAGGCGCTGCTCTTACCAGGCAGGTGGGGCGGGCCGAGGCAGGTCGGCAGGGACAGGGCCGCGACGGCAGGGACTGCGGCGTCTCGGCTGCGGCGGCGTGGCGGCTCGGCGGCTCGGCGGCTCGGCTGCAGGGCGGCTCGGCGGCTCGGCGGCTCGGCAGCTCGGCGGCTCGGCGGCTCGGCAGCTCGGCGGCTCGGCGGCTCGGCAGCTCGGCGGCACGGCGGCAAGGGCGGCTCGGCGGCTCGGCGGCTCGACGGTGACGGCGGCTCGGCTGCTCGACGGGGCCGGGAAGGGCGGCTGAGGGGCCGAGGAAGGGCGGCAGGGCCGCGAAGGGCGGCGACGGGGCCGCAAGGGGCGGCAACGAGGCCGCTGAAGGGCGGCAACGAGGCCGCTGAGGGGCGGCGACGGGGCCGCTGAAGGGCGGCGACGAGGCCGCGAAAGGGCGGCGACGGGGCCGCGGAAGGGCGGCAATGGGGCCGCTGAAGGGCGGCGACGGGGCCGCGGAGGGGCGGCGACGTGGCCGCTGAAGGGCGGCGACGAGGCCGAGGGGAGGGGGGGACGGCGACGGGGCCGCTAAGGGCGGCTACGGGGTCGCGGCTCGGCGGCGACGGGGCCGAAAGGGGCGGCGACGGGGCCGTAAGGGGCGGTCGCGGGGCCGTGAGGGGCGGCGACGGGGCCGTAAGGGGCGGTCGCGGGGCCGTGAGGGGCGGCGACGGGGCCGTAAGGAGCGGTCGCGGGGCCGTAAGAGGCGGTCGCGGGGCCGTAAGGGGCGGCGACGGGGCCGCTAAGGGGCCACGCGGGGCCTAGAGAGGGCAGCGACGGGGCCTGAGGGGCCGCTAAGAAGGGCGCGACGGGTCGCTAAGGGCGGGACACTAGGCGCGCTTCGGGCAGGGGCGGCACGCGCCCCGGGTAGGAAAAAAAAAATCTTGGTGGGCCCTAGGAACAGTTCCCACGAGGGAACCTGCTCGATACCATGAGAAACTTAGAACGAGAATGAATTGACTAAGGAATGAAAGTGATACAAATATGAAACCCTAGAATTGTGTACCCCTTAGTATCTAACCCGCTACAGCCTACAAAGGCTAGATCATATAAGTTTGACATAAGCATGTATACTTTTGTTTATTCGTTATCAAGCTAACAATAAGTGGTGCAGACGTGCTAGTGAAGTTAAACCCCGGCAACAATAGCTGCTGGTAACAAAAAGTACTCCCTATGTAAGGAATTTTGTCTAATTCCATACTGAGGCACCTTATGCGCATACAACTCCAACTTTCGGAGTTCCAGGCTCGGTCCGACGACTTCGCCCTCCGAACGTCTCTTGCGTCGCCTTCGGGTTTTCCAACCCCAAACCTGCATCCGACCATGCGCGGTCCCGCGGCCTTGCCCTAGCTAGCCCTCGCTATATCAATGCTAGGTCTCATCATTTCGTCAATAATTGTAACCACTTCCGCGATACTGCATTCTGCGCACACTCTTCTTTGACAAATCATATCACTAGGTATCAGAGCTACTTTCCTAGGTTACCCTTGCATTTCCGAGGTAGTTTAGTGAGGGGGTGCGATAGACTTGGTGGGCTGCGAAGCGGGGTAGTTTAGATACGATTATCTCGCTCTGACTATGTTAGCGTTCGCGCCTTCATCAAAGTCATAAAGATCGTTGTTAACCGCCTGCTCGTTAGGCGAAGCCTGAGAAATATGGACCAGGCCATGTTTACCGAGTGCATGCAACAGTTCCGGACGATGCAGACCACAGTGCAGACCATGGCAGCGGAGGTCGAACGCGTGAGGGTGGAAAACGCCGAACTACGCCAGGCGCGAGGTGAAGCGCGCAAGGAGTCGCCCGTGATGGATGAAGCAAGTAGCAGCTCCACGCCGAACGAGGCCGTCTTCAGTGAGCTGGAGGGCTCCATGGATGCTGAAGATGAATGGCGTGCACGGCAGCAACACGCGCAAGCAGCGTCGGAGCAACAACAACAGTCGCAAGCAGCGCCGAGGCGGCAGCAGTCGCAGGCAACGCCAAGACAGGCACAAGCGACAACGCCGGCGATGGCTTCGACTGCACCAACAGTGCATGCGGTAGCAGCAATTTCTACAACTGTCAAAATTAAACCAACAAATCCGCCCCCATTCAGCCAGAGCAACAATGGATGGTTGTTCGGAGTGGAAGCTTTCTTTAACGCTGCGCAAATTGCTGATGATGCCACCCGCATTTATTTTGCGGTATCACTGTTATGGGGACCTGCATTGGAGTGGTGGCGATGAACGCTGCAGTCAAAGGGGACTCCGGTAGGGATATCACGCGTGAACGACGAGACCTCGACACATGTCAGGCGATAGGCAGCATCAATTTTCGGAGTGGCCACGATACGCACATGGGAGGAGTGGGGCGCCGCCATGCGAATCAAATTCGAGCATGTATCCGCCTCGGATTCTGCTCGCATGAAGCTGCGTGTCTCGAAGCAGTTGACATCGGTCCAAGACTACACAACGACATTCTGAGCGTTGGCCGACAAAGTGGACGATATGGGCGATGCGGAGCGGCTCGATAAATACGTCGCAGACCTCAAGTACGAGATACAGTTCGAGGTGCGACGTATGAGGCCACGCGACTTCAACGATGCCGGCCAGGTGGCCGAATCAATGGATGCGCCGATGCAGTGGGCGAGAATGAGTTCTCAGGTGTGAGAGTACGACGGCTTATGCTGGCTTTGCTAGCTTGCCTAGACTTTCTTATGTTATTACAAGCTTGGGTTTTATTTATCATGCATAGATATGCTTGATTTCCTAGGTTAGGTGCATTCCTAAATGTTATTTTAGTTATAGCATCGAACCAGGTTACGTGTACCGAACTCAAGCCTTTTCGGTTCCCACCGAATTGATTTTTTCCTAGTTTGGGAAGGTTCTGTTCGGGAAGCTTCGCGACCCTCAGAACATTCGCGTAACACTTGGGTTACCTGCCTTGTGTCGAGCCTATGTATAGCCTCGCCTTGTACCCAGGTGAATCATTCAATAGAATCATCTTTCCTGAACCAGATCCTCACACTTGGTAATCGGAGCAGGTTTACACGCGAGGGCGACGACGAAAGCGCCGATACGGGTATGTAAAACCAGTTCAGCGCAATTTTTCAAGTCCCCCTCGATTCGGTTTTCGAACACCCTATCAGAATGTATTTGCTGTCTAGCCTGTAGTGGGGTACTCTATTGTGAGTACAGCTCTGTTAGGGTTTGCTATATGTACTCAACTGCCTGCTAGTGAAAACCCCTCTTCTTCCATTTCTCTTTCGTGTACCCTAAACCCTAGCTATGGCTACTAAGTTCTAGCTAGGTTTCTGACATGCTATCAGAGCGAGTACGGTCTTGGCCTGTGGGCCCACCTGCTTCCGCTGCTGTCCTGTTTGTCGCGCGCCCCGTGGCGTGCGACGTTTTTTCTTCCCGCCATGCGCTCGGGGCGCATGGCGGTTTTCTGCCCGCCGCGTGCTCGGAGCGCGCGGCGGTTTTCTGCCCGCCGTGCGCCCCGAGGTGCGCGGCGGTTTCCTGCCCGCCGTGCGCCCCGGGAGCGCGCGGCGGTTTCGTGCTCCGTCCCGCGCGCTCCCTTCCGTCGTCCGTCGTGGCGCCCCCGGGGACCCGCGGGCTCCCCCCGTCGTTCGTCGCGGTGCCCTCGGGGACCCGCGCGCTCCCCTCCCCCGTCGTCCGTCATGGCGCCCTCGGGGACCCGCGCATCGCCCCCCTCCCGTCGCCCGTCGAGGCGCCCCGGGGGCCCGCGCGTCGCCCCCCCTCCCGTCGCCCGTCGTGGCGCCCCGGGGGCCCGCGTGTCGCCCCCTACCGTCGCCCGTCGAGGCGCCCCAGGGACCAGCGCGCCGCCCCGCTTCCGCTCACCCGCTGCCCCATCTCCTGCCCGCGTTTCTGCCCTGCGACACCTGCGTTTGGGGTGTGGGGGTGGCAGGTATGGGGGTGGCGAGTGTGTGACCGTCCCCTGCTCCTCCTCCTTCGTCTCCCACTGCTGCAGCTGCCGCTGAGGGGGGTGGGTGTGTGGGAGCTGAGGGAGTGGTGCTAGGGGGGTGACATGGGAATGGAGCTAGGGGTGCAGCAAGGGGTGTGTGAAAGGGGGGTGGGACAGTCGGGGGAGGTTGAGCGGAGGTAGTCGTCGTGTCGCCAGCAGCGCCAGTAGTCCGGAGGCTACAATCTCCGGTAGTCGCCAGTCGCCCGTGGGTCAGTTGCTCCAGCCGCTCGGTGTAGCCGCGGAGCCAGTTACTCCTGCAGTCCGGGCCATTGCTTCGGTAGCCACTGAGCCAGCCGCTCCTGTGTGTCTGCAGCTTCCGCCGTCGCGTCCCATCTCATCTCCTCTCACACTCCCTCCTCCTCCTCACTTGCCCTTTGTAAATGCCTCTAGTTGTGCTTGTACTTGTGAACCTGCTCTGTGACTGCTTGCTCTGCTGATTATACCCCACTTTGACTATGGGGTTGTGTTAGAATGTATTTGCTGTCTAGCCTGCAGTGGGGTACTCTATAGTGAGTACAGCCCAGTTAGGGTTTGCTATATGTACTCAACTGCCTGATAGTGAAAACCCCTCTTCTTCCATTTCTCTTTCGTGTACCCTAAACCCTAGCTATGGCTACTAAGTTCTAGCTAGGTTTTTGACACACCCGTCTGATTTACTGGTGAAAAGGTTGGAGTTTCGACCATTCGATCGAGTTTCATCTCAACGGCCCAGAGAATTTAGCCTAAAAGCGTTGGAATTTGGAGCGTCGGATCGATATCTTTCTCAACGGCCGAGATCGAACGCTAATTTCAACTAAGGGAGACTTACGCGACCTACAGAATTTGCGCTCGTCGATTCTACAGTCAACTCGACTCGCAGTAAGTCGACCAGCACCTAGAATTCGATTATTTTCGTCGCGCATCTTCCTGTAAATCGTCAAATGGAGGGAAAAGGAGATATTTCAGTATAGAAAATTGCGGAGTTACGTGCCGAGCATAAGCAGATACGTGCGGCGCTCCCACGACTCAAGAAACTCCTTGCGAACCAATCGGCAACCGCCACAGCAGCAGCGAATGCAGCAGCGACTGCAGCAGCAGCAGCAGCAGCGGCGACACCGACAATTCTACCTGCGACAACGGCAGCAGCTACAGTCAATCTTGAAGCAGCGAAGCCGAGGCAATCAGAGGCGTTCGATCCTAGCGCGAAAGGGAGCGACGTCCGTCGATTTGTAGCTGTACTAGAAGTTCTTCGAAGCCGTTGGATGCACAACCCTAAACCATGACGCAATGCGCATATGGCTCGCAGCAACACTATTACGAGGCCCAGCTCTAGAGTGGATCAACAACAGTATAGTCCAAGGCGAAGGGACGTGGGCGCAGTTTCGTGCAGCGCTGATCGAACAGTTCGTGAGAAATAACGAGGAATGGATTGACTAAGGGAAAGTTGGGTACAAAAGCAAACCCTAGAAAACTGTACCCCATATGTGCTACCCCACTATAGCCTACAGTAGCTATGTCATATAAATCTGACACACCCCCATAGGCAAAGTGGGGGAGAACAAGGGGTCACAAGACCAGTCAAGCAAAGCAAAGCAAGCTCAGGGTGGATCGCAAAGTCACCACACATTCCGAGCACAAGTTCAAGTCCACAAGGCCAGTTCACATGCAGGATTGCATATATATATAAGGCTAGACAAGCAAGAGCAGGTGTATATATATATGCAACAGTACAAACAAGGTCAAGGGGTGAGCAAGTGAGGCAAGGTAGGCACAAGACCCAGCTGAGTACAGAAGCGCTGATGATCACAAGGCGGGAGTGCCTTGGTGAAGATATCAGCAGTGTTGGCCTCAGAGGCCACGTACGCAAGCCGCAGCTGACCACGCTGCTGTAGCTCACGAGCAAGGAAGTAGCGGAGAGCAATGTGCTTCGTTCTGTGCTCCAGTCTCTGCTCTCGACACAAGGCCAGCATGGCCTTGTTGTCTACGTACAGCACTGGAGGAGAACGAGGCGGCTCTCCGAGGTCAGTCAGCAGGTAGGTGAGCCAGCGAAGCTCCTGTGCAGCCATGGCACCGGCGTAGATCTCAGCCTCACAACTGGAGCCGAGAACAGAAGACGAGCGGGTAGCCCGCCACGAAACAGAGCCGGAACCAAGGCTGAAGGTGTAACCCTGTGACGACCGCTGCGTAGCCTGGTCGTCAGCCCAAGAAGCGTCTGCATGCCCAGTGAGGACCACTGGACTCTGCCCTCCAAGCACAAGCCCCATGCCCGACGTACTGCACAAGTAGCGCAACACCCTCTTCGCTGCAGCCATGTGCTCCGGTCTGTGTCTCCCAGGAGCAACATAGCGTGCAAGAATGCTAAGAGGGTATGCAAGGTCAGGTCGTGTGCAGGTCATCAGGTACATGAGGCAGCCAACAAGCTCTGGGTACGGGCCACTCGACTCTACGGACTCATCCGAAGGCAGAGCTGAGAGCGAGTGGCGAGTAGGCAGAGGAGTGGCCTGAGGCGAGGAGTACGTGAAGCCGAAGCGCTGAAGGACCTGCTGCACCATGTGTGACTGAGTCAGGGTAATGGTGCGGCGTGCTCTGTCCCGGGTGATCTGCAAGCCAAGGTAGCTGCGCAGTTCACCCAGGTCTGTGCACGTGTGTCTCTTCTGCAGCTCGGACTTCACGTGGGCGAGTCCAGCAGTGTCAGCTGTGGCGAAGACCAAGTCGTCGACGTACACGAGGATGTAGAACGGCGGCAAAGAAGTGTCGGTGCGCAGAAACAGCGACGGGTCGGCAGTAGAGGGAGAAAACCCAAGAGCCGCAAGCGTAGTCCTCAGTGTGTCGTGCCACTCACGCGGTGCCTGGCGGAGACCGTAGACTGGCCGCCGGAGGCTCCACTGGGTGCCAGGAGGAAAGGACCCAGTGAAGCCAGGTGGGCGACGCAGCCAGATCTCCTCGTGCAGGCTGCCCTGCAAGAAAGCAGTGCTGAAGTCAAGAGAGTGCAGCTCGTAGTCGCGGTGAGCAGCTATGTGCAGCAGTACCCGAAGAGTGGTCATCTTCGGGGTGGGAGAGAAGGTCTGAAAGTAGTCAACTCCCTGCCGCTGACTGAAGCCACGAGCCACGTAACGCGCCTTGAAGACAGGCGGAGAACCCGGCGGCCGCTTCACCCTGAAAATCCACATGCCACTGACGATGTTCGCCCCAGGCGGGGGAACCTCGTCAACGTAGGTGCATGTGGACTTCCAGGAAGCCATCTCTGCGTCCATAGCTGCCTGCCACTGAGAGGAGTAGGGACCCTCTATCGCCTCCGCGTAAGAGCGCGGAGTCGGGATGTCAAGTGCATCCGGGTCTCCCTCAGGGGTAAGCAGTACGGACACGAGATGAGGTGAAGCAGCAGCCAAACACTGGAACTCCTCCTGCCTGTCCTCAAGGACGTCCGTGCCAAGGGCACACTCACCCCCGACGGACGGAGGACAGACAGACTCAGACTCAGCAACAAGACTAGCAGCGTAGTCTAGACGACAGCGAGCAGCAAAGTCGACGAGCTCAGTAACTAGTGCAGACGCAGCAGTGGACTCAAAGGAAGGGTCAGTGACAACAGTAGCAAGGAGACGCGTGACAGTAGGACTGGCAGCACGAAGAGAGTCCGACTCCTGGTCAGGAAGAGCAGGAAGAGAGGACTCAGGAGGAGAAGGCAAAGGGGCACGCAGAGGAGCAGTGGACGGACGCAGAGACATCCGGTGCGTGCCAGGGACAGGAGGAGGACGCTGACGCGAACCATGACCACTAGTGCGAGCAGCACGGACAGGCGACGCAGGGCGAGACGCAGGCTCACGACGCTCAGCAAGACCTCCAGTAGGACCAGTGTAGGGAGAAGGAGCGGGCAGTGGGGAGGCCGGCTGTAACTGTAACTGTGACGGGACAGGCTGTGGACACTCTAAGGGAGGAGGAGGACCAGTAGAAGGCGGGAGACCAAGAACCTGCTGAAGGAGTGGAACGAAGTACGGCCGAGGCCGCGCGGCGACTCCAGACACAGCAGGGACAGCACCAGTACCCCCAGCGGCAGCACCAGCGCCAGCAGCACCTCCAGCTCCAGTACCTCCAGCAGCACCAGTAGCACCCCCAGCAGGACCGCCTCCAGGACCGACAGCAGTAGCCTCAGCGCCAACACCCTCAGCAACTCCAGCTCCAGTCGTACCCGCAGGCCCAGCAGCTCCAGTACTCCCAGTACGAGCACCTCCGGGACCCGCGGCACCAGTACCCTCAGCAGCCGAAGAACCTCCAGCTCCAGCAGCACGCCTCCAGCGCCGGGCAAACCACTCGCGCAGCTCCTGTGGAGAGAGTGGCTCCCGCCGAGACGAAGCACCCGGAGAACCTCCAGGCTCAGCACCGCCAGACGCCACACGGGCAGGCCCAGCTCCCTCAGGCTCCGCACCCCCAGGCTCAGCACCTCCAGGCGTAGCACCCCAAGGCTCAGCACCCCCAGGCGTAGCACCCCCAGGCTCAGCACCCCCAGGCTCAGCACCCCCAGTAGTAGCACCCCCAGGCTCAGCACCCCCAGGCTCAGGACCCCCAGTAGGAGCACCCTCAGGCTCAGCACCCCCAGGCGTAGCACCCACACGCTCAGCACCCCCAGAGTCAGCACCCCCAGGCTCAGCACCCTCAGCAGCACCAGAGTCACCAGTAACCTCGACAGGCTCGACTGCGTCTACCTGGGACACACCTGAAGGGGCAGGACCCTGAGGGGGGAGGGGGTCTACCGGGGGGGGGACCTGGCACAAGGAAGAGCGGTGGCGGGGGGAGGGACGGAGTGCGGTAGGGGAAGAGGCGGTAGTAGGGGACCGACTCGTCAAACGTGACGTCCTGGGAGGACAGAACACGGCGAGAGGTGGGGTGGTAGAACTGCCACCCTGGCGCGTCAGGGGGGAAGCCAAGGAAGACGCAAGGAGCAGCACGAGGGGACAGCTTGTCCGCAGACAAGTCGCGGACAAACGCCCGAGATCCCCAGACACGGAACGCAGACGCATCGCCAACCTTCCCCGTCCACAGCAAAGCTGGGGAGGTCTCCGGCATGGAGACCCTGGGGTGAAGGTTGATCTGATGCGCCGCGTACCGAACCGCAAACGGCCACAGAAAATGGGGGGCAGCCGCATGCATCATGGACGTACGGGCGACGTCCATGACCATGCCAATGCGGCGCTCAGCAATCCCATTTTGCTGTGGAGAGTCCGGAAGCGTGAAGGTCTGGCGGATGCCTCGTGCACGACAGTAGGCTTGCAGAAGGCCAGAGGAGAACTCTCCACCTCTGTCAGAGTGCAGACGCAGAACAGGAAAGTCCGAGCCGAAGCTCTGCCTGAGCTGGAGACGAGCTGCGCGGATCCAGTCGATCAACACCTCAGTGACATCACCCTTGCTGCGCAAGGGGAAGACTGTGGTGTAACGCGAGTAGTCGTCAACCACCAGCAGGAAGTAGCGCTCGTGACCCTGTCCACGGACGCGGGCCGGGCCCCACACGTCCATGTGAAGCGTCTGCAGCGGGGCCTCTGTCGGAGGAAACTGGGAGGAGTGGGGGGCAGCCCGCTGCCGCCCCTCGACACAGGGGACGCAGGTAGGGCCAGGCCCCGGAGGAAGGGGAGGGAGGGACCGGGGAAGACCAGAGACAAGGACACGGGAGGCCATGCCTCGGAGACGAAGCAGGGAGGGGTGACCAAGGCGGTGGTGCCAGAGGAGAGTCTCGTGAGACAGAAGGCGACACGAACAGGGGGCAGACTCAGGACCAGACCTGGACGCTGCAGCAAACACCTGACCCGACGCAGCTACCTGACCAGACGCAGTGACTGAAGGCGACGCAGTGGTCAGTGTGTACAGGCTCGACCCCGGCCGACGTGTAAACGTGGCCAGGTGTCGGCCTGTCCGAGCGTCCGTGCAGTGGGTCACCCGCTGACTCGCAGGAGTGAACTGGTGAACCCCCGCATCCTGTAGGTCAGCACCACTCACCAAGTTCGTAGAGAACGAGGGGAGGTAAAGACCAGACAGGGTGCCAGAGGGGGCCGCCGGACACGGGAGGACAGTGGAGAAGTGAGCAAGGACAGGACCCCCAGAGGGGTCTGCCAGAGAGACTGCAACTGGCCGGCCAAGCGGCGTGAGTGTGGTGCGGTCTCGAAAGAAGGAGCGAGAAGCCCCCGAGTCAAGGGTGAAGGTGTGGGAGGCCGAAGCCGACGCAGTACCTGAGAGAGCAGACTCACCAGCACCTGAGGGAGCAGACGCACGAGCACCTAGAGCAGCAGCCTCGCTAGCACCTAGAGCAGCAGCCTCACCAGTACCTAGAGCAGCAGTCTCAATGCCCGGGTCGGGCGGAAAACACCGGTAACAGTCACCCTCATCACTAATAGTCACAGCATACATGGCAGCAAGAATAGCATCAAAGTCAAGGTCAAAGACAGCTACACCCGCCCTAGACAGCTCGCCCCAGCGAGGGATCTCAGTGGCCTCAGGGAACTGGTGACACCAAGCGTCCGTCAGGCGGCCAAAGCAGCGCTGGGTGGAGTGCGCACCCCCGCACTGCTCACCCGCGCGGTCGCCGGTGCGTAGGACGTAGGTGCACGGACCAGTACCCCCACCCCGCTGGCGTGCAGCGTACCACTCACGGAGCTGCTGAGGGGGGGGATGTCACGAGTGCGCTGCTGCCGCTGCTGCTGCTGGCGCTGACCACCACCGGAGCCGACCCTCTGTGCAGCGCCACCCCGACCAGCTCCACCTCCTCCGCCGCCGCCTCCTCCACCGCCGCCACCTCCGCCACCTCCGCTCCCACCGCCACCGCCGCCGCCGCCTCCGCCTCCACTGCCGCCACCGACACCTCCACCCCCGCCACCACTCCCACCACCACCCCCACCCCCTCCACTGCCGCCACCGCCACCTCCGCCACCCCCGCCAGCCCCTCCAGCACCCTTGCCCCCCTTGCCCTTGCCGGTGCGGCGTCTCCCGCTCGGGGCAGACGCAGCGCCGACCGACTCGAAACCAACGAGGTCGGCCGCAGCAGCAGAGGCAACAGAGGGCAAAAGGGGGGAGGGGGAACACCCCTCAAAGACGGGGGTGCGAGGGTCACCACGAGAGGCTCCTACAGCGACTATGCTCTTCTCTGCTGCTAGGAGGGCCTTCTCGAGGAGGTCAACGGTGAGAGTGGTGGGGCAAACTGAGAGGAAGTGGTCCCTGACTACGCGAAGGGAGTCAGGGAGCCGGGTGACTATGTAGTAGAGGGTGATGTACATGGGGGGGGGGTTCTTGGCGCAGAACTCAGCAGGAAGCGCAGCGCGGTAGCGAGTGTCACTAGTGCGGAGGTGCGTAATGAGGTCAGCGACTGTGGGAAAGGCAGCAAGGTCAGGGAAGAGGTACGGTAGCATGAGGCGGCTCAGTGCAGCAGTGGCAGGGGAGGAGTAGCGCGCAACTACAGCGTCGTACAAGGTGTGAGCACTCTTGTACTGGCTAAAGTGCGCACGCTCAGAGGTAGGCAAGTGGCGACGCACAGCAAGACGTGCAGCAGCATCGCGTGTGGCCCACTGTGAGCGAACAGTGGCGTCAGCATCAGCAGCGGGGGCAGGGGAGGCACCAGAAGTGAGATCAAAGAGGGAGAGACCGTCTGCCCTATCGCACTGTAGGAAAAGCTGCAGGTCATCTACCCAGACTTCAAAGTCAATGGCCCGACCCTCAGCGTCAAAAGCGAGGACACTGGGGGTAGCCATGACAGCAGTAGACTAGCAGCACGAGCAGTAGGCTAAGGGCAGCGCAGTAGTAGAGGTGCTGCTCTTACCGGGCAGGCGAGACGGACCGAGTGTAGAGGACAGGGCGGCTCGGACGGCTCGGCGGCTCGGCGGCTCGGCAGCACCAGTAGGTCAGCAGCTCAGCGACTCGGCGGCTCGGGTGGCTCGGCGGCTCGGGCGACTCGGGCGGCTCGGGCGGCTCGGGCGGCTCGGGCGGCTCGGGCGGCTCGGGCGGCTCGGCGGCTCGGGCGGTTCGGTGGCTCGGGCGGCTCGGGCGGTTCGGTGGCTCGGGCGGCTCGGCTGCTGCAGGGGCAGCGGCGGCTGTTGCTCACAGGACGGCGGCGGCCGCTGCTGCAGCGGCGGCGGCAGTTGCTGCTGCAGGGGCGGCGGATGCTGCTGCTGCTGGAACTGCGGCCGCGGTCGCTGTAGCGACTGCAGCTGCTGCTGCTGTAGAGGCGGCGACGGCGGGCCGAGAGAGGCCGCGAAGGGCGGCGGACGGGCCGTGAAGGGCGGCACGAGGGGCCGCAGAGGGCGGCGACCGGCCGTGAAGGGGCCGGGAGTGGCCGCGGAGGGCGGCGACGGGCCGTGAAGGGCGGCGCGAGGGGCCGCGGATGGCCGCGGAGGGCGGCGACGGGCCGTGAAGGGCGACGCGAGGGGCCGCGAAGGGCGGCTACGGGCCGTAGGGGGCCGTAAGGGCGGCGCGAGGGGCCGGAAGGGCGGCGCGAGGGGCCGTAATGGCGGCACGAGGGGCCGTCAGAGGGGCCGCTAAGGGCGACGCGAAGGGGCCGTAAGGGGCCTAGAGAGGGCGCGACGGTAGGGAGGGCACGCGGGGCGCGACTCGGGCAGGAGCGAAGCGCGCTCCGGGCAGGAATTTTTTTTTTTCGATTGGTGGGCCCTAGGAAGCGTTCCCACGAGGGAACCCGCTCTATACCATGAGAAATAACGAGGAATGGATTGACTAAGGGAAAGTTGGGTACAAAAGCAAACCCTAGAAAACTGTACCCCATATGTGCTACCCCACTATAGCCTACAGTAGCTATGTCATATAAATCTGACAGTTCGATGCGTTGAACAGTAGCTACTACGGAACACGACGCAACAAGCCAAATAGTGGCATGGGGCGATTGGCACCACCCACGACTGCCGACCCGATGGAGAACGATAAGGGCGATGTGGAGCAGCGGCTAGCAAAAAATGAGACGTGCGGTTTTTGCGGTGCTACAGGACATCGTATCTTGGCGTGTTAGAAAATGAAGAAAGTGCGTGCGGAGCTGAAGGGCAAGAACAGTGCGGCACCCCCGAAGCAGAAAACCGACAACGTGGCAACTTCGGAGAGGGCAAAAAAAGGAGAAAATGATGGCGCAAATTCAAAACGTCACGACCAACCGGCACCAGGGGAAATCGCCAAGACTAAAGGAGGATCCGCGAGACAAGACCCTGCACCGACCGGGAAACTCCAGCCGTACACCCCGACAAGTAAGAATATTACTTCTTGTAGGTTTCAAGCCTTTATTAAAGGAGACTCAGAAATTAAACCGGTACCGGGTAATATGGGGACCCTACTCTAGAGTGCTAATAAGGGTCGAGCGTTCCGAGGAGTTAATATTCTCTCCCAGCAGCTCTGTTTAAAGGCTCCCTGTTCCCCACAGACGAAGCCTACACAGCTGCAAAGGCTTAGGGGAAGGTTCCAGGCTCAAGAGAAGCTGTACCAGCCTCGGATAAATCCTTCTAACCCTATTCAGGTGATACCTGCTATTGAGACAGCAGCTTCGAGCGCAGGACCAAGGGATGATACATTTGATATACCCTATGATCCTATAAGCAACACCATCTACAGCTACTCGGAGCGGCAACAACCACAAGTACTCGAGGTGATCTGCAACGGGCGCCGCCTCCAGGCCTTGGTGAACAGTGGTGCGTCCCACTCGGTGTGCGACCGCGGGACGTTGGAGAAAATTGGAGAATCCTCAGAAGAGACCCAGTTTACAGCAACGATGGTGGACGGTGCGAAGCTTCCCATCCACGGCGAGTCAACACTGCAGCTGCAGATAGGGGCGTTGAGGTTGAAGCCGATGTTGCCGATCACGAACATCAAGGGATTAGATTTCATCTTGGGGAGTGATTTTCTGAAGCGGTTCAACCCCGAGATTGACTGGGTTAACCGAAAAACGTGCATCTACAGCAACGGGAAATGAGTGGAGCTGCGAAGCTGGACGGATATAGGGAATGTTCCTGAGAACATGAAGGAGTTGCAGCAGCTCCTAGGCTTCGCCAACTACTACAACAGGTTCGTGCCACAGTATGCTAAGACAGCAGCGCCACTGACCGACCTACTGAAAAAGGAAACGCCCTACAATTGGGATACTCCTCAACAGCAAGCCATGGAGCAGCTACAGACAGCACTGATTACAGCGCCAGTACTCATCCTACCAGATCCAGACAGAGACTACGTGGTGGAAGCGGACGCTAGTGACCAAGCAGTCGGAGCAGTACTGATGCAGGATCACGGGCGCGGTTTACAGCCCATCGCCTACCTCAGTAAGAAGCTACACGGAGTAGAACTGAACTACCCAATCCATGACAAGGAAGCCTTAGCGATAGTCACAACCTTCAAGGCGTGGAGGTGCTACCTAGAGAGAGCCAAGACTACAGTTTACACTGACCACTGCAGCCTCAAATACCTGAAGTCGCAGCCAACGCTCCCACGACGACAGGTGCGGTGGGTGGACTTCTTGGAGACCCACTTCTACTACGACATCGTCTACAAGCCCGAGCTACACAACAAAACAGACACGTTGAGCCGCCCTGGTCATGTAGCGGGCATTCAGCTCGACGGGATGAACCCTCTACTCAAGGGTCTATTCCAACATGGGTACTCCGTGGACGCAGAGATCGCTATAGCAGAGAAACAGAAGATGTTACAGTGGGAGAAAGACCTAGATGTAAGAAAGGGATCAGGAAAGATTTTGGTACGACGGCTTATGCTGGTTTTGCTCGCTTGCCTAGACTTTCTTATGCTATTACTAGCTTGGGTTTTATTTATCATGCATAGATATGCTTGATTTCCTAGGTTAGGTGCATTCCTATATGTTATTATATTTATAGCACCGAACCAGGTTACGTGTACCGAACTTAAGCCTTTTCGGTTCCCACCGAATTGCTTTCTACCGAGTTCGGGAAGAATCTGTTCGGGAAGCTTCGCGACCCTCAGAACATTCGCGTAACACCTGGGTTACCTGCCTTGTGTCGAGCCTATATATAGCCTCGCCTTGTACCCAGGTGAATCATTCAATAGAATCATCTTTCCTGAACCAGATCCTCACATCGGGAGAGCACTCGTTTTCGTGGATCACCTCAACCACCCACACTCAACGGTGTGTATGCGCCTAGACAAGCCTCCAGGCCGTGCTTTAAAATTGCAACCAATTGGGCCACATGAGGAAACATTGCCCGAAGCTGAAGCAGGGGAACAAGAACAACGGAGAGGGGCCGGGAAAAGAGACGAGTCAGTAGTAGTCGGGCCACCTACTTACGAGACCCCATCGCCCAGCAATCAACATCCACACCGAGGGCTATTGACCACAACCGGACGAATAAGGTGGATGAACATGTGAATCCTGTGCTGTTCGTGGGGAGGCTTAACGGCTAAAAATAAAAATATTCGTTGACAGAGGGGCTAGCCATAGCCTCATCAATCTATCAACGACAAAAAAAATCGGAGTCAAGCTGGACAGGTGTCTGCCGGAGATTGTCACAAGGCTGGTCGATGGGACACCACTGGCGATACGGGATGAGGCGCGGCAAATTTGGATGAAGTATGGCGACGATTTCGGGTTTTCGATGAAGATGATGGCAAAAACACTGGACGGTTGCGATGTGCTGCTGGGGCGAGATTGGCTACGGCAATTCAATCTGACGATCGACTAGACGACGAGAGCATGCACAGAGCCGGGCAACAAGGGGTGCGTGACACTTCCGAAATGGACGGAGCCGGAGCTGATGACGACACGTGTCAACGCAATAACACTAAAAAGGGTGATCAAGAGGGGAGCACAAGGCTACGCCGTACAGATGCACGAGGTGGTTGCGTCCGAAAAAGTCGCCGACATTGACACGCTCTGCGCTGCTGTACCTGAAGATGTGGCGAGCATTATTTGGAGGTATCCCGATTTTTTCGCGAATGACCTACCCGATGGGCTGCCACCTCAACGACCAAAAGACCACAGGATCGAGCTGAGCCTGGCGCGCAACCAACTATTCGGTCCCAGTGGCGGCTCAGCCTACAGGAGCTCGACGAATTACGGAAACAGTTGGATTAACTGCTCTCGAAGGGATTCATCCGACCGAGCACATCACCATTCGCCACCCCGATATTGTTTACACCGAAGAAGGACGGAGGCCTGCGCATGTGTATCGACTATCGAGTGCTGAAT
The DNA here is from genome assembly GCA_947471745.1 of Closterium sp. Naga37s-1. Taxonomy (NCBI): domain Eukaryota; kingdom Viridiplantae; phylum Streptophyta; class Zygnematophyceae; order Desmidiales; family Closteriaceae; genus Closterium; species Closterium sp. Naga37s-1. The sequence continues at coordinate 5,259,779 of CANJKZ010000096.1, read as the reverse complement.
TGGATCAACATCAAGCCGTGATACCCGATTCCGCGAGCGGACGACCTGTTGGATCAGCTTCGCAGGGCTCGCTATTTCTCGAAAATCCATTTGCGATGTGGCTACCATAAAATTCGTGTGTTCGCCGACAACTGCTCGAAAACTGCATTTCGCACCCGCTACGGCAGTTACGAGAATACAGTGATGCTGTTCGGGTTGACAAACGCACCATCAACGTTCCAGCTGATCACGAACGGAGTGTTCTGAGACATGCTTGATTATAAAGTCATCGTTTACCTGGACGACATCCTGGTGTATAGCAAGACTCGGAAAGATCATTTACGGGATTTGGAGGAGGTGTTCCGGCGCTTGCAGCATAACCGCCTGATTACTAAGGGCTCTAATTGCGAGTTCTTACAGCCAGAGCTGGAGTTCCTAGGGCACGTGGTTTCAGGGGAGGGTATTAAAATTGACCCTCGCAAAGTGACAGCAATTTCACAGTGGAAGCCGCCTACGAACATCACCGAGCTGCAGAGTTCTCTCGGGTTTGTGAACTACGCCCACCGCTTCGTATCGAATATAGCAGGGGTGACCAAGCCATTAACCGATCTTCTGCACAAAGGCGCGCTATTTCTGTGGGGGGAGAAAGAGCAGCTAACCCACGGTACTTCGGCTGGCAGATCCATCTCGACCGTTCGAAGGCATAACGGACACCAGCGATTTCGCCATCAACGCCGTCCTTCTACAGGACTTCGGCAACAGGCTACAATAAATCGCCTACGAGTCACGCAACATGCAGCCACCCAAGCGCAAATGTCAAACATTGTATGTTTATGTTCTGTCGGCTATTGTGGGGCTAGCCTTAGAGGGGATACAAACCTAGGGTTTCATACTTATATCCCCCTTCTTACTAGTTCACTCATTCCTGCACATATACTTTTAACATGGTTTCAGAGCAAATTAATGGTTATATAAATATTTTTTAGGGCCAACCGATCGTTCCGCTCGACCCTGCTCGAAGCACCCTTGCGCTACCCTGCCCTTCCCAAAACGTGTCGTGCTGCCCTGCTGCCACGCGCGCTGCCAGCCCTAGCGCGCTGCCTGCTGCACGCGCGCTATCTGCCCGCACGCTCGCTGTCTGCCCGCGCGCGCGCTGTCTACCCGCGAGCGCTACCTGCCCGCGAGCTGCCTTCCCGCGCTCGCGCTGCCTGCCTGCGAGCGCCGCCTGCCTGCGAACGCTGCCTGCCCGCGCCCTACCTACGCAAGCCCCTCCCGCCCGCGCGCTTGCACCTCTACCCGCGCGAGCCACCTGCGTGCGTGCGCGCTGTCTGCCTGCGAGCGCCCCTACCTGCACGCGCTGCTGCTGCTGCGCAGCTGCTGCCAAACGCGCTGATGCTGCCACACACGCTGCTGCGCTGTGCCCTGCCGAGCCGTGCTGCCCAGCGCGAGCCGCGTCGCCCTGCGGAGCCGCGCCGCCCTGCCGAGCCGTGCCGCCCAGCCGGAGCCACGCCGCCCTGCCCGAGCCGCGCTGCCCTGCCTGAACCGAGCCGCACTTCCTTGCTGTGCCGCCCATCCTACTGCTGCTCCTGCTGCTGCTGCGGCTGCTACTGCTACTATGGCCACCATTTTTGTCCTTACCTTTGATGCGGAGGGTCGCCCGATTAACTTTGACGTTTGGCTAGACGATCTCCAGCTGTACCTGCAGAGCGAAGCTAGGGATGGAGTCTCACTGATAGAACATACGTTCGGATCCCTTCTCGCCCCAGCTGATCCAGCTGACCGCTTATATCGTTCGCAGTTGCTCACACGTGACGCTGCTGCCCGCCTTGCTGTCCGCAACCTCCTCCCGCTAGCTGAGAGGGCACATTTTGGCCAGCAGAAGACAGCCAAAGACCTCTATGACGCCGTTGTCGCTCGTTACTCCTCCCCAGCTACTGCTGCCCTAGGCCATCTCATGCTGCCATACCTCTTTCCTGAGCTTGCAGATTTCCACACTGTTGCTGATCTTATGACCCACCTTCGCTCTAGTGAGACTCGCTACCACACCGCTCTCAAGACGACCTACCTCGCTGCAAACCCCCCCGCTTTACATCACCCTGTACTTCTTCGTCACACGCCTCCCTGACTCCCTCCACACCGTTAGGGACCACTTCCTTGCCCTTGACCCCACTGAGCTCACGCTTGCCTCGCTGGAGAAGTACCTTCTCGAGGCTGAGACCAGTACTGTTGCTGTCGCTGCCTCTCGTGGCACTCCCCGCTCCCCCTTCTTTGAAGGGTATGCTCCCTCCCCTCTCGTACCCTCAGTTGCCTCTGCTGTTGCTGTCGGCGTCCTTGGTGCTGAGGAAGTCGGCGCTGCTTCTGCTCCTAGTGGGAAGCGTCGCAGCGGTAAGGGCAAGGGGAATAAGGGTGGTGGGGTTGGCACTGGCGGTGGTGGTAGTGGGGGTGGTGGTGGCGGGGGTGGAGGCGGTGGAGGTGGCAGCGGAGGTGGAGTTAGTGGAGGTGTCGGGGGTGGTGGAGGTGTTGGGGGTGGTGGAGGCGGTCGGGGGTTCAACTCGTGACGGCGGAGGCTATGGGTTTGGACAGCAACTGCCACGCCTCCCGGACTCACCCACCCCTCACCATCTTCGTGAGTGGGTTGTCCAGCGTGGTTCCCCAGGGGGCTCTGTTCGATGCACGTATGTCAGGCGCACGGGTCTCAAGAGGGGTGAGACCTGCGGGAAGACTGGGCACACTGAGTATCGCTGCTTCGTCCGTCTCGAGGATGCCTGGCGCACCGAGTACGGTGATGAGCAGGAGGTCCCCAACTGGCTGGGATTGATAGCGAAGGGAGTGGATGTGTTTGCTATTGACTTTGTTCAGATCAACAGACTCTATGCTATGTATGTTGATGTTATTAGTGCCGAGGGTGCCCATTACTCGTGTATGCCTTGTGCTGCTGGTATAGATGCTACTGCTCTAGGTGCTAGTGAGTCATGCGGGGGTGTTTTTCCAGGGGCTGGAGGACGGCATTGTGCTCGACTACGTGCACTGCACTCCGTTCTCCTCTCCCGCTTCTACTCCTGACCGCCTCACTCTCTGCCTCTCACCTCCTAGCTGGCGCTATGACAGCTGAAGATATCTTTGTGCTGATTTTACTAGTTGATGGAATATGGTATCTATGCATTGTATAATTACGGTACATGGCACAGCCATGTGGGAGCATGTCACAGTGTTGCCTGCTTCAGGCATGCCAGCAACCATCCCATTCACTTGTCGAGCACAAATCTAGGGCACAAGGGGAAGTGCCCGTATCGCATACGGATACAACAAAGCCCATTGAGCAACAAATAACAGCACCTGGAAACGGGTGCGTGCTCCTTATCTACTGAGTCTGTTACAGTGGTTGGTACGGCTTGTCCCCAGGAGGCACGGGCTGGGGCGCGTCCCTGAGCTGCAGCTGCTCCCCCATCTCCTCCTGCAACAGCCACGAGTACGCCGCCCACCCGCCCGCCACTAGACGACCGGCATTGACAGAAAGCTCCTGGAAGGGCGAGCGCATGAGGTGCAGCTCCCTCAGGATGGCTGCCTTGAGGGGCGCCACCTGTGCTGGCTTGTCTGACGTGGCGTCCTTGCGCTTGCTGTGGCGCCCCCACCCCGTGACTATATCGATGGCCTCCGGGATCTCATTGTGCCACTGGGCCATGCGCAGGCACACAGGCAGGCAGGGGGCAGGGGGCAGGGGGCAGGGGGCAGGGGGCAGGGGGCATGGAGGGCGGCACGCAGGGAGGAAGAGCAAGGAGATGAGAGAGTGGAGGGAGTTTGACGGATGGATGGGGGATTGGTGAGAATTGGGAAGCGAGAGAGGAGAGAATTGGTGCTATCTCATAATGGGGAGGCATGAAGAGGTACGCTCACAATGCACAGGCAGTGGGCACCAGGACACAATGGCACGAGCAATACCCTTTCCAGAATCTACACCCTCCACTCTCCCCAATCTCCCTTCCCCTGTAGCCTCTCCCCTGCCCCCTGGCTTTGGCAAACTTCCCACGCGGTGCGCAGGTCCTGGAGCCAGAGGAAGAGGAAGGCGCAGGCGGAGCCGATGGAGTGCTCGTGGAGGTCCACACTCCAGACGGACTTTTGAGTCGGCTCAAAAGTCGGCTTTGGCTTACCTGCCAGGCGGTGCGCAGGTCGCGGAGCCAGAGGTAGAGGAAGGCGCAGGCGGAGCCGATGGAGTGCTCGTGTAGGTCCACACTCCAAACGCCCTCCTCCCTCCACATGCCCCCGCCCCTGCCGCTGCCGCCCCCCCCACCCCTCTGCTTGCCACTCCCACTACCACTCCCACTCCCACTCCCACTCTCACTCTCACTGCCACTGCTGCTGCTCTCCCTGCGCCCCGCGCCCGCCCTGCGTGCACCGCGCGCCTCCTTGTGCAGGTCGTCTGCGCCGCCGTACACGCCCAGGCCGCGGCCCAGCGCCACCACGCGCGCAGCGCGGCGCCGCATGCCAAAGCTCCAGAGCACGTCGGCCAGAGCGTTGTAGAAGGAGCGGCGCATGGGCAGCGGCACCGCCTGAAACGCACCAAACATCCGCCCTGCCGACTCCCACAGCCCCTCGTCCGCCCTCTCGCCCCTCCTGCCCGCCCCTCCCCGCGCCCCTCCTCTCACCAGTCCCTCCAGCATCTCCTCCTCGCTCGCACACTCGACTCCTTCCTCCTCTGGACCTGCCATCACGAGGCGACACATGGCGACTTCCCATTCGCCGCCAGTCCTCTGCAGGCAGTACAGCAGCTCCAGCGCGTCTTCCCACTTCTCGCACCGCGCACAAGCAGACAAAATGGCTGCATACGTGATCAGATTCGGGCGGCACCCCTCGGCCTGCATGCGTTCAAACGCCCCTGCTGCCTTGGCATACAGCCCAGCCTTCCCAAACGCGTCAATCAAGCAGCTCCAACTGTACACCGACGGGCGGTAACCGCACGTAACCATGACGGCGAGCGTGGCCTCAGCCTCCTCGTAGTTACCCGCTTTGCCGTGGGCGTCCAGCACGGTCAGAAACGTCACCTCGTTGGGCGGCACGCCTGCACGCTGCATGGCAGCCAGCGTCTCCGTGACCCGGTCGGACAGCCCAGCGCGGCCAAACACAGCCATGAGGGCTGTGTAGGAGAACACGTCCGGGGAGATGCCCGCCTGCAGCATGCGCTGAAACGCCTCCTCGGCTCGCTCCACGTCGCCCGTGCGGCCGTACGCGTCGACGAGCGCGGTGAACGTGATGCCGTCCGGTGGCATGCCGGTGCGCTCCATGGCGTGCAGCGTGGCCTCGGCGTCGGGGGCGCGGCCCGCCTTGCCACAGGCGTTGATGATGGTGTTGAATGTGACGATGTTGGGGGCCACCTGGGAGTCCAGCACGCCTGATGACAGGTCGTCCAGCACCTGGGGGGCGAGTGGGGTGGGGTATGGACTTTTGAGACGTCTCAAAAGCCTTGCCACAGGCGTTGATGATGGTGTTGAATGTGACTATGTTGGGGGCCACCTGGGAGTCCAGCACGCCCGATGATAGGTCCTCCAGCACCTGGGGGGCGAGTGGGGTGGGGTATGGAGGATGGGTATATAGAAAGCACTTCTGAGAATTCTCAAAAGTGAGGTCACTATGTTGATGATGGTGTTCAATGTGACTATGTTGGGCGCCACCTGGGAGTCCAGCACGCCCGATGAGAGGTCCTCCAGCACCTGGGGGGCGAGCGGGGTGGGGTATGAGGATGGGGGGTAGTGAAGTTGGGAGGTGTAGCTGGTGCATGCGGTGGAGCAGAACCAAACCGGCTCAATGTATGAGATGGGTGTATACACAATGTGCACCAGCTCAATGCGGTGGAGCAGAACCAAACCGGCTCAATGTATGAGATGGGTGTATACACAATGTGCACCAGCTCAATGCGGTGGAGCAGAACCAAACCGGCTCAATGTATGAGATGGGTGTATACACAATGTGCACCAGCTCAATGCGGTGGAGCAGAACCAAACCGGCTCAATGTATGAGATGGGTGTATACACAATGTGCACCAGCTCAATGCGGTGGAGCAGAACCAAACCGGCTCAATGTATGAGATGGGTGTATACACAATGTGCACCAGCTCAATGCGGTGGAGCAGAACCAAACCGGCTCAATGTATGAGATGGGTGTATACCCAATGTGCACCAGCTCAATGCGGTGGAGCAGAACCAAACCGGCTCAATGTATGAGATGGGTGTATACACAATGTGCACCAGCTCAATGCGGTGGAGCAGAACCAAACCGGCTCAATGTATGAGATGGGTGTATACCCAATGTGCACCAGCTCAATGCGGTGGAGCAGAACCAAACCGGCTCAATGTATGAGATGGGTGTATACACAATGTGCACCAGCTCAATGCGGTGGAGCAGAACCAAACCGGCTCAATGTATGAGATGGGTGTATACACAATGTGCACCAGCTCAATGCGGTGGAGCAGAACCAAACCGGCTCAATGTATGAGATGGGTGTATACACAATGTGCACCAGCTCAATGCGGTGGAGCAGAACCAAACCGGCTCAATGCATGAGATGGGTGTATACACAATGTGCACCAGCTCAATGCGGTGGAGCAGAACCAAACCGGCTCAATGTATGAGATGGGTGTATACACAATGTGCACCAGCTCAATGCGGTGGAGCAGAACCAAACCGGCTCAATGTATGAGATGGGTGTATACACAATGTGCACCAGCTCAATGCGGTGGAGCAGAACCAAACCGGCTCAATGTATGAGATGGGTGTATACACAATGTGCACCAGCTCAATGCGGTGGAGCAGAACCAAACCGGCTCAATGTATGAGATGGGTGTATACACAATGTGCACCAGCGCAATGCGGTGGAGCAGAACCAAACCGGCTCAATGTATGAGATGGGTGTATACACAATGTGCACCAGCTCAATGCGGTGGAGCAGAACCAAACCAGCTCAATGTATGAGATGGGTGTATACCCAATGTGCACCAGCTCAATGCGGTGGAGCAGAACCAAACCGGCTCAATGTATGAGATGGGTGTATACACAATGTGCACCAGCTCAATGCGGTGGAGCAGAACCAAACCGGCTCAATGTATGAGATGGGTGTATACACAATGTGCACCAGCTCAACGCGGTGGAGCAGAAACAAACCGGCTCAATGTATGAGATGGGTGTATACACAATGTGCACCAGCTCAATGCGGTGGAGCAGAACCAAACCGGCTCAATGTATGAGATGGGTGGTGTATACACAATGTGCACCAGCTCAATGCGGTGGAGCAGAACCAAACCGGCTCAATGTATGAGATGGGTGTATACCCAATGTGCACCAGCTCAATGCGGTGGAGCAGAACCAAACCGGCTCAATGTATGAGATGGGTGTATACACAATGTGCTCCAGCTCAACGCGGTGGAGCAGAACCAAACCGGCTCAATGTATGAGATGGGTGTATACACAATGTGCACCAGCTCAATGCGGTGGAGCAGAACCAAACCGGCTCAATGTATGAGATGGGTGTATACACAATGTGCACCAGCTCAATGCGGTGGAGCAGAATCAAACCGGCTCAATGTATGAGATGGGTGTATACACAATGTGCACCAGCTCAATGCGGTGGAGCAGAACCAAACCGGCTCAATGTATGAGATGGGTGTATACACAATGTGCACCAGCTCAATGCGGTGGAGCAGAACCAAACCGGCTCAATGTATGAGATGGGTGTATACACAATGTGCACCAGCTCAATGCGGTGGAGCAGAACCGAAATGTATGAGATGGGTGTATGTATGCACAATGTGCACCAGCTAGCTCACCGTGTTGCACCAGCAAACCATATTCACACCAGCAAACCGTGGTCGTGCGGCATACCCACCTGCAGAGCGGCATACCCACCTGCAGAGCGGCATACCCACCTGCAGAGCGGCATACCCACCTGCAGAGCGGCATCGAGCTGGCCTTCCCGGCACAAGGTGTCGATGAGCGTGTTGTACGTCACAATGTTGGGCCTGGAGGGCAAAGACGTGGGGGGGAAAGACGTGCGTGGCGAGGGGGATGAGAGGGGTAGAGGCGTGTTTTGAGTCGACTCAAAACCTGGCACAAGGTGTCGATGAGCGTGTTGTATGTCACTATATTGGGCCTGGGGGGGGGGGAAGACGTGCGTGGCGAGGGGGATGAGAGGGGTAGAGGGAAGGTAATGAGAAGAATTGAGAAGCCTCAAACCCGCACATGAGCGTGTTGTATGCCATTTTGTAAGAGGAAGGAGCGAGAAGCTGAGATATGCAAGGCAAGGAACCATTTTCCTCTGAGAACTAGTCTACTCTTCACTTCCTGCCAGATCTGCACTTGTCTCACTGTCAGCCTAAGCGTGAAGGGTGTCTTTCTCAGAAATTAACGTGCTAGCAGAGCAGGGCATAAGGGCCGTAGCTGGCTGCACTGCACCTCCTCTCCCTGCATAAGCGTACACGCCCACAATGGTTTTTCTCCAGGTACCCACCCACTGTGGGCCCAGCACGGCACGGCACGGCACGGCACGGCTGACCTGCAGTTGAGTGGCAGGCCGCCCGCCCCCGCACGCATGTCCATAAACACCTCCACCGCCTCGTCATACATGCCCCCCTTGCCAAACGTAGAGTTTTGAGACGCCTCAAACCTCTACTGTTCTCATGTGGCTGACCTGCAGTTGAGTGGCAGGCCGCCCGCCCCGCCCGCCCCCGCACGCATGTCCATGAACACCTCCACCGCCTCGTCATACATGCCCCCCTTGCACAGCGCACCAATCAGCGCGTTACACGTCACTGTGTTGGGCCTGGGCGGGTGGGATGGGATGGCAGAATGGTGGCAAATGGGTCGAGAGGTTTTACAGTGAGTTGCACAGGTGGTCTGGGGAAGGGGTTGGATGTGAAGGGGCATGGCATGGCACACCGTGGTGGTAACCCTCATTGGTCCCCCTTCCCCTCACCGGCAGTCATCATCATCGTCACACGTCTTCATGTGGTGGAACACAGCGAGGGCGTCCGTTTTTTAAGAATTCTCAGACAACCCTCAGTGCATTCCCCTCACCGGCAGTGCCTTCCCCTCACCGGCAGTGCCTTCCCCTCACCGGCAGTGCCTTCCTCTCACCGGCAGTCATCATCATCGCACGTCTTCATGTGGTGGAAGAACGCGAGGGCGTCCGTTTTTTGAGAACTCTCAAATAACCCTCAGTGCCTTCCCCTCAGTGCCTTCCCCTCACCGGCAGTCATCATCATCGCACGTCTTCATGTGGTGGAACACAGCGAGGGCGTCCTCGAACCACCCGGCGCGGCCGTACGCGTTGATGAGCGCGGTGTACGTGAAGTGGTTGGGGCGCGCGCGCGACAGCAGCATGTCCTGGAAGAGCAGCGTGGCGGCGTGCGCCTGCTGCTCCCTGGCCAGGAAGCCCATGAGCGCGTTGTACAGCCGCATGTTGGGCCGGAACCACGCCTGCTGCTGGCTCCACGCAAACACCTGCCGGATCGGAGAGGGGCGGAGGAAGGGGAGGAAGGGCAGGAAGGGGAGGAGGGGGAGGGCGGGGAGGAAGGGGAGGAAGGGGAGGAGGGGGAGGAGGGGAGGATAAAGGAGACGCCACTGCGTGGCTAAGCATGTCCTGGAAGAGCAGCGTGGCGGCGTGCGCCTGCTGCTCCCTGGCCAGGAAGCCCATGAGCGCGTTGTACAGCCGCATGTTGGGCCGGAACCACGCCTGCTGCTGGCTCCACGCAAACACCTGCCGGATCGCAGAGGGGCGGAGGAAGGGGAGGAAGGGGAGGAGGTGAGGAGAAAGGAGACGCCACTGGGTGGGTAAGAAGCCCACGATAGAGATGCGCCTTCGGAAGGAGAAGGGATGGGGAGCGGAGGAAACGGGCAGGGGTTGCAGCGGTTGCGCGCTGACCGTCGTTCTCATTGGAGCAGCGAGATTGAACTAGAGGAGAGGAGACGCCCCAACAGTGTTTTGAGACGTTTCAAAACACTTGTTCATACACGATGCCCCAACAGTGTGCGTCTCGTCACCTCGAGGGTGGCCTTCCAGTCGTGGCGTCGCTGCAGCTCCGTCATAAGCTCCTCCACCTCCCGCTTCTCCAGCGCCCCCGCCACCTCCGCCACCACCGCCTTCAGCGACCCCCCCCCGCCACGCACCCTCCCATCCGCCCCTCCACCATGGCTCCGTTGACTTGCTTGACCTTGCTGACTCTCTACACCCCTTATACCTCCCTGGCCTCCCCTGGCGCCTTCTCCAGCCACTCGCCTGGCCCTCTGTATAGTCACAATCGCCTGTAGCACGCGGTCGCTGACGGGGCTTCGGTTCGCCATCCTGTCTGCTCTGTGGCGGGGGGCTCTGGGCGCTGCCTTGTTCACCCACACTGTCGACTGCAGGGGGCGAGGGGTAGGGGGGGTGGACGAGGAGGAGGAGGAGGAGGAGGAGGAGGAGGAGGAGGAGGAGGAGGAGGAGGAGGAGGAGGAGGAGGAGGAGGAGGAGGAGGAGGTAAAGTAAGAGGAGGGAGGGGACGGCGGTATCGCTAATAGCGGTCGTGCTGGTTTGGCTGCTTGTAACGATGGGGTTGGTGGTGGTGTGGCTGGTGTTGGTGTTGCTGCTGAGGACGTCGCTGATTGGTCTGATTGTTTCTGCAAAATGCGCCCTTTTCTGCGAAACACCCGCGTATCTTGAAAGCCTTTGGCCTTCAATTCGACAGATGCAGATAAAGGCACTGGACGGAGCAATCTAGGCCGTCGGATTGCCATAAGCTTATCAGATTCTCTTGTTTCAGATGCTGCTGCAATTGCTGGCGCTCCCGCTGCCGCTCTTTGAGAGCCGCGCGTTGATGCTGTCGGATGCTCTGGGCTCGCGAGAGAAGAACTGGAGAGGGGCCTCAGGTCTCCTTTTTGCAGATTCGCAATCAGAGGGGCCTCAGGTCTGACCAAGCAGACTATTTTCTCTGCGTAAACCCCGACAGCCGTATCCTCGATTGTGTCATTATCACTCTCGCTGGTATAATCACCGTCGCTGCAAGCACTGTCGCTGAGGGAACCCGCGAACTGAATCTCCTGGTCATCGCTGCTATCGTACTCTACCGATCTACTCTCCGAACTCCTGACGAATCTCTCTTCCCTTGAGCCCTCAGGTAGATCGCTTCTCAATCCAGTGGTATTGGAATCCAACCGTGCCGACCTGGCAGACGCATTGGTTTCATGATACACGGCCACTGCACGTTCGGATGCCTCGAGCCTACTGAGTCGAAACAGTGGCGTCAGGTTCGGTGGGTTTCCATGAAGTGAGGAAGCACGGACAGAGGGAGTAAAGGAAGGGGATAGACGAGAAGGAAAGCTGGAAGACGCGGGTGAGGGGAGAGGCTGAGGAGAGTCAAGGCTTGCGGCTGGCTGGCGAAGAACAGGGTTATGGAGTAACGCAGGCACGACCGATTGAACGGAGCAGTGTCGAGCGGATGGCGGGACAAGGAGCGAGAAGGGCATGGATGCCGGGGATGCAATGCACGACATCTCAGAAATCGGTGATTCAGAAAGTCACGTTGGGGTATCGTCGGAGTTGCGGGGGGGGTTGTTTTTTAGGAGCTACGTTCACGACTCCGGGAAATATATGTTGTCAGGGGGGTCTAAAGCTTGGCATGTGTTCTTACGGCACACGGATGTTTCAGGTTATCGTAGAGGTAGCATCACACAACACGGCTCTCCCACAAAGTAGGGACGTTCGAGATTCGCTCGCGAAACATCTGTAACGTCAGCCCTGCCTCGAACACGACTGGATACCACGCAGCATGCCCACAACAGTTAGGGCGGGTCCAACTTTGCACATGTACAATATTTTTTCAGCTCAGTTACCACATTTCGGCATGTAACAGAACTACAAACGTACCAGAATTGTTATGAATGAACTTGCAGAGTGCGCAGAATATCGAATAACGAGAATGAACTGATTACCGAATTACTGAATGACGATACAATGAGAAAGGCACGACTAAATAGGGGAAGTCCTAGCTAGGCGGAGAGGTTAGGCGAGGATGGCTCGGTGATGGTTGCGATTGGAGCGGAGGCGACTCGGGAGTGGTTCGGTGCGACGAAATAGGAAGGACAGGTTCGTCGCGTGACCCTCGGGATGGCCTCGCTAACGAGTGCCTCAGTAAGGATTCTGTAAATCCTTACAAGAATCCATTTGACGCGAGACTGTACATGTATGATGACATTACGGAAACGTGCCCGGGGACGTGCAGAACACGTCCGAAGGTTCACGTCAAACTCGTTTCGCATCAAACACGCCAGAAGGTAGCACCCTTTTTCGCTAATTTGTTTTTCGCCAATGAATCCCACCTCCGTCACTGGCGCGAAAAACCTCGCTTTGTTGGGTAACCCCTCATCCCAGGTACTGTACCCCGCAGCGTTACTGTACCTTGTCAAAAGTCCGAATTGCGCACTCTGAACTGGACAGGAAATGTTTGGAGTTCGCCCTGGGGTACAGTCAAGTTTGACTAGTGCATTGACGTAAAAATGGCGAAAAAAACGGGAGTGTGCAAAGTTGGACCCGCCCTTATTATGCCTGCGGTGAGGAAAGGTCGGAAAATTTGGCCACTTCAATATGTTGCGACAAAAGTAGAGGTTGAAACTACAAAGTAGCTGGGCAAAAGGTTTAACTACTCAAATCAGCTACACCGTTTTCTTTATATCACTGAAAGCATGACATGTAATTGGCTTGCTACACCTTTGCACGGCCCGTCTGACACCTCTCCCCCGCCTTGACTGTCGAGTCAACTAAAACATCACCCCTTTTCCCCTTTTCCTTGCACCACCCTTGCATATCCCCTTTCCCCCACCTCTCCTCACTGCCTCCGACTCCCCCCCACAGATAGTGATATGCGGGCAGCCCCTGCACGGCCCCTGACGCCGCTGCCATGGAAGCATCAGCGGGCAGCGATGACAGCGGCAATGAGGGCAGTGATGGGGGTGAGTAGTGGTGGAATACAATGCATATGGTCAGTACCAAACCCAAGGATAGAGGGAGACGCTGACTCCCACGCCTTGAAAGCAGCCCCTGCACGACCCCTCTGACGCCACTGCCATATTTTGACATTAAAACTCATCAGGCTCGTCATCGTCAAACGGATCTCTTTCAGGGTATTCTCCAATCTGCCAAGGCAGAAGGTGGAGTCAGAATCAAATTGCACTCTGGAAGAAGGGAAAATTACTGGGTTAAAAGGCAACTAGCCCCTCTCACTTTGACTTTGTCTGGCCGCAGAAACGAGCCGTAATTGCGCTCACAATGAAAGACCTTCTTACCCTCCACACTGCAAGTAGAGACAAAAGAAGCCACAATGCAAGCTATGCGGCCTGCATTAGAATGCTGGGCATGATAACGCAGCAACACAGAAGAGAGAAAAAGAGAAGCTGAAAGAGAAGGGTGGAACAATAGAAGCTCAACAATATATAATAATAATAATAAATCTACGCACCTTCCATCATTGACCCCCACAGGCTCATCGAACTTCACTCCCACCCAGAATCCATTAGGAAGAACATCTACAGTGCCCACAAAGGCAACGCTTCCTCTCTTGCCGCCTGGGTCCACCTCACATCTGTCGCCAACCTGCAAGCAGACAGCTGACTCAGAGTTGAAAACAAGAACAATGAAGGTGAGGATTTCAAGAACCAGATTGTGTGACACGAAAAACAGAATGCTGGTATGGGGCACACTTGATGCGCCATTTGAGAGAAATTCGACACCTTTATGGTTGCTGCAATGTCAGCCATGAAGTCCGCAGAAGTACCCTGAAATGTGGAAACCAGAACGTTTCAAGGTCCATAATTGATATCTGAAACATCAGGAGATTTGATTTTGGACGAGAGAAGGCCAACAGCAGGAAGGAAGATCGAGCTTACAGGCTGAGGGGCAAGGTCAGGCCGTGCAGTATACAGTTGTTGCTTGAACCTCCGAACAGAATCTGTTAGAAATGTGTTAAAGTGTGAGTTCCTGACAGTGAAACATTGTCAGACGTTGCTCGTGGAAAGATGGATTCCGCATCATTTACCATCTCGTTTTTCATAATCTTCTTCAGAAATCGTGTATTTCTCCACCAAGGACGTGTCGTCCAGCCATCCAGAGGCAGCTGCTGAGGTGGGATCAGTGTCAATCACGTGGAGACGGTACCTGTCCAAAACAAAAAGAAAATTCAAACTCAAATATGCAGAGATTGGGCGTTGCTCAATATAATCACTTCCATCGTCAGGAGCCTCACTTGAAAGGCCAGTAAGCTTCGGGTCATGAAGAGTACCCGTTTTGAGGGGAGTAGTATCCCAGCAGTCGAATGTCCTCGAGTCCTGAATGTAACAATGTGTCTGTTTCTGACGACTTGCTGGAAGCACTGAAAAGCTGCAGCTGCATGGCTGACACGGCTGTTCCGGTGTGCACCTGAAGCTGCTCCTTCACGCGCTCTACAGAGCTCTGCTCAGAGAGAGAACAGCACGAATTGTACGAATCTATGAATCCAAAAACGGGTACTTTTCTCAGATAATGGAACGACGTAAAGATTTTTCGCGTCAACGTGCGAATTCAAACTATCACACAAGAATAACACGTCAAGGAAACAAAATGACGAATAGGTCTGCTGATGAAGGGGAGCGACTCGGTGAACTTGCACTTAGCGAGAACTTCATGTCAATGAATTGCCGCTTCAGATGACTGTGCGTTACGAGCAGAGACACGGTGTCGCCGTCGTTAGGAGCAGCAAGGGCGCTGGAACCCGTGGGACCATCTCGCACGTAACTCTTTAGAGCCTCAAGGTCTAGAGCAGCCATCGCTGGCTAAAGCGTATAGAAGTCGTGCAGACGATCAGTTGACGCAGATACCTAGTTTTGTTAGATCCCAAAATTGTCGAAGGGGGGTCCCTCTGAAGAAACGAACTCGGTACAGTAGCATGTGGCTGGGTTTGCTGTCGGAATGTTCTGTGGTGTATGAACTCGCCTGTGTTTTTACTGTTTCAGCGCGTATGAACCTTCGAGTAATTGTAATCACTTCCTCGATATTGCATTCTGCGCACTCTCTTCTTTGACAACTTATTCCCTAGGTTTGGACATTACAGCAAGGAACGACTAGCTTTCTTTTTCGCTCATTTCCGAAGGCCACACCGGTGGTTTCCGGCGCCTCGAGACCAACCTAACCTGCCGTACACTCGCCATGGTGCCGCCTCCTATCGCCCGCGCAGTTCAGCAGGTGCAGGGCGTCGCGCAAGCCGCGGCGCAATTCGCGCAGGAGCTCGTTTTCGAGCTACGCACCGAGTCGCAGGAGGCGCTGCGAACGGGCCTCGGCATTCCCAGGGCGGTTACCAGCATCGCCAGCTTCGGATGCTTCGTAAGCCGACCAGCTTACCCATTTCCCGTTCCTTAACCTTTTTTCCGTTCCGACTGTGCTGTTACCCATTCCTACCGAGCCGTTTTCCGTTCATGCCGTTCTGTCTCGCAATGTCTGTTCCTCCGTAGACGTAGGGTTTCCTTCCTGTCAGGTCCGCTTTTCTCGTGCTCTCATTCCGATTTACTCGAGGTTCCTCCTTTGCCAGCTTCCCCTGACGCCTGAAAGGAATCAGCCGTGTGACACAATCGAACGGAATTATTGCCAGGAAGTTACACTTCGGTATACGCATTTCGGATGAGATTTCGGTCATTGCAACTGGAAGTTCTGTCAGCGATAGCTTTCAGTCCTGCAAACCCTGAACCTCCTCCACTGTAACTGCAGGCAGTAGCAGCAGCGGGCACAGCAGCCATCACCACTGACTTCGTCGCTCGGTTATATGGCGCCAGGTAGGATGGTGCCACGTAAGACGATGCCAGGTAGGATGGTGCCACGTAGGACGTTGCTAGTTAAGTTGGGCCACGCCACTTAGGATGGCGTGGGAGGGACTGGGCAAGTTGGTTCCTGGGTTGGAATGGGATGGGCTGGAATTAAGAGTTGCTGTTGCAGTCGTGTGAATCCTTTCCCTCGTTTTTGTCCTTTATACTGTCTCACTCTCCGTGTGCATGCCATGCCGTGCTAGGCTTATTCCATGCCACCATGCCATGCCATGCCCACATACCGTTTTCAATCCATGCTGTGCCTTTTCCATGCCATGCTGCCGTGCCACACACAGGGAGTGTGAGGGATGCAACGGGTGGGAAGGAGTGGCGTGCACTACATGCCGAGGAACAGGACACACTAGAAGACAAGCCCTGCCATCCAGCAAGTGCGTACCATCCCTTGTCTGTATGCAATTTCCTATTCCCACTCCATGGCCTATGTCATGCCCCATTTCCCATACCCCCAGTTCCATGCTCCCCCGATTCTATGCTGATCTGCCATGCAACCTACCTCCTATTCCCATGGCCCATCCTGTATGCATTTCCCAATCATCCCCTTCCTCCCCATCCCCCTTCCTCGGTTTCTTTCCTCCCCATCCCCCTTCCACGGTTTCTTTCCATGCCATGCTGTGCCTTATCCTCTAAGTCCAATCTTGAGTCGACTCAGAAATGCACACCCAACCCAACCCTTCTTTCCTGATCAACCCCTTTCCCCAAACCCTCTTCCCCCAACCCCCCCCCCCCCACCCACCCTTCTACAACCCCTTTCCCAACCCTCAGGTCCTCTGGCCAATCTCTTCTGGTGGCATCACCACACCAGGCCGTCTCCTCCTCTGCCACTGCCTCACTGTGCCTCACTGTTCCCCACATGCCCCACATGCCCCACATGCCCCACATACCAAACATGCTCCTCTTTCCTTCAACCCCCCTTCCCCCCAACCCTCAGGTCCTCTGGGCAATCTCTCTCCTCGTGGCATCACCCCATCCCGCCGTCTCCTCTACTTCTTCCTCACCGTGCCCCACATCCTGCTCTTTCCTTCATTCCCCCTTCCCCCCAACCCTCAGGTCCTCTGGGCAATCTCTTCTGGTGGCATCACCTCACCCCGCCCTCTCCTCTTCCTCCTCCTCCGCCTCTGCATCTGCCTCACTGTGCCCCATGTGCCACGGGTCAGGGGGCGAAGTTTGAGGCGCCAATTTCCCCAACGCCTCCATAACCCAACCCCCTTTCCCCCAATCCCTCCTCCCCCCAACCCTCAGGTCCACTGGGCAAACCCTCCTCGTGGCATCACCTCACCCCGCCGTCTCCTCCTCTTCCTCCGCAGCTGCTGCCTCTGTTTCTCTCTGCCCCACGTGCAACGGGTCGGCGGTTATGAAGTGTTCGGTGTGCAACGGAGATGCGTGGAAACACAAGATCACATTCGACAGGGTGAGAGAGGATCAGGGGTTGAAGGGACTGTCTGTGTTTGTGTCTCGCTCTGCCCCACGTGCCACGGATCGGGTGTTATGAAGTGCTCGCTCGGTGTGCAACGGAGACGCGTGGAAGCACAAGATCACATTCGACCGGGTGAGAGAGGATCAGGGTTTGAAGTGGCTGTCTGTGTTTGTGTCTCGCTCTGCCCCATGTGCCACGGATCGGGTGTTATGAAGTGCTCGCTCGGTGTGCAACGGAGACGCGTGGAAGCACAAGATCACATTCGACCGGGTGAGAGGATCAGGGGTTGAAGGGACTGTCTGTGTTTGTGTCTCGCTCTGCCCCACGTGCCACGGATCGGGTGTTATGAAGTGCTCGCTCGGTGTGCAACGGAGACGCGTGGAAGCACAAGATCACATTCGACCGGGTGAGAGAGGATCAGGGTTTAAAGGGAGTGTTTGTGTCTCGCTCTGCCCCACGTGCCACGGATTGGGGGTTATGAGGTGTTCTGTGTGCATTGGCGACGCGCGGAAGCACAAGATCACGTTCGACAGGGTGAGTGAGACGTGAGAGGGCGAGGGGTTTGCAGGGAGAGGGATTGTGTTGCTGGTCTGGTCCTCACGCTGCTGCGCCACGTCCTTTGGTCGGTCCTTGAAAGTGGTGAGGTGTTCTGTGTGCATTGGAGGCGGCTTTTGAGGCGCCTCACAATGCCTGGTATGGTATGCTTTGGCGAGGTGTGAGAAAGTGCCAGATTACATCCGATAGGGTGAGTGAGATGTGATGTGAGAGCTGACTGAGGGGTAACGCATGGAATTCCAGTGGGGCGCAGGGAGAGGGATTGCGTGTGTGTCTGAATGTTACATGCTCTGCTGCCACATATGCCATCCCGTGTTATTGCTCAACAATATTAAGGGGTATAAAGTGCTTGGTGTGCAACGCAGACACGTGGACGGTGGAAGCATAAAACCACATCCGCCAGGGTGGAATGTGAGGGCTGGCTGGTACAGATGAAGATGATGATACTTGTTCGTTCTCGCTTGCCCTTCTTCCCCCCCTCCACTTTCCCCCAACCGCTTCCCTCCACCTCCTTCCCCGTCCCCCACCCCTCTTCCGCCCCCTGTCCGTTCTTCTGACGTCCGCCCCTCTTCCCTCTCTCCCCCAGGTGCTGGACTCGCCACTGAAAGCCTGGGATGCGTACCGCGTGGCCAAACCTCATGCACTTGATAGGAACGCCAGGAGTGACACCCATTTCCCCCATTTCCCCTCTTCCACCCCTCTTCCCTCTCTCCCCCAGGTGCTGGACTCGCCACTGAAAGCCTGGGATGCGCACCGCATGGCCCTCCCTGACTTATCCCCCGGTTGCCCTCTTCCGCCCCTCTTCCTCTCATGTTTGCTCCGCCTTTCTTCCCGCCCCTCTTCCCTGCCCTGCTCCCAGGTGCTGGACTCGCCACTGAAAGCCTGGGATGCGTACCGCATGGCCAAACCCGTCATGGTACGTAGCGTGGCATGACACATGGCATGGCAGGGCATGTGATGTGATGATGATCTGCCATGCCATGGCAGGGCATGTGATGTGATGATGATCTGCCATGCCATGGCAGGGCATGTGATGTGATGATGATCTGCCATGGCATGGCAGGGCATGTGACCGTGCACACTGGGATGCGTACCGCATGGCCAAACCCGTCGTGGTACGTGTTGTGATGTGATGCTCTGATGCCTGAGATGAGTTGCAACGGATGGTACATGTTGTTTGTGATACATGTTGCATTCTATTGTGGTAACCCTAAACCCAGGCTAGGTGTGTTTGCCATGAGTGCCATGGAGCATAGCATACTAGGGATACAAATCAAGTGTTATGTCATGAGTGTGTGTGTGTCAAGTCTGCGAGATTTAGTCATATCTCAGAGAGCTGAGATATGTCTAAATCTCGCGTGGATACAAATCAAGTGCCATGTCATGAGTGTGTGTGTGTCAAGTCTGCGAGATTTAGTCATATCTCAGAGAGCTGAGATATGTCTAAATCTCGCGTGGATACAAATCAAGTGCCATGTCATGAGTGTGTGTGTGTCAAGTCTGCGAGATTTAGTCATATCTCAGAGAGCTGAGATATGTCTAAATCTCGCGTGGATACAAATCAAGTGCCATGTCATGAGTGTGTGTGTGTCAAGTCTGCGAGATTTAGTCATATCTCAGAGAGCTGAGATATGTCTAAATCTCGCGTGGATACAAATCAAGTGCCATGTCATGAGTGTGTGTGTGTCAAGTCTGCGTCTGCCCGCGGCTCTCCTGTCTGTCGCTCAGCCCTTTCCCTCCTACCTTCTCTCTCTTCTCTCCAGCGTACGCCTCCCATTCCCCTGCCCCTACTTCCTACCCCTCGAACGGCCCTTGCATTAATCAGGGGGTGTTACAAAGGTAGATGGAAACATGCATAACAAGCAAACAAACCGGTTACCTAACTACCACACCGTCTCCTCCCACTCACGTTCCCCTCTGTCCGACCCTATTGGTCGAACGGGGGCTCAATCAACTGGTGCTCAATTTCGTGCACCATCCATTCCCATTATTCCTCCCTCCCTCCCCCACAGCCATCCCCTGAGGCAATGCAAGACCCCAACCGCGCTGCCTTCTGGTTGCTGCAGCGGCCCTCTTGCCCACCTCCTCAACCCTTCTCCATGCACCTCCTCTCTCTTCCCTCCCTTTTTCTCTCCTCTCCTCACAGCCATTCCCCGAGGCAATGCAGGACCCGAACCGCGCTGCCTTCTGGTTGCCTTTCTCTTGTCTGCAGACCTTCTCCCTCTCCCATCCGCATCTCCCTTTCCCCCTTTTCTCCGCTTCCCCCTCTCAGCCATCCCCCGAGGCAATGCAAGACCCCAACCGCGCTGCCTTCTGCCTGCTGCTCTCTTGTCCACTATCCAACCTCTCTCTCTCCCCTCCCTTTCTCCGCTTCCCCCCCCCCCCTTAGCCATCCCCTGAGGCAATGCAGGACCCCAACCGCGCTGCCTTCTGGCTGCTGCAGCGGCCGGCAGTGGAGGAAGGGGTGGAGATGAGTGAGAGGGACAAGGAGGCCGTGTGGTGGGAGCACCAGGTATGACGTGGGGCATGATGTGGGGCATGGTATGTGGTGGTGGGGGTTGGCAGTTTCCCTTCTGGCTGCTGCAGTGACCGGCACTGAAGGGGTGTAGATGAGCGAGAGGGACAAGGAGGCGGTGTGGTGGGAGCACCAGGTAAGGCATTCAGGAGCAAGGGCTATGACATAGGGTATGGGGTGGGGCGTGTGGGATAGCTTTTTTTTTTTGAAGGTGAAAATGCACTATATAATGAGATTATACAATGCGAAACACCACGGTCGTAACCGATTCGGGGAGGGCTTTGGTCAATGTACTAGCCCTCGTAGGGCTTAGGTACATTGTACCGTACCCTCGCAACCTATTATGGGGGTTTAAACACAAGGCGACTGAAGATCTCATCTTGCCCGTTTGGGCTTAGTGCATCATTGATTGGTTTGAGCTGTTGCTCGCTTCCTTGAATTGCACTGCACTGACTTTGGGAGAGGATGGTTGGAGCGTCTGCTGCCTCTGCACCGGATTCTTCTCTTGGGAGAAACATAACTTCAAATTCATGGCGCCTAGTTGCTGAAAGGCCTTCGTCTCTGTCCTCCAATTGAAGGTAGACTTCTTGAAGCTTAGGAACCGTCCCATAATCGTCATCTTCGTCCTTAGTTTTAAAACAACCGTCGTCTTCAGAAAATCCAGCAATAAAAAGGCCGTAGTCTTCAAATTCATGAGCTATGTTTGAATGAAGAGTATCTTCTAGACCTGTACGTGACTTGGATCCTTGTGAGTCGACTCAAAAGTCACCTCTTTTGAGTCGACTCAAAAGTCACCTCTTTTGAGTCGACTCAAAAGTCAGAATGAAGAGTATCTTCTAGACCTGTACGTGACTTAGATCCTGCTGTCTTCGAATCTGTTTCTGATGTGAGTGGTTGCAGATATGACTTCACGTGATTTAGATGCTCCTTTCCGTTAGGAGGTTGTCGATGAATGGCAGCAAACGCTGATAGACGGAAGATATTTCGTTGTGTCGCGACCTTGTACTTGAAACTTCCACTTTCTGCTATATGAGAGTGACTTTTGAGAATTCTCAAAAGTCGCGACCTTGTACTTGAAACTTCCACTTTCTGCTATATGGGAGTGACTTTTGAGAATTCTCAAAAGTCGCGACCTTGTACTTGAAACTTCCACTTTCTGCTATATGGGAGTGACTTTTGAGAATTCTCAAAAGTCGCGACCTTGTACTTGAAACTTCCACTTTCTGCTGAAACTGTTACGCTTCCCACGTGCCATCTTGGATGACGTTTTGGAAAGAACTCGGCCATTGTGACTTCCTTGGAGTAGCTTGATGTCATGGGCTTAAAATAACAACCATTTAACCTGAAAACCAGATCTTCACAGGGGAAGTTAAGACTAACCAATGTTCTCGGTATGAACACAATGTCGGTGTCTTAATCAAGCCCTTGACGCGTAGATCCAGAAAATGTGTTCAGATTGCTGAACTGGTAGAGAAAAGCTTGACATTGCTTGAGCTAAAGTTTCTGTAAGGAGCCATGGCGGAGAGCTCTAGAACAGAGATTGCGAGTGAGTGTGGGATAGCATGAGGTATGGCGTGGGGTATGGCATGTGGTGGGGGGGTGTGTAGCTGCTGTCTGGTTGCTGCAGCGGCCGGCAGTGGAGGAAGGGGTGGAGATGAGCGAGAGGGACAAGGAGGCCGTGTGGTGGGAGCACCAGGTATGCAGAAGCATGTGGTATGGCATGGGGTATGGCATGGGGTATGGCATGGGGTATGGTATGGGGTATGGCATAGCATATGGCATGGGATAGGGCGTGTGGTATAGCATGATGGGGTATGGCATGGGGTATGGCATGGGGTATGGCATGGGGTAGGGCATGGGGTATGGCATGGGGTATGGCATGGGGTATAGCATGGTGGGGCTTGGCAGTTTCCCTTCTGGTTGCTGCAGCGGCCGGCAGTGGAGGTAAGGGCGGAGATGAGTGAGAGGGATGAGGAGGCCATGTGGTGGGAGCATGAAGTATGGCATGTAGGATTGTGAGTTATGGCATGTGGCATGTGGCATGGGGCATGCAGCATGGGGCATGTGAGACAGTAGGCGGACACAACCTGTGCTGTGTCTCTGCTGCTTGCCTGTGCTGATGTGGCCTTTTGTCTCTCCAACTCCTCAAAAAGCTCTCCCGTTCTTCCCATCCTCTCCCGTTCTTCCCATCCTCTCCAATTCAGGTGACTTTTGAGTCAACTCAAAAGTCACCTTTTTCTCCAACTCCTCAAAAAGCTCTCCCGTTCTTCCCATCCTCTCCAATTCTGCAGCCCTCTCTACGCTCCTGATGGTGTGTTGCCTCTCTCCCATCCTTTCAGACTTGCCTGTTCCGCCTGCTACCCTCTCCCATTCCCTCTACCCTCTCCCATTCCCTCTACCCTCCCCCATTCCTCCCACCCTCCCTATCTGCTGCAGTGGAACCAGCGGTACGAAGGCATGCGGGAGGCAGTGCTGCAGAAGCAGCCGGGGTGGCAGCAGGCTCAGCAGGTGGGTTCTGCCGTCTCTTATGCCACGTGTGGTTCGATCGATGCTGCAGGTTGAGTCGCCAGGTTCTGACTTTTGAGTCGCCAGGTTCTGACTTTTGAGTCGCCAGGTTCTGACTTTTGAGTCGCCAGGTTCTGACTTTTGAGTCGCCAGGTTCTGACTTTTGAGTCGCCAGGTCCTGACTTTTGAGTCGCCAGGTCCTGACTTTTGAGTCGCCAGGTTCTGACTTTTGAGTCGCCAGGTTCTGACTTTTGAGTCGCCAGGTTCTGACTTTTGAGTCGCCAAGTTCTGACTTTTGAGTCGCCAGGTTCTGACTTTTGAGTCGCCAGGTCCTGACTTTTGAGTCGCCAGGTCCTGAATTTTGAGTCGCCAGGTTCTGACTTTTGAGTCGCCAGGTTCTGACTTTTGAGTCGCCAGGTTCTGACTTTTGAGTCGCCAGGTTCTGACTTTTGAGTCGCCAGGTTCTGACTTTTGAGTCGCCAGGTTCTGACTTTTGAGTCGCCAGGTTCTGACTTTTGAGTCACCAGGTTCTGACTTTTGAGTGGACTCAAAAGTCAGCCGGGGTGGCAGCAGGCGCAGCAGGTGGGTTCTGCCGTCTCTTATGCCACGTGTGGTTCGATCGATGCTGCAGGTTGAGTCGCCAGGTTCTGCCGTCTCTCATGTCATGTCACAGGTGTGTTTTGATGCTGCATGCATGGTGCATGTGTGTGTATATGCGTATGTATGGCTCAGGGAACTCGTCATGGCTTTCCTTTGCATGGCAGCCCATGGCTCAGAAACGGGCCTCAAATGGGTTCTTCTGTGTACCTTATGTTGCATGCATGGTGCATGTGTGTGTGAATGTATGGGTGTATGTATCGCGCATGCCACGCGGCATGGCTTCGCATATCTGGCAGCCCATGGCTCTCAGCTTCACATCGCAATACGTTCTTATTCGAACTTCCACTCTCTCACCCCCTCACTCCCACACTCCTTCCTTCCCCTCCCCCATAAACATCAGCCTAGGCTCTAATCGAAATGGGTCCATCTGCGCGCCTCAACAACCCTCAGCCTCGCTGTCCCTTCTGATTCAAACCTAACACTCCCTCGCAGCGTCAAAATGCTCTCCAATTCGAATCAAACACTGCCTTTTGAGAATTCTCAAAATGCTCTCCAATGCGAATCAAACACTGCCTCACTAGCGCACTCCATCAAGCCGTCCTTCCCCACTTACCCATTTTCCAGGATTTAATCAAGATAGATCCATCTGCGGCTCTCACGCCCTCAGCCTCACTACCTCTATGTCAAAACATATACTCCCTCACTCCCCCTCACTCCCTCACTCCCTCACTCCCCTCACTCCCCCCCACTCCCTCATCCCCCCACTCCCTCATTCCCCTCTCTTCCCTCTCTTTCCAAGCTTTAATCCAGATGGATCCATCTGCAGCTCTCAGCGACCCTCCCTTTCATGTCACAATGATCTTTAATTCAATTCGAACACTCCCTCACTAGCTCACTTCCTCTCTCCGTCCTTCCCCCCCTCCCCGTTTTCCAGGCTTTAATCGAGATGGATCCATCTGCGGCTCTCAACGACCCTCAGCTCGATGCTGCTGTCCGAACCAAGCCACTCAAGGCTCGGCGGCTGCCGAAGCTGGAGGGCGACGCCGAGGCTCGGGTGGCCGCAGCTCTGGAGGAGGCTCGGAAGAAGGTGGAGAAGATGACTCCTCCCCCCCGACCCAAAGACTTTGGGGTGAGTTGCTTTAGCTTGAGGAGGTAGGGAAAGAGAGGGGAGGGGGGAGACGAGGAAAGAGGAAGAGAGAGTGCACTGTGCTTTCTCTATCCTTTTGCATGTCTGTACTTGCTTGGATCTAATACATGGACCGCTTGAGAGAGTGGGTCCGGGGGGAAGGTGTTAGGACGCGTCACCTCCCTCGATCGATCGTGCAAAATCGAGGAAGATCGATCGTCCACCGCACTAAACCCCCGCGTGTTGCATTTAAATTTAATTGGAAACCTTTTGAACCGAATAAAAAATCGATCCTGCGCAGGATCGATCGAGGCAGGTGACGCGTCCTTAGGGTGATGCTTGCACTTCAACCCAAATAAGGGAAGAAAGAGGGGCATGGGGGAAGAGGAAAGAGGATGTGAGAAGACTTTTGAGTCGACTCAAAAGTCACCTCAAAAGAGGGGCATGGGGGAAGAGGAAAGAGGATGTGAGAAGAGGTACTGGGCAAAGGATGATGCCTCTCCTCCGAACCGATTACTTTGAGGTGAGAAACTTTGGCATAAATGGTCAGAGGGGGAGAGGCAGCAGTGGCAGGCAATGGTGGTGCAGCAGCAGAGGGAGGTGGAAGAGAAAAAGCTGGTCGCTGCAACCCTTCCTAACCCCTCTCCACCATCATAAACCTTTATTCTCCCTTTTTCCACCTCGCAGTCTTTCCAGCTAGACTGGGTGTAGGAGGCCGATCAGTCCAAAATCAAGGGGGAGGCAGAGAGGCAGCAGTGGCAGGCGATGCTGCAACCGCTTTCAAACCCTCTCCACCATCTGACAACCCCTGTGCTCCACTGGTGCCCCTCGTCCTCCCCTGCGGCCCCTCCCACCTCGCAGTCCTTCCAGCTGGACTGGGTACAGGAACCCGATCAGAGCAAGATCAAGGGCGAGGCGGAGAGGCAGCAGTGGCAGAGGGAGGTGGAGGAGAAAATGCTGGACGCTGCCTGGCGGGACACCTGGCAGAACGACAAGGTAAAGGGGTGGGGGGGGAGAGGGATAGGGACGTAGGGAATCAGGGAGAGAGGAGTAGGGGCAGGGTGAGAGGGGGGTGTGGTCAAAGCATGCTGCAGGAGCAGAGGGAGGGGTTGTTCTAGTCACGTCAAAGCATGCCGCAGCAGCAGAGGGAGGTGGAGGAAAAAATTAAGCTGCTTGGCCGGAGAGGTGGCAGAACCATAAGGTGAGAGGGAGGGGAGGTCAGTACGGAGAGCACGTGGGGGAGGGCTGTCTCTCATGCATAAGGCAGCAGATGGCGCAGCAGTAAGAGTCCATGTGTAATGTCTTTCCTATACTTTCCTGCCCCCCTCCACCTCACGTTCCAGGTAGAGTGTCAGGCAGAAAGCCGCAGATGAAGCAGGGGAAAGCAAAGGCCGTCTTTTCTCACTTCCACTTTTCCCTCCCCCTCCCCCTCCCACATGACTCGTTGGAGGTAGAGGAGAGTCTGAAGAAGGCTGTTTCACGCATGAAAGCCGCAGATGAAGCAGTGAGGAGGGCAAAGGTTGTCTTTTCTTATGTCGACTTTGCCCTCCCCCTCTGCCTTCCCCACCCCTCGTTGCAGGTAGAGGAGAGCTTGAAGAAAGCCATTTCTCGCATGAAAGCAGCCGATGAAGCAGCGAGGAGAGCTAAGGCTGCAGAGGCGGCTGCTGCTGCAGGAGGGGGAGCAGCAGCAGGTGCAGCAGCAGGAGGAGGGGTGGGTGGGAAAGGAGGGGCAGCGAGCAGTGGGGGCAAGGCGGCAGGGAAGAAGAGCAGCGGAGGGGACAAGGGCAAGGGCAAGGTGAGGGAAAACAAAGTCCTGTCATTCTTTTTGGCTCCTACTGCTTCCTCCCAGCACCCTGCTGGCTCCGTCGTGTGTGTGTCAAAAAAGAAAAAGAAAAAGAAACTCTCTTCCTTTGTTTTCAAGTGCCCCAAAGCCAACTGTCACTCCACGGTTCTCATGCGTTTCGTTCTGTCATTGTGCAGCGTTAGCCCTGCGTGAACTGGGCTTGCAACCGGCCAATCGACCCCAAGGGGCACAGCACAGCCCACCCTTAACGTTTAAATTAGATTAGCCACACCTGCACTTGCAAACTGTAGAACAGTGACTGCATGCAAGTTATAAGATGGATAGAATGAAGACTGCAAGTGTGTGTTTGCTTAAAACGATTTTGACCCTTCTGTGAGTTTTGCGCCGCAGGGAGTTAGTGTGGGGCTGTTGAGTCTTGTGCATTTGTTATCATCAAGTGCTTTGCTTTGCTGCCTGCTACTGTATGAATAGATAAATGCAGATGCTATGGTAGAACTTGGTACAGTAAACTTGCAATTCTTAAACTCCCCCTCAGCCACCCTGCCTCCTCCAACCGTCCCATGCCCTGTCTCCCACCCTCTTCACTGCTGTCTGCCCCAGCGCTCCCTGGTCACAGCATTCCACAACAACCCACTCACACACCCCATGCCTCCTTGGGTCTCTCAATACTCTCTCTCACTCTACTCTCATATCCATTCCCTCGCCCACTCCCATATCATATCATATCATATCCACACGGTTCTTTCCCCCATGCTTAGATACATTTCCAAAGCCTCCCATCTCGTCAGCCCTGGCGAATACCCTGACAGCACCCGCGCCCCTTGCAACCCCACCTCTCTCTCTACCCCTTCCTCCACTGCTCTCTGCACTTGCAGTGCTGCTGCCGCTGCGTCAGGCTTCAAAGCCCCTTTCACCGGTGCTGCTGGCGAATCACACTCCGATAAACCAGTAGCTGGCGCGTCAGGCTCCGATATATTACAAGCTATCTCAACACACTTGTCCCCATGCATTAAAGCCATACTCTGTACCCCCACCACCCCTCCTCCCCTCTCACTCACTCTCCTAGCCACCCTTCTAGCCGCTGCCAGGGTGGTTTGGGTGACTCGGGAGGGGGTTTGGATGGGTATGTTGTAATTGTACACCCACGGAGCGGCGCCAACTGCAACTCTGCCCTTGAGAGGGTTCGGGTGGAGGGGCCCCAAATCGGGAGGTGTGGACAGAGGCTCGGGAGGAGGTATGGAAGGAGGCTCGGGATGGGCAGCAGCGTTGACAGAGGTTTCAGCTAACCCAGATGTCTCTGAACGCACTGCGGGCGGTCGGAAGTATCCCAGGTCGCGGCGAATGGCGTCCAGAGGGCGGTTGGTGGGGCTCGCAGCACCGTACAGGTGCACGGGGACTGGGGAGTGGGAAAGGGTGGGGCGTGGTGCGTAGGAGTGGGGAGGAGTGGGGTGGGTTGCGGAGGGGTGGAGAGTGGTTGGGGCGAACAGGAAAGTGGTTGAGTGATCTCGCAGTTATAAAAATCTTGAGTAGTCTTGGAAATGCTCTTCGTTTCGAAAATTGCGTTCTATCGTACCTCCGTGATGCTGCCCCAGATTCCGCCCGACGTTTCTCGCTGACGTTGCAGCGTCTGCCAGCTCAGCACGCAGCAGCGGCCGGAGTGCCACGTGGTCCAACACTCCGATGCACGGGTGGCTGCCGACGTGGCGACTCAGATCAACGGTCTCGATCGCTCGGCCCGAAAGCAGGATCACCGTCCGTTCCAGATCCCGCGCAGGCCCCGCTAATGTCACACCCGTTCGCGCATACGGCTCGTCTTCGAACACGTGGAGGATTCTGGTTGGCGCGCGGGAGGCGGCGAGAGAGGAGGCGAGCGATTGGAGGAGAGACGCGCAGCGCGCGATGGAAATGTAGACGTTAGCGGCGAGTAACGGGGAAGACATGGCTGTGATTGTAACGAGAGGTGGTCGAAACTTGTGACTGCAGAGAAAGGAGTTTTTGAGAGGAAATCGCGAGGCACTGCGTGAGTGGCGCGGGAAAATCGATACGCGAAAATGGAGAGCCCTTTATTCTCTCATGCACTTTCTGCTAGTCACTGTAGAGCTTGCTTCAACTTTCTGTATTAATACCCGTTCAAGGGTTTCAATTCAAATTAATGATAGCATGACTGTTGACGATGAAGGTGTAGGAAAAACGCATACAGTATCAAATTCGAGGAATGCTGTATATTTATGTACCTTAGTCATACATATACGTATATGCAAAATCCCATACCAAGTTTTACCACCACCTGGAGGGTTGGTGTGGATGAGTGTCATGCTCATGCTCATGGTGTGAGTGATGATGGTGGAACGGGAAATGCATGAGCCACACGAACGCCACCCATAAATGCAACACCACCAAATACACCCACAAGCTCGTCCTCGCAACCACATTAGTCCGCAACACGCCGCCCGCACTCCCCAGGAAAAGCGAATCAAATCCCAAAACCGTGTCCACAACTCCCACCACAATCGCATTCCCCGTCGGCCCGAGCCCAAAATCCCTCTGAGCCAAAGTCAATTTTCTCGAACGGTTCAAGATGGCCTCTCTTGAAAACCCCGGGTCTCCCTCTATTCCCTCCTCCCCTCCCTCCTCTAGAGCCCTTGCTTCCGCTGCTGACGCAGCAGCTGCCAGGTCAGCAGCAAGTGGGCCCGGTGTGCTGGCGAGGAAACGCGCAGTGACAGCTGCCGACGCGGGGTTTCGTCCGCTTCTGAGGAAGGTGGACAGGCGGTGTTTGTCCTTTTGCAGGGCGGCGGATTCCGTCTCGATGCGGAGGGAGAGGGTTGACTTTTCGATCTGTAGGGACTCTACTTGCTGCTGCTTCAATATAAGCCGCTCCGTTAACTGCTGTAGCCTTGACAGGAGATTTGATTCCACCTCTGACTCTGCCTGCTGCTGGGCGGTTGCTGACTCAGCATCCTCCAGTTGCTGACGCAGCAGAGCAACCTGTTGTTGGGCGTAGGAGGAAAATGAGAAGGTTCCAGCAAGGGGGGGTGGGAAAGTCTCTTACCAATTCACTCACTCCCTCACTCACTCATTCCCTCCCTCACTCACTCCCTCCCGCACTCACTTCCTCACCCACTCACACCCATCTCACCTCCTTCATCTGTCGCAGAGTCCCATCTAACAGCCGGACAGATGCTGCCCCACCATCACCCCCTCGCCCTGCAGTTTTTCACTCATCTCCCCATTGGCCCAATCCCTCACTCACTCACTATTTCATTCACCTCACTCCCTCACTCACTCCTTCGTCACACCCACCCCTCTCACCTCCTTCCTTCTCCGTCGCAGAATCGTCTCCAACAGCCCAACAAATGTTGCCCCGCCAACATCACCCCCGCGCCCTGAAGTTTCTCAGTCATCCACCCACTGCCTCAATCCCTCACACTCAAAACTCCCTCCCTCACACACTCACTCACTCCCTCACTCCCTCACTCACTCGCACCCCTCTCACCTCCTTCCTTCTCTGTCGCAAAGTCCCCTCCAACAAACCGACAGACGTTGTCCCACCACCATCACTCCCTCCTCCTGCATCTCCTCCCAATCCTGCCCCCTCTGCTCCCTCTGCTGCCCCGTGCCTGCCAGCTGCTCCTTCTCCTGCAGCTGCTCCGCCCCCTACATTCGCAGCTGCTCCCTCCTCCTCTCTCCCCTTCTCCCACCTCCCCGCCTCTGCCCCTTCCTCTGCTGCTCCCGCTGCCTCTCCCTCGGCCTCTGCCCACTGAACCCGTTGCTCCAGTTGCTCTATCTCCTCCGTCAGCCGGTGCACCGTGGACCAATCAGACGTTAGAAGCTCAACCTATGAGGAGCGCAGAGGGGCAGAGAAGGATGCAGAGGGGTGCAGATGGGTGCAGAGAAGAAAGAGAATTCATAGGAGCGAGAGCCATGCTGCTCGTTGCACCACCTGCTGCTCCAGTTGCTCGATCTCCTCTGTCAGCGGTGCACTGTGGACCAATCAGAAGCCAGCAGCTCGACCTAGCAGGTGTTTGACGGATGCGAGGGAACAGAGTGAAAAAACGGTAGTAGATCGGGAAATTAATGGGACAGAAAGAAACACAAACGAAAACGAAAACGAAAACAAAGCGGTTTGGGATAGGGTTTCGGGTGTAGGAGAAAGGAAAGTTACTGGGTACAGGGGAGAGTTCTGAATTTCCTCCTGACACAGCCACCCACTCACCTTCTCTTCTAGAGCTCTCTGGGCGGCAGCCAGTGCCGCCATGCCACTTGCCGCCTCCGTCTCGTAGTGCGCCTCCCGTGCCGCCCGCTCCTTGCGCGTGGCAGCGTGTGATTGGCTCTCTGCTGTCACCGCCTCGAATCCTCTCCTCACACGCGCTCTCAGCTCCTCTGCCTGAGTGCGTGCGAATACAGAGAGGGAAAGGAGAAAGGGAACGGAAAAAGGTTAGGAGAGGAGAGAGAGACAGTGCTTTTAAGTTGACTTAAATCCTCTCCGCACATGCGCTCTCGGATCATCTGCTGGAATGCATGAGATTACATGGGAAGGTGGGAAGGCAGGGGGGGGGGGGCAGTAGTTAGTCGACTCAAAACAGCATTGCGCCCTCAGTTCCTCAATTCCTCAGCATCGCGCCCTCAGTTCCTCTGTCTGACCGCTTCAACTTAACTCAATTCCACACTGCTCCATAACCCACCTTCCACCTCCGTTGCTTTCTACCTCACCTTCCGTCTGTGCTGCTTTGCTGCCTTTTGAGTCGACTCAAAAGTCACCTCACCTTCCGTCTGTGCTGCTCTGCTGCCTCTCTGATCCTTGCCTCAGCCTCCCTTCTCTCCCCCTTCCAGCACCCCCACCAGTTGACTCCTCTCCACCACAGCAGCCCTAGCCACCTGCAAAGCCAAGCTGACTCCCGTGCTGCTCATAACGTGCCTTCCTTTTGGGTACCTCTAGAAACAACTCACCTTCTTCCTGTGCTGCTCTGCTGCTTCTCTCATTCTCGCCTCAGCCTCCCTTCTCTCCCCTTCCAGCACCCCCACCAGTTGACTCCTCTCCACCACAACAGCCCGAGCCACCTGCAAAGCCAAGCCGACTCCCGTGCTGCTCATAACGTGCCTTCCTTTTGGGTACCTCTAGAAACAACTCACCTTCTTCCTGTGCTGCTCTGCTGCTTCTCTCATTCTCGCCTCAGCCTCCCTCCTCTCCCCTTCCAGCACCCCCACCAGTTGACTCCTCTCCACCACAGCAGCCCGAGCCACCCGCACCGCCGAACCTTCCCGCTCGCGCGCCCGAGCCTCCGCTGCAGCTTCGGCGGCTAGGCGCTCAGCTTCGGCACGTTGTGCCTTGGCCTGCGCGATGCTAGAAGATTCCTCATCATCCTCCTCTTCCTCTTCGTCCTCATCCTCATCCTCTGTATAGTCTGACCCTGAAAGGATATCACAAGAAGAAAAGTTTTAAGACGCCGCAGAGAACTTATTCTCTTTACAGTCTGGCGTTATAGCGGATATTGTGGGAAGGAAAAGAGCAAGAACCCTGCCATTATGAAAAGAAGCAGTGTAGAGAGGGGTAAGGAAGAAAGGAAGCCAAGGAAGGAGAATGGGAGTGGGAAGAGGTGGAAAGGTGGGGGTTGGAGATTGGCGGGAGGACGGGGGGTAAGTGCGAGGTTGGGAGGAAGATGTGATGCGACCCCACCTGTGCTTGTGCCTGTGGCGCTGTAATCATTATCATAATCAAAATCGACATGTGAATCTGGGATGAGACTACCTTTTAATGACTCAAACATTGGCCCACCTGTGCTCGTGTCCGTGGTACTGTAATCGTCATCATCGTCAAAATCATCATCCTCCTCCTCACTACCCTCCTCCTCCTCGTCGTCCTCCTCCTCCTCATCCTCCTCATCTCCCTCACTCCCTCCCTCACTCCCTTCATCATCAGCATGTTCGTCGGCTGAAATCTCACCCCCCCTTGGCCGCCCCTGCATTTGCGGACTCTCAAACAGCCCTCCCCTTTGGCTCGGCCCAAACCTCTGCCGGTCCGGAGTGCTGGACGCCGAACCTCCTCTTTGAGGAATGGTAAGAGCTGATTCATTACAGGCCTTTACAGGGGTTCGTTTTTGGGGTGCCTCAAGAACACCAGAGCCCTTTTTCTCTCTTGCCGCTTCTGCCGCTTCTGCTGCCCCTGCTTCTGCCCCTGCTTCTGCCCCTGCTTCTGCCCCTGCTTCTGCCCCTGCTTCTGCCCCTGCTCCTGCGTTTCCTGCTTCTTCTGCTGCTGTGTCTCTTCCTGCTGCTTCTGCTTCTAACGCTGACACTGTTGCTGCTGTTCCTGCTGCTCCCCCTGCTTCTTCCTTCTCCTCCCTGCTCCAATGCTTGTCGCCATGCGCATGCTCCTGCCTCTCTTTCTCATGTCTCTCATGCTTCTCCTGCTCGTGTCCATGCTTATGCTCATGCCTAAGTGCATCCCCATGCGCATGCTTATGCACATGCTCACGACCATGCGCGGGTGCGTCATCCCTCTCGCCCTCTGCACCATCCCTCAATTCATTCCCCCCTCCGCTTCCGCTTCCGCTTCCGTTTCCGCTTCCACTTGCGCCCAGCTCCACCGTTGCGACTAACTCCCCGCCTCCGCCTTTCCCCGCGCGTGCTCCCCCCGTCCCCTTTCCCCCGCCGCCGTCCCCCCCTGCTGCAGCCTCCGCGGCAGCTTTCCCCCTGACTTTCCGCTGCCGCGCGTCTCTCGCGGATTTCTCAGACCCAATCCCAGATGCTCCCATCTGCCTTTGCGATTTCTCACCACCCGTTTCTCCTGCTGCAGATCTCTCAGGGGTTGACAACTTCCGGGAAGATTCGCCAGCCGAGCCCACCTGACTGGACCCATCAAAACCGATCAATCCTTCGCCCGCAGCGCTTTCGCCTGCTGTTGCTCGCGCTTCCTTCCGTCTCCCTTTGTGGATGACTCGCTTTAAGTACGCATCTAATAGGTCGTCTGCACTTGCTGTCGCTTCGCCTGCCCTGGTCTTCGTGTCGCCTGGATTTACCAAACTCCCCAATTTCGCCGTCGAGTCCGTCAAAGCATCCGTTGGATATTCGGTTAACTTTTCCGTTTCGCTGACAAGGCTCGGTTGGTCAGCTGACCCGGTTGGCATTGGCGGCGGGCCCCCGAATCGCGATGCGTCGCCTGTCATGGCTAAGCGACGCTGGTCTGCGACTGCGACAATACTACTGCAAGCCTACACGAACACGCAGGGCAGGAGAAAAACGTTCACAGCAAGCCGACGGTAACAGCTGTAATAAACGAGCTTTTGCTCTCCCGAATCTAAAAAAACTCCCATTGGTCTGTCTACTAGCGCGGATACTGCTGCTTTCGGCATGGTCGCAAAATCTGTCTGCAAGAAATGTCGCATGAAAAGTGTCGGCCGTTGTTCGGTGACTTACCTAACCTGTCAATGTTTTCGTCAGGCTTTCGCGCTGATCGCACAAATCTGTCACACGCCTCGCCTAAAGGTTTTGCCTCGCTTTGTTGGGAGTTCTGCGGGATTGTGAAGTAAAGTAAGTTAAAACCTTGATTCTTTGTTTGTGTTTTGTTTATATGTGCTATTTTATAGCTCTCTGTAACAGTTCGTATCACACGTTCTGCAACATGATTGGTTGTCTCTGCATGTTGCAAATACCTTGAGTGCCTCACACGTGTTGCCGAA
Organism: Closterium sp. Naga37s-1; assembly: GCA_947471745.1. NCBI lineage: Eukaryota > Viridiplantae > Streptophyta > Zygnematophyceae > Desmidiales > Closteriaceae > Closterium > Closterium sp. Naga37s-1. Next base: position 5,225,744 of record CANJKZ010000096.1, on the reverse strand, counting down.
AAAGGGCATTCCAGCCATCTCTGATGTCGCATCCAGCCGCAACTCTCACTATCAACCGTCCATTTTCTACTGTCGAGCCGCACCCGTTTGCTTGTTCTAACGGTCATACTTTAGTGCCTCCTGTCACCAAGTTCCGAAATTTGCGCTACTCACTTGCATGATGCAACCGGAACTTTCCTTTCATACTTCCCAGAAGGCTCTAGTTTTCAGCAGCCCATCCCTCTCATCTTCTCTTCATACCACTCGGTCTAGGGTGGCACTGCCTTTCAGTTTGCGGTTGTCTTGTTTATCATTCCAACCCCTTGCGTTGGACCTTTTGCACGTGCGACTCTAGTTTGTGCACTTTCACATTAGTTGGTCGGTAAGGCGCCCGCTTTAATCTTTCATTCGTGTCGCGCTTGTCTTAGGTAGAGTTTACCACGTGTCAGTTTTGTACGCGGGTGTCGCCATGGCTCCTGGAGACCTGTCCAATCGCGATGCAGATCCCTCCTTACCGGCTGTCGCAGCCGAGTCGCGCAGTAGTGTCAGAACAGAGACCGTTGACGAGACTCGCGTCACCGAGGGTCTTCGCCTTAGGAAGCTGCGGCTCGGTAGAGATGACCAGAAACGACAAACTCTCCATGTGCCAAAAGCGCACGTGCACTCCACAGACCCCGCGAGTCTATCCTCGTTACAAGCAACCCCGGAACCGGTGTCGCCTGTCGGCCGACTGTTTCTGGACAACGGCTTCTACACTACAATTCTATGCGTGCTGGAGTTTAAGAACGAAATGGAGATTAAAGAGCTAAGAGACATCCTGGAGCACACGCTCCTGCAACACCCGCGCTTCCACAGCCGCCTGGTGGGTGTTAAGATGCAGAGTTAAGCATTTCGGCGGCTGGTGGGTAATATCAAGCCGTCCTTTTCTAACACCATAGTTGCATGGTGCTTTTATGTCATCTCCTCATCCTTTCCCACCCTCTCCCTTTCCCCACCTCCCGCTTCCCCCTTTTTCAACTTCACCTCCCTCACTCGTCCTCATCCTCTTACCCTCCCAACTCCACCCAATTCCTCCCCACCCCTCCCCACCGCACCACATTGCTCCTTGTTCCCCCTCATTCTCATCCCTCTCTGCTCCCACAGGTCTCTAGCCCTGGTGGCGTGCCAGCGTGGGTGCTTATGGATGCTGCTGACGTGGATCTAGAGTACCATGTCGTGGAAGAGGAAGCTGCTGACGTGGATTCGTCACAGCGCCACGTGGCAGGGGATGAGGGAGGCGGAGGAGGAGGAAAAGGAGGTGAAGAAGAGAGGGGAGGGGGAGGGGAAGGCGAGGGAGCATTGGAATCTCAAGTCGTGCGATTGCAGTCACTGCCTCCTTTTGATCCCAACCGTCCGCTCTGGCAGGTGGGGGTCCTGGACCGGTAGTGGTAGCTCTGTAACACTTTGACAGATTTGTCAGTTTGTGCAGCATGTTGGCTATTGTCTGTTTAGTCGACCCAGGAGCCCTTTGTGTTGGGGTCTTGAAATCTTGGCCGAGCTGGCATTTGAAAGCATGTTCTTTCACTTGAGTCCGGTCTCCTCGAATGCCCTGTGACTGCTCGTTGGTTTGATCTCATTTTGACTCTCGTTGACTCTTGTTGACTGCCTTGACTACCTTGACTGCCTGGCACCGCCCCTTGCCTTTCCGCATCAGGTGCATCTCATTCACCTGCCAGCTGGCACCCGTCCAAACGAGCCACGTCAGCGCCACTCTGCAGCCGTATTCAGGTGACTTGTCATCGTCAGGTGAAAGTTCAGGTGGATATTTTCAGGTCAACGCTCCTGTAGGTCCTCAGGTAAGGCGTCAGGTGAAGGTTAGATGTGAATGCTGCTTTGCTTGTATGTTTGCCTTACTTCCTATACATCTATCTTCCCTTGTGCTACGCTGGCATTCTTATATAAGCAGAATACAAGTGATTTGCGAGTCAACTCAAAGCATGTCCTTTGTGCTTCTCTCTCATTTCACTCCTGTCTTGCCCACACCCCTTCCCCCCACCCTCCCTTTTGTGTCCCTCTCTTCATCTCTTTACCCCACCACCTCCAGGATTCACCAAGCCCTGGGCGACGGAATCTATCTCATCTCTTCCTGCTCACTGCTACCAAAACCGTCTTCTGTTCTCACGCCTTTCACTCATCTACTACTAACACTCCCTCCTCTTCCCACCACCACCAGGATTCACCATGCCTTGGGTGACGGAATCTCGCTCATGTCTCTCCTGCTAGCTGCCACCCGCCGAACCGACAACCCGGACCTCCTTCCGAGCCTACCAGGCAGCTTGGGTGCATCCACTAGGCAAAAGATCCCCTCCTCCTCAGAGCCACCCACGAGCAGCAGTGATGGTAGCAGCAGTGGTAGGAACAGAAGCAGTAGCAGTGAGGGGGGAAGCAGCAAGGGAAAAGAGGCAGCGTCAGAAGTTTCCAGGATTAAGGGGTCGTTCCGAAGGTTGCTGACGCTCCTGTGGGTTGCGCTTGTGCGGGTGGTGGTGGCGGTGTGGCGGATGGTGCGAGTGGCAGTCAACACAACCATGCAGGTGCGTGGCATTTAACCCAGCAAGAAGCTTTGTCCAAAAGGTTATTGGCGCTCTTGTGGGTTGCGGTTGTGCGTGTGGTGGTGGCGGTGTGGCGGGTGATGCGAGTGACAGTCAACTTTTGAGAATTCTCAAAAGTCGCTTTTGGGAATTCTCAAATGCGTGTGGTGGTGGCGGTGTGGCGGGTGATGCAAGTGACAGTCAACTCAACACTGCAGGTGCGTGGCAGGCAAGACAACACAGCAAGTATGTGCATGAATCCAAACTCATATCGGAATAGCTGCAAATCCTGAAGAAAACGCTTAAGCAACTGTAGGGAACGAAACTGTAAAAAACTTCCCTGAAATTGAAGTAGTACAAGAAACCCCTTAACTCGTAAGAATCCTAATCGCAAACTAGTTTCGGCCAACGGGTTAAACCCGATCAGCCTTCATCAGTGCTTGTCAGATCCACACAAGAAAGAAGGGCTTAGAGCAGCAGCTCGCTAAGTACTAGCCTACTGCCCTCGAGATCTACTTTGTGTCAACCAACTACCCAGATTGTAATTTACAAGCAATCGCCAACTAAGCAATGGGAAACACCCAGGGTGCAGAGTCAGCCTTCGGGAAAGTCTTCAACACACCTGTCATTTTGGTAACCGCGCACGAACCAGTAACTTTTGCAAGTTACGAGAACACTTCCAAGCAGTTATAAACCTCTCCACATAAAATCCGCGAGTACTTAGGCGATATTTGAGGCGCCTCAAAAAGACCCCCAGCCTGAGACGAGATGTCATCGGAGTAAACACTGTCTTCAAGACCAGGGGGGCGCGGGTGGGGGGAGAGGTGAGTTTAAAAGCTTGGCGTGCAGCGGTTTCCTCCAATAGGAGGTGTCGGTGGCGGAAGAAAACTGTCCGGAAGATGGGCAGGAAGAAATTGTTGGTGCAACCCTACGGTTTGCACTCGGCTTGTTGTCCGTGTGCGTGAATGTGTGTGTGTATGGAATGGTATGAGGGCATGGGATAATATATATTTCATGCTTATAATTGTGTGTGAATGTTGAGTCATGATGTCGAGTGTGTGTGTCGAGTCAATAGCGAGTTATCGCTAGACGCGTGTTACGCGGTCGTTTGTGTCTCGCGCGCGGTTTCTATTTTGTCGTGCGCGGTTTCTATTTTGTCCTGTGTCGAACGTTCGGCGTGTCGCATGTGTGTGCAGCAGACCCATCAAGAACTCAAGGATGAGTTTGTGATGAAGAGCCCGAGCCTTGGTGTCAAGCCTCAAGTGATTTCGAAGCTCGCCAAAAAGGGTACACCTCAAGATATTGAAGATAGTTACATTACTTTGTGTAGTGTAACATTTCACTTGGTGTAGGCCCTAGTGAAGGGTAGTTTCGAGACCCTTCGTGGTTGGGGACAGTGTGGCACTGATCCACATCACTGTACCTCGGCTCTTGGGGTTTGTAGGAGCTGGGAGTCATTCCCAACTCGTAACTCTTCCTATCTTGTGTTCTAAGACTATAGTGGCTGCCATAGTACCGTTCGTTCAAACCGACGCTGTGTCGTCAATTCTTTATCAAATCGTGCAATCTAAATTGCTAATTGTAGACGACGTGAAGAAGCTCCAGATCCAATTTGAATCAAGTCATTTGCAGCTGTGAGCAGAACGCTATCAACGTTTGAAGCCGCTGTGCAGAAATCCGTCTGTGCTCTCTATCTTTCGTTTTAGGCACATTCAAGCCTATTGTGACTGTAACAAGTGGTATCAGAGCCATTGGAGCAGTTTCGACAATGTCTGGACCTGAGGAAAGGGGTGGCAGAGGTGCTGGTGGCAGTGGAGAAGCTCAAGCTCAAGGCCAACCCCGTGATTCAGCCATGGCGCCCATGCAACCAAGTCTTGGCCCACCTAGGGATGAGCCTAGGGTGTTTGGGCTTGACAAGTTCAACGGTGACAACTTTGCTGAATGGTCCTTCAAGATGGAGAACATCTTTGACCACTATGACCTGCTGGAGGTGATGGAAGGAACGGAGAAGCGCCCCGAGAACGACCCGGAGAAGAGCCCGTGGGTGCGGAAGAGCGCACAAGGCTATCTCTTACTTGGGCAAGCGTTGGGGAGCAGTCAGATCCGTCACATCAAGCCATTCCAGCGTGAACCAGAGAAAGGACCAAAGGCATGGGCTGCTCTCAAGGGTGTACATGCTCCTGCAACAGCGGCGGTAGCGGTGGTGTTGGAACGACAAATGGCGGCACTACGAATTGAAGAAGACGAAGCGGTTGAAGAAGGGGTGCAAAAATTCTTCGACTTGTTGACGCGGCTTGAGGGAGCTGATTTGAACTACAGTGAGCTCCAAAAGAAGACCAAGTTGCTGGCCTTACTCCCAGAGTCATGGTCCTCGCTCATCATCAACCTTAATCGCGACTTGCCCCGCCTCTCGCTTGAAGACGTGAAGCGAGCTATCCTTCAAGAGGATTTCCGCCGCCGTGAGTTGGCGAGTGCGGATGGCGCTGGGGCAGCGAGCATCGGCCGTGGATATGGTCGAGGAAGAGGCAGAGGACGAGGGGGAGGAAGGTTTGGTGGCAGCAACTTCGGCGGAGGCCGCAGGAGTGGCGGTTACGGCAGCGACGACAAGAGCTACGGACGCGGTCGCGGCCGATTCGACGGCGAGTGTCACTATTGCCACAAGAGCGGACACATGTGGCGCGACTGCTACAAACTCCCTGATGGTTGGACCCCTGCTCAAGGCCAAGAGGGTAGAGGAGCAGGAGGAGGGAGAGGACGAGGCCGTGGAGGCCGTGGCGGTCGCGGTGGCGGAGCTGCAAACATGAAGAGCGGAGACAACGACAAGGACCCGAGCGACGATCGATACCCGGGTCTATTCTACTTCGTGTCGACGCAAGTACCGGCTGGTCCAGAGAAGGATGAAGGCTTTGAGGAGCCAGCAGCTGTGGGGAAGGTGACCCTACACCCCCTGGACTATTGGGTGATTGATAGTGGCGCTACCTATAGCATGACACCTCGCCCGGACTTGCTCACCGAACTCGAGCCGTCACCGGTGAAGCATGTCACATCGGCTTTGGGGCAGCGAGCAGAGGTGAAAGGCATGGGCAAGGCCATGTTCAAGGGTGCTGATGGGAAGATGGTGGGCCTCAAGAACGTGCTTTGGGTGCCCAGCCTTGCTGCAAACCTGATTTCCGTGCGGCGGTTGGCAAAGGCCGGCATGGACACGAACTCGAAGGGAGCCAAGACCTACACCGCAAGGCTTGGCGATCGAATTCTTTGGGACCTTCATGAGGACAGGGATGTCTACAACGAGATGTGGCAGATCCCAGTGGTCCCTATGCCTAAGGAGAGGCAAGTGGCAGCAAGCATCAGCACCAAGGATGGAGCGGTCGGTAGCGACGATGGCGCGAACGGTCGCGCTAAGGAGAATGAGCTCAAGAAGAGCAAACCTGGAGGGACCAGCAAGTTCAGTGAACCTAAGGAGAGTGGTGCAGCAACCAAGGAGCAGCAAAAGGGTGAGGAGAACCCAGAGGCAGCAGCGGAGGAGGACTACGGAGAGAGTATGTGGGGCGCTATTGCGAGCGCGGCATTCTCCAATCCAACTTCGGCTACGGGGGAGTGTGATTGGCTCACCTTGCATCAGCGCATGGGGCATGTGGCCCTGCCCATCTTGCAGCAGCTAGTGAAGAATGAGATGGTTGCTGGCATACGTGTGAAGGGGGAGCCCGATGAGGTGCTTGGCTGCCCGACGTGCATTCAAGCCAAGTTCACCCGGTTTCCGTTCCCTAGTTCGGAGGCAACGGCAAAGGCACCGCTTGATGAGGTGGTGATGGACGTGGTGGGCCCCCTGAAGCTTGGAGCTGCTGGAGCTGAGTATTTTCTCACCATTGTCGACGTCTACACCCGCATGACTTGGGTGTACGTGCTGGCCAAGAAGAGCGACGTGGCTGAAACGTTGAAGACGGATTGGTTTCCGATGGTGGAGCGGCAGCAAGACCGTCTAGTCAAGTCAATCCGCACCGATCGAGGGGGAGAGTTCCTGAGCAAGGAGTTTGGGTTGTGGCTGAAGAAGAATGGTATTCGGCACTCCCTCACCATGCCATACTCCCCTGCAATGAACGGCATCGCCGAGCGAGCGAACCGCACAATCACGGAGGCGGCACGCGGGTTGCTCATTGAAGCCGGGCTACCCGACTATTTCTGGCCTGATGCGGTGCGGAGCGCGTGTGTGGCCAAGAACAGAGCCTTGACTCATGTGGGAGCAGACAAATGGGTGCCCTATGTGGAGTGGCTAGGAAGGAAGCCAAAGGTGGATATGCTTCGGGTGTTCGGGTGCATGTGCATGGCGCTCGTGCCTAAGCATCTTCGGCACAACAAGCTTGGTGCCAAGGCGGTGTGGGCCGTGCACTTGGGCATGGCTCAAAACAGCAAGGGATGGCTTCTTTGGGACCCATTCACCAAGAAGTTCTTGGTGAGCAGGGACTGCAAGTTCATGGAGAACTTCATGTACAAGGATTGGAAGGCGGAGAATGAGGCGAAGATAGGCGTGCGGTTTGGGGAGGTGAAGAGTTCCGGTTTGGAGCATGTGGAGCTGCCTTTGGAGCTGAGCAGCGGCAGCACAACCACAAGGCAATCCTCCCTTGTGAATGGGGGAGAGGAGGCCAATGATGCAGAGGAAGAAGAGGAGGAGGTGCAGCAAGTGAGCGAGCGTGCACCGTCACTCCCTTCCCGTACTACGAGTGCTCCACGGATTCGAGCCACACCGCAGCAACGCCAAGGCCTTCAAGTCCCTGCAGCTGAGGAGGAAGGAAGGGGGAAGAGGAGAGTTCAACCCCCTAATAGGCTGACCTATGATGCGCCGGGAAAGCAGGGCAAGACAGCCCTGGCCGGAGCGGCAATGATGGTCGGAGACGACGAGGAGAGTGACTACGAGGAGTGTGCCTTCGCGTTCTTCTCTCCGGTGGAGATGCCGGGAGAACCAGCAACTCTCAAGGAGGCTTTGGAGAGTAGTGATGCTGAGGAGTGGAAGAACGCCATGGAGAGTGAGCTGAAGAGCATCGAGGAGAATGACACGTTTGAATTGGTGGAGCTACCGGAGGGGCGTACGGCGATAACGTCCAAGTGGCTCTTCAAAATCAAGTCGGATGCCGACGGCAAGATCGAGCGCTACAAGTCTAGGCTTGTAGCCAAGGGGTACCAGCAGAAGGAGAAGGTGGACTTCAAGGAGCTGTTTGCCCCTGTGGTGAAGCCGACGACGCTGCGAACCCTATTCGCGGGAGCCGCCATCAAAGGATGGGTAGTAAAGCAAATGGACATCGTAACGGCATTCCTTAACGGCATCCTTGAGGAGGAGATTTTTATGGCGCAGCCAGAGGGGTTTGATGATGGTAGTGGCAGAGTGTGGAAGCTGAAGAAAGCCCTCTATGGGCTGAAGCAGGCCACTAGGCAATGGTACATGTAGCTGCGCGAAGTGTTGGAGGGGATCGGCTTCACTCCCTCAACGGCCGATCACTCCTTGTTCATGCTTGGCGAGGGGGAGCAGAGGAGTTTCATGGTGGTTTATGTGGATGACATCCTCATTTTCTCACCCTCTTCTGACCTTGTGAAGGAGGTGATGCTGAAGCTTCAAGACAAGTTCAAGTGCAAGGCCCTTGGTGACGTGAGCTTCTACCTTGGGCTCCACATCGAACGAGATGTGGAGAAGCGGTGCATGCGGGTGCATCAACGAAAGTACCTGGAGGCATTGGCTGCCAACTTTGGGCAGAGTGAAGGCCATGTGGCTACACCCTTTCCCTCTGGGTTCAAGTGTGTGAAGGGACCAGAGGAGGAGAGCGTTGGTGAAGAGGAGAGGCGCCGATTTCACTCGTTGGTGGGCAGCCTCATGTATGCGGCGGTAAACACCCGACCGGACGTCGCGTTTGCTACCGGGCAGCTGGCTAGGGTTGTGCAATGCCCTAATGAGGAGCAGGTAGCAGCTGGAATGAGGGTGGCCAAGTATCTTGGCCAAACACCGACCGTTGGGCTGCAATACTCGGCCGCGGCACAAAGGCGCCAAAAGGGCGCGGATGGTGTTGAACCCGGGCGTTTGTTCCTCACCGCCTACTCGGATGCTTCATATGCATCAGAACCAGAGGACATGACAAGTGTGGGAGGCTTCATATGCTGTGTTGGTGGAGGCCCAACTGCTTGGGAGAGCAAGAAGCAGGTTGACCAAGCTTTGAGCTCGGTGGAGTCCGAGTACATGGCACTCTTCCGTGCCGTACGGGAGATTGTGTGGCAGCGGCGTTTGTTGGCTGAATTGGGGGAGGAGCAGCAAGGACCTACCCCACTGTACTGTGACAGCCAGGGTGCCATTGCTCTTGCTAAGAACCCTGTGTTGCATGGACTCACGAAGCACATGAGGGTGAAGTGGCATTGGACGAGGAGCATGGTAACCGCGGGTGAAGTTGAGTTGCGCTACGTGAAGACCACGGGGCAGCCGGCTGACATGATGACCAAGAGGCTGGTGGAGCAGCAGCATTGGAAGTGTTGCAAGCTGGCTGGGATGGCTCTGAACTGAGAGAGCAACATATCCTAAGGCCAACAATCCGAGGGGGAGTTTGTTGGTGCAACCCTACGGTTTGCACTCGGCTTGTTGTCCGTGTGCGTGAATGTGTGTGTGTATGGAATGGTATGAGGGCATGGGATAATATATATTTCATGCTTATAATTGTGTGTGAATGTTGAGTCATGATGTCGAGTGTGTGTGTCGAGTCAATAGCGAGTTATCGCTAGACGCGTGTTACGCGGTCGTTTGTGTCTCGCGCGCGGTTTCTATTTTGTCGTGCGCGGTTTCTATTTTGTCCTGTGTCGAACGTTCGGCGTGTCGCAGGTGTGTGCAGCAGACCCATCAAGAACTCAAGGATGAGTTTGTGATGAAGAGCCCGAGCCATGGTGTCAAGCCTCAAGTGATTTCGAAGCTCGCCAAAAAGGGTACACCTCAAGATATTGAAGATAGTTACATTACTTTGTGTAGTGTAACATTTCACTTGGTGTAGGCCCTAGTGAAGGGTAGTTTCGAGACCCTTCGTGGTTGGGGACAGTGTGGCACTGTTCCACATCACTGTACCTCGGCTCTTGGGGTTTGTAGGAGCTGGGAGTCATTCCCAACTCGTAACTCTTCCTATCTTGTGTTCTAAGACTATAGTGGCTGCCATAGTACCGTTCGTTCAAACCGACGCTGTGTCGTCAATTCTTTATCAAATCGTGCAATCTAAATTGCTAATTGTAGACGACGTGAAGACGCTCCAGATCCAATTTGAATCAAGTCATTTGCAGCTGTGAGCAGAACGCTATCAACGTTTGAAGCCGCTGTGCAGAAATCCGTCTGTGCTCTCTATCTTTCGTTTTAGGCACATTCAAGCCTATTGTGACTATAACAGAACTCTCTTGGGTAACCGCGACATCTAAGCCGTTGGAAAAATGCGTGCTTAGAGGTGAGAAAGGACTCAGCAGATGTCGAACGGAGTAAGTACCGCTTCAGTTCTGCCTTGATATACCCAATCTTGCAGTGTCGCGGGTGGAACGAAGAAAACGGGAGATAGAGGTACCGGTTCATAGGTTTCTGAAAAATTTTCAGATCCAGGATACCCTTTTCGGCAAATCTGGGTCCCTTGAAGCTGACCATGTCGAGAAAATCTGCCGAAACATCTGAGACATGCCACGTCAGTTTAATGTTGGGGTCGAGCTCGTTGAACACGTTCAGGTAGGCTTCAAGCTCGGTCCGAGATCCTGGCCAAACAATGAGGCCGTCGTCAATGTATCTGACGTGGCAAAGCGGCTGCGTCCCAGTCCATCTCCTCTTCAACACCTCATCCAAACGGCTCATGAACAGCACGGCAAAGCACACTGCTGCAGGAGTTCCCATAGCAGTACCCTGCCTTTGAAGATACAGCTGGCCGCCGAACTCCACATATGAGTTCATCATCACCCACTCCAGCAGGGCAATGATAGGGAGGTAGCTCGGGTGTGTCCCACTCTGTAGAATGCTGCTAACTGCGTCGATGCCTCGTCGTAAGGGAATGCTGGGGTAAAGAGAGGCAACGTCGTAGGTGGCCAGAAGGATCCCTTTCGGGAAGGCGGTTTCTTCCAGCTTCAAAAGCAGCGAGAGGGAATCCCGGAGGTATGTCTGCTGCTGCAAAACCCACGGCCGTAACTCAGCATCTAACCAGCGGCTGACGTTAGAAGTCACCCATGAATGCGAGGCGGCGATCGGTCGCCCCGCGAGCTTCTCCTTGTGCAGCTTCGGTAAGATGTAGAAGGCTGCGGGCTTCCATCCTCCAGGTGGTTTGTCAAAGAAATACTTCCAAAGCGTTTCGGGAAAAGCAGGGCCCCATACGCTATGCAAGTCACGCAGCTTCCGCTCAACGTCGACGGTAGGATCATGTTGGACAGGAGTGTAGGTGTTGCTGTCGCCAAGATGCTCCATGCACAACCGTACATAATGGTCCCTATCCATGACTGTAATCCCAACGTTCTTATCGGCGGGTTTCACAACTACGTCTCGATCTGCAGCGATGGAACGCAAGGCCCTTCTGACACCTAACGAGATGTTTCGGCGGCGGTCAGGCCTTGTTGTCTTCAACAGGACAGACAGGTCCGAGGACGAGTCTTTGAAGACCTGCTCCGGAATGATGATCCGATCAGGAAGCCAACTCGGGTTCCGAACTCTAAAGCGCGATTCCCTCGTAGAACTGCCTGCATCCTTGAAGAAGAAATGTAACGAGATCTGTCGGAAGAGCTGATCTAACTCGACTCCAGCAGAGAGGGAAACGGTAGGCGTGGGTATGAACTTCAAACCCAACCCCAGTGCCTTTTTCTCATCCGGGGACAAGATCTTGGCGCTGAGGTTGTGAACTCCGCGGTTACGGACGCGTAGCGCAATCTGCCGTGGCGTCAGCCGTCCAAACCAGCGGAGAGCCAGCTCGTGGCTGGTTAGTTCTTGCGCGGCCCTTTGCCGGGGCCGCCTCCACCGTTTTTTGGTCCCTTGGCCGTGACTCCCTTGTCTTGGCCTCCCGCCTGCTTGTCTTTGTCAGTGCCGGAATTCTGCTTCTGTTTCTTTTTATTTCCCCCGCGCTTCCTCCTTGGCTTGAGTCCAGTGGTTGCGGCAGACGCGCCTTCCGCAGGTGAAGGCTGATTCTTCTGCTTCCCCGCAGGATTCTTCGGCTTCGGATCAGCAGCAGGGGCCTGCATCGGGTCCTGTCCCTTAAGGGAGAGATTCTTCAGCAGCTTCTTCGATAGACTGACTTCAAGCTTTGCTGTAATTTCCTTGCGCAGCTTGTCCTCAATCCTCTTTGCATGCTTAGCGAGAATCTCTTCCAACGCAGGTTCGAGTTCCATCTCCTGCACTTCCTCGGACGCAGCAGCCTTCTTCAAATCCTCGTCAGCCTGTCGTCGCTGTCGATCCAACTCTCGGATGGTAAGTTCATCCTTGGCGGTGGCGATGTCGGCCTGGGCCTTCACGATACAGCGTCCCTTCATAAGCCGAAACTTCTCCTTGGCGGCGTCTGAAACCACCAAATCGGGATCCGCGCTTAGGCCCTTTATGTAGTCCTCCATCCGCGTCGCCAGAGTGGTGACACGCGTGCCGGCTGCCTTCTGAAATTCCTCAACCTCTAAAGCTTTGGAGGCGATAAACTCTGTCTGCAGTCGTTTCTGATTCTCCAAATGGATCTCAGCAACAGCCGCTGTGGATTTCTCCTTAACAGAGTCAATAGTAGTCTGGAACTCGACCGCTTTCGTACGGATGCTGTGCAGAATCGTGCCTTGGCGATCGAGCTCCTTCATCTTCTTAAGCTTGCTTTTCGCCTTCAGCCATTTCTTGAAATCGTCGCGGAAATCCTTAACAGCTTCAGAAACCCAGCCACGGAAAGGTTCCTGGATTGGAGAATCTTCAGCCGGATCCGCCATGTTGTCGGGACGACTTCCAGAAGGTCCAGCGGGAGGAATCACAGGTTGCTCGTTACGCAAAAGCGGCTCGTGGGTCAACGCCAATTGTGGAAAACGATTGCCGGTCTGTGGCTGCCCGGGGGCTTTCTTGCCAGAGCGCGACTTGTTACCACTACCACGAGCTCTCTTAGACGAACTGCGTACTTCAGGTTCGGCGTCTTCCGCTACCAGTGGAGACCATTCAAAGTCGTCAGAATCCAAACTCATATCGGAATAGCTACAAATCCTGAAGAAAACGCTTAAGCAACTGTAAGGAACGAAACTGTAAAAAACTTCCCAGAAATTGAAGTAGTACAAGAAACCCCTTAACTCGTAAGAATCCTAATCGCAAACTAGTTTCGGCCAACGGGTTAAACCCGATCAGCCTTCATCAGTGCTTGTCAGATCCACACAAGAAAGAAGGGCTTAGAGCAGCAGCTCGCTAAGTACTAGCCTACTGCCCTCGAGATCTACTTTGTGTCAACCAACTACCCAGATTGTATTTTACAAGCAATCGCCAACTAAGCAATGGGAAACACCCAGGGTGCAGAGTCAGCCTTCGGGAAAGTCTTCAACACACCTGTCATTTTGGTAACCGCGCACGAACCAGTAACTTTTGCAAGTTACGAGAACACTTCCAAGCAGTTTAAACCTCTCCACATAAAATCCGCGAGTACTTAGGCGATTTTTGAGACGCCTCAAAAAACAAGACAACACAGCAAGTATGTGCATGAATGGACTCACAAGTGGCTTGCTGTAACTGCCTCTAAAGTAGAGCCGACTCATCAGCTGCAACGGCTGTGCGTTGCTCACAAGTGGTAACACAGCCGATGCAGCGCCTCACTCCCCACTCCCCCTGCATTCCCTTGTGCTGCCTGCATGCATGTGATTCCGTTCATAACCTTCCCTTCAGATTCACGAGTACCTCGTCTCGTAGTGCTTCTGTGGGTTGCCGACACACCAACGCCCATCAAGGGAGGCCCTCACCTGCACTGCCACGCCCCATGTGTGCTGCACGTATGTTTTCCACTCCCCTTCACTCCCTCCCTCCCCATTCAGATTCTCGAGTACCTCGCAGTGCTTCTGTGGGTTGCCGACACACCAACGCCCATCAAGGGAGGACCCCACCTGCACTGCCACGCCCTGCCACGCTGCTTCGCCGTGTCCCCTGAAATGAGCCTAGAGGACGTTTCGGCCATTCGCAAGGCAGTGAAAGGCGCGGTGAGTTAAAAACTGGGTGATATGATTGGATTTGATTTCATATGTAAGGCAAGTTGCGCGCCCCCACCTGCACAGCCACGCCCTGCCGCGCTGCTTCGCGGTTTCCCCTGAAATGAGCCTTGAAGACGTGTCAACCATTCACAAGGCAGTGAAAGGCGCGGTGAGTTAAAAACTGGGTGATTTGATTGGATTTGATTTCATATGTAAGGCAAGTTGCGCGCCCCCACCTGCACAGCCACGCCCTGCCGCGCTGCTTCGCGGTTTCCCCTGAAATGAGCCTTGAAGACGTGTCAACCATTCACAAGGCAGTGAAAGGCGCGGTGAGTTAAAAACTGGGTGATTTGATTGGATTTGATTTCATTTGTGAGGCAAGTTGCGCCCCCCCACCTGCACTGCCACGCCCCGCCGCGCTGCTTTGCCGTGTCCGCTGAGATTAACAATACACCATCCGTGGGGGAACCAAGTGGTACTTTTTGAGAATTCTCAAAAAACACACGACCAAGTGGTACTTGTCTCTTGTCAATGTTTTAGACGCTTTAAGAACCCCCCTCTTCCACCTCCCTCCCCCACCCCACCCTCCCTCTTCAGACAGTCAATGACGTCATGCTGACGGTGATCTATGGTGAAATAGAGCAGTACCTTGCTCTTGTCAACCTTATAGGCGCCTAAATTTTCCAACCATCTCCCCTCCCTCACCCCACCCTCTTCAGACGGTCAATGACGTCATGCTGACGGTGATCTCAGGTGGAATAGAGCGGTACCTTGCTCTTGTTGGCAGTGACACTACAAATGGAGGTACGCTTTTTAGAAATCCACCAAGACCATAGTTTGAGACATTAGTAAAAAAACTGTATTTCTTAGTAAGTAACACAGGCTATCCTACTTTCCCCAAGACGGTCAATGACATCATGCTGTGAATATGTCTTATTCACAGAGCCCTTTCTGTCCATGTCCCTCACAAGACTCATTCCCATGTCTCTCCCCTTTCCTCCTGTATTGACACGGTTCAACCCCCCCCTCCCATCACTCTCTATCCTTGCTCGATTCTTCTTGAATAAACTCAAATCATTGGCAGCTTTGATCGTCCGTGGCGCATCAGAGGTGTGTTTTAAGGCGCCTCAAAACACATCGTTCGCAGCGCATCAAAGGTCGGCTGCCATCCCATCCCACTATCCCTCCTTTCTCATTTTCCCCTCCTCGCCTCTCAGGGTCCCCATTGCCTCACCGGCTGCGGGTCAGTGCACTAGCACTCTTCAACCTGCGACCAGCACCGGGCCTGCAGGTACGGGCTGGCTGCTGCTGGTACGATGTGGTATCATGTGGTACCACGTGGTGCCATGAGCACAAGGTGAGTCAGTGCACTGGCACTCTTCAACCTGCGACCTGCGCCACACCTGCAGGTAGGGTTGCTTCTGTGGTTACCATTTGGTCTGTTAATCTTATTTTAGGCGCCTTAAAAGGCGGCTTTTGAAGCGCTCTAAAATACGACCAGCACCAGGCCTGCAGGTAGGGTGTGGCTTTTGTTACTCCCATACGGTATGATGATCTCTGCCTGGCATATCAGTTGAGTTCACAGATACGCCGTGGGAGGATTGGCACCGACACATCAAGGGATGACACGTGGCATGCCCTGACACGCCATGTGCCACAGAGCCGTGTGGGTGCCTCATTTGAGGCGCCTCAAAAGCACGTGGCATGCCTTGACACGCCATGTGCCACAGAGCCGTGTGGGTGCCTCATTTGAGGCGCCTCAAAAGCACGTGGCATGCCTTGACACGCCATGTGCCACATAGCCGTGTGGGTGCCTCATTTGAGGCGCCTCAAAAGCACGTGGCATGCCTTGACACGCCATGTGCCACAGAGCCGTGTGGGTGCCTCATTTGAGGCGCCTCAAAAGCACGTGGCATGCCTTGACACGCCATGTGCCACAGAGCCGTGTGGGTGCCTCATTTGAGGCGCCTCAAAAGTCAACTTGCGTTTATCCTCACTCACGCCCCACCCTGACCCATCTCACCCTACTCACCCAACCGCCCACCAGGAATTGAGTGAGCTGATGGGGCAGAGGTCGCAGGCACGGTGCGGCAACCAGACCACCTTGGGAGAATATCCTGCTGCTTCTGTCCTAACCCGCGCTTCATCTTGACTCACCCCCTACTCACCCGTCTGTCAGGAATTGAGTGAGCTGATGGCGGGGCAGAGGTCGCAAGCACGGTGGGGCAACCACCTTGGGAATATCCTGCTGCCACTGCCCATCTACAGCAGAGCGCAGGGAAGGAACTACCGGCCGAGCCAGCAGAGTGATTCAAACAAGCCAAGCTGCAGGGCGGGGGAGGGGGAGCGGGAGGGGAAGGTCACGAGGGAGGAGGTGGAGCGGCTGGGCGCAGTGAGGGCGCTGTGTGCATCGAGGAAGGACTCGCTGATGGCTCACTGGACGTACCTGAATGGCCGCCTGCTCATGCCGCTCGTGGGATGCAAGGTGAGATCTCTGGTGGCGATGCTGCTGGCAGATTGTGAGCTGAGACGTGAGATGGGATTGAGTCATGCACTGATAAGAGAGGCTGGGCGCAGTGAGGGCGCTGTGTGCTTCGAGGAAGGACTCGCTGATGGCTCATTGGACGTACCTCAATGGCCGCCAGCTCATGCCGCTCGTGGGATGCAAGGTGAAGTGTCTGGTAGCACTCACGCATCGTAGCTTGGATCAAACCACCCTCTTGCTTTCCAACGTGGTGGGCCCATCCTGTCTTGACTTCTCCCTTGCCCTGTCGCTGGTTGACTTCTTCCTTGCCCTGTCGCTGGTTGACTTCTTCCTTGCCCTGTCGCTGGTTGACTTCTTCCTTGCCCTGTCGCTGCCTTGCCTGCCTTTCCTATCCTTTCTCCTCTTCTCCCCCCCACCACTTCCCGTCTCCCCTCATCAGCCAGTGGCAGCACTCACACGTTGCAGCCTAGATCACACCACCCTCTCACACGTTGCAGCCTAGATCACACCACCCTCTCACTCTCCAGCATGGGGGGGGCACGCACTGTGGACCCCTCTCTTGCTCCATTGTGTTCCTTCCTTCTCTTATCCTCCCCTCCACTTCCGGTTGCTCCCCTTCTCAGCCAGTGGCATCGCTCACCCGTCGCAGCCTGGATTGGACCACCCTCTCACTCTCCAGCGTGGGGGCACCTTAAGAAGAAGAGGTAGCTTTGCATGGCGATCCCATCCCTGCCACTTCTTCTGTATATCATCCCATTTTCCCATTATCAGCCAGTGGCAGTGCTCACCCGTCGCAGCCTGGATCAGACCACCCTCTCGCTCTCCAATGTGGTGGGGCCGTTAGAAGAGGTGGCACTGCACGGCCACCCCATCTCTGCCATCATTCCTTCAGTCTACGGCAGTAACCATGTGAGTGTAGCTTTACCTCTATCTTTGTGCACGCATGAGAGTGAGTGGGTGATTGAGCCTTTTCTTGAAGTTATTCGACAGGTACGCTAAATGTAGAAGGACGATATCCTCTTCGCGTCTTCATCATGCAATTTAAATCTGTCTTTGTTTTGGCATCCTCACCAGGCGCTCACGTGTCACATTCAGACATACAAGGGAGCTGCTCGCGTAGTGGTATCTGCGGTTAAGCAGCACGTCTCAAACCCACACCTGCTCTGCCGGTGCTTCTTTGAGGCGTTTCAGCAACTCAAAGAAGAGGCAAAGACGATTGTCTAGCTTGAATGTTTCAACAATACCCACTCACATGTCACCTTCAGACATACCTTGTACAGAGCATAGCAGAGCAGCCCGTATAGTGGTGTTTGCTGTAAAGCAGCACGTGCCAAATCCCCACCTGCGCTGCCAGTGCTTCTTAGAGGTGTTGTGCCAACTGAAAGAAGAGACCATGGCGATGGTCTAGCTTGGCTGTTCAGCACCAGGCCTGTCGCTACGAGGGCATTTGCCCTTTTTGCCCTTGAATTCACGTGCTTGTTTGAGCCCAACTCAGAGAATTCAAGTGCTGGCTTTGAGGCCAGCCCTTTTTCCTTTAAGGGCTGGTCTACCTCCTAACCCAGATTTCACGTACACGTTCAGAGCCCATCCCCACCCCCGCACCCCCTCGTTCCCTTGTTATTCATTCCCTGCTTACGTAAAACACCTTACCTACCAGCTCCCCCTCTGCAGTGAAGATCGGGTTATGTATCTGCTATGTTCCGCAGCCCTTAGGTGTATTGGAACATCAACCTACTTTCACGATGTGTTTACGCTCAAGTGCAGAAGGATGTGTAGCCCTGAGTCTAAGTGTTGAAATCGGGCTCAACCCGGAAAATTAAGGGCTGAAATTAGGCCACCTCAGCCCGCTAAGTTCTTCGGCCAGGGCAAGCGACAGCCCTGTTCAGCACATGTTCAAGTGTCACTCGCACACCTACATATGCCTACTGCTAGCTGTAGCGCAGCATGACCCAACCCATGCTCCCACCTGCACTGCCAGTGCTACCTTGGTACAAAGGTGATCGTGGGAGATCTTCACAGAACATGGTACAAAGCTAGACAATATTTATTTATTCCCTGAACCTTGTACAGAAGAGCACAAAATTTGTCGCCTTCTACTAGCAGCTTCGTCTTAAAAAAAAAACTAAGAATTCCTAGGCGGGTTTGGCGCTCCAGCAGCCATGCCATACTGGGTGTGCTTGTGACTGCTACAAAATCTCCTGCTGCTGCTGCTGCGACTCCTACTGGCGCTGGCAATTAGGTACGCTTTCAGAAACTAAGAATTCCTACTGAAGCCCTAGCGCGACAGGCGGAGCCAGGAGTTGACTTGCGTGAAGGTGTTGGCGTCGTATCCGCTGACGCTCGTGATGATCCCAGGGTCCACCCAGTCCGCGCGGGAAGCCGCGGCGCCCGGCCCCTTGCTGCCCGCCTCCGCCAGAAACATGCAGCTGCCCTCGTTCCACGACAGCCACCCGTCCCTCTCGATCACCTGAGGAGGGGTGGATGGGGATGGGAGATGGGGATGAGTGTAGGAGGTGGGAACGCTTTGAACAAACATGCTACTGCCGTCGTTCCACGACAGCAAGGCACTTGTTCGAATGGTTCAGCGCCGACTCAGAGACACGACGGAAACGGAAACGGATACGGAAACGGAAACCGCGCAGGCAGAAACGGGAAGGAAGGAAACGTACCGCGGGGAGAAAGGTGTTGATGAAAACCGTGAAGGCGCATTTCTTCCACGGACGGCCCAGATACACCTTCTTCGTGCCGCGATCCGCCGAGACAACAGCGTCGCGAATCACGATCCCCGTCGGGGTGTCCTTGGCCCGTCCCGACGCAGTTAGGGTCCCGAAAGAGGGGCTTGGGTGAAGCTGAATCTTGGGCGCATCGATAACCACGGCCGCGTCGCCGAAAATGAAGTCCTGCGAGCCGCCAATGTAGCAGTTTTTGTAGTATTGGCGGCCCGCGTCCACATACAATGTATCTTGCGATCCGTCGAACGCGCAGTTGAAAAGAGCTGTTTGGTCGCCGGTGGCGCGAAACGCAACTGCTTGGTGATTCTCGGGGCCTGCCGTGTTGACGAACTTGATCCCGAAGGCGACGAACCTGTTGTGTGGTTACCAGGTGGGTGCGTACATTATGGGGCAAGGGCAGAGAGGGAAGAGAGGGAAGCTGTGCGTGAGAGAAGAAACGAAATTACATAAAGGGGGGGAGGGAGAGAATTGGGCAGAAAAGGGGAAAGGGCGGCGGCATTACCTGTCGCTATCCACCCCAACCGTAGCCGACTCGAACGTCCCGGATCCGCTGCCGTAGCTCGCGTCGCCCGTGATGATCGTCTTACCCGTGCCCGCACCAATCAGAACGATATCCGTCGTCGAGATAACAACCTGCTCCTTGTACGTTCCCGCGGGAATGTAAATCACGAATCGCGTGCCGCCGGGAGCGGCGTCAACAGCGTCCTGGATCGACTTGTATCCGGATCCGACGGTCGCGCTGGCGGCGAGAGACGCGCTGACGACCATCGGACCCTGGTTGGGTGACGCCTTCTTCTTGCTGCTCTTGCTGCTCTTCTTGCTCCTGCTCTTGCTGCTCTTCTTGCTGCTGCTCTTGCTGCTATTACTTTTCTTGTCCTTCTTATCCTTCTTATCCTCGTCATCATCATCATCGTCGTCGTCGTCGTGGCGATGGCGCAACTGCCTCCTCGAGATAGAGCCGCTCTCCGAATCCTCCTCGCCCGCAGTGGCGAATTCGGCGTTCAGCCTCGTCTGGAGCTCCTGCAGTTGCTCGTACAAGCCCGCCTCAAGCCAATCCATCGCGCCGTTCCCCGAGCTGCTGGATCGGACGGCCATGCGGCGTCCGCGCACGGGCGCCACATCCTCCTCCGTTGATGCGACGCTGGTAGCGGCGGATGCGGCGGCCTTTGCGGCGGCGTTGGTGATGGATAAGAGGGCGTCAAGAGTGCTTCCCGCTTTCTTCGCCGTATACTGCGGAGGGGAATTGGAGACGTGGAGGAGGGGACGGGGATTCAGAACGGATAGTAAACCAGTGTTGCTGTTGCGCGGAGAAAAGAAAAGCACGTGCAAGAAATGCAGCCGAATGATTGTTTATTCGAGAAAACAGTGGTAACGAACCTCGAGATGTACGTAAGCGGGGAAGCCTTGCGCGGCGGGCGAGAAAGTCTGGAAGCCATCGACGCAGTTGTCGATCTGCGTATCGGCGGCAGCCAGCCAGTACGGCACGTCGAGCTGATTCGTGCCCGCCTCCACCGCATCTCCCGCCTGCCCCAGGTAGCGCAGCGCGATGGTGGCTTGGCGCGCGCAAGTCCTCGCCATCACATTTGTAAAATGGTCTTCCCGCACGTTGTTGGTCTTAATCTCATCGGCTGCCTCGATCAGCGCCGCGACTTGCGCTTTCACCGCTGCGATCATGGCTGAGGTGACTTGCTCAGGCGTCTGCGGCACGATGCCTAGGGATCGCCGCGCTACGCGGAATTCTGCCGCGCAGTGAGTTCCGTTGGATGAAGCGATGCAAGCGTCGGGGTGGGTAAGAACGAAATAGTTGTCGGCCATCTGGCAGCAGGAGATGACGGCCAGAGCGAGGCCCAGTCCGGCGAATGCCCATATCGCAGCCTTTTTCATCCAAGCGATCTCCATCTGGCGAAGAGAATGAGCTCACAAAGAAGAATCTAATAGACTACTCGCAGGATTAACAATAGAGGTAGTAAATGTCGCCTCAGCAGCACTGGAACGATGGAATGGTGGAGATGAGATGTAAGCACCACTGATGGTGGTTGATGGATGTCGAACTGATGGCTGATGGTACTTAGGATCGCGTATTTATGTGAGCTTCTGTTAGGAAACTGTGAGTGAGGTAGGGCGTAGGGCGCGACGCGAGTGGTGCAGCGAAGGCCAATCTGGTAGGAGTCGCCGTGGGGAGGGGCAGCTAGGTTATCGCGGCTCGATTCGATAGCTAAAGAAATCGAACCGCGAAAGTTCAGCCCAATCATTGGCTGTTACGGAGCGCGGAGGGGCTGATTGCCCCGCTGCGATAACGACTAGACGACGGTCGAGCACCTACGAAAATTACATTCAACAGTGTGTCAATGCGAGTGTTTCTTTCCTGCTTCACCAATCGGGAGGGAGTTGTCCAGTAACCAGAATGGGACGGCCAGCTCGATATATTCACGCCGCCCAGCGTCTCGGCCCCAAACGGACATCCACGAGGCAAATGGTAACACCAGGGACGTGAGGCGACGCGAGACACCATGCTTGTACCGATACATGACTTGACTAATCAGGAAGGCGAGGTGATTGTCTGAGAAGGGAGCTGTACCGATACATGACTTGACTAATCAGGAAGGAGAGGTGATTGACTACCACTGTACTGTCACTAGCATGATACATTACTGTAGCATCTTACAACGGAAATATAATTATTTACCTACCTTTTACATCACTCTGCTCTGGTTCAGCAATCATGTAAAGACATAGCAGAATTTCTTGCATACATCTTCCTCGTCTCTTGGATATGATGATCAGCAAGTCCAACACCCTCCATCTACCAGATTGTTACTTCGAAAGGGGCATTTTGACTCCTACAGAAAAACGAGATCAACTGCGTTGATGACAGCTGTGACTATAGAACTCAGGATGACGTATCTAACCCGAATAGACAGCAGACCACATGTGGCTACAGATAAATGTATACCCAACCCAACCCACATTGGTACTGTCAAAGCTTGAATGAAACCCACCAATTTTGAACTGTACCCAGCACACGTGTTGTAAGAGCCCTCAGCCCTGATCAGAAAAGACTGAAAATACATGCACATCAAAATCAGAGTGGAAAAGGGTGGACAAAATCCTTTCCGCAAAAGGAGAACCAAAGCCGAGGCAGGCGGCAAGAGCGGACAGGCATCACAGTGGGTGCTCAATCGGACGTCCGTATTCTTTGAATTGAGCAGCAGCAGCAGGGATGAGTGGAGAGGAGGTGGGGTATGGTCTGGTGTAGCAGCAATGCTCGGAGGTGCCCCAGCAGCAGGTACCAGAGTTGGGAGGAAGAGCCACACGCAACCCTTATTGCAAGTCACTGTGTTCATTGCCAGTGATGGAAAGTCACTGCAGGTCACTGCAGATCACGCGGCCCGGGAGGGAAGACTGTGGCCGGAGCAGCCACAGCCAGAGGCTTCCTGCTCCTCAGATTCACCCGCCCCTTGCGAATGAACGAGTAAACCGCCCTCCCATAGTGCTCGTTCCTCACTGTCCTCGTGCTGGCCCTCCAATCACACGCCTCCGCGTCCTGCAACCCTGCCTCAACTATCGCCTCTCGCATTTTCTTGGATGTCACTAGCTGCCGAAGCTTGCCGACCGCGTCGTCCACGTCGCCCGGAGTGAACAGGAACCCGTTCTGCCCCTCTCTGTTCACAATATCTGGGATTCCACCTGCCCGGGCGGCGACAACAGGCACGCCTGATGCCATAGCTTCTAGAACCACGTTTCCCAGCGTTTCTGTTTCCGAAGGGGTGATGAAAATGTCTCCTGATGCGAATGCGCGGGAGAGGTCAGCTCCTTGCTTCATGCCGGCAAAGACTGTGGGTGTGCCCGCAAACAGTCTCTCCAACTCGCCTCTGTGGAACCAGCAGCAGCAAGGAACAGGGGGGTGAAAGGCGGAGAGCAAGGGGGCAAGAAAGTAGGGTGAGTGACCATTTCGACTTGAGAATGCCTTTCAAGTCGCAAAGACTGAGGGAGAGTGCTTTGAAAAACCAGTGCTTGGATTCACTTTTTTTTATTTTTAAAGAAGACCAGTGGCAAACAAGGGAGGGGAGGAAGGGAAAAGGAAAATGGGAACCTCAAACAGGGATATGGATAAATATTGTCACCTCAGTTCTTCAATCTTGAGAAATAGCTAGTAGTACGCCCCAGAAACTCGCGGAAACATTCACGTACCTGTGTGGGCCATCCCCGATGAAAGCAAGGCGTGCCCCTGGAAGCTTGTCCAGCATGCTGGTGGGAGGGACAGGAGGAGAGGTGATGACAGGAGATTGGGGAGGGGAGGAATGGTGCCTACGCCAGCCAAGAAACCTCTTAGTGGATTCTGCCTTTAAGCGTGATGTGAACCAGTGTTAAGACTGGCATTGGTGCGAACCGGAGTGAACACTGGCATTGGTGCGAAGTGGTGTGAACAGTGGCATTGGTGCGAACCGGTGTAAACCAATGTGAACTCAAGTGGTGAGAGGATGGAGGGGGAGAGGGGGAGACTTTGACTCAGCTTTTGCGGTAGCTAATAGCAAACTCAGATTAGCCAGTCAACACACAGATTGATTCGAACAACTCGGTTTGGTTGATTAGTCTGACTTCGGTTGGATCAGTCTGCTCAAATCAAAGTTTGTGGAGACATACTCACGACTCAATCAGCCATCTCCTCCCGTTTCTTACAAAGCAACCTACACTCTAGACAGCACTCACGGTTTGAGCAGATGAAGGTTCTTCTCAGCACCCAGCCGCCCCACGTGCACAATAAGTGGCTTGTCCACCTCCCCCCCGCTGTAGCACACGCAGTAGAATATGATGTGGGGATGGATAGAAACGAGGACAACAATATGAGAAAACTCAAAAGTGACTCGAATAAAAAATTAGGAGGTTCTTTGGAGGAAAAAAAAACACACACACACAGAAAAAGCACCCTGAGAATCCACTACCTAGGTTCACAAACACCCACATGCCTGCATCAATGCTAACCCCTGCCGACCCATAAAACTGCTAGAACTCAGGTTAAACTTGTGCAAACTCACGCCCATCTGCCTGCTGCCTCAACGCAAGACTAGCCCTTGGCGCGTCACATACAACTCATGTATACTTGAGGAGCTTCCGTGTCTCCTGGTCTCAAAACCTCGGGTTGAATGAACTGGTGAGAATTCACTGCCTTCGGCCACACGCCCATCTGCCTGCGTCCAGAGTGCAGACAGAAGTGACCCATCTAACCCTTGCCTTGTGTCACCACAGCTAACACACACACCTGAGCATCTTCCGTGTCTCCTGGTCTCGAAACCGCGGGTTGAACTTGTGGGAATCCACTGCCTTGGGCCACACGCCCATCTGCCTGCTGCCACCTGCACCAGAAAACAGCAGTAACGAGAGATAGTGAGAGTGGGGTAACAAGCAGAAGCTTCTGATCCAGTCCGAGCAAACAGAAATAAACTGCCTTCTGCACAAAAAGGTAGGGCCACGAGGAGGGAGGGAGAACAACCAGGCTGATTGAAGCCAGCATGCAGGAAACTCTGGCCCTGGTTTGGCATCGTCCTATGTCAGATAGGACTTACCAAGGCCTAGACAGAGGCAGCAACGCGTACCTGCTGTGGCGTTGTGCTCTTTAAGCTCCTTTGCCAGCTCATGAGATGTCGTGATGGCATGGTCCGCCCCTCGGTGCAAGTAGCCTGGAAACAGGGATTGGAAGAAACCCAGATAAATATGAAAATAGAAGCAAACAAACAAGCAAACAAACAAAAGAACCGAGGCTTGACAAAGAAAAACGTTAGAAGGTTGAAAGCAAGGAAGCACTGTTTGCAAGAGGACACAAAAGGAGTTGTGACTTGTGGGACACCGATCAACACAACTTACGGATAACTTTCCACATTGGCTCCACTAGTCCTGGAAAAGTGTACTTCGGTATGTACCTGTGAACAGAACAGCAGCCAGCAATGTTGCACATCTTTTGAGTCGCCTTACCAAAAGGCGTGGAATCGTAGGGGGGCGTTACGCTGGCACGTGTGTGTGTGTGTGTGTGTGTGTGTGTGTGTGTGTGTGTGTGTGTGTGTGTGTGTGATACGGCAGCAGGAAGAGTGTGTGTGTGTTACAGAAGACTACGATTGAGCAAAGGTGCACGGTAGGGTAGGAGGGCATTACGCTGGCACGTGTGTGTGGTACGAGAGCATGAAGGGCGTGTGTGTCATCTTTGCTGTTGCCATGGCTCCAAAACACTGCCAGTCAAGGAAAAGGGATGTAGTGGTACGAAGAATGGTTCTATGCACTGAAATCCGTTCGCCTGCACAGTCAGCTTTGCTGTTGCTGTCGGTATGAATGCAATGCGATGCAATCAAGGACGACGCTTGCAGACTGTAAATTCAGTGTCATTGCTTGCCCTCCCTACATTGCTTGTGTCAGGGTTCTGACTTCCTTCATCTACAATCTTGGAAACCTTCTGACTTTCAAAAATAGCACTTTCTATTTTTGTGCTAAGAAACCAACCCTGGAGGAGATGTGGAGTGCATAATGCCAGCCTTGTAACTTTCTTCATCTTCACTGCTTCTGACTTTCAATGTAAGCATTCTCTTAGTTTGTGCTAGGACACCCACCATGACTCCTAAGATTTCGAGTGGATAGTACCAGGCTTGTAAGATTCTTCACCTACAGTCCTGCGAACCTGCTGTTGACATTAAAGGATAGCAATTTCTTTTTTCAGGCTCAATAACCCACCATGATTCCTGGAGAGGTGGAGCGGATGATGTCAGGGCTTGTGCTGATACTTCACCTACAGTCCCCCGAACTTCTGACATTCAAGAGTGACACCTTGAGACTAAAAAACTCACCATAATTCCTGGAGACGTGGAGTGGATGATGTCAGGCTTGTGAATCACTTCACCTACATTCCCTTGCAATCAAGAGTAATACCTTCTTCTGAGGCTAAAAGACTCACCATGATTCCTGGTGAGGTGGAGTGGATGATGTCAGGCTTGAACTTAGCCACTTCGGAAACGATTCGTGGGCTGAATCCCAGCGCGAGAGGGACATTCATGTACCACGGGCAGGGGAAACTGAAAAAAAAGACAAAGAAACACAGGAATGAAAGAGACGATAACAAAAACGAATCAGCTTCAAAGTCGAGTGACCGGGGACACTTGAAGATAATGGCTGGACCGAAGCAGCTCCATCAGCAGATTGAGGTACAGAAGATGGTACCTTAGAGAAGGTATTACTTTTGCTCCAAGAAACTCTTTGGGAGCTCCCTTGTGAGTGGTCACCACAAGCACCTGCACAGAGTCACGGAATCTCCATTAGCATGATAACGGCTGAAATTTGAGCGGAGGGGGAACAAGTGGGGGAAATGGGAAGGGTGTGTGGCGCAAGGGGGATAGGAGTGTGAGGAGAGAGAGAGGGGAACAAAGAGATGCGAAGTTGGCATTTTTTCTGGCAAACGTTAACTCTCTTTTAGTCTTACCTCGTCGCCCATATCCCGTAAGTGGCGAATGAAATTTTGGAATCGCGTCTTGTAACCACATACATATCTGCACCACAAGCGAACCGGGAGCCGTGAGTAAGACGACAAGGGTTGCCATCCAAGGGAGCCGATAGTAGGCTAAGAATCCGTAACACTTGACGGATCGCGTCGCAACCCTTACGCGAACGGCGAAGGTTCCACGAACAACGCTACACGTCGCTTGCTTCGCGACCACTGCTTGCAAAAATCGTCGCATCCCGCATCCATTCGTTCCGTGGACGACAAGGCTTCACCATTGGTCAATTCTGCCGCGGAGCCTGACGGCACCAATCTCTCTTCCACTTGCATATCTGGGCTCACTCCCCAAGGTATGGCTTTAAGCAATCGCTCCGCAACCATCGCGATCACAACAATCAGGAGAGTAAGCGCCTTCGAGATACTTATAAGAATTTCCAGCCTGCTAACCGTACGGAATCGACTAATTGCTTTTATACTGTCACTGCTGAAGAAAACCATTCAATGGTTTCGAAGAAGCTTGAAATTGAATGGCCGAAGTTGAAAGTCGCGACGGAGCAGCAGCAGGTTAGAACGAGCCAAGCAAGCCAGAAAGCCCAAGAAGGCAGGGATGCATGAGGCGAACAAAAGTGGCGGGAAATCCAATCTCGAGGTTGGATTGGGCAGGGAGCAGGCGGGCAGGCTGGGGACCTTTCAGCCATGCGTCTTGCGTGTCACCCTTGGTATCTCCGCCAGAGCCATCCACAGCAGCGAACCAGTGGCTCAAATTATCTGTTTTTCCATTCCCTGAACGAGCCTTGAACACTTTCGGTGCTTGCGTGTTTTTATGGGTTGGACGAATATTCCTTACAGAGTAGTATCTCGGGGAAAGATGCCGTACTTTGAATCGAGTCAGGAACAGTCCGATCAAATGTCATGTTTTGAACTGTATACTGGTACATAATGGTCAATCTCCTAATGATTCCATTCCATTCCATGTCCAGTTGTTTATTTACATGGCTGCTTTTCTCTGTGATGTGTCCAGTTATTTGTTTACTCTACAATTAAATGCCCTACCTCGTTACACGAGGTCATGGCTTATGATTTATTACGCTTTGTTGTACAAAATAACCCACTTGTCATAACTCTTTGCTATGTTATTATCCTAAGCCAAGTTAGGGCTTAGGTTTTAGGAAGGAGAAATGGAAGAAGAGGGGGTTTGCACTAGCAGGCAGGTGGGATACATGTAGGAACCCTAAAAGGGTTGTACTGTCTGTTGAGTACCCCACTACAGCCTATAGAGCAAATAACAAGACGAGCGTGTAGACCGCCAGGAAACAGAGCCGGAGCCAAGGCTGAAGGTGTAACCATGTGACGACCGCTGCGTAGCCAGGTCGTCAACTCAAGACGCGTAAGAGTGTCCAGTGAGGACAACGTCACCCCGTCCTCCAAGCATGAGCTCCATGCCCGATGTACTGCACAAGTAGCGCAGTACCCTCTTAGCAGCATCCATGTGGACCTTTCGGTGCCTACCAGGAGCCACGTAGTGAGCCAGAAGGCCAAGAGGGTACGCAAGGTCAGGTCGAGTGCAGGTCATAAGGTACATGAGGCAGCCCACTAGCTCTGGGTACGGACCACTCGGCTCTACGGACTCGTTCGAAGGTGGAGCTGAGAGCGAGTGGCCTGTAGCCAGAGGAGTGGGCTGTGGCGAGGACCAGGTGAAGCCGAAGCGCTGAAGGACCTGCTGCACCATGTGTGACTGAGTCAGTGTGATGGTGCGCCGTGCTCTGTCCCGAGTGATCTGCAAGCCAAGGTAACTGCGCAGCTCACCCAGGTCTGTGCACGTGTGTCTCTTCTGCAGCTCCGACTTCACCAGGGCGAGAGCCTCAGTGTCAGCAGTGGCAAAGACCAAGTCGTCGACGTACACGAGGATGTAGAACGGCGGCAGCGAAGTGTCGGTGCGAAGAAACAGCGACGGGTCAGCAGTGGAAGGGGCGAACCCAAGAGCCGCAAGCGTCGTCCTCAGCGTGTCGTGCCACTCACGAAGCGCCTGGCGGAGACTGTAGACTGGCCGATGGAGGCTCCACTGGGTACCAGGCGGGAACGACCCAGTGAAGCTAGGTGGGCGGCGCAGCCAAATCTTCTCGTGCAGACTGCCCTCTAAGAACACTGTGCTGAAGTCGAGAGAGTGAAGCTCGTGGTCACGCTGAGCGGCGACGTGCAGCAGCACCCGAAGAGTTGTCATCTTCAGGGTGGGGGAGAAGGTCTCGAAGAAGTCAACTCGCTGTCGCTGACTGAAGCCTCGTGCAACGTAACGAGCCTTGAAGACAGGCGGAGAACCCGGCGACCGCTTCACCCTGAAAATTCACATGTCGTCGACGATGTTCGCCCCAGGAGGGGGAACCTCATGGACGTAAGTGCCTGTGGACTTTTAGGATGCCATCTCTGCGTCCATGGCTGTCTGCCACTGAGAGGAGTACTCACCCGCGATCGCCTCAGCATAAGAGCGCGGGGTCGGGATGTCTGGAGCATCCGGGTCTCCCTCAAGGGCAAGTAGCATGGCCACGAGATGAGGTACAGCAGCCACAAGACACTCAAAGTCCTCCTGCCTGTCCTCAAGGACGTCCGTGCCAAGAGCACACCCACCCCCGACGGACGAAGGACAGACAGACTCAGACTCAGCAACAAGACTAGCAGCGTAGTCTAGACGACAGGCGGCAGCAAAGTCAACAAGCTCAGCGACTAAAGCAGATGCAGCAGTTGACTCAAACGAAGGGTCAGTGACAACAGTGGCAAGTAGACGTGTGACAGTAGGGGAAGTAGCACGAGCGCGGTCAGACTCAGGGTCTGGAACGACAGGCAGAGAAGACGCAGGAGGGGACGGTAGGGGAACACGCTGCGGAGCAGAGGAAGGACGCAGGGCCATGAGGTGCGTGCCGGGGACAGCCGACGGACGCTCACGAGGAACACGACGACCAGTAAGACTAGTGCGGACAGTGCGAACAGGCGAGACAGGACGAGACGCAGGCTCACGACGCTCAGTAATACCTCTTGTCTGCTCAGTGTAAGGAGAAGGAGCAGGGAGAGGGGAGCCAGGCTGTAACGGAAGACCAGTAGAAGACGGGAGGCTAAGTACCTGGCGAAGCACGGAGTCAGGCGGTGGTAGAGACGAAGGTGACGGCGGAGCGAAGAACAGTCGCGGCTGTGCAGTGCCACCAGCACCAGTAGCTCCAGCACCTCCAGCAGCTCCAGAACCTCCCGCTCCAGCGCCTCCAGCGCGAGCACCGCCAGCAGCTCCAGAACCTCCAGCGCCAGCACCTCCAGTACCAGCACCTCCAGCAGCTCCAGAACCTCCTGTGCCAGCACCTCCAGTACCAGCATGTCCAGCAGCTCCAGAACCTCCAGCGCCAGCACCTCCAATACCAGCACCTCTAGCAGCCCCAGAACCTCCAGCGCCAGCACCTCCAGTACTAGCACCTCCAGCATCTCCAGAACCTCCAGCGCCAGCACCTCCAATACCAGCACCTCCAGCAGCTCCAGAACCTCCTGTGCCAGCACCTCCAGTACCAGCACCTCCAGCAGCTCCAGAACCTCCAGCGCCAGCACCTCCAGTACCAGCACCTCCAGCAGCTCTAGAACCTCCAGCGCCAGCACCTCCAGGACCAGCGCCACAAGCAGCAGCACCTCCAGAACTGGCACCTCCAGCCCCAGAGTCTCCAGCCTCAGTTTCTCCAGCAGCAGCACCCCCAGAACCAGTAGTACCTCCAGCCCCAGCAGCTCCAGTACCTCCAGTACGAGCACCTCCAGGACCAGTGGCTCCAGTAACTCCAGTAGAAGCACCTCCAGTAGCAAAGTCACCAGCTCCAGTAGCGCGACCCTGACGGCTAACGTATCACTCACGCAGCTGCTGTGGGGAGAGAGGCACATGCCGACGGGAGTGCTGCGGCGAGGCACCAGCGAAGCGACTACGGAGGCGGCCACTCCAAGGAGACTGCTCACCAAGCGCCTGAGTGCCCCTAGGCGCAGCACCCCCAAACTCAATACCCCCAGGCTCAGCACCCCCAGACTCCTCACGCCCAGGCTCAGCACCTCCAGGCTCCGCACCCTCAGGCTCAGCACCCCCAGGCTCCTCACGCTCAGGCTCAGCACCTCCAGGCTCCGCACCCTCAGGCTCAGCACCCCCAGGCTCCGCACCCCCAGGCTCAGCACCCCCAGAAGCAGCACCCCGAGCAGGACCACCCCCAGTAGGACCTGAGTCACCAGTGACCTCAACCGGCTCAGTCAAGGGAGCAAGGTCTACCTAAGACACAGCTGAAGGAGCAGGACCTGGAGCGGAGAGGGGGTCTACCTGGGGAGGACCTGGAGCGAGAAAGAGCGGCGGGGGGGGGGAGAGGGGCAATGCGGTAGGGAAAGAGACGGTAAAAGGGGACCGACTCGTCAAAGGTGATGTCCTGAGACGCCAAGACACGGCGCGAGGCGGGGTCGTAAAACTGCCAGCCATGCGCGTCAGGAACAAAGCCAAGGAAGACGCAGGGAATGGCGCGAGGGGAGAGCTTGTCCGCAGTGGTATTGCGGACAAAGGCACGAGCACCCCAGACCCGGAATCGCGATGCATCGCCAACCTCCCCCGTCCAACATATCGTGGGCGAAGTCTCCGGCACGGAGACACGGGGCCAGAGGTTGAGCTGATGCGCGGCGTACCGGACCGCAAACGGCCACAGAAAATGGGGGGCAGCCGCATGGATCATGGAGGTACGAGCGACCTCCATGACTAAGCCAATGCGGCGCTCAGCAACCCCATTCTGCACCCCATTCAGCAACCTCATTCTCAGCAATCCCAGCGTGAACGTCTGGCGGATGCCGTGCTCCTCACAGTAGGCTTGCAAGAGGTCGGAGGTAAACTCACCACCTCTGTCGGAGTGCAGACGCAGGACAGGAAAGTCCGAGTGGAACCGCTCGCGGAGGTGGAGACGAACAGCGCGGATCCAGGGGATCAAAACAGCAGGGACGTCCCCCTTGCGCTGCAAGGGGAAGACCGTGGTGTAACGCGTGTAGTCGTCGACTACCAGCAGGAAGTACCGCTCGCGGCCCTGCCCTTGGACGCGGGCTGGGCCCCACACGTCCAGGTGGAAAGTCTGCAGGGGAGCCTCTGTGGGAGGGAACGAGGAGGAGTGAGGAGCGGCGCGCTGCCGCCCCTCGATGCAAGGAATGCAGGGCGGCGCAGGCGAGGGAGGGAGGGAGGGCAGAGACCTGGGAAGACCAGAGACCAAGTAGCGAGAGTGCATGCCACGAAGGCGGGGCAGGGAGGGGTGACCAAGGCGGTGGTGCCAAAGGAGAGTCTGGTGCGAAGCGGCGACACTCATACTGGGTAGCTACCTGAGCGGACGCGTACAGCTGAGGAGACAAAGGGGTGTAGCGCAACGCAGTGGTGAGGGTGTACAGGCTGGACCCAGGCGCACGTGTGAACGTGGCCAGGTGGCGGCCAGTCCGAGAGCACGTGCAGATTGCCACACGCTGTCCTCTAGGAGTAAAGGTATCAACCCAATGATCCTGAAGGACGGCGTTGCTCACCAGGTTCGTAGAGAATGAGGGGAGGTGGAGACCAGACAGCTCACCAGACGGGACCGCCGGACAAGGAAGCACAGTAGTGGACCGTGCTAGCACTGGGCCCCCAGAGGGGTCAGCCAGTGAGACAGGGACAGGTGCAGGGAGGGGAGTGACTGTGGTACTGTCGCGAAAGAAACAGCGGGAAGCACCAGAGTCAAGTGTGCAGGGCCTGAGCGGACGCAGTACCAGGGAGAGCAGACTCACGAGCACCTAGGGCTGCAGTCTCTATACCTGGGTCAGGCGGCATACACAAGTAGCAGTCACGCTCTGCACTAACAGTCAATGCATACATGGCAGCAAGAATTGCATCATAGTCAAGATCAAAGATAGGAACATCACGCCTTAGTAGGTCTACCAAGTAGGGAAGCTCAGTAGCATCAGGAAACTGGGCATGCCAGGCGTCGTCCAGCCTAGAGAAGCAGCGGTACTCAGTGTGAAACTTGTTGCACGTCTGACCAGCGCGTTCACCAGTGCGAATGCGGTAAGGGTAGCGACCACTACCCCCAGACGCCCCACGCTGAGCGTACCACTCACGAAGCTGCTGGGGCGTGCGGGGCTCGGGCTGACGCTGCTGCTGCTGGCGCTGGCCACCGCCAGCACCTCCCCGCTGACCAGCTCCACCACGGCCGCCACCACCGCTGGTACCACCGCTCCTACCGCCATCACCACCGCCGCTGCTGCCGCCACTGTTACCGCTCCCACCCACGCCTCCTCCACCATCACCACGCGCACCGCTGCTGCCACTGCTGCCACCGACCCCTCCACCCCCGCCACCACCCCCACCACCACCACCCCCACCGCCGCCTCCTCCACCACCACCTCCCCCGCTGCCAGTGCCGCCACCCTTGCCTCCCTTGCCCTTGCCGCTGTGGCGCTTCCCAGCAGAAGTAGAAGCGGCACCGACCTCCTCAGCAGCACCAAGGAGGTCAACAGTAGCAGCAGAGGCGTGGGAGGGGACAAGGGGGGAGGGGGCACACCCCTCAAAGAGGGGAGTGCGGGGAGTGCCACGAGCAGCACCGACAGCTACGATGTTGGACTCAGCCGCAAGTAGGTGCTTCTCGAGATCGTCGACTGTGAGGTTGGTGGGGGGAAGGGTTAGAAAGTGGTCCCTGACGACATGAAGAGAGTCCGGGAGTCGGATGACAATGAAGTAGAGTGTGATGTACATCGGGGGAGGATTCTTGTCTAAGAACTCAGTCGGGAGGGCGGCGCGGTAACGAGCGTCACTAGCGCGGAGATGAGTGATAAGGTCCTCAGCTGTGGTAAAGGAGGAGAGCTCAGGAAAAAGGTAGGGTAGGATAAGGCGGCTGAGGGCAGCAGTGGCAGGAGAAGAGTAGCGAGCGATGACAGCAGCTAACAGTGCTTTAGCGGTTTTGTGCTGGCCAAAGTGGGTGCGCTCGGCTAGAGGCAAGTGGTTGCGAATGGCTAGGCGTGCAGTAGCGTCACGGGTAAGCCACTGTGAGTGAACGACGCTTTCAGATGTGTCTGGAGCGACTAAGGAACCTTTGGCTAAGTCAAAGAGCAAAACGCCGTCCTTGGCATCAGTCATAAGATACAGCTGAAGATCATCTAGCCAGGCATCGAACTCGACTGGGCGACCTTCAGGGTCGAACGACACTACGCTAATAGAAGCCATGGTCACTGCAGCACGACAGTAGAGGCAGCACGCGGACGGCAAGGGCTACTGGAGGGCGGTAGGGGCAGTACGCGAAGCTGCAGAGACAGGGGAGGAGCAGCAAGGGCGGAGGAAGGTCAGTATGAGGGCTGCTAAGGCAGTACGAGGGCTGCTAAGGCAGTACGAGGGCTGCTAAGGCAATGGGAGGGCAGTACGAGGGCTGCTAAGGCAGTGGGAGGGCAGTACGAGGGCTGCTAAGGCCGTGGGAGGGCAGCGCGCGGGGCTGACGAGGCAGCGGGCAGGCTGGGCGGGCGTCGCACGGGGCTGACGAGGCAGCGGGCTGGCTGCGTGCTCGCGGGTCAGTAAAGGCAGCGCGAGGGCTGAGAGGCGGTGCGCGGGGTAGTAGAAGGCAGCGCGAGGGCTACGGAGCGGCGCGCGGGGCAGGAGAAGGCAGCGCGAGGGCTGCGGGGCGGCGCGCGGGCCTGACGAGGCAGCTAGCAAGCTACGCGCAGGGCTGACGAGGCAGCGGGTGGGCTGCTAGCGGGCCGCACGAGGGCCAGCAGAGGCGAGCGCGAGGGCTGCGCGACTCAGGGCAGTGTAGGCAGGGGGCGGGGTAACGCGGTAACCGGTGGAAAACGGTTGGTGGGCCCTGAAAAACAGTCCTAAAACGGTCTTAAGGACCTATTTTGCTCTTAATACCATGTCGAGAGTAAAGGAAAGGAGAAGGTTGGCATGACTATCGAGAGAGTTGGGTACAAGTAACAAAACCTATACCCTACATTAGCTACCCTACATTAGCTACCCCACTAAAGCCTATATATCATTATAACATAGGCATATAGTTTGACAGGTCACGCACTCCCACCACCCCCATACCCCCCCTTACCCCCACCACCCCCATACCCTCCACACGGGGGAGGGGGGAGGGCGGGCGGCATCGCGACGTGCAGGGCGCGGGCGGGCAGGCGGGTCCAGGAGGGGCGGCGCGCGGGTCCCCAGGGGCGGCGCGCGGGTCCAGCGGGGCAGCGCGCAGGTCCAGCAGGGGCGGCGCGCGGGTCCCGCAGGGCGTCGCGCGGGTCCAGCGGGGCAGCACGCGAGCCCCGCAAGGCGTCGCGCGGGTCCAGCGATGGCGGCGCGCGGGTCCCGCAGGGCGTCGCGCGGGTCCAGGAGGGGCGGCGCGCGGGTCCAGCGGGGCAGCGCAGAGGTCAGGTGGGGCGACGCGCCGAGCAGAAAACCGCAGCGCGCGCCCGGGGCGCGCGGCGGGCAGGAAACCGCCACGCGCTCGGGGCGCGTGGCGGGAAGAAAAAACGTCGCGCGCCCCGGGGCACGCGACAGACAGTACAACAGCGGAAGCAGGTGGGCCCACAGGCCAGGAGCGGAGACGGTCTGATAGCATGTTAGAATCCTAAGCCAAGTTAGGGCTTAGGTTTTAGGAAGGAGAAATGGAAGAAGAGGGGGTTTGCACTAGCAGGCATGTGGGATATATGTAGGAACCCTAAAAGGGTTGTACTCTCTGTTGAGTATCCCACTACAGCCTACAGAGCAAATAACAATTTGACATGCTAGTCCATAATGCTTCCCACATAACATAACGTCACTAAGAGCTTCGACTAGGCAAAACGAACTCCCCATATGGAGGATGAACCATGGTGCTTAAATTCAATCCCAAAGGTTGTCGCAGGGCAGGTGTTACTCTATTGCAACCAAGCTACTGATCAGGGCCTCAGATTTCAGGAATTTTACCCTGATTTTGACTTTAAACCCTCATTTTCATGGTTTTTTTTTTACAGAACACTGATGGAAGCGTGTTTTTTTTAACCAATACCTTTTTTTCAGCTAACATTCTTGTACAAGGCCTGAAATTTCAGCATATATTTCCTAGGGGACCCAAACAGTAGCGGGGCCATCCTTGTTGCTGACATAGCCTAGATTCAGTGAATCCAAAAATTTCGCCCGTATTTTCCGCCGTCACCGTCAATAATGGGAAACGGCATCTTTCATATACTTACACTCTCACCTCACATGATGTGTTGTCACCATCATCTTTAAATTTCACCAGTGATTGGGCAGTTTCGGCCAGCAACACGTCGTACCCAATCAGGATGCCAGGACTGGCAAGATTCCATGGCATGTCGTTTTTAAACCGAGTCGCTGTGGAATGTTGCCGAAAACAGGGGCACGGGCACGACCGTATTCGTGGATGTGCCATCGGGGACCATCCACGCCTGCATGGTTTGGTTCGTTCTTGGCAGGCAACCAATCACGTGCGAGGAGGGATGCCCCTCCCTTGCCCATCTTCTTCACCCCGTTCTTGGATTGTGCTTGCCGTGCTTCGTTCTCTATTTTCTCGGCTGAATCTCTCCACCCTTCTCCTCTCGCCCTCACTGCCGCCATGGCTCTTCCCATAGACGGCGTTGCTGCCGACGACGAGCCTGATGACATCGAGGTTGAGATAGCACGCACGGGTCTTGACCTGTTGCTGTGCTCGCTTTCGAAAGCGAGTAATCCACGGCGTAGCAACAACCTTACCGATACTACACCAACAGCAATTCCTACCGTTACTTCTGCCCCACCAGATTTGATTGGCGCCCCAGTGATGGGAACAACAACGCCACGCACGCATCTCACTGAGAATGTACCGATGACGGTACAGTTTTCCCTGTCAACACCAGCAGAGGCCTCCTCGCCTTCTCCAATCATTCCTCTGCCATTTCAACCACCAGATCCTGCGGATGCGTCCCCGGCTTCTCGCCCCAATCCTGCAGCATCACAACCACCTGCTCCCGTCGTGGCGTCCCCGGCTTCTCGCCTCGATCCACAGGCAACTCACCCTACAGCAGCAGCCTCGGCGTCCCCGGCTTGTTGACTCGTACAGTCCAAGCTGAACTTCGTTCGCGACAAATCAGCACCATCAGCGGCATCGACCAACATCACGCTTCCGCCTGTTACCAAAGCTATAGCCTCTAACCAGCCATCAGCTTCTGCCGAAGAGCTTTACGGCGTTGCTCTCGAAAGGTTTATATCGAGGTGGCGGGGTCAATTTGCCTGGTTGCAGCTTGTGAAAACCTCAACTGGTTACCCTGCTTTTAAATGTTCGGTGTGCCTGGAATATGCAAGACTGTCTGGCAAGGCCAGCAAGTGCAGCGAAGGTGCAGTCGACGTTCATAAGCAGGCTTTCATGCGACACGCTGCCAGGAACAAGCACAAGCTCGCGATACAACGACAGGATCTGCTCGTTGGAGCGATGAGGCAGCCGCGGATTGATGAGCATCCGCTCGCGCACGACGGCGAAAAGGTCCGGGTGGTGGCGTTGTTGGACGCTCTCCTCTTTGTCAGCAGACAAGACGCACCCATAGAGCTTTGGGTCGGATTGGTGCGTTACCTTTCTGAGAAGGGTGTCGCCGGATTCCCGAAAAAGGGGTACGGGACTTAATGTTTGCCATCATTGCGTTTTTAAAGCACGTTATAACCTATACATTTTTGCTTTCATGTCACGTACGGATTAGGGGAGCTGACGCAGTCTACCGCAACGTGGCTGCAGACAACACAGCTCGAGAAGCTCCTGGCAAGCCCCTACATCGGCATATCGTGCGATGAGAGCACCGACTGCTGCAGAGGTAAGCACCTCATTTTGTTCGTGACGTTCATCCGCGACGAACGCCTCGTCACCGAGTTCATGGCACTCCTGACGGTGGACAAGGCGGATGCTGCTTCACTGTTGAATTTGCAGTCGTGTGGCGTTGACCTTCGGCGCATCGTGGGGATAAGCACAGACGGGGCTTCCATCATGACGGGCGCGAGGCCGGGCTTGGTGGCACGGCCGCGGCTTCACGTACACGACCTTGTCTCCTGCCACTATATTGCACATCGGTGAGTGTCTATCGTTCTCTACACTGTTGTCTAACCTATTCATGTATTTTATTGTAATACTTTGCTTTACTGTGAGTGTGCCTGCAGGGAGGCCCTTGCCGCTAAGGATGCAGCGAAGAGCATGTTACGATACGGTCTTAACTTAGGAACCGGGTTTAGGGAGGGCCTAGGCTTAGTAGCCTAGGCCAAGCAAGTGTCGAGGTCAAGGCCAAGGGAGGAGCGAGAGAGTTGACCATACAAGTTAGCTTCACTAAAGCAAAGCATACAAGATATAGTTGAGAAACGAAAACAAGGGGTGCACCACCAACAGCAAAGAATAATAACTACAGTAACTACAGCAAGCAGGATAAATCTTAAATATAACTTTGACACACCCCCTTAGCCTGCTTGCAGTAGGAACTAGAGTAGTCAACACCCCCTGAAGGGGTATAGCTGGCGCAGTGGGAGACGGCAGAGGGGTACGGGAGGGGAGGCGGCGAGAGGGAGAGAGGAGAGGAGAGGAGATGAGAACACAGGAGGAGGTGAGTGAGGGATGAGGGGAGGAGGTGGGGGGGTGGCCGCGGCATCCCCTCTTACTAACCCCCTTTTACGAAAGGGGGGTTGAGTGGGGGATGAGGAGAGGAGGTGGGGGGGTGGCCGCAGCGTCCCCTCTTACTAACCCCCACATCCCCACCCCCAATCAACCACCCTCCTTCAACCTCACCCCCCATTTCAGCCGCCCCCTGGAACCGCACCCCCTCCCTCCCTTCCTTCCTCCACACCCCTGCCCCACCCACAGTTGTCTCTGCCCTGTCCTTCACACGGCAGCCAGCCCTCCCGCCCCCCCGTCCCCGCCACCTACCCCCCACAGTAGCAGCCGCGGGAGGGGAGAGGTAGGGCAGTGGGTGGTGCTCTGCTGGCGGGGTTCTCTGCTGGCGGGGTTCTCTGCTGGCGGGGTTCTCTGCTGGTGCTGGTTCCTGGTGCTGGCGGCTGGCGCTGGTGCTGGTTCCTGGTGCTGGCGGCTCGCGCTGGTGCTGGTTCCTGGTGCTGGCGGCTGGCGCTGGTGCTAGTTCCTGGTGCTGGCAGCTGGTGCTGGTGCTAGTTCCTGGTGCTGGTGCTGGTGCTGGTACTGGTTCCTGGCGCTGGTGCTGGTGCCTGGTGTTGGTTCCTGGTGCTGGCGCGGGACTGCTGGTTCGTTTACTAGCGGGCTTGCGGGTCGTGGACGATCTGAGGCATGCAGTGGTGGAGCAGCAGCTTCTCCCGCCACTCCCGCCTCGCCCGCCATTCCCGCCACTCCCGCCACGCCCGCCATTCCCGCCACTCCCTTCACAGCAGCTGCGAAGTCGACAGGAGGGCAGGCGGGGACGGAACGGGACGGGACGGAATGCGGGCTGGCTGTGGTGCTCAAGTGATGGTCGCCACCCTTTTCCCCCTCTCCTCTCCCCCCCCCACTGCGACCGTCGACGTTTCCGCGACAGTGAGCTGCGTCGAGGCAGCGTGATGGGGAAGGGCGACGGGGAAGGCAGCGGCGGTTCGAGGGGCCGCCGGGGGGCAAGAGCAGCGGTGCGAAATAGCGGGTCGACGAACGTCATTACTCCCGCCACGACCGTCGCGTCTGTCACGACTACCGTAACGGATTTTGCTACGGGCGAGCGACGGGGAAGGACGGGACACGCCATCACGATAACTAACGGTGGGCCCTTTAAAAATTAGGTCGGGAACGACCTAGCTCAATACCATGTTACGATACGGTCTTAACTTAGGAACCGGGTTTAGGGAGGGCCTAGGCTTAGTAGCCTAGGCCAAGCAAGTGTCGAGGTCAAGGCCAAGGGAGGAGCGAGAGAGTTGACCATACAAGTTAGCTTCACTAAAGCAAAGCATACAAGATATAGTCGAGAAACACAAACAAGGGGTGCACCACCAACAGCAAAGAATAATAACTACAGTAACTACAGCAAGCAGGATAAATCTTAGATATAACTTTGACAGAGCATGCCTGTCTTCAACATGATCGACAACACCATCCGTGCCATCGCAAAGCATCTGGGCCGTTCGGGTCCATGGCATCAACGGTTCAAGGAACTTACACGAAGTCTTCACCGAAACATTCCTTGAGCTGCAAGGGATTCATAACGTGCGGTGGCTGTCACGTAGTGACGCCATCGCCAGGTTTGTGGATGTCTTGCCTGCTGTCATCACGATGCTGAAGGAGTGGAATCAAGATTTGTACGCAGTGGTGACGTCGTAAAGGTTTCACTTTTTGCTGCTCTTCCTGTCCGACGTCCTTGACCAGATGAACGTCCCGAGTAGGACGTTTCAACGACGAGAGGTGCGTTTTTTGTTTTCATGACTCGCACTGCCATGGTCTAAACTGTTTACCTTGTTTATGATACAGTGTACTGGCTTCTGCTTTGCTTCTGCTTCGCTTCTGTTTAATCTCTTTGGCTTCTGCTTTGCTTCCACCCTAGCTTGATATGGCAGCTGTTCATTCGCAGATTCGGCGTACAACGGGACATCTGGAGGCTCGTTACGTTGAATGTGGGGATGAGTTCGGCGCGGGTCTCAGTCCAAGGCTCTCACCGTGGCTAGAGAAGCATGGTCCTGAAGGCACCAGGAGGTCAACATCGAGGGCGTGGACTCGGACGGGCAGCCGAGCACCTTCACATTCACCCTGCATGAAGATAAGCTTCCCGACTACCCTGGACCCAGGCACCACGACACATGTCTGGACATCTGCACCGAGTTTGCAGAGCTCATTGTGGCCAACCTCAAGGATCGGTTGGGTGACCTTCACAAGCTGTCGGGCGTTGGATTGTTCACCCCTGACTCTTGGCCGCTTGGCAGGCACGAGCGCCAGACAAAGTGTCAAAAGCATCTTGAGTCGCTGATCACCCTCTTTCACGCGGAAGAGTGCGAGGAAATCATTCCTGGTGAGTCGATTCTCCATGTGTTCCTTGATGATTCGCTATTTGTCAGGTTTATAAACATCACTGTGATGTGCTATCTATGCTTGTCTTTCCTGACTGCAGGGGTCGACAAGAAGAGAGCAGTCAAGGAAGTGCGGCTGCTTATCCCCGTACTTGCATGTGCACCGAAGACCAAGCGCGGGCTCCACCCGGGGCTTACCGCCATGCTCAAGTCCAAGGACTGGCAGGAGCACTACTCGAACCTGGTGCGGCTTTGGGTGGCGGTCGGTCCTGCCGCTGAGCACCGTTGAATGCGAGCGCGGGTTCTCGCGGCAGAACGTCATCAAGTCCTGGCAGCGAGGCAGCCTCAAGAATGCTCGGCTTGGCGACTTGATGTGCATATCGCTGCTCCATTACGAGCCTAACTGGGATGAGATAGTGGAGATCTGGGGCAACTACAAGAAACAGAAACCGTTCAACACATGCAACATAGCAAGGCAGGAGGCGGATAGGAGGCAAAGAGGGAAGGAGGAGGAGGCTGGTGGAGATTAGGCCAACCCGGTAGACCTAGATGTAGAGGAGGCTGAGGGAGATGGTGGTGATAATGGCCAGAATGAGATGTGGTAGGATAGGAGGTAGCTATAATCTAGACTAGACTGGCTGCTGTACTTGATTCATATTAAGTTATGTTTCAACACCAAAACATTCCCTTCCCTAGTAGTCACGCACAACATATAATGTAACGTAATGGGCGTTTCGGTTAAAAAAGTATATAATATAGTACCTACACTGAACAAAAAGCCTTTTTCCAGTAGCCAACACTGATTTTTCAGGGTTTTTTTTCATAAGGAGGCAGACAATTGTTTTTTTTTTTTGTACCAACACTGTCCAAAAAGCGTGGCCTCAAACAAATCTGAGTGTCAAACTGTTACATTGTTGTATAGGCTGTACTGAGGTAGCCTATATGGGGTACAACCCAAATTAGGGTTAGCAATTGTATCACTTTCTTACTCAATACAATCATTCCTGCTCATTAGTTTTTGACATGGTTTCAAAGCAGTAGGTCCGTAGGACCGTTATTTTTCGGGCCCACCATTAGCTAGTGACCGACTGCGGTTACCGCGCTACCCCACGCCCTGCCCTGCGCTGCGCCGCCCGCGCGCGCCCTGTCCTGCCCTGCCTTGTGTCACGCTGCTCGTGCACGCCTTGCCCTGCGTCGCGCTGCCCCGCGCGCGCCCTGCCATGCGCTGCGCTGCCCGCGCACGCCTTGCCCTGCCCCGCGCACGCCACCCGCGCGTCGCCCCTTGCAGCCCGCGCACTGCCCGTCTGCAGCCCGCGCGCCGCTTTGCTGGCAGCGAGCTGCCCTCTGCAGCCCGCGCGCCGCCCTTGCGGCCCGCACGCTACCTCTTGCAGCCCCGCGCGCCGCCCTACTGGCCGCGCGCCGCCCCTGCCTGCCCGCGCGCCGCCCCTGCCTGTCCGCGCGCCGCCCCTGCCTGCCCGCGCGCCGCCCCTGCCTGTCCGCGCGCCGCCCCTGCCTGTCCGCGCGCCGCCCCTGCCTGCCCGCGCGCCGCCCCTGCTTGCCCGTGCGCCACCCTGCTGGCCGCGCGCTGCCCCTGCCTAT
This sequence comes from Closterium sp. Naga37s-1, assembly GCA_947471745.1. Taxonomy (NCBI): domain Eukaryota; kingdom Viridiplantae; phylum Streptophyta; class Zygnematophyceae; order Desmidiales; family Closteriaceae; genus Closterium; species Closterium sp. Naga37s-1. Next base: position 5,183,773 of record CANJKZ010000096.1, on the reverse strand, counting down.
CCGCGCGCCGCCCCTGCCTGCCCGCGCGCCGCCCTCACCTGCCCACGCGCCGCCCTTCTGGCCACACACCGCTCTGCCCTGCACGCGCTCCATCCTGCTAGTCACGCGCCACCCAGCTATGGCTACTCTCAGCGTCCTTTTGTTCGATCCTGGCTCGATGACCTACAGCTGTACCTAATGAGCGATGCTAAAGACGGCGTATCCTTGTTTGACCACACGTCTGGTTCCTCAATTGCCCCTCCTGACACAGCTGACAGTCTCACCCCACTCACAGTGGCTTACTCGTGAGGGTGCTACTCGCCTAGCCGTTCGCAACCACCTGCCGTTAGCCGAACGTGCTCACTTTGGCCAGCACAAGACTGCTAAGGCCCTGTACGACGCTGTAGTCACTCGCTACTCTTCCCCTGCCACTGCTGCTCTCGGCTACCTCATACTGCCCCACCAGTTTCCCGAGCTGTCCGCCTTTGCCACAGTCGACGACCTAGTCACCCACCTTCGCACTAGTGACACTCGCTACCGCGTCGCGCTTCCCACCAAGTTTCTAGACAAGAACCCCCCCCCCATGTACATCGCTCTCTACTTCATCGTCACCCGCCTCCCCGACTCTCTTAGCACAGTCAGGGACCTCTTTCTCGCCATGGACCCCACAGACCTCCGACACCTGCTCGAGAAGCACCTCCTTGCAGCTGAGACTAGCATAGTCGCTGTAGGTGCTGCTCGTGGCACTCCTCCCACTCCCTCTTTCGAGGGGTGTTCCCCCTCCCCCCTTGCCCCCTCCTACGCTTCTGCTGCTGCTGTTGACTTCCTTCGTGCTGAGGAGGTCGGGGCTGCGTCTGCTCCTAGTGGGAGGCGCCGCAGCGGCAGGGGCAAGGGAGGCAAGGGTGGTGGGGGTGGCGGCGGTGGAGGCGGTGGTGGAGGCGGTGGAGGTGGTGGAGGGAGTGGTGGTGGGAGTGGAGGCGTTGGTGGCGGCGGCGGGTGTGGTGGCAGCGGCAGTGGTGGCGGCAGTGGGAGTAGTGGCGGTGGCAGTGGTGGCGGTTGGGGTGGCAGCGATACTCGAGGTGCTAGAGGTGCTGGCGGTGGTCAGAGGCAGCAACAACAGCGTCCGCGGGAGACCCCTACGCTCCAGGAGCTTCGTGAGTGGTTTGCTCAGCGTGGGGCGTCTGGGGGTAGTGTTCGCTGCCAGTACGTCATTCGCACATGTGACCGCACTGGTCAGACATGCAGAAAGGTTGGTCACACACAGTCCCGCTGCTTCTCACGTCTTGACGACGCATGGCGCGCAGAGTTTCCTGACGCGACCAAGCTCCCCCGATGGCTAGAGCTGCTTAGACAGGGTGTGGATATCTTTGCTCTTGACTATGATGCTATTCTTGCTGCCATGTATGCTTTGACTATTGTGTATGCTGCCCGACCCAGGTATAAAGGCTGCTACTCTAGGTGCTAGTGACTCTGCTCTCTCTGGTACTGCGCCTACAGAGGCCTTGCACACCTTCACGCTTGACTCAGGTGCTTCGCGCTGTTTCTTTCGCGACAGTACCACAATCACACCGCTCCCTGCACCTGTTGCAGTCTCTCTGGCTGACCCTTATAGGCGCCAAGTTCTTGCACGTTCCTCCACTGTTCTCCTGTGTCCGACGGTTTTGTCTGGCTCACTGTCAGGTCTTCACCTCCCCTCGTTCTCTACGAACTTGGTGAGCAACGCCGTCCTTCAGGATGAATAGGTTGGTACCTTCACCCCTGGAGGACAGCGTGTGGTGATCTGTACGTGCTCCTGGACTGGCTGTCACCAGGCCACGTTCACACGTCGGCCTGGGTCGAGTGTGTACACACTGACTACTGAGCGTCTGCGTCTGCGTCCTCGTCAGGTCAGCTAGCAGCCCCCTATTCGTGTCGCCACCTGTCGCACCAGACTCTCCTTTGGCACCACCGCCTTGGTCACCCCTCCCTGCCACGCCTCCGTGGCATGCACTCCGCCTCCTTGTCTCTGGTCTTCCCAGGTCCCTGCCTCCCCTTCCGCCCTCGCCCGCCCCGCCCTGCCTTCCTTGCGTCGAGGGGCGGCAGCGCACCGCTCCTCACTCCTCCTTGTTTCCCCCGATGACTACTTCCCCATAGACTCTCCAGATGGACGTGTGGGGCCCAACCAACCCGCGTCCGTGGACAGGGCCGCGAGCACTACTTTTTGCTGGTTGCTGACGACTACACGCGTTACACCACAGTCTCCCCCTTGCGCAGCAAGGGTGAGATCCCTGACGTCTTGATCCCTTGGATTTGCGCAGTCCGTCTCTAGCTCCGCGAGCAGTTCCGTGAGGACCTTCCTGTCCTGCTCCTGCACTCTGACAGAGGTGGTGAGTTCTTCTCCGACCTCTTGCAGGACTTTTGTCGTAGGGAGGGCATCCTCCAGTCGTTCACGCTTCCGGCCTCCCCGCAGCAAAATGGGGTTGTTGAGCGACGCATTGGCTTAGTCATGGAGGTTGATCGTACCTCCATGATCCATGCGGCTGCTCCCCATTTTCTGTGGCCGTTTGTGGTCCAGTACGCCGCGCATCAGCTCAACTTCTGGCCCCGTGTCTCCTTGCCGCAGACCTCGCCTACACTGTGTTGGACGGGGGAGGTTGGCGATGCGTCGGTGTTCCGGGTCTGGGGCTGTCGTGCCTTTGTCCGCGATACCTCCGCGGACAAGCTCTCCTCCCGCGCCATTCCCAGCATCTTCCTTGGCTTTCCCCCTGACGCGCCTGGCTGGCAGTCATACCACCCCACCTCGCGCCGTGTCCTGCCCTCTCACGACGTCACGTTTGAGGAGTCGGTTCCCTTTTACCATCTCTTCCCCTACCGCACTGCCCCTCTCCCCCCCCCGCTGCTCTTCCTCGCTCCCGGTCCCCCTCCGGTAGACCCCCCTCCCCCCCCAGGGTCTTGCTCCCTCAGGTGTGTCTCAAGTAGACCCACACCCCGTGGCTGAGCCTGTCGAGGTAGTTGTCTGGTGCTGCTGGGGGAGGTACTGCTAGGGGTGTTGCGTCTGGGGGTGATGGGCCTGAGCGTGCGGAGCCTGGGGGTGCTGAGCCTGAGGTTGCTGAGTCTGAGGGTGCGGAGCCTGGGGGTGCTGAGCCTGGGGGTGCTGAGCCTGAGGGTGCGGAGCCTGGGGATGCTGAGCCTGGGGGTGCTGAGCCTGGGGGTGCTGAGCCTGGGGGTGCTAAACCTAAGGGTGCGGAGCCTGGGGGTATTGAGTCTGGGGGTGCTGAGCCTGGAGGTACTGTGTCTGCTGGAGGTCCTGCGGGTGCCTCGTCACGACGGGAGCCCCTCTCTCCACTACAGCTGCGTGAGTGGTTTGCTCGGCGCACCCGCCTTCGGAGTTGCGCCGCTGGAGCTGGGGGGGCTGCTGCTGGAGACACTGCCACTGGAGGCACTGGAGCTGGAGGCACTGGAGCTGGAGGCGCTGGAGCTGCTGGTCCTGGAGGTACTGGCGGGCCTACTGGAGCTGGAGGTACCGGAGGTGCTGGAGCTGCTGGTCCTGGAGGTGCTCGTGCAGGAGGTCCTGGAGCTGCCGGAGCTGATGGTGCTACTGGTGCTGGAGGTGCTGGAGCTGCTGGTCCAGGAGGTGCTCGTGCTGGAGGTACTGCAGCTGCCGGAGCTGGTGGTGCTGCTGGTGCTGGAGGTGGTGGAGGTGCTGGAGGTACTGGAGCTAGTTGTGCTGCAGGCGCTGGAGCTAGAGACATTGGAGTTGGAGGTGCTGGCGCCGGGGGTGCTGGAGCTGGTGGTACCAGTGCTGAGGCACTGTGCAGTAGCGACCGTTTTTGTTTTGCCGCCGCCGTCGTCTCTGCCGCCACCTAGCTTGGTATTTCGCCAGGTTCTTGGTCTCCCGTCTTCTACTGGCCTTACTCCTCCCTTACTGTGTCCACTGACTTACCAGTCGCAGCCAGAGTTACAGCCAAACTCCCCACTGCCTGCTCCTTCTCCTTAGACTGAGCAGACAGACTCTCTTACGGAGCGTCGTGAGCCTGCATCTCGTCCTGCCTCGCCTGTTCACGCTGGTCGTCGTGTTCCGCGTCCACGTCCTCCTCCTGTCCCCGGCACTCATCTTGTGACACTTCGTCCTTCCTCTATTCCATTGCGAGTTCCCTTGCCGTCTCCTCCTGCGTCCTCTCTTCCTGACGGTCCGGACCCTGAGTCTGACTTAGTTCGTGCTGCCAGTCCGACTCTCACACGTTTTCTAGCCACTGCTATCACTGACCCTTCGTTTGAGACCACTACTGCGTCTGCCCTTGTTGCTGAGCTTGTTGACTTTGCTGCCGCCTGTCGTCTTGACTACGCCGCTAGTCTTGTTGCTGAGTCTGAGTCTGTCTGTCATCCGTCCGTCAGGGGTGAGTGTGCTCTTGGCACGGACGTCCTTGAGGATAGGCAGGAGGACTTCGATTGTCTTGCAGCTGCTCTACCTCATCTCGTGTTCATGCTGCTTGCACCTGAGGGAGACCCGGATGCACCAGACATCCCGACCCCACGCACTGACGCAGAGGCGATTACGGGTCCCTACTCCTCTTAGTGGCAGACAGCCATGGACGCAGAGATGGCATCCTGGAAGTCCACAAGCACATACGTCGACGCAGTTCCCCCTTCTGGGGCGAACATAGTCGATGACATGTGGATTTTCAGGGTGAAGCGGCCGCCGGGTTCTCCACCTGTCTTCAAGGCTCATTACATTGCTTGAGGCTTTAGTCAGCGACAGGGAGTTGACTTCTTCCAGACCTTCTCCCCTACCCCAAAGATGACCACTCTTCAGGTGCTGCTGCATGTCGCCGCTCAGCGTGACTACGCGCTTCACTCTCTTGACTTCAGCACAGCTTTCTTACAGGGCAGCCTGCACGAGGAGATCTGGCTGTGCCGCCCACCTGGCTTTACCGGGTCGTTTCCTGCAGGTACCCAGTGGAGCCTTAGGCGGCCAGTCTACGGTCTCCACCAGGCGCCTCGCGAGTGGCACGACACACTGAGAACGACGCTTGCGGCTCTTGGGTTTGCTCCTTCGACTGCTGACCCATCGCTGTTTCTGCGCACCAACACTTCGTTGCCGCCGTTATACATCCTCCTGTACGTCGACGACTTGGTTTTTGCCGCTGCTGACACTGAGGCACTGGCCCTAGTGAAGTCGAAGCTGCAGAAGAGACACACATGCACAGACCTGGGTGAGCTGCGCAGCTATCTTGGCTTGCAGATCATCTGGGACAGAGCACGGTGCACCATCACCTTGACTCAGTTACACATGGTGCACAAGGTACCTTAGCGCTTCTGTTTTAAGTACTCCTCGCCACAATCCACTCTTCTGCCTACCGGCCGCTCGCTCTCAGGTCCACCTTCGGACGAGTCTGTAGAGCTGAGTGGCCCGTATTTAGAGCTTGTGGGCTGCCTCATGTACCTGATGACCTGCACTTGACCTGACCTTGCCTACCCTCTAAGCATCCTAGCACGCTACGTTGCGCCCGGGAGACATCGACCAGAGCACTGGGAGGCCACTAAGAGGGTGTTGCGCTACTTGTGCAGTACGTCGGGCATGGGGCTCGTGCTTGGAGGACGGGGTCGAGTTCTTCTCACGGATCACGCAGACGCGTCTTGGGTTGATGACTTGGTTACATAGCGGTCGTCACGGGGTTACACCTTCAGCATTGGCTCCGGTTCTGTTTTTTGACGGTCCACCCGCTCGTCTTCTGTTCTCAGTTCCACTTGTGAGGCTGAGATCTACGCAGGGGCCATGGCTGCACAGGAGTTACGCTGGCTCACCTACCTACTGACCGACTTGGGAGAGCAGCCTAGATCTCCTCCAGTTCTGTACGTAGACAACAAGGCCATGATTGCCTTGTGTCAGGAGCACAGACTGGAGCACAGAGTGGAGCACGGGACGAAGCACATTGCTCTGCGTTACTTCCTACCTCGAGAGTTGCAGCAGCGTGGTCAGCTTCGTCTTGCTTACGTGACCACTCGGGCCAACACTGCTGAAATATTCACCAAGGCACTTCAGCCTTGTGATCATCAGCGTTTCTGTACTGTTTTAGGCCTTGTGCCTACTTTGCCTCACTTGCACACTTCGTGACTTTGCTTGTATTGTGATCCATATATTTATACCTCCATGCTTACACTTGCTAGGCTGTGATCACTGTACTTGTTGTTCCCATTTATATAACTCTGCATGTGAACTGGCTTGTGACCTTTTGCTTGTGCTCAAAGTGTGTGGTGACTTCGTGATCCACCATGAGCTTGCTTTTTTCTTGACTGATCTTGTGACGTCTTGTTCTCCCCCATTTTGCCTATGGGGGTATGTCAAACTGTTATATTGTTGTGTAGGCTGCAGTAGGATAGCCTATTGTCAGAGGTCCACTGGTGATCCCCGATTGATCTTAGGGAAGGGTTACAGGCACGTTGGCCTGGGGGGTTATGGGCGCACTTACCCGCTTCACAAACAAGCCATTTTGTCCCAGTGGTTAGTGGCTGGGATTCTGACATGGTATCAGAGCGAAAGTCTCGGGTTTGAATCCCAGTTATGCACTTCGGGCATCCCAGTGCGGAGGAGTGTCAGAGGTCCACTAGTGATCCCCGATTGATCCTAGGGAAGGGTTACAAGCACGTTGGCTTGGGGGGTTATGGGCGCACTCGTCGGCTACACAAACAAGCCCTTTTATCCCAGTGGTTAGTGGCTGGGATTCTGACACCTACATGGGGTACAACCCAAATTAGGGTTAGCACTTGTATCAAGTTCTTACTCAACACAATCATTCCTGCTCGTTAGTTTTTGACACTGAGGCCCTGCTACTGATTATCCATTCAGGAGGGCGTTCCAAAGCCAAGAACCACGAGTGGAGGATAATTACAAACTAGGTGCGGCAATACCCTGAACTGTGGGAACTGGCGTGTCGAGTCTGTCTCTAAACCAGACTGTGAAGAACGCACCAGAGAAGACAGAACTTGGAGAGACTGAGAACGGAACAGAACTTCAGAATCAGCTGTGCCACGTCAGCAGGTACCAATACTTATGTCTGGTAGAGAGCCTAGGCCACAGCCACTTTTTCTTCCTCTGCGCCATCTCTCTCCCTCTCGGTCTGCAGCTGTGAGCAGAACTCCAGAATCAGCTGTGCCACGTCAGCAGGCCTCTCCACATGGGGGATGTGCCCGCACCCCTGAAGCTGCACCACGTCCCTGCAGTCTGGTAGCTCTGCCTTGAAGCGCTGCAAAAGGGAAAATGGGCAAAGGGAACACAAGTTGTTGGGAGGGAGGGTGTGTTTGCCTTGCACCTCTCCTCATGGGGGATGGGCCTGCACCCCTACAGCTGCACTATGCCCCGGCGGTCCAGCAGCTCTGTTTTGAAGAGCCGCAACTGGGAAGCAGAAGAAGCGGACAGAGGAGGGAGCGTGTGCATGGGAGGGCGAATGTGTGCAGGGTCAACGATCCTCTACCAGGCCAGCTTGAATATAATATTGATCTCATGTGCGTGCAGGTTTGGATGCATGCACGTGTTTGTGCAAGGGTGGTTGTGTGCATGGTGTGCGTGAGTGAGTGAGTGCGTGGTGTGTGTGGGTGTGGTGTGTCGGGTGAGTGAGAGTACGCATACCTCTGCCAGGCTGGGTTCAAGAATTTCATCCTCGCTCCCCCATACCACTAGGCATGGCTGGGAGACCTGTACATGACCGTTCAAACACATCCACATCCACATGCCCATACCCATGGGATGCAACAAAGAAACAAAGAAAAAAAGAGGGAGTTGGAGGCAAACAAAAGAAAAATGCATAGAAATATCACCTTATTAGACAGCGAATCAAAGTAATCTATACATAACCTCGCCCAATATCTTGAACACATGGTAACCGCATGAGGATATGACACCGGCACCCATCCTTCGCATCAGCTACGCCTCTATACTGACGGAACCCAAAGCATCGCATCATCAGACCTCACGTCCCCACTCTCTTCGACACGTGGTAACCACCCGATCGCATGAAATCAACCATTGCGTGAGCCAAATCAGGCATCACGCAGTGCAGGCAGCACAGTCAACTGCCTCTCCATACAGTGCCCATCCTACCCCCTCTCACCTCGCGCACTCTCTTGGACACCTGGTAACCGCCTGAGGGCATGAAATCAACCAGCAACGCCTCTAAGTTGAGGCAGCTCAAAGCATCACTCACCTCGCGCACTCTCTTGGACACCTGGTAACCGCCTGAGGGCATGAAATCAACCAGCAACGCCTCTAAGTTGAGGCAGCTCAAAGCATCACTCACCTCGCGCACTCTCTTGGACACCTGGTAACCGCCTGAGGGCATGAAATCAACCAGCAACGCCTCTAAGTTGAGGCAGCTCAAAGCATCACTCACCTCGCGCACTCTCTTGGACACCTGGTAACCGCCTGAGGGCATGAAATCAACCAGCAACGCCTCTAAGTTGAGGCAGCTCAAAGCATCACTCACCTCGCGCACTCTCTTGGACACCTGGTAACCGCCTGAGGGCATGAAATCAACCAGCAACGCCTCTAAGTCGAGGCAGCTCAAAGCATCACTCACCTCGCACACTCTCTTGGACACCTGGTAACCGCCTGAGGGCATGAAATCAACCAGCAACGCCTCTAAGTTGAGGCAGCTCAAAGCATCACTCACCTCGCGCACTCTCTTGGACACCTGGTAACCGCCTGAGGGCATGAAATCAACCAGCAACGCCTCTAAGTTGAGGCAGCTCAAAGCATCACTCACCTCGCGCACTCTCTTGGACACCTGGTAACCGCCTGAGGGCATGAAATCAACCAGCAACGCCTCTAAGTTGAGGCAGCTCAAAGCATCACTCACCTCGCGCACTCTCTTGGACACCTGGTAACCGCCTGAGGGCATGAAATCAACCAGCAACGCCTCTAAGTCGAGGCAGCTCAAAGCATCACTCACCTCGCACACTCTCTTGGACACCTGGTAACCGCCTGAGGGCATGAAATCAACCAGCAACGCCTCTAAGTTGAGGCAGCTCAAAGCATCACTCACCTCGCGCACTCTCTTGGACACCTGGTAACCGCCTGAGGGCATGAAATCAACCAGCAACGCCTCTAAGTTGAGGCAGCTCAAAGCATCACTCACCTCGCGCACTCTCTTGGACACCTGGTAACCGCCTGAGGGCATGAAATCAACCAGCAACGCCTCTAAGTCGAGGCAGCTCAAAGCATCACTCACCTCGCACACTCTCTTGGACACCTGGTAACCGCCTGAGGGCATGAAATCAACCAGCAACGCCTCTAAGTCGAGGCAGCTCAAAGCATCACTCACCTCGCGCACTCTCTTGGACACCTGGTAACCGCCTGAGGGCATGAAATCAACCAGCAACGCCTCTAAGTCGAGGCAGCTCAAAGCATCACTCACCTCGCACACTCTCTTGGACACCTGGTAACCGCCTGAGGGCATGAAATCAACCAGCAACGCCTCTAAGTTGAGGCAGCTCAAAGCATCACTCACCTCGCGCACTCTCTTGGACACCTGGTAACCGCCTGAGGGCATGAAATCAACCAGCAACGCCTCTAAGTTGAGGCAGCTCAAAGCATCACTCACCTCGCGCACTCTCTTGGACACCTGGTAACCGCCTGAGGGCATGAAATCAACCAGCAACGCCTCTAAGTTGAGGCAGCTCAAAGCATCACTCACCTCGCGCACTCTCTTGGACACCTGGTAACCGCCTGAGGGCATGAAATCAACCAGCAACGCCTCTAAGTCGAGGCAGCTCAAAGCATCACTCACCTCGCGCACTCTCTTGGACACCTGGTAACCGCCTGAGGGCATGAAATCAACCAGCAACGCCTCTAAGTTGAGGCAGCTCAAAGCATCACTCACCTCGCGCACTCTCTTGGACACCTGGTAACCGCCTGAGGGCATGAAATCAACCAGCAACGCCTCTAAGTTGAGGCAGCTAAAAGCGTCACTCACCTCGCGCACTCTCTTGAACACATGGTAACCGCCGGAGCGCACGAAACCAACCATGGCCTCTGCCCGGTCAGGCATCAAGCAGTGCAGATGGCCCAATCAACACCATATATTGCCAAGTCTTCGCCCGGTATTGCTGCTCTGCTCCTCTCAGCACATCCTTTGAGTCGACTCAAAAGTCACCATCAACACCATCTAGTGACAAGTCTTCGCCCGGTATTGCTGCTCTGCTCCTCTCAGCACATCCTTTGAGTCGACTCAAAAGTCACCATCAACACCATCTAGTGACAAGTCTTCGCCCGGTATTGCTGCTCTGCTCCTCTCAGCACATCGTTTGAGTCGACTCAAAAGTCACCATCAACACCATCTAGTGACAAGTCTTCGCCCGGTATTGCTGCTCTGCTCCTCTCAGCACATCGTTTGAGTCGACTCAAAAGTCACCATCACCATCTAGTGACAAGTCTTCGCCCGGTATTGCTGCTCTGCTCCTCTCAGCACATCGTTTGAGTCGACTCAAAAGTCACCATCAACACCATCTAGTGACAAGTCTTCGCCCGGTATTGCTGCTCTGCTCCTCTCAGCACATCCTTTGAGTCGACTCAAAAGTCACCATCAACACCATCTAGTGACAAGTCTTCGCCCGGTATTGCTGCTCTGCTCCTCTCAACACATCCTACCCCCTCTCACCTCGCCCACTCTCTTGGACACGTGGTAACCGCCGGAGCGCATGAAATCAACCATTGCGTCGGCCCAATCAGGCATCAGGCAATGCAGGCGGCCAACCTGCCATGTGGGTAAGGCGAGGAGAAAGAAGAGAGCTTGTTAGCACAGCCAAAAATCTTGACGCTTTTACTCTCACTCACACTCACTCACTCACTTGCTCACTCACTCGCTCATTAACTCACTCACTCACTCATTCATAGTGTTCTCATCTCATCCTTACAGGCCACATGTGCACCTGCACGTACACTCGTTGCATCTTCAATGAACTTCACTGTGCTTTATCATGGAATGCCATCTTAATGGCTGACATGCGCAGTTGCACACGCCCTATCTTTGAGTCACCTTGGGAGTACCCACACACACTCTTTCACTTGCAAACGTACATTCATTGCGTCTTCTGTTGACTGTGTCTTATCATGGAATGCCATCTTAATGGCTGACATGCGCAGCTACACACACTCTCTTTCTCACGCCCACTTGGACCACCAGTGCACAGTATGGCACATGCACTACTGGTAGCGCTACGGGTAAACGTACATTCATTGCGTCTTCAGTTGACTGGGTCTTATCATGGAATGCCATCTTAATTGCTGACATGCGCAGCTGCACACTCTTCAGCAGAGCTACCTGCGAGCATTCCCAAGGGCCGTCACACACACGCATAGAAACACACATAGTCACACAGGAAAACACAAGAAGAACACAGACATGGAAAGACAGGCACGCAGTGAGCTCTCATGTCACACAGCTGGTGCCCCATCTACCAGGCTAAGCATTCCTGAGCAAAGCTCTACCATACATACCTGCGAGTACTCCCAGGAGCGCTAGCATACAAGGCAGCAGGGCCGGACGGCCACCTAGGTGTTGCTGCCAGAACTGCAAGCAGAGGAGACGGGAAGGAAATGACAGGAAATAGCATTAGTCCATCTCGAAGGGAAGGCGGGAGGGAGGGCTGGTTGGCCCCCTAGGTGTTGCCACCAGAAATGAAAGGGACGGGAAAGAGAGCAACGAGGTAGCAGCATTAGTTCGCCTGAACAGCTAGGATTTCGAGCAGTGAGGGCTAAGGGCGTTACCAGGCTAATGTGCAGGAGAAAAGAGCAGGGGGAGGAGATTGGTACCAAATTCATTCAGGTGTTAGCCGGTGCAGGCAGTACCTGGTGCAGGAAAAAACCGGTCCAGACAGTACCTGATTCAGTTCAATAAATACTAGTGCAGGCAGCATTACTTAGTGCAGGTGGTACCTGGTGCAGGCAGTACCTGGTGCAGGCAGTACCTGGTGCAGGCAGTACCTACCTGGTATAAGTGCTCCCTCTTGGCATCCACGGAGAAGGACTGGATTCCCCGCTCTGCCATCACACGTAGTGGTGGGATGGTGGGATGGCGGAGAGACAGACAGTAAGCACATGCAGTGAGAAGGACTGCACTCCCCGCTCTGCCATCACATCACACGTGGTGGTGGGATGGTGGGATGGTGGGATGGCGGAGAGACAGACAGTAAGCACATGCAGTGAGAAGGACTGCATTCCCCGCTCTGCCATCACACGTGGTGGTGGGATGGTGGGATGGTGGAGAGAAACAGAGGAAATGTTATGAACAACTGCCTCTGGAGAGAAAGAGAGGAACAGTACAATGTGAGGGATGATGAGGCACCAATGCTTTGACAATAGAACAAGAATAATCATGATAACAAAATAATAATAATCATAATAAAAACTTTGGACTCACCCTTGGTGGTGCCTGAGAAGCCCCAGCCCAGAGTGTCCACCGCCCATGGCTCTGCTCCGTGCTGCTGGAACAAGACAGTGCCAGCAAGCCACCCAATCAGCACACCACTGAAACCCCTTTCCTCACCCTTGGTGGTGTCGGAGAAGCCCCAGCCCAGAGAGTCCACTGCCCATGGCTCTGCTTCATGGTGCTGCGGCATAAGATGAGCAGCAAACCACCCTATCAAGCACACCACTGAAACCCCTTTCCTCACCCTTGGTGGTGTCGGAGAAGTCCCAGCCCAGAGAGTCCACTGCCCATGGCTCTGCTTCATGGTGCTGCGGCATAAGATGAGCAGCAAACCACCCTATCAAGCACACCACTGAAACCCCTTTCCTCACCCTTGGTGGTGTCGGAGAAGCCCCAGCCCAGAGAGTCCACTGCCCATGGCTCTGCTTCATGGTGCTGCGGCATAAGATGAGCAGCAAACCACCCTATCAAGCACACCACTGAAACCCCTTTCCTCACCCTTGGTGGTGTCGGAGAAGCCCCAGCCCAGAGAGTCCACTGCCCATGGCTCTGCTTCATGGTGCTGCGGCATAAGATGAGCAGCAAACCACCCTATCAAGCACACCACTGAAACCCCTTTCCTCACCCTTGGTGGTGTCGGAGAAGTCCCAGCCCAGAGAGTCCACTGCCCATGGCTCTGCTTCATGGTGCTGCGGCATAAGATGAGCAGCAAACCACCCTATCAAGCACACCACTGAAACCCCTTTCCTCACCCTTGGTGGTGTCGGAGAAGCCCCAGCCCAGAGAGTCCACTGCCCATGGCTCTGCTTCATGGTGCTGCGGCATAAGATGAGCAGCAAACCACCCTATCAAGCACACCACTGAAACCCCTTTCCTCACCCTTGGTGGTGTCGGAGAAGCCCCAGCCCAGAGAGTCCACTGCCCATGGCTCTGCTTCATGGTGCTGCGGCATAAGATGAGCAGCAAACCACCCTATCAAGCACACCACTGAAACCCCTTTCCTCACCCTTGGTGGTGTCGGAGAAGCCCCAGCCCAGAGAGTCCACTGCCCATGGCTCTGCTTCATGGTGCTGCGGCATAAGATGAGCAGCAAACCACCCTATCAAGCACACCACTGAAACCCCTTTCCTCACCCTTGGTGGTGTCGGAGAAGCCCCAGCCCAGAGAGTCCACTGCCCATGGCTCTGCTTCATGGTGCTGCGGCATAAGATGAGCAGCAAACCACCCTATCAAGCACACCACTGAAACCCCTTTCCTCACCCTTGGTGGTGTCGGAGAAGCCCCAGCCCAGAGAGTCCACTGCCCATGGCTCTGCTTCATGGTGCTGCGGCATAAGATGAGCAGCAAACCACCCTATCAAGCACACCACTGAAACCCCTTTCCTCACCCTTGGTGGTGTCTGAGAAGCCCCAGCCCAGAGTGTCCACCGCCCATGGCTCCGCTCCCCCCTCCTCCAGGCGCTGATACACCCGCCGCCACTCCAGGCATGAGCTGGCAGCAGGGGCGGGAAGGCGGTGGGGGAAAGGAGTGAAAGACCATGAAAGGTCTTGACTGGGATACAATGCTCCTCCCTCTTCCAGGCGCCCATGGACCCGCCGCCACTCGAGGCATGAGCTGCATGGGAGGAGTTGACTTTTGAGTCGACTAAAAATGAATTTTGACTTTTGAGTCGACTCAAAAGTCATCCAGGCGCCCATACACCCGCCGCCACTTCAGGCATGAGCTGCACGGGAGGAGAAGGGGCGGGAAGGGGGGGACGAAGGTAGGAGGACCGGGGTAAAGGTGGGGAGAGTAACGGAGACTCGCTCCTCTCCTCCCTCCTCCAGTCGCTCATACATCCGCCGCCACTCCAGGCATGAGCTGCACGGGAGGGGAAGGGAAGGGGAGGTGGATGGAGGGAGGAGAGGAGTGGGGAATAGCCTACTGATGAGTCTCAATGATCCTCCCTCCTCCAGACGCTGATAGACCCTCATGGTCCTCATGACCCTCATGGTCCTCACCTCATGACCCTCATAGACTTCACTGAAACGCACCTGGCCTCACTGGCTTTACTGACACGTCAGAAACGGATCTCATTGGATCAGTTGACTCGTCCGAATTCGGTCTCAAGAACTCGACTGACCTGTCAAATCCGTGGAAGAGCAGGATGGGGACGGCTGTCTGGCCGGCGTTTTTTGGCACGATGCAGCCGCTCATGATTGGTTCTGAAGCAAGGTTGGTCTGGGTGGCAGGGGAGGGGAGGGGTGGGGAGGAGTGGAGGGGTGGGGAGGAGCGGAGCGGAGGCGGAGGAGAGAGGAGGAAGGGAAGGGAGGGAGGAAATCAGGGAAAAGGAGGGGAAAGCAAAGGCAGAGAGAAAGGGGGAAGGAAGGGTAAGGAGAGAACAGAGGGGAAGGAAGAGGTTATGAGGTCAGCAAGGGAGGGGTTGGAAGTGACATGGAAGAAGTTATAAGATGTAAACTGAGAATGGATCTCGACGGCATACATCCGATGGAATCGATCGTATGCCTTCTCCTATGCGTCCAATCCATTCCACTACCTCCCCACACCTGCAATCTGTCTCGTCACCTGCATCATCAACATCATCTATACCTCTCCTCACCTGCGGCAATCTTCACAGCCACCTCCTCTCACCTGCACCAGTGCCTACAGCTCCCCTATGCAGCAATCCTTAGAAATATTTACGCCAATACCTCCCCCCACCTGAAGCAATCCGTAGGAGCATCGACGCACTCACCTGTACTGGCAGCCTCTGAACGCGCCGTGCCAGCTGGCGAGCCGCCTCCTCTTCAAGCTCCGTCACTTGCGGCGGCAGAAACGCCGGAAATTCCGTGGTTTCCTCTCGTGGTTCGATGGACGGAGACGTGGCAACGCCATTGCCGCTGCGCGCCTCGGACTCCAAGCTTGCTGACACGCTCACTCTCCTGTAGCCGCTATTTCTGTTAACTCTGTAATTTATGTTTGTACCCTTATTTCTGTGAGCATGGCTTATGCTAAGCGGATGGGGAGCCAATAACGGAGATATCTGAATTGGTGACTGTAACGAAGCCCGACGAGACCCGCCATGCGCGTCTTGTCGCACGGCGAGCCTGCTCGTAACGGCAGCCTGCGAGTACGAAGCAATCGCAGCCATAGTAAAAGGCCTCTAAACAGCGTGTTTTAGCACCTGACGATTGAGCGACTCGAGACTGTCAGCAATGCATCAGGGAGTCAGATTTAGTAGCGGTGGAGAATCTGTTTGTGCTATATTTTTTCTTCAAGGCATCCCACGCTACCGAGCTTTATCGAAGCGAAGCGAATGCAACCGAAGACAACTGAGATGACTTTCCTGATCACTACACAGCGACAAGGACGATGCACTTCGACAGGTGACAATGCCGAGGGATGACTTGATTGGTACTATGGAATAAGCCGCTCATCACTCGCCACGTCAATTGCATTATCGGCAACACCAGGGCCGCTTTTCTTCGCAAAAATCACAGCTTCACCGTCTGAACCCAGCAATTCATGTAGTACTGAACCCAAATTTAAAAACTGCAACGACCCGCGAGGTTTTTGATGCTGGGTGGTACTTCTGTATTCTGAGTTCAGCATCACGTTTATGTTCCGAGTGCGCGTGAAAAAAACCTGACTGATGGTGAACTTCACACAACGAACGGAGGCAGAACACGCTGTACCCTCCCTGCGAGGCTTCATTCTACACGGCAGCACGCAATTCCGCCGAGGTGGGTGAGAGCAATCTCTCTCTCCAATCCGCTACGTTCCCGCGCAGCTTTAGGAGAGCCACTCATCCCTTCAGAATGTCGCCGCCACCGCAGCAGACTTGCGTGCTCCTGGTGAGCAAAAGCACAACAAACATCCACTACGTTTCAGTGCGTTTCAATGCGTTTCCACACGGTAAACGGGGAATGTTTAACACTAACGCTCTAGATCGCTTCGCACCGAACACGACATTGATCGTCAGTCTCTGTTCCCCACAAACCGCAGCTCTATCAGTTCTCTCCACTAACCTCCCAATTCACTTCCAGAATCTGGATTTCTCCCTCATGCACAGCCGACTCCTTTTTCAGCTTCAACTTCCTCCTCCATTCCGCTGTCTTTTATTCATGTCCCCCCGTGAACCAGTGCCGAAGCAGAATTTTCCGTGAACGATGCGCGTTTTTGCTCTGGATTGCTAGGCTGGTTCCACGTTGCCCACTACGCCTCGTTCTCGTTGCTGGTTGCTGTTCCTCATGGCGACTTCCAGTACCTTAAAAGAGCTGGTCCGCGTTTCTCATCCTCGACCTCTAGCTTCGCAACGCCCTAGCTTGGTTCACAATCACAACGCTCTAGTCTGCTTGACTCATAACCACAATTCTCCCAAAACATATCATGTATCGCTGTCGCATCGGCACGGCTTGAAAATTGGAACAACTAGAAAGGTTTCAAAGAATTTATCCTTTGTTCAAGCGACAGCATCGCGTGTGAGGTGCCACGTAGCGATTCCTGCGGACGTGAGCTCCGACAACGGCTCTTCAACTTCTGCCAAATCTCGTCGGAATCCATCAGTCATCGACGCCGATGATTCACATTCCCTCGCCGGGGGTTTCGCCGTGCCAGCTCACGAAACAGATGGACTCGTTGCCGGTTCGGTCCATGTGTATGGCGAAAAGCTCGAATTCAAAGGCGGAAGGCTGGCAGGAGGAAGCGCGGGAAGCAACCCGCGGGGACCTCGATCGCACGAGGAGATTCGCGAGCGGATAGCGTTGGAAAGGGCACGGCGGCGCGCAACGGACCGGCAATCTACCGCTCTCGTCCGCGCGCTGACGTGGGCTCTGCGAGGCGTGGATGACGTGGCAGCGGTGGATGCGGTTATGGCTGTCGCGGAGGAGGAAGGCGAGGAGGTGAACGCGCGAGTGGTATCTTCCGTGCTGCAAAAACTCGGCATTGAACGCCGAGTTGGTGCTGTGCTGGCGGTTTTCCATTGGCTGCAGCGTGCTTCTGGTTCCGAGACTGTCAGAAGCGGCACTGCAAAAACCGGTACGCCTGACTTTGAAAAAAACAGTCACGCACAGGAACAAGCAGTTTTTGAACAAGAGGAAGGAAGAAAAAGAGAGACTGAGGGGAGATGGAAGGGACTTTCTGAGCCGAATGTGTACACGTACAATAGCTTGTTAGGAGCACTAAAAGCCAGCGGGGAATGGACACGGATGGAGGGTGTAGTGGAGTGGATGTCAGCCAATGGCGTGGCGCCAGATGTCGTCACTTTGAATACTCTCCTGTCAGCTTTGGAAACTCAAGGCAAGGACGAAGCAGCGTGGAACCTTCTCACAAAATTCGGCATTCAGTACTCGTTTCACAAGCCACGGCGGACCGCTGATGCTCAAAGCAAGCCGTTAGAGAGCAAAGCTTCAGAGAACAAGAAGCACGATCCGAATCCGCAGAGCAATTTGCACGAGCCGACTCCCCATAGCACGCTACGCGATGCCGCAACGGTCCCGCAGCATCTAGTGGCCGCGTCCGCGCCCACCAGGGCCGCGGAGTCCGTGGAGGGATGGTGTGTGCGGCCGGACCTGTTCACTGTGCGCACCGTGCTGCCTGTGTGCCGCAGAGGACGGGTGGTGGAACGAGCGCTGGCATTGTACTCTCTGGCTCTGGAGTCAACGGGCCCTGCTAGTGGCAGCGGTAGCAGTAGCAGCGGCAGCAGCAGCAGGAGTGAGGGGAGCAGCAGAAATGTAGCCAGAGGAAGTGAGCGGAGTGGGAACTCCCGGCAGCAGCAGCAGCATCGGGAGGTGGCAGCTGCGTTGAGGTTTGCTTGTAACGAGGAGATGAAGCAAATAGTTGCTGCACTGGAGCGACAGGTGGACGGAAACCGTCAAGCAGACGGAAACTGGCAGGCAGACGTTCACGTGCAGGCAGGGAAGGCCGAACAGACAAGGACCGGTAGGGCAGCTGCAATGGCTGCCACTACAATGAAGGGGATAGCCGTAGGCGCAGTTGTAGAGGCAGCGTCAGGTGTGGGGGGGAGAGAGGGAGGAGCAGGGCGAAATGATGTAGCTGCTACTGGTGTAACAGCGACAACGGTCGGAGTAGCAGCGGTTGCCGGCAAAACAGCTGCAGCTGGGGCCTCCAGGCGCGATTCTGCTGTTGTGATAGATGAGGGAAAAGAACAGGAGGAACAGGAGGAGCGGGAGGAGCGGGAGGGGGAGGAAGCGGAGGAGGAGCAGGAGGAACAGGAGGAGGAGGAGCAGGAGCACGGACAAGGGCAAAGAGCAGGGAGTAAAGGGGCAGGGGATGGCACGATGAGGCACGACAAGGCAGGTACTTCTAGAGTGCTGTGGCTGCTGGATCAGATGGAAAGGGTGGGGATAGAGGCGGATGCGGACACGTACCGTTTGGCCCTGCACGCTTGCTGCCTCGACGACCTCGTGGGCCATGCTAAGCCCGTGGGCATGGGCAGTCCTAAGGGTGCAGGTATGGGTCACCGTAGGCATGGGCATGGGCACGGGCACGGGCATGGGCATGGGCACGGGCAAGGAACTTGCAGGCAGCGGGAAATCCGCACTCTCTTTGCTGCCATGCGCAGCCATGGGTTCGTCCCTGGTCTGAACACGTGTCACGAGGTGATTGGCGCCCTTGGCAGGGCGAAAAAGTGGTGGGCAGCACTGGAAGTTCTCGAGTCGATGAAAACTCAGGGGCCTGCGCCGACCGCTGCCACAGAAAGGCTCATCCGCGGGCACTTTAACATTTTGCTGACAGCTGCCCGGAAGCGCGGGCTATGGAGGTGGGCTCTTTCTCTTCTCGCCAAGATGGAGTCTGCAGGGCTCCCACCAGACGCCTTTGCATGGCGCACGGCGCTCGTAACCTGTGCAAAGGCTAACGAAACTGCTTCCGCTATCAAAGTTTTCGAGGATATGGTGGAGACGGGGGTCCGGGCGAATGCAGTGGCGTACGGCGCTTTGCTAAGTGCGCTGGAGAAAGGGGATTTGTTGGAACCAGCGGAGGCGGTGTGGGGGCATATGAGGAAGATGGGTGTTGAGCCGAACAGGCAGGCATACACTACTATGATTGTTGCGCTGGGGAAGAGAGGGGAGTACGGGCGAGCTGCAGCCCTGTTTGAGGAGCTTCAAGGGACGGCTAGCAGTGGCAGCAGCAGCAGCATCAGTGGTGGGAGCAGCAGTAGCGAGGCTGCTCTGTCCCAGCAGGGGGAAGCAGGGGAGGAGCTGGTTGCTGTTCGGGTGCACAGCAGGCAGGATGGAACACCAGCACCAGTCGCTGCTCACAGAGAACGCCACCTGGGTGCTGACGTGGCGGCATTCAATGCGATGGTGACGGCTTGTGCACATGCTGGAGAAGGGCTGAGGGCGCTGGACTGGCTGCAGAAGGTTAGTAGTGAATTTTGTTCTTGTTTTCCCCTTCAGTCTACCGTACTCCAAATTATCCAAATGCTGGAGAAGGGCCCGCTGAACTGGCTTATGAGAATTCTCAAAAGTAAAATCCACATAGATGAACTGGCTGCAAAAGGCAAGTGAAAATGTTGTTCCTGGTTTTCTTCATCACTGAATGTTTCTCCCCATCCTCATCACTTCCCCAAGTGCCATTTCATCCCCGCACTTCATTATTGCACGGCCCTTGTGTCACATAAGGAGGTGACCCATGTGTGCCCTCACTTCATGGAAGATGTTACTCACTTCATGGAAGATGTTTCAGTGATGTCGCTCCCTCCCAACCCAATTGCCAATTCACTGCCCACTGCCCCCTTTCAACCAGCATCCAACAGTGCATGCGCTGACCATGTCCGGTTTGAATCATATTCCATGCTTTTTTTTCTTCTTCCTCAAATTTCCTTTTACAGATGGAGGTATCATCTGCCACTCCACCAAACGCCACCACCTACCAGCAAGCTGCTATCGCCCTGGCTGATGCCAGTCACTGGGAGGCCGCCCTGCCCCTTATTCCACGAGCACGCTCTCGGGGAATTGAGCCCACACCTTTGATGTTTGAGGTGGTGCAGCGAGCTTGTGCCGCCAATGGGGTGGTTTTCGCATCACAGTTGGCAGTTGTTTCAAACCCTCGCGCAGATTTGGTTGGCGGTGCGAAGAGTTGATGCTAGCAAGGAACCCGTGGATGCTGCTTTGCAGTTGAGAACATGAAGTCAAGCTTTATTAGAGATATTGCAAATACACTCTGCTTGACCTTTCTCTCCCAATATCAATGTGTTCTCAACGATTTATTATAGCGAGAATTCGCCTTTCGCCAAACAGAAGAAGTGACTGAAAGGTTCATTCGACTGGTGGAATTGCACGATCGCGTACAGGCCCGCCTGCCACCGCTCGCTTTGGACAGGTGCACACCAGCTATTGCTGAGCTGGACAGTCCCTAGGCCAATCGCCTTGCCGCACAAAGGAACGTCGCTCAAAACCTCGATATTTGTTGTCGAGTTTCGGGTTTGACACAACAAGCGGTGACAAGCAGTCGCCGTAGGTGTCGGTCGGTAGCTGATCCAGTTACCTCTGTCGCTTTCCCGTAGAGCGGTGCCTAACCGACCGTCTGCGACTACATACGATGGAGTGCCTTGCGAAAGCGACACTTCTCGTGTTCATCCAGTTCGGGTTTTCCGTTGGCCAATCAAAACACAGTAGTTGCTCTCTCTCGAAGTTTTCGTCCGCCGATGTGACAGTCCGCCACACTCCGCCGTTCCGCCATTCTGCCAAGGCTTCCCTTCTTCGCATGCTCCGCCCCGCGCATCCCAGATTCGTTCCGCGTCCACCCAACAAGAACCAGACAACCCCTAGGCCGCGATGGTTTTGGTTGGTTGGTTGGCCATGCCATGGCCAAGTCTCTCCGTCTGTTCGTCGTTTCGATGAGATGGGATGGGAGATGGATCATGGATGGTGTGCGGGGGGCGGGGAGGAGTGGGGGGGTGGTCTGGATGGTTGTGTTGGTGTGCGTTCTCCGACCATCCCTCAGGGTTCCGTGAAGAATAGTCTGAAAATACGTCAGTCACGACTCACCTCACTGGACCACCTCAGAAGATTTGAGAGAAGAGAGCAGAGTAGACAGAATGGAACCCTGCACGATGCTTCTTTGTGGTTAGGAGGTTCTTCCACTGCCATTCACCCTGCACCGCTTTTCCCTGGCCTTGCCTACACGGCTACGGACTCGACGTTCTGAAAAGAAAGTGTATCTAACGAGCAAAATGGTTCTCCTAACCTAGCCTTTCAGTTCTTAGTAGTTACTGCCAGCTTCGACTGTAGTTGACGGACTGAATCAGACAGGCAGTATCAGTCAAGGTCCTGACGGACTCGAGCCCTATGGCGATTGCGGTTTCTCAAATCAGAAAGGTCGCCGCGGCAGTAGCGGATGAGCAATGGGGCGACGACCCTCCGCCGCTGAATTCCTACTTACCTCCTTACGCCCCGCCTCCCACCCCCGCCCTAACGTCCAAATCGGTATTTTCTCCCAGCATACCGCAACGAAGCTTCCCTCCTCCGCTAATGTCAGAACTCGCGTTCTCTCCTCGCTCCCGCAACTCCGACGTTTTCCCTCCGGCGTTCCTCGAAAGGCAGTCAACCACGACGAGCTCCGTCAAGACCGCTCAGAACTCCGAAGAACCGCAATCGGAACTGCCGCTTCTCCTTTTGCGGCCAGACCCTAACGACGCTGAGCAGATGAACGAGGACCGGCAACTGTGCGACACGGTGCGAGCAATGCAGCTCCAGCGATTCCTCGACGACTGCCTTGCGAGCGCCGTCGCGTCGCAGACGCCAATCGTCGGTAGCACTTCACACCCCGCTCCGCTTCTCCCGGGTCTCCCTCCCGTCGCATTCAGCACGTCCAGCTGTAACAGCGAGCCGTCGGATGGCAGCCGCGTTTCGCTTCATTCGCCGTCGCTGTCGCACGCGCCGTCGCAGGCGCCGTCGCAAGCGTCGTCCAGGGAGAAACAGAAGCAGGGTGGCGATTCCCGGCCGGTGTCGCCACGTCATGCGCACGGCGAGTCGCTCATGGATCAGGTCGACGAAGATTGGATTCGCGCGCAGGCCGCGAAACAAGCCCGCGCGTCTTCCGCCGCAGCAGACGACGGCGGAAACTATGCTTTTAGTGGGGGGAATGGCGCTAGTGGGGAAACCGAAGCGAATGAAACGACCAGGGAGAAAGAGGAGGGCGTAGCAGGTCAATCCACGTGTCATAGAAAGGAAGTCTCTGGGAATCCTGGGCACGAGAGGCCCAGCCATGGCAGTCGCGCGAGCAGCATAAGTAGCGGAGGAGTCGGAGCACTAGATTGGGTAGCAGGCAGCAGTATGAACGCGTCTAGTAACAAGTCTTCCCCCGGACTTCCCGGGGATGACTCTCAGCATCCCGCCATTCCCCCCTCCGCCCCCGCCTCCGCCCTCTATCGCGAAAAGCCCTCCGCTCCCCCCGCGTTCGCCTTTCCCCAGGCGCAGCCTTCCCCGGGAAACGCCGCTGGTGAATTAAAACCGCTCCGCCCACCCCCCGGCGCGTACAGGCGGTCAGTTTCGATGGCTGACGTGGACAAGGGGAAAAGTTACGTGTTAAGCGCTAGGGTAACTGAGCGACAAAGCTCGCTGAAAATGTCGTCGTCGTCGGTTGAAGTTCCAACCCTGAGGCGTTTGGCAGACGTCGCAGGCGACACAGGCAACGTCGCGAGGCCCGAAGACGTGATCTGGAAGAATCTTATCGCGTCCGCTCAGGTACACAACCGCGAGATTTCCGGGCTCCGCGAGGTGTCTTGTAACGCGAACGAGCGAGTTAGAAGCGGCAACAGTGCGTGTGACAGTAGCGAAGGTCTAGGCTCGTTGAGCGCGAAACGGAAACCGGTACCGGTGCTCGAAGGTTTAAAGGAGGTGGAGGAAGAGGGAAATGCTCCCCAGGTAACCCCTCGAGAGGAAGCTTCGCGCGAAATAACACCCCGACCTTCCACTGCTCAAGAAGTTTCCCGCGAGATAACGCCTCGTCCCTCCACTGCTGCTACTGACGTTGCCTCTACCCCAACCACTGACGTTCCTTGGACTCCGACTTTTGAGCGAGACGGGGCCATGCCGCCTCCCACGCCGCAATCGGCGGCGGAGGCAGCGGCGCAGAGGGCCGCGCGGAAGGCGGCGCAGGGGTCCTGCATTCCGCCGAGGGCGCAGTCCCCGCGGAGGCGCAACAGCGGGCTGTTCCGCAAGCAGGGCTCCGGAAGGCTTGATGGGTCGCAGAGACAGGGGTCGGGGAGGCTGGATGGGCCGCAGAGGCAGGGATCGGGGAGGGGGCTGGCGGGACTGGCTTCCGCCGCAGCGGGCGCAGCAGCGGGGGCAGGCGCGGGGGCGGGTAGGAGGAGCATCTCGCGCATGTCTTCCGTTAAGAAATGGCGGGTGCTAAACGCGCTAGTAAAGCAGATGAACGTAGAGGATGCGGAGAACGAGACTGCTGACGACGGGAACGGCGGCGGCGCCGGCGATAGCGGGGGCGGGGGCGGTTTCACGGCGACTGAAACGCATTCCGGGGCGATTAAGTCTGAGTCGGATAAGAGCGGGTGGGGCGCGCCGAGCTTCTCAGGAATGAGCGTTGGGGGGGATACGGAGGGCGGAGGGGGCGGGCAGACAGAGGAATTCAGCGCCCCCTGGAGTTTCGGCAGTATGGGGGATGTAGAGCGGTTCAATAACACCGCAGGGGGCGGGTTCGCGGATTATAGCGTGGCAGCTGCTAGCGTGTGCCAGGTTTCCCCGGCGATTTTCGAGGCGCACTTGCATTTGGCGGAGACCATGGCTAGGGAGGAGATGGAGAGGCAGCAGCAGCAGCAGCAGCAGCAGCAGGAGGGGCGGCATGGCAAGGGGCCAAGAACTCCGAGAACACCGAGAACTCCGAGGGTGGGTGGACGGGGTTTGGTGTGATGCAGTGCGGTTGGATGCAGTGGGTTTGTGGTGGAGGAGGTTTGGTGCAGTGCATTCACTGTTCCCTTTGCCCGTCCGTTTTCTTTTCCTAGCTCCTGCTCTCCTTCCGTGCTTCCCTATCCCCAACCTGCATACCTCATCGTCACTCCTTCAAACTCCTCCCAACCCCCCACATCCTCTCCCTTACACTCTCTTCCTGTTTCTTCCTCATTCTCCCCCTCTCGTCCTCGCTCCCTCAGGGTATGGGCTTCCGCAGCAACTCGCGCAGCAGCTCCCGCCGCCAGCAAAAGAGCAGTAAGTGCTGAGTGTGCATGGCTTGCAGAGAGTATGAGTGAGAGGGTGCATTGCTTCAAGAGAGTAGGAGTGTGAGGGCATGGCGTGCAAAGAGTAGGAGTGTGAGAGCAGCAGCGAATTGCAAACATGCCGGTTTCTCTTCACCTGATTAGAACCTTCTGGAGCCTCTCTTATGACCCTCCATGCACCCCATGACTTCGACCCTCTTTTAACCCACCTTTGACCTCCTTTGACCCACCTGTGACCAACCTTTGACCCTCCTTGATCCTCCGTTGACCTTCCTTGGCCCTACATTTGACCCTCATTTGCCCTCACCATGCATGCGCACCATGGCTTTGACCTTCCTTTGACCCTCCTTTGACCCTCCTTGACGCCTTTGACCCATTTAACCTCCTCCGACCCTCCTTTGACCCTCACTTGTCCCTCACCATCCAAGCATCCACCCAACTACTCCGCCCCTCCTCTGGCAATGTGCTGTGCACTCAACTCTTTCACTCTACGCTCTCCAACCTCTCCCTTTTTTCCTCCAAATGCTCCCATCATCTTCACACCCATCTCCATTACTGCTCCCACTACCCCCAGCCTGGGTCCTGGGAACCCCACCACGTGTCAGTGCGAGCAGCTAAGGTCAATCGCACCATAAGCCACAAGGCTTTTACCTCACCCTTGTGTTATTCCCGCCTTACCTTCATACACGATCTCCCTTCGATCCCTGTCCCATCTCTCCAAACCCTACCCCCCAGCCTGGGACCCCCACCATGTGTCAGTGCGGGCAGCCAAGGTCAATCGCATAGCCTGCACTCTACCCTTGTGTCATTTCCGCTTTTGATATCCCCCTTCGTTCCAACCCCCTCCCCATCGCTCCAACCTCCTCCCCCTCCCCTTGTCCCTCCCCCCTTCTGCCTGGGACCCCCACCGCATGTCAGTGTGAGGCGCCAAGGCAAGTGAGCCATCGGCCATGTGCCATGCAACCCACCCTTGTGTTATTCCCTCATCTGCCTTCCAATACCCCCCTCCATCTTTCCTCCCATCCCTGCCACTACCCCACCAGCCTGGGACCCCCACCACGTGTCAGTGCGGGCGGCCAAGGTCAAGAGAGCCATCGGCCACGTGTTCTGTTACCTCCCTCCCCCCCCCTCCTTACCCTCCATTTTCTCCTTTTGTTCCCCCTCCCTATCCCTCCAAACCCCTTCCAGCCTGGGACCCCCACCACGTGTCAGTGCGGGCGGCCAAGGTCAAGCGAGCCATCGGCCACATAGTCACCAACCTATCCTGGGTCATTTCCCCCAGTATCTTCCAGTATCTCATTCGTTTTCCTTCCCTCCCTCCCTCCCTCCCTCATTCTCATTCCCCCCCTCCCTCATTCTCATTCCCCCCCTCACTCATTCTCATTCCCCCCCTCCCTCATTCTCATTCCCCCCCCTCATTCTCATTCCCCCCCTCCCTCTTCCAGCCTGGGACCCCCACCACGTGTCAGTGCGGGCGGCCAAGGTCAAGAGAGCCATCGGCCATGTATTTCGAAAAATCACCGCCAAGCCACTGGGTTTCCTGCGCAAACTGAATCCCGGTGAGCAATTTATCCCCTCACCTCGAAACACCGCAGTTGTTTGTTCCGAGTTTCACCTCCATCCGTGACGCCGGGCCTTTCGCGCAAACTCAATTCCGGTAAGCCTTTTCGGACCACAGTTCAAAACACCTCATATGTGTGCCCAAAATTTCACCGCAAGCTGCTGAGCTTTCTGCGCAAACTCGGCCTCGGAAATCCTTTTCTCCCCATCTTTCCCCTTCGTTTTTGTGGCCATTGTTAGTTTGCATGCTAATGCTGTTCTTCTGTTATGTTCTGCCTCTGGCCTTACTCTCCATGAGCTGATCCCATATGACGCATCGTGTGTACTTGTCCCTCCCGTTGTCGATACTGCTTTATCTTTCGCTCTCGTTTCCTCCCTCATCCCCTCCCTCTCACTTTCCTCCTTATCACATGTCCTGACTTATATATATCCTCTTCCCCTGCGGCCTCCCCTGTGTTGACCAGCGTGCCGGGCTACGTGAATGTGCATTTATGCCTTTCTCAATCAACGCGGTTACAAGTATATTGCCTTGCTTACCTCCATACATAGACATCAAGGCATGGTTTGAAGGTGCCAGCCGTGAGTTCATTTCGTGTCAACTTGCGGACAAAGGACTTTGATTTTGGCGGCATTAGGCAGGCAGAGTCGTTCAGAACTCGTTTGACCGCGATGGCACTCTATAGGGTTGCAATACTTGTAGAGTTGAACTGATACTGGTACCACGGAAAATTCGAAGCAGCCGTGTCGTCAGATACTAGCATTTGATACTGTGTCTGCCTTTTCTGGCCTCTGATTTTGCATGATGGAAAGTACACGGTATCTTAGCCGTTCTTCATGGATTTGCCAAGGATTACGTATTGTTCTTTGTTGTGGCTGTTTGTCTATTGTACATTTGACTTACAAAAAGTTGTTTAGAAGGTGGTAGGTACCTGTTACGGAACGCTACTGGTAACAACCAGGCAACTTACACGCTGGAAAGAGATGAACTGGCACTTGTAGTGCTGTTTTCAGAATACTAGATTAGACTCTGCATCTACTATGTCCTCTACACTATCATATCATACAAAGTACCATAGCTTACATCGCACAACTGTCCCATGCATTACATCGCGGGCTGTGCGGCTTCTGTAAGACTGCTTGTAGAAAACTTGCAGCTTATTCAGGCTTTCTTTGTCTTCCCTGTTCGCGACAGTACTTCAAGTTCATGAGTTATGTGGCAGCAGATATGGGTACTGGTGAAATTATGTACACTGGCGGGCGGGGTAAGGTGATGCGCGCACGGGGCGTGTCTGGTCGCTTTCGATAATCTCCCTGGGTACGGAATTATTCTGGGGGTTCCCTGGTAGTTTCCACGGGGGAATTTCTTTGGGGAGCAAGTGTGGTGAAGCAGGCAATCTGATTCCCTGTGGGTCACCGATGCGGGCGGCGGGAGAAGAGCAGGGCGACGCAGCAGCAGAGGAGGAGCGACCCCAGGAGAGCCTGCAGGGGAGGCAGGGGGAGAGGAGGTATTGATTGGGGGAAAATGATACGAGTGGAGAGTGTATGAGGGAGCGAGAGAATGACAGGTGTAAGGAAGGGAAACAGAAAATCCTATTGGGATGATGGGAGAGGAACGGGGGTGATGCAGCAGCAGAGGGGAATGACATCAGGAGAGCCTGCTGGATGGGGGGAAGGGGGAAGGTGGAAAAAAGTGGAGAGAGTGGGCGACGGAGAGCGGGACAGCGAGAGTCATGGGGGGGCGTAGTTGGGACTCACTGCATGCAGACTCACGGTGTTGCGGAATTGCATTCGCTCCAGCGACGTCAGTCGAGCGTCCATCAGCTGCAGCCGAGCCGCCAGGCTGGCGGTTGACGGCGACGCTGACGTGGCAGCTGGCTGTTGCAATGCTGACGTGGCAGAAGCAGCTGACGGTGGTGGCGGTGCAGGAGGCTGAGTTGGCAGAGATACTTCAGGAATGATGCTGGCACTGTTAGCACCACCATCTGTAGCACCAGCACCTGCTGTAGCTGCTCCTGCAGCGGCAGCAGCTGTAGCGGCGGCAGCAACAACAGTGTGCATAGCTGGCAGTACGCCGTAAGAGGGTGTACTGGTGCCGGCTGTAGCAGCAGATGTAGCAGAAGGGTACGATGGTGGCATGGACGCTGCGAGTGCTCTGTTGTGCTCTCTGCTGCTGCTGCTGCTGGTGCCAGCGACAGTCGTGGTAGGTAGTAACGATGGAGCAGCCTTTGGGGGAACGGGGGAAAGGAGCGAAGGTGTCTTTGAGAGAGGAACGAAAGGAATCCATACGAGTTGTTTTTTGTGAGGCTCCTTGTGCGAGGGAATCTGATGAAAACGATAAGCGTTTGCTGTCCGGCTGAGTGGGTCTCAATGCTTGACCGATAACCACCAATCTATGATCAGACAGGTGGTCAGTGTGGTGTCGCGCAAGACACTGACCACCAAACGCTTGGACGTTTGGACGCTTGGATGATGCGGGTATAGAGACGACTTTGAGGGCGTCAAAAGTAGTCAGTGTGGTGGTGTGCTTGGTCAATTGGACGCCTGGATGATGCCACACTCATATAAACTGTTTAACACCGTGGAAGTGGTTCACCTTGGAAGATGATCTTTCATAAAGGGGAAGATGACGCTTGGATGATGCATGGTCATATTCCCCTTTATGGAAGTCATTAAGCAAGTGGCTCTCACCTGAGGGGACACGTTGAGTCGTTGCAGCAGGGCGTGCAGGCGGGCGGCTTGCTGGCTGCGATGGACGTTGACAGACTCTGAGAAGAACACTCGGTTGCTGTCGTGGATTATGCTGTAGAGGGACCGTGCGTCTCACCTGAGGGGATAGTCGTTGCAGCAGGGCGTGCAGGCGGGCGGCTTGCTGGCTGCGATGGACGTCCACCGACTCTGAGAAGAACACTCGGTTGCTGCTGGTAGCATCAACTGTGGCTCTGAGTGCCGCTCACCTGGGGGGATACGCGTTGCAGCAAGGCGTGCAGGTGAGCGGCCTGCTGGCTGCGATGGACGTTGACAGACTCTGAGAAGAACACTCGGTTGCTGTCGTGGATTATCTCCACGAATGGCTGCATGCCACGTGTCACAGGGTGGGGGACAATGCCATAATTGACAGGGAGGGAAGGGATCGGAATGGACAGATAACGGGAAGATTGTGATGGAAGGAGGGTAAGAGGGAAATACGACGTCTACAACATGATTAACAGGGTTGGGAGGGAAGGGACAGATGATGGGGACGTGCAATGGAAGGAGAGTAGCAGATTGTTTTTCTGGCATGAACATTGCCCTTTGAGACCTCTGATGAATAATCTTTTGAGAATTCTCAAAGGTGACACAGACATTGCCCTTGCCCTTGATCCGCACAGAGTCAGTGCTGCCGCACCGTACCAACATAGATCCCACTGGTGACGTACGTCCCTTCCAGCCTCATGGCTTGCCCTGCAGCAGCTACAGCATCCCAGCTTGATCCGCATAGAGCCAGTGCCACCATACCGCACTGACATAAATCTCACAGAACCGAGTTCTATACCTTGGTAACATACGTCCCTTCCAGCCTCATGGCTCGCCCTGCAGCAGCTACAGCGTCCCGGCTGCTGCCCTTGATTTGCACAAAGCGCCGCCCATTCAGACCCTTGATTCCCACCACCTCCACTGAGATCTGGTGGGCAATACGGACGGGATGGGATGGAATGAGCACTGTGATCCGATGAAGCAATAAGCCCCACCCTTCTCATATGATCGCCCCATCCCCCCTTGATCTGCACAAAGTGGCGCCCGTTCAAGCCCTTGATTCCCACCACCTCCACTGAAATCTGGTGGGCAAGACGGACGGGATGGGATGGCTTTTGAGGCGCCTCAAAAGTCGTCTCTCTACCCGCAATTTTTTAGGCGCCTCAAAACCCATTCAGGCCCTTGATTCCCACCACCTCCACTGAGATCTGGTGGGCAAGACGGACGGGATGGGATGGGATTGAATGGGCACTTGTCATGAGCATGGGGATTGATGAAGCACTACGCCCCACCCTTGATCTGCACAAAGCGTCTCCCGTTCAGACCCTTGATTCCCACCACCTCCAATGAGACCTGACAACATATAAAACAGGTACAAGGAGATTGAAACACAGAGAGACACAGAAACACAAAAACGGAGATAAGCAGTGGAAAAAGCACCACGCCTACCAAACCCCAGCCAAGTGAAAGCTAGTTGGATATGCTACTTCGATGCTGATTGGTTTTGTTCATGCTGCATTTCAGCAAAATGTTCACTTTGATACGGTTTGTTTGTTTGTTTTTTTTTTTTTCGAGGGCGGTTGAAGGTTTCGATGTTCTGATCTGACCTGGTCGTCTTGGAACACCGTGGCTGAGACTTCCATGAACAGCCCTGCCTGGTACCTGCACCCAGCACAAACAGATAAGAGTAAAATGAGTCAGCTTCAAATGGAGATGGAGAAACTTTGGGAGTCAGCTTCAAACACCACCATCGCTGCTGGTAACCTGGTTACCATAAACCTATCACTCACCCAAGCCTCCACAAGCCCTGCCACTGTGGACAGCCGGATAGCAAACTCCACGTGGGGTCAGATTGCCCACATGCTAGATGGGCCACCACCACAGCTGGTTACCTGGTTACCACTGCAGCACTCACCCCAGCCTGACAAGCCCTGCCACTGTGGAGAGTCCGATGTCAAACTCCACTTGCGGCTGAATCACAAAGTCACCCTCTGTTAACGGCTGGAGGGTGTAGGGTGTAAAGCCACAGGCGATTGGGAGAAAGACAACTGGACATCAGGGTTGAGGGGTGTAGCGTTGGGACACAAGCGGAGATAGAGAAGGGGGACTGGGAAAGAGAACGGAAGGACCTGATAACAATCTTCCGTACAAGCACAACACTCAGTGCCACCTCACGAATCAGCACGGCAAATCGGGTTGTTGCAGCAGCGCACGCTAATCCAATCAGTCGATTTTTTAGTCGACTCAAAAATAACCTCACCTCACGAATCAGCACGGCGAATCGGTTGTTGCAGCAGCGCACGCGGATCCAATCGGACTCCCTCACAGGCCCCTCTGGGTGCAGCCCAGGCAAGTAAAAGAAGACGTCCGTGTAGCACAGCTGTCGCCGGTGGTGGGTGGAGGGGTCAACCACCCGTAAAATGTCCTCCTCCGTAACCTGGTGGTGGGGTGGTAAGTGTGCACAGAAAGTCAAAGAGATTCCTATTTGAATACAATCCCTCAAAGGCCCCTGGGGGTGCAGCCCGGGCAGGTAAACGAAGACGTCCGTGTAGCACAGCTGGCGCCGGTGGTGGGTGGAAGGGTCGACCACTCGCAAGATATCCTCCTCCGTAACCTGGGGAGGTGGCGCAAAGAAAGATGAGGACAGGATACTAGCAAGACTCCCTCACAAGCCCTTCTGGGTGCATCCTTAATAGGTATGCTTTTGAGTCGACTCAAAAATAGCCCCTCTGCGTCTAGGTGCATCAGTAAATAGGGGAAAACGTCCGTGAAGCACATCTGGCACCGGTCGTGCTGGTTGGTGGTCGTCCCACACTAACGGAATAATAGTTGAGCCCATTTGCCTTTTGATAGGCACGCATAATGCTCGACATTTGCACTGACTTTCATGCATTACTTGTACAGTCATGCCCTCTATAGCCACTTTGGTAGCACTCCCTTCTGCTGCCCACAGTGATACCTTCTTGTCTCCCAAAATTAGGAAAATTAAGAATAATTCCTTGCCCTGTATAATTCAAGTGTTGCCCTGTATGGTAGGAGTGACATTCTGTTGCCCATGGATGGTTGTAGTGACCTTTTGTTACTCTTCAAGACAAACAGCGAAGCGACACGTCTTTTAATAAATCTCATAACTCGTCTACTCATGCGTACCTAAATGTTCATACTACCCTGTTACCCATGGATGGTACAGTGTTACCTTCTTGTCGCTCTTGAGGACAAACTGTGAGGCGTCGCGGGCGTGGAAGGGGTCAAATTTGTTGACCACTCGCAGCTGTGCACATGAGCACACAAAGAGCAGAGAGATGGGCAAGAAACAGGCAGGGATAGACGTGCATAAGAATGTGTATATTGAGAGTCAACTCAAACATGAATGGGAGGCGTCGCGGGCGTGGAAGGGGTCAAACTTGTTCACCACTCGCAGCTGTCCACATGGGCACAGAAAGAGAAGATGGCCAAAAAACACACACGCACACACACACAGATGAAGGGGCCCATCTCTATTTCCACCGACCGTGACTCGGACTCACAGGACGTGGTGGAGGTGGTGGAGGGGTGCAACGCATGCAGCGCATGCACCTGCAGCCCAGCGAGCAGGTGTGGCTTCACACTGACAGCCCCAGTGATGCCACGTCCTTTCAAACGGCCTCCAGTAGCCACAGCGTGGATCCTTCGCCCACTTCCCTGCTTGCTGTCATGGCGGCCGGCCGCGCTGTTGCCACGCTACTAAGGTAGCAGCGTGGCTGGCCGCCATGGTAGCATTCAGCAGGGAGAGCGAGGGATGCACGCTGTGGCTACTGGAGGCCGTTTGAAAGGACGTGACACCACTGAGGCTGTCGGTGTGAAGCCACACCTGCTCGCTGGGCTGCAAGTGCATGCGCTACACGCCTTGCCCCCCTCCACCACCTCCACCACGTCCTCTGAGTCCGAGTCACAGTCGGAGGAAATAGAGATGGGCCTCGTGCTGCTGCTACTGTTGCAAACGTTTAGGATGTGGCGCGTTGGAGGCTTGCAGATGAAGGGTCTTGGACTTGTTCGGGATGGCGGGCTCATGTACACACAGGTGAGCCTTCAAACTCACATGCGCCGTGGAGAGGAAGGGCTGAATCTGTGTGCGGAAGAGCGGGAAGAGTGTTGCCTCCACTTCCTCTGCTGGTCGTGGCAAGCTGCATGCTTGCAGGTCGGAGAGAACGCGTGACGGCAGGTGCGAGTGCACTCCCCCGTCCTGGCATGTGTGACATCCATAAAGGTGAGCACAGCAGCATTAGCAGAAAATCAATGGCTACATCAACAGCACGCTGCATGCTTGAAGGTCGGAGAGAACTCGTGCTGGCAGGTGCGAGTGCACTCCCCCGTCCTGTTAGGCAATGATGCGAGTGCAGAAGCAGCAATAGCGGCACACTTCAGCGTTGCAGGTTGTACAGAACTTGTGAGAAGAGGTGGGTGCGGGTTCCTTTGTCCTTTTGGGGCAACAGCAATAGAGGAGAGGAACAAAGTATGTAGGTACGGGATGAGGCACAGAATTATGGGAGGGCATGGCATGGCAGGGCAGGGCATGGCAGGGCAGGGCAGGGCAGGGCAGGGCATGGCAGGGCAGGGCAGGGCAGGGCATGGCATGCCTTCATCCTCCACTCACCACAGCAATGCGCAGGTCGAGCCGATGCTGCAGGAGTGGATGCAGTGTGTGCGTTCCCTCCACCACTAGCTGATGGCAGCACAGCGCAACACGGCGTAGCATAGTGTGGAGTTGCAGGGCATGGGATGTGATGGAGTGAAGGGAAGGAAGGGAGGGCCGGCAGGATCCGGTGAGAGGAAATTTAGATGGGGTTTGCTGCAGCTATAGCCGGCGCGCGTGTGTGAATACGGGTCCCAACTGCTGACAGAGAAAGATAATAGAATTAGCCCTCAGTCTTAACTTTTGTACTTGCACTTTTATATCCTATCTTAGTGTAGTACTTTGTGTTGGTTGCGTGTACACCCACATCCCAACCAAACCCAAATGTGATCACCTGAAATCTCAACCCACCAATTGGAGATTCCAGCTGACCCCCCTTGGATTGCCCCCAATTCCCTCCCCATCATTCCTTGCGCATTTCGGATGTTCTTGAAGAGCCTTGAGCTCATTACTAATGCATCAGTTCACGCTCAAGTTCTTACAAAAGATAGGCGGCAACAGGGTCGTGGAATTCATGGTTTGGCGGAAAGATATACTCTGAGAAATCTCAACACACGGCCAACAAGTAGCACAGTCCAAGGTACTATTTTTGAGGCGCCTAAAAAAGGCGCCTCATAAATCATGTAGGACGGCCCAAGGTACTCACCACTCCGCTGCTGGCGCCGCTGCCGCCGTCCCTTGCTCCTGCTGCCGCATCCCACGATGCCTCTACTCCTGCTGCCGCTGCTGCTGCAGATGATTCAGCTGCTGCTGAAACATCAACTCCACGCCCAAGCACTTGCCCATCCCCATGCATGTGCACAGGGCGGTACCCCACCCTCCTCATAGTGCCAAAGTCAAACACTGGGGTGACCGCATTCCGCCCCTCCCGCACGTCCTGCAGCGTGCGGCGCAGCAGCGGCCAATCCACGACCGCCACGTCATCGTAGTTGGTGCCGTCAGCTGTATCGTTGAAGAATGAGTCGAGGGAGAGGAGGTCGCAGGAGAGCAGGCGGGCGAGGTTGCATGCCAGGCTCGTCTTGCCTGAACCGCTGGGTCCCCCTGGTGGGAGGGAAGGGATGGTGGAAAAAAGAAGGGAGAAGGGCAAAGAGCAGACTCGAGGGAGAAGAGACCGCAGGAGAGCAGGCGGGCGAGGTTGCATGCCAGGCTCGTCTTGCCTGAGCCGCTGGGTCCGCCTGGTGGGAGAGAAGGGATGGTGGAGGAAAAGAAGGGAGAAGGGCAAAGAGGTGATGACGGGAAAGGAACGAGTCGAGGGAGAGGAGGTCGCAGGAGAGCAGGCGTGCAAGATTGCAGGCTAGGCTTGTCTTGCCTGAGCCGCTGGGTCCGCCTGGTGGGAGGGACGAGACGGAAGGGGACATATGGGAAGGGAAAGAGCAGACTCGAGGGAGAGGAGGTCGCAGGAGAGCAGGCGGGCAAGATTGCAGGCTAGGCTGGTCTTGCCTGACCCGCTGGGTCTTATTTTGAGGCGCCTCAAAATACACCTCAATGCACGCGGATTTCATACGGAGAGGATTATTACAGCTTGGAAATGTTCGTGTAACTTGCAAAAGTTACTGGTGCGCGCGCGGTTACATCAACGAATTGGTTGACGAAGATCTTCTCGAGGGCTGACTTTGCACCCTGGGTGTACCCCATTTGCTTAGCTGGCCGAGTGACTTGTCACTCTGGGTAGTTGGTTGTACATTTGTAGATCTCGAGGGCAGTTGCTAGCTACTTAGCCTACTTCTGTCCGAACTCTTTCTTTTGTGGATCTGGTAGCTTACTGATGAAGGCTTAGCGGGTTGGAGACCCGTGAGCCGAAACTAGTTTGAGCTGTAAAGATCCTCGTTAGTAAAGGGTTTCTAAGGTTTCTACTGATCGTTTTTCCAGGAAAGAATTTCTGTTTCGTTTCCTTTTGTTGCTTTAAGCGTCTCTCTTTAGAATTGCTGCTCTTCCACTATGAGCGAAGACCCTTGGGACATTGAATGGTTTCCAACTGAAGAGGAAGACGCCGATTCTGAAGAACGCAACTCGTTGAAAAGGCAGCGTAGGAGTGGAAACAAGTCGCGTTCTGCTCGAAAGGCTTCCGGGCAGCGGCAGACCGGCAACAAATTTCCGCAACTGGCGTTAACCTACGAACCGATTCTACGAAGTGAGCAACCACGTGATCCTCCCGCTGGACCGTCGCGAATTCGTCCTACCGTCATGGCGGAACCCACTGACGCGACCCCCATCCAAGAACCTTTCAAGGGATGGCTTGCGACTGCAGTGAAGGATTTCCGGGACGATTTCAGGACTCTGCTTAAGGCGAAATCTAAGCTGAAGAAGATGAAGGAACTCGACGCTGAAGGAACGATTCTGCACAGCATCCGTACCAAAGCGGTCGATTTCCAGACGAAGATTGACTCTGTCAAGGAGAAATCCAAGGCGTCCGTTGCTGAGATCCATTTGGCGAATCAGAAGCGGATTCAGGCAGAGTTTATCGCCTCGAAAGCACTGGAGGTTGAGGAGATCGCGAAGATGGCTAACTCGCGTGTCACGACTCTGGCTACAAGGATGGAGGATTACATACAGGGGCTGAACGCGGATCCTGATTTGGTGGTGTCTGACGCTGCCAAGGAGAAATTTCGTTTACTCAAGGGACGCTGCATCGAGAAAGCCCAATCCGACATCGCTGCTGCCAAGGATGATCTTACCATCCGGGAGTTGGAAAGACAGCGTAAGATAGCTGCTGAGGATTTGAAGAAAGCTGCTGCGTCTGAGGAGG
This sequence comes from Closterium sp. Naga37s-1, assembly GCA_947471745.1. Classification (NCBI taxonomy): domain Eukaryota; kingdom Viridiplantae; phylum Streptophyta; class Zygnematophyceae; order Desmidiales; family Closteriaceae; genus Closterium; species Closterium sp. Naga37s-1. The sequence goes on along the minus strand of CANJKZ010000096.1, from coordinate 5,147,510 downwards.
TGCAGGAGATGGAGTTAGAACCTGCGTTAGAGGAGATTCTCGCGAAGCAGGTTAAGAAGATTGAAGACAAACTTCGCAAGGAAATCACTGCGAAGGTTGAGGCCAGTCTTACGAAGAAGCTGCAGAAGAATCTCTCTCTTAAGGAGCAAGACCCTGCGCAGGCCGCTGCTGCTAATCCGAAGCAGAGGAGTACGGCGGGAAAGCAGAAAAGTCAGGAGAATGGCAACGCTGCACCTGCTGGATCCAAGCCGAGGAGGAAGCGTGGTGGGAAGAAAAAGAATCAGAAGCAGAATTCCAGCACCGACAAAGGCAAGCAGGCGGGAGGCCAAGTCAAATCTGATACGGCCAAGGGACCAAAAAACGGCGGAGGCGGCCCCGAAAAAGGGCCGCGCAAGAAGAACTAACCAGCCATGAGCTGGCCCTCCGTTGGTTTGGACGGCTGACGCCTCGACAAGCTGCGTTGCGCGTCCGTAACCGCGGAGTTCACAACCTCAGCGCCAAAATCTTATCTTCGGATGAGAAGACAGCGTTGGGGTTGGGATTGAAGTTCATCCCCACGCCCACCGTTTCCCTTTCGGCCGGAATTGAGCTTGATCAGCTTTTCCGGCAGATCTCGTTACATTTTTTCTTCAAGGATGCGGACGGTCCACCTAGGGATTCACGGTTTCGTGTGCGTAACCCGATGTGGCTGCCCGATCGGATGGTGATTCCGGAGCAGGTCTTCAAGGACTCGTCGTCTGACTTGTCCGTCTTGTTGAAGGCATCTCGGCCTGACCGACGTCGGAATCTTTCAGCTGGCGTTAGGAAGGCTTTGCGCACCATCGCTGCGGATCGAGACGTGGTGATTAAACCGGCTGACAAGAATGTTGGGATTACGGTGATGGACCGGGGACATTACATTCGGTTGTGCATGGAGCACCTAGGTGACAGCACGACTTACTCCCTGGTCTCTCACAATCCTACCGCTGAAGTCTACCGGAAGCTGCGTGAACTGCATAGCGTTTGGGGCCCTGCTTTTCCCGAAACTTTGTGGAAGTACTTTTTCAATCAGCCGCCTGGAGGATGGAAACCCGCGGCTTTCTACATTTTGCCGAAGCTGCATAAGAAGGATCTCGTGGGACGCCCGATCGCCGCCTCACACTCATGGGTGACTTCTAACGTTAGCCGTTGGCTCGATGCTGAATTACGACCGTGGGTTTTGCAGCAGCAGACATACCTCCGCGATTCCCTCTCGCTACTCTTGAAGCTGGAAGAGACCGCCTTCCCGAAAGGGATCTTCTTAGCCACCTACGACGTTACTGCTCTCTACCCCAGTATCCCATTAAGGAGAGGTATCGACGCAGTGAGTAGCATTCTTCAGAGTGGGAAATATCATAATCACCTCCCGGTCATTGCCCTGCTGGAGTGGGTGATGATGAACTCGATTGTTGAGTTCGACGGCCAATTGTACCTGCAGCGACAAGGGATTGCTATGGGAACTCCTGCAGCAGTATGTTTCGCGGTGCTGTTCATGAGCCGTTTGGACGAGGTGCTGAGACGCAGGTGGTCCGGGACGCAGCCGTTGTGCCACGTGAGATACATCGACGATGGCTTCATTGTTTGGCCAGGTTCTCGGAACGAGTTGGAGTGTTACCTCAGTACCTTCAACGAATTGGATCCCAACATCAAGTTGACGTGGCACATCTCGGACTCCTCGGCAGACTTTCTTGACATGGTCATCTTCAAAGGACCACGTTTTGCCGAGAAGGGTAACTTGGATCTGAAGACTTTTCAGAAACCCATGAACAGGAGAGCAGGCGGGCAAGATTGCAGGCTAGGCTGGTCTTGCCTGACCCGCTGGGTCTGCCTGGTGGAAGGGAAGGGAAGAGAGGAAAGTAAACGAAGGAAAAGAGTGGTTTCGAGGGAGAGGTCGCAGGAGAGCAGACGGGCGAGGTTTAATGTCAAGCTGGTCTTGCCCGAGCCACTGGGCCCTCTTTGGGTACAAGGAAGAGTCGGCAAAAGAGGGGGGAGAAGGGACGGGGAAATGAAGGAAGAAAAAGAATGGGTTCAAGGGAGGGGAGGTGGCGGGAGAGCAGGCGAGCGAGGTTGCAGGCCAGCCGGTCTTGACGATAAGGGAGGGAAGGGACGGGGAAGATGGAGGAAGGGAAACGAGTTGATAGAACCCCCGGAGGGCAGGCATTGAAGGTTGCTGAGTGGATTCGCACTACGACTGGAGCTTCAAGACGCGACATACCACCCAGGGAGAGAAGAGAGCGAGAGTCGAGAGCAAGAGCAGACAGCAGAGAGCAGAGTGCAGTAGGGGGGACTTACCAATTCCCACTATGACTGGAGGGCCGTTGCTGCGGAGCAGTTTCTGCATGAGAGCGAGAAAGGGCGACAGAGTTACATGAAGGAGAGGTGAGCTTGAAAAGGTGAGAGGCAAGTGAAGCCTGATCTCAACGAGAGGCAGAGCAGCTCAATCACTAACACTTCAAAACCTCTCAACCCTTCAAAAAGCACAAACACCAGGTGATTTGAGACGGCTTTGAAACTCGGCCTACTCGAGACTCGAGTCAGCTTTAGATCGAGTCGAGAGTCTCTAGTGAGTCCTCTTAGTCCTCACCTGCACGGCCATCACAGCCAGGCTGAGCCCTCTGTCGAAGTTGAACTGTTTGAGAATGAGGTCAAACCGAGGCCAAACCGAACCCTCTGTGATGCTGACGCCGATGCTGCTGCTGCTGCTGGTGCTGTCGATGCTGATGCTGCTGTTGACTACACCAAACATTTGGACAGCTCACCTGCACGGCCATCACAGCCAGGCTGAGCCCTCTGTCGAAGTTGAACTGCTCTCGCTTGGGAATGAGGTCGAACCGCGCCCTCTGTGATGCCGATGCCGAAGCTGCCGTTGCTGCTGGTGCTGCTGTTGCCAGACCTTGCCTTTCCATTCCAGATGCCACGCCACTCATTTCCTCTTCCACATCTCCCTTCCGCTCTGCCACGCCTCCCCTCTCTTGCACTCCTGGTCCCTCCCTTTCTCCAATTCTCCTCGCAGCCCCTTCCTCTGCCATTCCTCCTCCCTCCTGTGCTCTCTGCACCACCGTCTGCTGCTGCTCTGTGCCCTGTTGGTTACCGCCACGCTCTTGACTGCCCAGTCCTAGCTGGATTCTCTGCTGCTGGCTTGTCTGCTGCTGCTGCCTGTCGCTACCACCAGCAGCAGCAGGTAGAAGCTCCCTCGGCGCGAGAGGGGACGTTGCAAGCGTGGAGGTCGATTGATACACACCCTCGTCACCTGCTACCCCCATCCCCTCTTGCGCAGCAGTTGCGCTAGCAGCAGCGGCACTTGAAGGGGCTTCAGCTTCAGCTTCAGCTTCAGCTTCACCGCCAGCCATGGCTTGCTGGATGATCTGCGTGTGCATGAGACCTACCGAGTCCGCCAGCCCTGTGAGACCCCATGATGCCGGGGCAGCCATGGCTGCTGCTTCACTCGCCCGAGTGGGCGACCGGGTCCACGGCTCCTGCTCTTCCACCACCCCGTGCTCCTCCACCAATCCCCTCTGCACCCCTTCCCCTTCCAGACCTCTCTCCTCCACCCCTCCCTCCTCCCCACCACTGATACCGCTGCTACCAGCACCACCACCAACGGCAGGTCTACCTCCCCGGGATGAGCCTGGCGAGCCGACGTTGATGGCTCGTGGGCGCACAGGGAGAGGGGCAGAGGCAGCCGAGAGGGCTGCGGAGATGCGTGCAGGGAGAGGGGACTGGGAGGGAGGTGGTGAGACGGTGGAGGGGAAACGGGACTGGGGTGGAGGTGGTGATGCGGTGGAGGGGAGTTGGGATTGGTATGGAGGTGAAGGAATGTCAGAGTGGGATAGAGGAGGGGATTGAGAAGGAAAAGGAGGAGGGGTCGGTTGAGATTGGGTGGGTTCGGGTGTGGTGGAGAGGGGAGGTTGGGAGGAGGGGATGGAGAGGAAGGAGGAGGAGGAGGGAGAGGAGGTGAGGGACTCTAGCTGGTCGGACTCGAAGCGAACCCAGGAGGAGGAGAGGGGCGGGGTGGGCAGTCGAGGTGCGCCTGGGGAGACAAAGGGGAAGCATGTAACAGGGGGGAGGTGGGAGAGTATGGGGCGGAGGGGTTAGTAATGAGGAATGTCGTTGTCGGGAATGAACGATCAGCCAGGAGGAGGAGAGAGGAGGCGTGGGTAGATGGGTGGCGCCTCACATAGGGAAGCAGGAGGGGACGGGGACGAGAGCAGGGTTTCCCCGGGTGGAATTATGGGGTGGCGAAGTGTTTCATTCAAACACTAGTTCAGATTTCTATTAATGTTGTAAAGTTCACTAATGATCGTCTGCGAGCACGCAAAGCAACAATGGCACTGGCAAGTCAAGTCACGCATATAGAACATATGATCATCCAACCAACATGATGCAAGACCGTGCATGTCAAGTAGGATGTATGCTGAATCTGTTTTTTGAGAACTCTCAAAAGACGAATTCAACATCATGCAGGGCCATGCGTGTCATGTGGCAAGTCAATGCATACCAACATGGCGCATAACGATGTCAACATAAGCGTCCGTGACCCACGGTCCCTCCAATCGCAGTGCGGCTGCTGCTGTGAGCACCATCTGTTGTCGCATGGTGGTGGAATCAAGGCACACAGGCAGAATGTGTTTTGGCAAGTTGTAGGCCTGCTGCTTATATGAGCCCCGTCTGCTTTTGAGGCGCCTCAAAAGTTGGCAAGTTGTAGAACTGCTGCTTATATGAGCCCCGTCTGCTTTTGAGGCGCCTCAAAAGTTGGCAAGTTGTAGAACTGCTGCTTATATGAGCCCCGTCTGCTTTTGAGGCGCCTCAAAAGTTGGCAAGTTGTAGAACTGCTGCTTATATGAGCCCCGTCTGCTTTTGAGGCGCCTCAAAAGTTGGCAAGTTGTAGAACTGCTGCTTATATGAGCCCCGTCTGCTTTTGAGGCGCCTCAAAAGTTGGCAAGTTGTAGAACTGCTGCTTATATGAGCCCCGTCTGCTTTTGAGGCGCCTCAAAAGTTGGCAAGTTGTAGAACTGCTGCTTATATGAGCCCCGTCTGCTTTTGAGGCGCCTCAAAAGTTGGCAAGTTGTAGAACTGCTGCTTATATGAGCCCCGTCTGCTTTTGAGGCGCCTCAAAAGTTGGCAAGTTGTAGAACTGCTGCTTATATGAGCCCCGTCTGCTTTTGAGGCGCCTCAAAAGTTGGCAAGTTGTAGAACTGCTGCTTATATGAGCCCCGTCTGGGAAATGATGGAAGGATAAGAGGAACAGGCGACAACAGATATTAACATAAAAGCGTACAGAATAGGTAAGATAAGAGAGGTATGAGGCATGGGCAATGGTGGTAGGATGACGAACAGAGGGGACAACAAATCTGCCGGTCCGGTCCCTTGATCTGTGTGTATGTGCGGCTGTGCCCCTCGCCCAGGTGGATGGTGTCAATGCACACTGAGAGATCGCCGTTGGAGAGCACCAGAGAGTCACAGACTCAAGGGAGCACGGACTCACAGGGAGCACGGACTCACAGGGAGCACGGACTCACAGGGAGCACGGACTCACAGGGAGCACGGACTCACAGGGAGCACGGACTCACAGGGAGCACGGACTCACAGGGAGCACGGACTCACAGGGAGCACGGACTCACAGGGAGCACGGACTCACAGGGAGCACGCACGGACTCACAGGGAGCACGGACTCACAGGGAGCACGGACTCACAGGGAGCACGGACTCACAGGGAGCACGGACTCACAGGGAGCACGGACTCACAGGGAGCACGGACTCACAGGGAGCACGCACGGACTCACAGGGAGCACGCACGGACTCACAGGGAGCACGGACTCACAGGGAGCACGGACTCACAGGGAGCACGGACTCACAGGGAGCACGGACTCACAGGGAGCCTCAGGGGCTCACAGGGAGACACAGGTGCCTTCTCTCGACGCACCTGCCTGTCCGGTCCCTTGATCTGTGTGTACGTGCGGCTGTGCCCCTCGCCCAGGTGGATGGTGTCAATGCACACTGAGAGGTCGCCGTTAGAGAGCACCAGAGTCCCAAGGAGCCACAGGGAGACACAGGTGCCTTCTCTCAACGCACCTGCCTGTCCGGTCCCTTGATCTGTGTGTACGTGCGGCTGTGCCCCTCGCCCAGGTGGATGGTGTCAATGCACACTGAGAGGTCGCCGTTAGAGAGCACCAGAGTCCCAAGGAGCCACAGGGAGACACAGGTGCCTTATCTCAACGCACCTGCCTGTCCGGTCCCTTGATTTGAGAATATGTGCGGCTGTGCCCCTCGCCCAGGTGAATGGTGTCCATGCACACTGAGAGGTCGCCGTTAGAGAGCACCACCGAGTCCCAAGGGGTCAAATACACACTCACAGGGAGCGACAAGGAACTTTCCTCAACGCACCTGTCGGTCTGGTCCCTTGATCTGTGTGTACGTGCGGCTGTGCCCCTCGCCCAGGTGAATGGTGTCGATGCACACTGAGAGGTCGCCGTTAGATAGCACCACATGTTTGAGTCCCACGAGGTCATGGACTCACAGAGACACACATTAGGACCTTCCCACGACGCACCTGCCTGTCTGGTCCCTTGATTTGAGTGTACGTGCGGCTGTGCCCCTCGCCCAGGTGAATGGTATCAATGCACACTGAGAGGTCGCCGTTAGAGAGCACCACAGAGTCTCGAGAGAAGCTGACTGCCACTGCGTAGGAGCACTGAATGAGACCGGGGAGAGTGGTGGATGGTACCTGGTGGGGCATAGAGGAGTAAAACTATGGGATTTTGGGAGGGAAGGAGAGCAGCACATCACACCAGGGAGTCTCGAGAGAAGCTGACAGCCACCGCGTAGGAGCACTGGATGAGACCGGGGAGCGTGGTGGAGGGAACCTGGAGAATGAGAAGGGACAGAAACGGCAGAGAGGAGATATGGGGAATTGAAACGAAAGGAGAGCACCACAGAGTCTCGTAAGAAACGGACTGCCACGGCGTAGGAGCACTGGATGAGACCGGGGAGAGTGGTAGGCGGTACCTGGGGGGAAGAGAGGGAGAAATGCGGGCATGGAATGAAAACCACAGAGTCTCGAGAGAAGCTGACTGCCACGGCGTACGAGCACTGGATGAGACCAGGCAGGTTGGTGGACGGTACCTGGGGCGCTTTTGGAAGGAGGAAGAAAAGAGAGGCGGAAAGGAAAAGAGAGGCGGAAAGGCAAGAGAGGTGGAGGAGGGCTAGAGAGCACCGCAGAATCTCTTGAGAATCTCACAACCACCGTGTGGGACCACCTCAGCTGTGAGGAGCCCACCAAAGAAGCCTTACCCGCCTACTAAAGCGCACCTCAAACTCGGCCCGCGGGCGGATGATGAAGCTGCGGTCGACCACACGTTGGTCTCCCACGGAGAGGAAATAGCGGATGCCGCACTGCCGCACTCGAATCCACTCCTTGGTGCGCGTGGGGTTGTGAGGCGGAGACAAATACACATCCACATAGCTGGAGGAAATGGGGAGAGAGAACGGTTGGAGGATGGTGGGTTGAAGCATGAGGATGTGGCAGGAAGAATCAGATGCCGCACTGCCTGCCGACTTTTGACACCTCTCAAAACAAGAAGCAGATGCTGCACTGCGTGGCGACTCGGATCCACTCCTTGGTGCGTGGGGTTGGTGACAAGGAGGGTGAGACACGTCCACGTAGCTGCAGCAGGGCGCGGCAAGGTTGTGGGGGGCAGGTGAGATGCATGTGATGCATGAGGATGCGGCAGCAGGTGGTGGATGCCGCACTGCCGCACTCGGACCCCCAACTCCTTTGTGCGCGTGGGGTTGTGCGGTGGTGAGAGATACACGTCAACGTAGCTGGAGGAGGGATTGGGGAAGGGAAGGTGGGTTGGAGGACGGGGGGGTGAGGAATTAGGTGTGGCAGGAAGTAGCGAAAGCCGCACTGCCTGCCTCACTGAGACTAACTCCTGAGCGCGTGTGGGGCGGTACATGTGGCACCACACCAGTACTCCTTGGGTGCCATACCATTTTCATAGCCAACCCTAGAGTTTTGACTTGTGTTTCAGTTTGCACGTCGCTGGCACTCCTTGCTTGTCGTGCCGTGGTTAATAACCCTAAAGTTGTGCACTTCAAATTCTCCTCGCAAGCTCACCGCTGGTACTCGATATATGGGAGTCACTTTCAAAAAAATCAAGAGTTGTAAGCTTCTGTTTTTCTCGCAGCTCACCGGTACTCGTTGCGTGTGGTGCGGGTCGAACCCAGCACCTGTTTCACCCTGTCCTCTGCCACCTGGCATGTAGGCATGACACGTCAGCAGAGGCATGGCGGGTTTTATTGTTGGGAGAAGAATGGCTTGGGAAAAGAAGGGCGGATTGAGGAGGGGTGGGGGTGGGTGGGAGACGGTGGAACCACCTGAGATTTGCGGCAGTGGTGATAAAGCACAAAGAAAAACAACAGACTGAACTGGAACCTGGCGCGGGTGAAAACCAGCACGTTGGTGCTTTCTGACAGGATGTAATCTAGTCATGTGAAAATAAAAGGAGAGGGAAAGGAAGAGTAACGGAGAGTAAAGGGAAGAAGAAAGAAAGAGAGCGAGCCTCACCGTTTGGTCGGATTTGAGAATGTAGAAGGGGTGGCGGAGGGAGTCGGCCACAAAGCTGTTGCTGATGCGGATCTGATGGGGGGAAGGTGGATGGGGCGCCAATCCAGGACAAAGGGTTACACAGTGACTGACCGCTGAATGCGCCAGCATGGGGTTGATGTGGAGAGGGAACGCTGAGAACACGGAGTGCATGGCCGACACAAGTGAGTGCATGGCAGAGAACACAAGTGACACCTTAAGGCTTATTGGCTACCACCAAGGCCTTTTACCCCACGAAGACTCCTCCCATAAACCCTGTACCTCTGCATGCGCGAGCGTGGGCTCGATGTGGAGCGGGAACGCCGGGAAGACCGAGTGCATGACGGAGGCGAGTGACAGCTGGAGGCCGCTCTGTGCCACGTCAGACTTGACCCTCTGCAGCAGCGTGTAGTGCACGCCCCCCACCACGGCAATCCCGAGGTCCAGCAATGGGCGCAGGCGCGAGTGCAGTGCATACACGCCCTTGAGAAGGATCTGGGAGGGAGGGTGGGGTGATGTGGGTTTACACCAGCAGCGTGTAGTGCATTCCGCCCACCACGGCAATCCCAAGGTCCAACAGCGGGCGCAGGCGTGCGTGTAGTGCGTACACGCCCTTGAGAAGGATCTGGTAGGGTAAGGGGAACGCAGGCCTGAATCAAGAAGGTGGGGTGCACGTTGAGTTACCACCAGCAATCACGTGGGTCGAAGGACTTCTGAAAGAATCTGGTAAGGAAGGAACAGGGACACGAGACTAGTGCACGCTTTTCAAAGAAGGAATGAAAGGGAAAAGAGAGGAAAGGAGTTATAATATCAAAGAAGGGAAGGCTACTTCAAAGGAAAGGCAAGGGACTGGAGTGTGACTGAAGCGCCCTTCTCTTCTCTTAAGTGTTACTGATGCAGTGCAGTGTCAAAGAAACATAATTCCGCCCTCGTTTTCTCCTTTTGTGGCTCTGAACCGACTCACAACGCACCACAGTGGAGGAGACAGCGTAACGAGGCGTATTTTGAGGCACCTCAAAATCCGGGTGCATTGAGGTGTATTTTGAGGCGCCTCAAATTACCGACTCACAACGCACCACAGCGGAAGGAGATGGCGTGATGAGGCGGAACCCTGAGCGGCGGCGGTCAACCGAGTCAAAGAGAGGCATCTCGATGGGCCGCCCTGCTAGCAGGTCCTGTGGTGATGAGCGTAGCGGTGGGTGAACGCACACAGAAAGAGACGAGAGAGCGTCAGGCCTTCCAAAAGTGAAGAGGCAGACAAAAGAGTGGGTCAACCGAGTCAAAGACAGGCATCTCGATGGGTCGCCCTGCAAGCAGGTCCTGTGAAGAGCGTTGGCCGCCCTGCAAGCAGGTCCTGTGAAGAGCGTTGGCTTTACACAGAAAGAGAGGACAGGGGGGCTTCAGGTCTTTCAAGAGTGAAAATGTGAGGCGGTCAACGGAGTCAAAGAGAGGCATCTCGATGGGGCGCCCTGCTAGCAGGTCCTGTGGTGATGAGCGTTGTGAGGGCAGACAGAAAAGAAGGGTGGGGCTTAAGTATTCAATGAGAGTCAAGAGAGTAAGAAACAGTCAGTTGCATGGGGTTTCCATCCATCCGATGCACAGCACCACCCATTGCACTCACCTGCATGCGGCGGTGCAGTAACTCCATGTCGAGAGCGTTCACATCATGCATGCCGCCCGTCCCCCTCGCTGCACACGCTTCCCCTTTGCATGCACTTACACCTCGGTCACCCACCTGCATGTGGCGGTGCAACAGTGCCATGTCAAGGGCATCCACATCATGCATATCGCCCGTCCCCCTCGCGGCATCCATGTAGTTCACTTGCTCTATCACCGTTCCTTCCAGCATGCTCGCGATGCGATGCGCCAGACTGAAAGGGGAGGAGAGTGGGAAACAACAGCAGTGAGGGAGATTGAGAATAGACAGAATTTTGCCCGGCAATGCTTACATTCATGACTATGACATGCCTATGTGACATGGCATGCCATGGCCTCACGCCATGGGAATCCATATCCATGCCATGTCATGCGAAATTATGCGATACGACTCACGGCTCAGCATACCTTGACTTGCCAGACCCAGACAGTACCCCCAATCCCCACCAGCAGTGGTCTCTTCACCCATGGCTGGAGTTCCCCTATGCCACAGCAAGGTGACATGCCATGCCATGCCATGCATGGATCAGCATACCTTGACTTGCCAGACCCAGACGGTCCCCCAATCCCCACCAGCAGCGGCCGATCCCCCCCAGAACTCCTGTTTCGCTCCCTCAACTCCTGAATGGCGCGCACTGCTATGAAATGGCCCGCGTCTAGGGTCTGGGAGGAGGGGGAGAGGGGGAGGGTAGGGGGAGGGGAGAGAGAGATTTGGGATCGCATATGCAGCATCTAGTCCTCAATGGCCCGCACTGCTATGAAATGGCCCGCACTGCTATGAAATGGCCCGCACAGCTATGAAATGGCCCGCGCTGCTATGAAATGGCCCGCACTGCTATGAAATGGCCCGCATCCAGGGTCTGGGAAGGGAGGGGAAGGGGGAGGGAGGAGCGGAAGATGAGTGCAACAGTGGTGGGGATAATATATGCTCCATCAACTTTTGACTGGCCCGCACTGCAATGAAATGCCCTGTGTCTAGGGGGAGGAGGGGGGATTCGAAAGGGGGGAGGGTAGGGACTGTAGGGATCATTATCACATTTGCAGCGTTAATTCCTGACGCTTCTTCATCCCCTAAATGGCATGCACGGCAATGATGCGCCCCGCATCTAGGGATTGGGCAGAGAGGGGGAAGAGGAAACGGAGAGGAATGGGGGTGGGGAAGGAAAAGGAGAAAGAATGTGAGAATCAATATACAGCATCAAGTGCTGCCGCTCCCTCTGTTACTGAGTAGCACTTGAAGCTGAGAAATTGTCAGAATGGAGTGCTGACGCTTCCTGTACAGTGCCACAATCGAATTAGGACACGGAAGAGGGAGGGAAACAGTGGCAAGGGAGCGAGTGGATGTAACCGTGGGGATAATTTTGTTAGTACAGCTCAGGAGATAAATATTAAGAAACAGATAATCGTTTCAATGGGTGAGCACTCCAAAAATGCCCCAAGCCAAGTTGTCTGCAGCCGTATCTAAGAATTATATGTGAACGACATGCACCATGCTGTGTCATGCAAAACACCTGTCAGGAATGGGATTCGAACCCATGCCCTTTCGGACCAGTACCTGAAACTGGCGCCTTAGACCAACTCGGCCATCCTGACATGTCTGATCGAACCCTAAGCAAGTTTAATCAGAATTCATTCTAAACATTTCCGCACCGATCAGAAGTCATGCAAAACATATCCGCAAAACATATTACGTACTCTGGCCGCTTTCTCCTCCCTCCCCACACACTTTGCGCATCGACACACACACGCACACGCGTAACTATTTTCGAGTCGACTTGACATCACACGCACACGCATAACTATGTCGATTCACACTCCCATACCAATTTTGAAACGTCTAAAAAAATCATCCAATGCCGTACCAATTGTGAAACGTTTCAAAAAAATCACCCATTCGCGTACCAGCTCCTTGGCGATTGGCACCAGCCTCCACGGCCCCGCTCCCCCGGAATCCCCCCGCACATCCCCCCACGCATCCCTGCGCTCGACCTGCAGCAGCCCCAGCAGTTGCCGGTGATCCAGCACGTCCGAGTCGCCATCGCCGCCACTAACGGACGCACTTAACGACGGCGAAGATCCCGAGGCTCGGGCCGCGCCGCCATGGATGGACGACGCGGGAAACATCGCGTGCCTCTATGCACCGAAGGCCTCTACGTCATGCCGTGGAAAGAGGCTTGCTAAACGTCCCTATGTTATGCTCAGAAAGGAGAATCAGCTTCTTAGCCGCGGCACGTGATATGAACAAGCTGATCCGACGGCGAATTCTGTGGTAACCTGGCTCGTCTGCCGTGCCGAGCCCTGCGAGCTATCGCTAGAGGACTGACCTCCTACGGAGCCGTTGAATGTTATCGGCTCCTGAATAACAGCATGGCAAAATAAAACTGATAAGTATGAAGTGCTGATGACCTGCCGATTGCTGCTCGGAGCCTCAACCGCTCTGGTGTCCAAAGAAAACTCTTTGGAGCACAACGAGACCCACCTAAACCGTACCAGTGTGAATTACAGTGTGAATTTCAGATGGCAGGGAGGGATGATGGACGGGATGTGCTGAAAGGCGGGAAGCGGAGGCCTTGGAAACACCCACCTGGTTTGGAAAGGGTCAAGGTTTGCATGATTGGCCTAGAAGACGAAGCCGGTGGGGTCAAAGTGGTCCCTTCGAGGAAGAACCACGAATTGGGTTCCTCGATGTGGTGCTGACGTGGAGAAAGTTGATTGCATATTGCGGCACGTGAGCTGTGACAGAGCCTTCTGATCTGTCGCTAACGTCAGCCGACAAATTGCTGAGTTCATATATGGAACGTGACTGTCCGCTCTATTAGCTTCTTGCGGATTGAGGTAGTGAAATCCATCTAAACGCAACACGCAACAGACCTAAGGAGCAACCCATGTAGCTAGAAAGCTCCTAACTAAGTGGAGCTAACTCAGCTATCGAAGTGAGGATAACTGATCTAGCCGTATATTCTGCCAATGATGCGGCCTGTGAGATTGTAGAGGAAGAAGCACGGAGCCGCTGCATCCAAGATGGACAATTCGGGGTCGAGCGTCTGGCCAAACCCCACTAAAATACACATGGCGATAAGGAGCGAGGCGTAGGAGGAATGCACTGTGACATGGTGCACCCAGCATATGCGGAGAACCTGCATAGATAAAGGAAAACCTTTTATCAAACAGAAAACTATATTTGCAACACCAAAACGTGAAGCATTTTGTAATCACCAACAATCAACACTTAATCTCCCACCTTTTTAAGCACATCATTAAGGTCCATGCATCGGTGGTGTAGCTGGCAGTCTCTGGCAAACAGCTCGCTCATGTCAGCCTCCAGCGCATCCCGGTTGGTGCAGCGCTGGGGGAACGGTGCCGCGAACCGAAGCAAAAAGTGGGTCTGCAAACCGAAGCAAAAAGAGGTGCAGGTGTGGGTGGGATGGCCGAAACACACAAGGAATGTTGAGAGATGGGGAAAAGGGGAGTGAAAAACGGGATCCAGAGCATGAGAGAGTGGAAATAGGAGGGGCAAGAGGCGGATGAGGAGAAGGGAAGGGAAGAGGGTGGGGAAGGGAAGATTGACAGACATAGTGAGCAAGAGAGAGCAATGGACAACATACAGTCTGCTTGGTGTTGGAGGACATGATGAGGCAGCGGAAGTTGGAGCATTGTGCATACGACTAACAAATGCTGATAGGAAGACAGCACTCATAGCTTGCTTGGCGTTGGAGGACATGATGGAGGTGATGAAGCAGAGGAAGTTGGAGCAGTGCGGGTGTGGGACTGTGTGGGCGCATGAGTAACGAATACTGAAAGGGTGACAGCACTGACCGCTTGTTTTGCGTTGGAGGACATGATGGAGGCGATGAAGCAGAGGAAATTGGAGCAGTGCGGGTGTGGGACGGTGCCGATATTGGACGACAGGAACAGAAGGAGGTACAAGTAGCAAAAGACAAGCACGTACCGCTTGCTGGGCGTTGGAGGACATGATGGAGGCGATGAAGCAGAGGAAGTTGGAGCGCACGTGGGCTGAGAGGTCCTCCATCAGCCCATAGTCCAGAATCACCAGCTGTAGCGCACCCTGCTGCGCCTGTCCCTCCGGCTGTAGCGCGCCCTCCCCTGTGGGTGGTGCAGGTGGCGGTGCTGCCATGCGAGCGAGGATGTTCCCAGGGTGCAGGTCCAAGTGAATGTGGTTGTCCTGTAGCAGCATCTTCAGGTACGCGTCCACTCCCACTGCTGCTATCTGCCAGGGCAGAGAGGGGGGGGAGTGGGGGGGAATGCGGTTAAGAGAGTTCAGGTGGATGTGGTTTTCCAGTAGCAGATTTTTCAAGTACGCGTCTACCCCCACTGCTGCAATCTGTGGGGGAGGGAGGAATGATGGAGGAGGGAATTTGAGAAGGGTTGGTCATCATGCAGGTCCAGGTGGATGTGGTTATCTACCCCCACTGCTGCAATCTGCCAAGCAAAATGGAGGCAAGGCAAAGGCAGGGATGGCAGGGCGCAAGGGAAAAGGAGCTATCTGCCAGGGGCGGGCAGGTAGAGAAGGAAGGGCAGGAGGTGTTGAGAGGGGTGCGGGTCCAGGTCGATGCGGTTCTCTTGCATCTTAGCTGCATGCGCAGGTCGAATGGCACCCACACCTGTCTGTGTGACTTTTGAGTCGACTCAACAGTCACCTCATCTTAGCTGCATGCACAGGTCGAATGACACTCACCTGTCTGTGTGTTGAGCGAGCTGTGCTCCTTGCAGTGCAGGAACCGGTGCAGCGGCTCCCCGCGCTCCACACCTGCATGCATTCCACACCTGCATGCACTCCACACCTGCATGCACTCCACACCTGCATGCACTCCACACCTGCATGCACTCCACACCTGCATGCACTCCACACCTGCATGCACTCCACACCTGCATGCACTCCACACCTGCATGCACTCCACACCTGCATGCACTCCACACCTGCATGCATTCCACCTGGTGGCTCCATGAATCTCCCCCCACCCACCCACCCACCCACCCACCCACCCACCCACCTGTGTGTTGAGAGAGCTGTTCTCTTTGGAATGCAGGAACCGGTGCAGCGGCTCCCCGCGTTCAAAGCTCTCTACAATGACTCCCTCGGACACCAGGTGCGGCAGCACCTGGGCGATCACCACCCTCTCCCTCACGGGATAGAAGTCGGTGTAGAGACGATGGGCATGGTATGCCTCAACACGCAGGTCAGCCTGCCAGGGAGGAGGAAGATTGAGAGGGGAAGGGAAGGAAGACAGGTCAGCGGCTCTCCAGACTGACACCCTCTGACACGAGGTGCGGCAGCACCTCCAGGTGGGGAAGGGAGCAGCAGCACCCAGGAGAGGCTCCCCGCACTCAAAGCTCTCCACAATGACTCCTTCTGACACCAGGTGAGGCAACACCTGCGCGATCACCACTCTCTCCCTCACGGGATAGAAGTCGGTGAACAGGCGGTGCGCGTGGTATGCCTCTACCTTTAGGTCAGCCTGGGAGGAGAGGGAATGGTTGATAAGGAGGGAAGGATAGGAAGGGAGCTTAGCAGGTCTCCAATAACACCCCCTCTGACACCAGGTGCGGCAGCACCTGGGCGATCACCACCCTCTCCCTCACGGGATAGAAGTCGGCGTACAGGCGGTGCGCGTGATAGGCCTCCACTCTCAGATCAGCCTGGGAGGGAGGGGAATGACTGATGGGGTCAAGGAGGGAGAGGGAGAGCTTTGCATAAATCCAATTGTTACTGCTGAACATTTTTCTCACTCTCAGTCTCACCCTAAAATCCCACAGTCACCCTCAATCCCAGTCTCACCTGCTCTCTCATCGTGTGACTGAACTGCTCCAGCCCCGGCACCCGATCCACCACCGCAGCCACCCCCGCCATCACCTCAAAGTCCTGCTTGATCCTCAACTCAACCCCACGCGCACCTCTCATCCTTGCTCTGTGTGCCTAGAACCCGCATTTCCCTGTGCGACCTTACTCTCTGATGCTCACCTGCTCTCTCATCGTGTGACTGAACTGCTCCAGGCTGCCCTGCAGCCGAATCCACTTGAGCCCCGGCACACGGTCCACCACTGCCGCCACCCCATACCTCTTCTCTATATTTGTGCACCCAAAATCTCATCCTCAGAACTATGCTCACCTGCTCTCTCATCGTGTGACTGAACTGCTCCAGGCTGTCCTGCAGCCGAATCCACTTGAGCCCCGGCACACGGTCCACCACCGCAGCCACCCCCGCCATCACCTCAAAGTCCTGCTTGATCCTCAACCCTACCCGCGGATGCCGCACTTTCACCACCACCCACTCAGGCACGTGCGCACACGCGCCCCTCACTCTCGCCCGGTGCACCTGCGCTATGCTCCCCGACGCCAGAGCCCCCCTCTCAAACTCCTCAAACAGATCCTCCAACGGGCACCCGAGGTATTTCCGCACCGCGCGGCGGGTATGCGAGAAGGAGTGTGTCGGGGCCTGGTCTTGGAGGGACCCGAGGACGAGGCAGAGGGAGGGCGGGAGGAGGTCTTCTCTGGTGGAGGCCCACTGGCCCCATTTGATGAACGCTGCTCCCCCCCGGCGCAGGGCGAAGAGTAGAAGCTGGTGGATGGCGTCGCGGCACCGCTGCTTCATGGAAGGTTCCGTTTGGGAAGCTTCCTGTGCAGCTGCTTGCTCCGACGGAGATTTGTTTGAGGAACCTTCCTTGGATTGATTCTGCCGAGCGGCCACCACCCCCTTGCTCTCCCCTGTCTCTTCTCCCGCTTCCTTTTTCTCCTCGCCTGCCCGTGCGTCTGGGAGTAAGCTGTGCAGCAGAAGCAGGAGGGGGCCGAGGAGGAGGAGGGGGGAGAAGATGAGAGCGAGAAAGACAGCCCGAAGGAAGAGAGAAAAGGCCTGTTGCCAGCGTGACAGCGGCCAATCAGAGCGTGCCATGTGCCCCTGATGGGGTTGTGAGAGGTTGACGTTGCTGCTGAGAGGGGGTACGTGAGTGGCTGCGTCTATAGTCACATTGGGTAAGGGCACAGGGTCTGGCAAGCCTTGGCATTGGTGGCACTGTCTTGCTAAGGGAATTGTGCTGTTGCTCGTGTTGTTACCGCTGCTGCTGTTTACGCAGCGCCCCAAAAATGAAGAAATTGAACTGCTTCTCTTCTTGCTGCCGCTGCTACCACTGCTGCTGCTGCTGCTGCTGCTGCTGCTGCTGCTGCTGCTGCGAGTGCTACTAGTCCCGCTGCTGCTCATGTTGTAGCTGCTGGTGGGGCTGCTGCTGCTGGTGGGGCTGCTGCTGGTGGGGCTGCTGCTGGTGGGGCTGCTGCTGGTGGGGCTGCTGCTGGTGGGGCTACTACTGGCGCTGCTGGTGTCCGAACCAGTCCAGGAGCTGCCGTCGTTGATGATCAGGTCAGTGCTGCTGTCCAAACTGCTGCTCCTGCTGCTGATTCTGCTGCTGTTGCCGCTGCTCATGCCACTCCCTTTCTCCACCCTCTCCTCCCCAATCTCCTTCTCTCCCCGCCCGACTACCTGCCCCGCTTCCCCTTTCTCCGTTCCCTTTTGTTGTGGTGTACGAGAAGGGAAGGGCGAGGAGAGGGGAAAGGAGAGGGTAACGAGACTGTGAGTGGAAGGCCAGGGGTGGGGTGATGGGAGAAATTGGGAAGGGAAGGGGAAGGATGGTCCTGCTGCTGCTGCTGATGATACCAATGATGGAGGGAGGATGGGAGTTGGCATGATGTACGGGGCGGCGCTGTTTGTCCTGTAGTGCAGCAGAGTGGCGGCCTCTGTCAGGTCCAAGACGCCACCAGCCTGTGGGATGCTGCCACGTGGCAAAGGGAGAGGTGGAGGAGGAGAGTGAGGTGAGAGAAGAAGCATGAGAGCTGGAGGAGAGATGGAGTGAGACGAACGAAGAGATTTATTAGTCATGCGCGTGCCATACGAATAGCTCCCCTCCCACTCAAGATATTGTCAGACATGGACAGGTGTTATGTTACACATGAAGCATGACACATCCACAACACCCATTCCCTGTACCCTCATACGGTGGATAAACCATCAACGGAGCTCTAGGCTACTCACTCATGGTACGTCTTGGCCACTCCCATCCATGCTCTCCTATGCGCCCTCCTCCACGCCACCCAGCTCCTACGAACACTCCCAAGTCTTGATCCCACCCCGACCATCCCATCACCCAAACTCTCACAACAGCCCATCACAAGCCACTCACTCGTGGTATGTCTTGATCAGCTTCGCCACTCGGCTTGCTGCCCTTCTATGCGCCCTCCTCCACGCCGCCTCGCCCTCCCTCCCACACGCCCCTGCTGGGCCCTTCCCCACGCGCACCCGCACTCGCTCATACTCCACGGCTATTGGGAGAGATGCTCCGAGACAGACCAGCGTGTGCTGTTGGGGAGAGGGAAGGGAGGGAGTGGATGCGAAACAAGGGAATATGAGCTTCCACACGCCCCTGCTGGGCCCTTCCCCACGCGCACCCGCACTCGCTCATGCTCCACGGCTATTGGCAGGGACGCGCCCAAGCAGACCAGCGTGTGCTGTAGCGAAAAGAGAGGGAAAGAGTGGGTGGGAGAATGAGTTGCAGTTTCCCTCCTGCACCTGCGCCTGTACCGGCACCTGCACATGCGCACTCGCTCATACTTCACGGATATTGGCAGAAATGCTCCCAGACAGACTGGCATGTGCTGTAGGGGCAAGGGACAGGAGGGACGGAAGGGAGGGAGTGCATGGGGAGCAAGGAGGAGGGATGATGAACAGTTCAACACGCACACCCGCACTCGCTCGTACTCCACGGCTATTGGTGGGGGCGAGGACGAGCCTAGACAGACTAGCATGTGCTGTGCGGGAGAGGACGGGAAAGTTGACACGGCACGTCCCTTGCAGGGCTCAGGATAGCAGGGCGTTTTACCCTGTTTGCTCTGCATTTCAGGGTGAAAATTTTGGACCCACACTGCTAGAATTGGGTTTGGCTGGGCGTCCACTCTGTCATCGTCAGGCAGGGCTGAAAATACACCCTGCAAATGATGTTTTACGCTTATGTGCAACACTGCCTTTTCCCGGCTGGTTACGGCAGACACCCTGCCAACTTTTCCTCTTTTGTTGAACTTTACTAACTGCGCGGCTATTCCTCTAAGTAGCATTTGTGCGTGAAAGCTCCAGAATCGGATAAGTACTTGAAACACCAGGGATTCAGCTCTAGCACGATGAGTGGCGTTTGTGACTGAAATGTGTCCAGTAGCGTTTGTAACTGAAATTCCAGAATCGGCTAAGTACTTTCAACACCATAGATTCAGCTCCAGCACAAAGAGTGGCGCGTTTTAGTAGTGACCGCATCTAGAAGACCCACCGACAGGCCTCTCATCTCCCCACCTACACCACTAAAACCTCAACCACCACACACTTACGCATAGTGTCGACCACTTAGAATCGAGCCAGGAAGATCCAGTTCGACAAGATTTTATGGCTTCGAGGAATCATCGATATGGCAGGATCGACTTCTAGACCTAAAAGTTTTAGCTAGGCAGTGTTTTTGGATTTCTCACCCTGCCAGATTCGACCTCGAAAAAAAATCACACTGCCATTTCTTGGGTACGACCGCCAAGGCACACTGCAGAGGCAGGGTGTAACGTGTCACAACTCGGATCAGGCAGCGTGCCCCAAAATGAATCGAGAGCCCTGGTCCCTTGGTTTCGAGACGTTCCATACCACAACCACACGTTCAACACTAGAGTTACCTTGCCACCATTCTCTTTATGATTGTCCTAACCTAATCATTGCTGCAACCGACTCCTTTTATTGAGGCGTCCCATAACGCGTCCAACTCACATGTAATCTTGGAGCCAGTTTCTTGAATATGGCCCCGCCCACTGCTACCGCCACTGCTGCCCTCCCAAACACGCCTCCACCTCCCCCGCCTCCCCCAATCTCTCCCCATCCTTCCCCCTCCGCCTCCCCTGGAGCATGCAGGCGCAGGTTCCTTTCCCATCCATGCTCCACGTCAGCATCAGCAGCCACGTCACGCATGATGCCAGATGGCGCACTAACGGCATCATCACAATCATCTCCAATATAATTAGAATTAATATCATTAGAGTAATCATCATTGCCGTCATCGATATACGCATTCTCCTCCCCACTAATTTCCATTTCGCCCCCATTCCAAAAGTCTTCCCCCCCATCCTCCTCCCCGTCTCCCAAATTCCCATCATCATCCCCATCAGCATCCCCCATCCCCATCCCTCCCCCTTCCCCGCTCAGGCTGCTTTCCCCCTTCCCCCCGCATGTGCTGCTGGCCGGGCGCGGGCGCAAGCGGGGGCGGAGTGAGAGGAGGCGGGAGAGGGGGGCGAGGGCGCGGGAGAGGGGGGAGAGGAGGCGGGCGAGAGGAGAGAGGAGGGGCGAGGAGAAGAGAAGGTGGAGAAGGGCTAGAGTGGGAGTCGCGACAGAGAAGGACGCTGGGAATAGGGCCTGCTTGGGAAGGGGACCAGGGAAGGGGAGAGAATGGGGTGGGAGGGGACGGGGGAATGGGCAGGAGGAAATGGCGGAGAGCAAATGTAAGAACGGGAGGGGGTTTGGGAAGGCAGGGAGGGGATGAGGATCGTGAGGTAGCGAGAGTAAGTCGGTGACGATTCAATCCAAACAAAAGCATGAAACACGTGGCATTGAACACGTGGCAGAAAAACAGTCCGTCTGTGTTGGAAGAGTTCCACACAAGGCACGTGTAGAAGATAGTCAATTTGCAGTTTAGCTTGCTTTACATACCTGGCAGACGAGAAGCAGCACCGCAGCGTTTCCTGTCTGCAACAGCTTTGCAACGGCTGACGGTATCACTGGTGCTGACGTTGAAGACGTTAATAACGAGGATGATACTAACGAGGATGATTCTGATGCTGGTAACGAGTATGGCGATGACGGGGATTGCGTTGGCACTCTCGAGAATCTTCTTTGTCTACGGTGCGCATGATTGTGCAAGGATGACCGTCCGATTCCAGTAGCACATCCCACCGCCACTTGCACCACGTGCAGAGTCACATGCTGCCAAGAGATGCCGCCCAGTCCACCTGGACCCATCCCCAGCCGCAGCGGCAGCCACACGTGCGCCTTCCCATTCCCCCTCGTAGCGGGGGAAGCGCACGGCGTGGGGTAGAGACGGGCGCGGGGTGGGGGAATGCGCGCGGCTCTTGACGTAACCCGGCTGTGGGTGGCGGAAAGCGGGGGACCTGCGACTGGCCGCAGGCACGCGGACCAGTCGGGGGAAAGAGATGCCTGTATGGCGGGGGGGTGGGAAGGGGGAAAAGAGGAGGGGACACAGTCGCAACATGTCGCATGTTAAGCCCCGTCGCAGAGTGGCCCAGTCGCACGTCATCGCAATTTACGACGTGCGACCAGTCCCACAACCACCAGAGTGCGAACCACCGAGAGACTTGCACTGGAACACACCTTGGAGTCTCTTTCCTGAGAGAACGACATGGCGCCTGCTAGTAACGCGTACGTCCGTCGTCGAATTCGCCGAGCCCTCGGAAAGCTTGAGCTGGTCAGGAAGTAACGACTCAGACCATAGCTCCGCTTCGCCTCGCGCCGCTTCTCGCTTACCCGCACTAAGGCGTAGTGGAGGCGAATAAAAACAGTGATCAGACGCCTACAGAAAATTTAGCAGAATCGACGGACTGCGAGCGATCCAGTTATCACCTCCGCTCGCCAGTAGTAACATTCCGTACGTCCACATTACCAAGGCGTTTTACTAATCCAACGGCCATCGCTACTTTCTGTGGCGCTGCAAGGCCCAACCTCGCACACTACCCTCTCACAAACAGTACTTGCAGACCACATTCCTAACTGCACGAGTAGCAGCGTAATATACAGGAGTCGCATATGCAGTACCAGCTGCCTCTCAAGACATTACACGTTCACACTCATCAATCTTGTGCCAAACGATGATGATCCACTCCAGCCAACTTTGCGGCGGAGATACCAGCGAGGAGGTGTTACAAGAACCAACGGTCAGATTTTCAGGAAATCCCAAAATGCCCTGACCTGAAGTGTGTGGTGTCGGTTCTCCGCCCAGCCTTTGGGAATTCTGGGCGCTAGTCGGAGTTCCCGAGGTCCGTGAACTCCAACCACTCACTTGTCCGAAGGCCAGAGATGCTCCACTTGTCACGCCCTCGAAACATGAACAAAGCCAGAAGTGAAGCACTACATAGTCGAAGACAGTTTAAACACAAGTGCATATGTAAATGTTTGAGAAAAGGATGCGTCTTACCTAATCACACTGCTACACCTGTACACAACTGTACACCTCTGGCTTGTCACACCCCATCCACATATAGCATCATGCAGGCTAATGCTTCAAACAATTGAAATTAAGAAACTTGGCCCGTTCTCCAAATACATGGAGTGTAGCCAAGTGAAAGAAACCCCCAAAAACAAACCACTTATATTACAAGCCACTTCTATTACAAATAGACGACTTCCTTCCAAATGTGGTCAAAACTTAAGTGTACCTGCACGCAGCTTTCCTAGCCCTGACACATTGGCCTACTGCATCCCATCTCTTCATGCTCTGCGGCTTGTACTGGTTATACGCATCGGGCTTGATACACTCCGTCCACGCGTTGCATCCTGCAGGCTTGTGCTGCAGGCAGTTGGCAAATGAGTAACTTGGCCCGTTTCCCAAGTCCAGGTTGTATAGGCGGGTTGTGAAGCCATGTGCATTGTTGTCAGCACACATCGCCTGCGTGAGGTCAGGATCGGGAAACTGTCATCGGTAAGAAGTGGGGTGGTGATTAGGATCATTTATGACTGCACTTGATTGATTGTCAGTATTGGTGTGTCGATGGTGCTAGCTTATAATGCAGCAGCACGGAAAGGAGTGGGATTCAAGCTACTCTCAAGCAACACAACCAGCCTGTGATAACCATATTCCATCCGAGTCGAAAGCGCATGTTGCTCCAGACACTATGCGAGGAACACCGTATGGTCGACAAACTGATTGGTGCACCCGCAGCCACGCATGCTTCTCTGGTACCTTCCACTCCCCACCATGTAATAGTTCCACTCTTCCCCCAAATCTTCTCCCAATTCCTGAAGCCCCCCCTGAGGTGCTCCAGCTATCCCTGTACTAAGCCACAATCACCGTCAAAACATAGCACCATACCACTACCCACCCTTCGGTCGGCTGATTGCACTCTTCCTTCACTCCATGAATCATCCCAACTCACCTGTGGGTATCAAATGTCGTTCTTCACCACCACGGAAGTGCCCCAGCACTCCACATACCCAGCCAAAGACAGTGCCTTGTTGCAAAGAATGAACTCATTGGAATAGACGCAGCCGCCTTTAACATTCCTCTCCACTCTCCACTGCACCAATTCATGCACACCCTTCCACTATATCCCCCACACCCCACCCCCCCCGCCCCCCCCCCCAAAAAAAAAAAAAAAAATCACCTGTGGGAATCGAATGCCGTTTTGCACTCCTGCCGAATTGCCCCAGCTCTCCACATACTCAGCCACAAACACCGCCTTGTTGCGAACAATAAACTCATTGGCATAGTTGCACCCATACCTGCCGCTGTACCACTCTCCACCGCTCCAATCCGTGTACTGGTTGCACTCTTCAACAAGCGCCCAGTCAAACAGGCCGGCCATGTGGGAGGGTGCGAGGGGGCCGGGGTTCGTGAGACCCACTGACATGCCGTACCTGATGAGGGGGGTGGGGTTAGGGGGGGAGAAAATATTGTTAAGTCGGAACGCTGGAGTTTTTGAAACCCAATGACATACCAACCTGAGGCAGGGAGAAGAAAGACGTGGTAAGTTGGGACGGGGGAGAAAGGGGGGACGGAGGGAGGGGGTTGGGGAGGGGGAGGGGAGGGGTGGGGAGGGGGGTTGTGTAGGGTGGAGGGGGTGGTTTGTGTGGACTTGGGTTTCTCAGGCCCACTGACATGCTGTATCAGATAAGCATAGGGGGTTGGAAGGGAGGTGCTTGAGAAAAAGGAGAGGAGATGGATGAAGCAAATGAGTGAATGGCAGAGCTCTGAGACGATGGGAGGGACAGAAAGGGCCATTGTTCATAAGGCCAACTTATGTGAAGCTGAAAAGAAAGGAGAGGTGGTTCAGGGTTTAAGATTTCAGGTTTAACATGAGCATGACAAAACCCCTTACTATGACTCGAAACCAAAGAATTAGGGAAAAACTCAGCGACTGTGCTTAAATTGTGGTGCTGATCTACCGTGCCATCCACACAGTAAAAGAAAACGTAACGGGAATTGTCCACCTGGGTTCGAAAGGTGAATGCAACAGCGGGTGAACTCACTTGTGTACTGTATTCGCAATCCACGAGTTGAAGTTGAACTGGTCCTTTTTCGTGATGGTGAAATGGCTAATGGCGTTCACCATGATGTTCCCATTGTATGCATCCACATTGTCCGACTCAATACCGTCACACCCCTTGCTCTTGGCCAGCTGTCAAAGGGCCAAGAAAAGAGACCACAGGCAGTCGATGGGGGAAACCAGGACTTAGACCACGAAAACGGCTGACGCAATACCCTGAGCTACGCGTGTGTGATGCACAATCCGCACAAGAAGCTGTTTGGCACTCCTCTTACCTGAATCCGCTTTTCCAGTATTTGACGCATGGCAGTCGTCTTCACGTCCAGCCAACGCTCGCCCTGCCATGCTTCCGAGCAGTCCTCATTCTGCCAACAAAAAAACAGAATTGAAGGTAAACGATGAAGGGCTCATGTTAGAAACCGAAGCTCGTTATGCCAGCTCCTGAACGAATGATCGAGCTCCTGACATAAATCTTGCAGAAGTTTTCAAATATGTACAAGGCTCCTTGCATTCCGACTCACCTGACAAACCATCCCACCGAGAGTAGATCTCGGGAACTGGTTGTAGTCGCTGCGATAATCCTCGGCAGTCCCAAAGCTGAAGTAGCAGAACACCTTCTTTCCCATCGTTTTCAACCTCGATATAGTGCTCACCGACACGCTGAACTCGTCAATATCGAATATCTTTTCATTATGCGACAATGCTTTGAGGTTCGTGTCAGAGATCTGCTAGTAGAAGGACGTTCCCGGCGGGGGAAAGTACAATCCGTTGCTCGTGACGTTAACAGTGAGGCAAACTGCGATGAATGTCAGAGAGCCGACCACGCGAAAGAGTCTTGCGATTATAGACATGGCGGTAGAGTTTCGGTGTTTGAGAGGTCAAGAGGCGGTACTACGTCGCGCGAAGTGAGTCGTGCAGGTAATGTGTAAGGAGGCGGAAAGAGTTAGTACTTCGTCTTTGCCACGGCCAATGCATCCGATTATAAGCGATCATCTGGCGCTCCTGCGCTTCGGCTTGTGTGCCTGCCGAACCACAGTGGGGAACATCGATACTGTGAAAGCCACTCGTTGCACTAAAGAAACCTTCGTGGCTTGCATAAACCAACAAACCCTTTCTCCGGTCCTCATGCCACGTGGCGAGGCGCATTGTTCCTCTGATAACGACGCTCCAGTGAACATGTTCTGGCTTCGCGTTGAAAAAATTATCGTGAGTGGGAAAAAAATTATTGGTGTGTGGTTCACGGAGGAAGCCGAAAAGCAAGGCGTAGGCAGGAGCGACGTTGCTGTTGAGCCTCGTCTGCCTGGGTGCGACGTCACTCCTCCTGCCTTGCACCTTGCTCTCGCTTTCCGGTTGCAGCTGTGATGTTGGGGGGGTTGAAAATTGAAATGTGGAGACTCCAAGGGCGAATAGCCGTTACGGTCTGACAATATAGAAATTCGTATGTGGTTTTTATACATTATATCGCCTACGAATTGTTCAACAAACACTCCTATAGCGGATCAATGTGATCTCCGCCCCCACCCCATCCCCCCTCAGGTTGTTTTCATTGAGGAAAATTTTGTTGGTCACCAGATTTCTTGCATCGCCGCCTCGGACCACGCAGATGTGTGTAACTGTAAGGAAAATTCCTTTTCCTTACTTCGCGTCCCCGCTCATCGCGTACACCACTGTAGCACCACAGTCAGCACCGTTACCACTCGCAACCCTCGCATCGACAATCCTCCCACCACCTTCGCACGTTGCACCCCGACCTCACGGCTCGGCGGGTAACCCGCGCTCCGGGCCTCCGCTTCAACATTTCCCCAACCTCAGTCCCAGGCCCGTCGCGCGTCAACCACAGTCCATTACTGTTACCACTGTAGTTTCGCTATATATTCTTCGCTCATACCCTCGCTCATTGTACTCTTGCTTCGATAGTGCAATTCTCGTTTGATCACTCAATTGCGCTCGTAATACTTGGTATTCAGAGCCTACGATCTCTTCTCGGACCGCACCCACACCTTCGTTTCCCCAATATCTCAATTTTTGGGAGGGGTAGACGTCTCTCAGCGACACAGCACCGCCGCTCGTAGTGCTCTCTCGTAAGCACGCACGACCACGACAGAGGCTCTCACTGAGCTTGCCTGACACCCCCGCCATGGCCGAATTTACCCTTGCGACATTGACGCAGGAGCAACTCGACCGGCTTATGCGCCAAGTCGAAGAATCGGCGCTCGAAATTGCGACGCTCACGGCAGAACGTAACTCCGCACGTCAGCAATCCACGATGAACACTCCGGCGCCACCACACGCACCTGCAAATGTACCTGCACCATCAGAGGAGCCAATCGTCATTTCATCAGGCACACCGACCCAGAACGACAGCGTGGGACAGCGCTCAGGAGCAGCCAGTGATGGCGCCAAGCCCACGAGAGCCTCGTGAAGCCCGTCGGCACGTGGAATTTGCGGCGACAAGTGACGACCACGCCATCATGACGCCAATGCCACTGAAGCCGCAGCGCCCGCCCTGTTTCGACTCGAGTCAGCGTGGAGGTCAGATGGTTCAGTTGTGGGTCTTCACGATGAACGTATTTTTCGACGCAAACTACGTCGAGTCGGACGCAGCAAAGATCAGATACGCCGTCTCGCTGCTGAGGGGCCCTGCCATGGACTGGTGGCGAGTCATCGTGACGTCGCCACGTGCCTACGAGCCACCGTCGCAAGAGGAAGGGCCCACGGGCCCAGCCGTCACCTGGAGTTCATTCTGCAAAACCGCCCAGTACAGCACGTGGGATGCGTGGTGCGCAGGGCTTCGGGCACACTTCGAGCCGATCGCGGCTTCTATTTCGGCGCGTCAGAGGTTGCGTACTTGGCGGCAGCTCGGGTCGGTTCTAGACTATATGAGCGGTTTTCTCGCATTATGCGAACAAGTCGGCTATATGCACGAAGCGGAGCGGGTGGACCGTTACGTCGGAGGGCTGAAGCCGGACATTTTGCACGAAATCATGCTACGCGGACTCTCGAATTTCAACGAGATTCTCGTGCTCGCCAAGAAAATCGACATTTTGCGCCGTCCGAGACCGGGGTCCTACTACGGACATCCCCCTCGGGGACCGATCGAGCACGCCGCCGTACATGCCGTTGCGACAAATGCAGCTACCACGCCATTGAAGGGGCGCTGCTTTGCTTGCAACAGACCAGGCCATCGCAAGAGTGAATGCCCAGAGGAGCTGAGGCGACGCGGAGCAGAGCAGGGGAGGGAGTCTCCAAGGCAGGGAAACGCCAGCAGTCAGTAGGAATCGGGCCAACTACTGACGAGACTGCCTGCTCGCCCAACCCCACCGACCCTCACCGAGTCACAGTACCGATTCATGCTATCGATCGGGCTCGGACGAATAAGGAGGGTACAGCGACGGATTGCCCAGTACTGATCCACGGGAAAATACTGGGAGCAACAGTGAATATTTTTATCGACGGAGGAGCAAGTCACAGTTTAGTTAATACCGCAACCGCACGAAAACTACAACTGACACTTAGCCGTTGTTTACCTGAGATAGATGCACGCTTAGTTGACGGCACGCCACTGGCCATACGGGAAAAGGTGGAACGAGTCGAAGTCCGTTGCGGGGGGGAATTTCGGGTTTACACAGGAAATGCTCGCGACGACACTAGATAGGCACGACATTTTACTGGGATGTGATTGGCTGCGACGGTATGACCCGCGAATTGACTGGACGACGGGTAGCTGCACTGTGTGAAGTAGCGGTAACTGGGTTGAACTACCTCGCTGGTAGTCGCCCGAGTCTTCAACGGTACACGTCAACGCCGTCACCATGAAACGGGCTGTCGCTGCTGCAGCTGACGTGTACGCAGTAGACATTGCAGTGGTAGAGGGAGCAGAGCAGTCGAGTGATTTCAAGAAACTGCTGGAAGCGGTACCGCCCGTAATACACGAACTGTTGAAACGATACCTGGGGATTTTTCCCGACGACTTACCGGAAGGACTGCCACCTCAGCGAGCACATGACCACCGAATAGAGTTAGAACCGGGGGCACAGCCAAATATACAGCGCCAGTTCAGACTGACACAGCCCGAGCTAGACGAACTGAGGAAGCAGTTAGACTACCTGTTAGAGAAGAAATTCATCCGCCTGAGCTCGTCACCGTTCGCCGCACCGATAGTGTTAACGCCAAAAAAAGACGGAGGGTTTCGCATGTGCATCGACTACCGAGCGCTCAACAGGGTAACAGTCAAGTCGCGGTACCCCATTCCCTGCGCCGACGAACTGATAGACCAACTGCGAACAGCACGGGTTTTTTTTGAAAATAGATTTACGGGGAGGTTACCATCAGATTAGAGTCGAACCATCGGACTGCGCCAAAACATCTTTTCGAATTAGGTACGGATCGTTCGAGTACACCGTGATGCCCTTCGGGCTGACCAATGCACCAGCGACATTTCAGATGACCATGAACGAGGCGTTTAGGCCACTTTTAGATAAATGCGTGATAGTTTACCTCAACGACATTCTCGTCTACAGTCGCGACAAGCAGCAACACTTAGCAGATCTGGAAGCAGTATCTAAAATTTTAGACGAGCATTGGCTACTGACAAAGGGCTCCAAGTGCGAGTTTTTTCAGGACAGGCTAGAGTTTTTGGGGCACGTTATTTCGAAGGCTGGGGTCAAAATCGACCCGAAGAAGTTGGATACGGTGAAAGCCTGCCCCTCCCCACCCCCGACGAATATCACTGAACTACAGAGCTTTTTGGGGTTCGTCAATTACGTGCGTCGGTTCGTCCTCGACATGGCACGGTCAACAGCGCCGCTGACAGACTTATTACGGAAGGGGGTCGTTTTTACGTGGGGGGAGAAAGAGCATGCTGCCTTCTCTACCCTGAAAAATGTTCTTGTGAGAATAGTACAAGGAATGAGAATGACTACGAAACAGGTGGGTACAAGTAGCAAACCTAAAAGTGTTGTACCCCATATTATCTACCCCACTATAGCCTACAAAGACTACAGCATGTAAGTTTGACACACCCCCATAGGCGAAGTGGGGGAGAACAAGAGGTCACAAGACCAGTCAAGAAGAACAAAGCAAGCTCAGGGTGGATCACGACGTCACCACACATTCCGAGCACAAGCAAACGACCACAAGGCCAGTTCACATGCAGAGTTATATAAGGTAGAACAAACAAGATAGTGATTACAACCTAGCAAGTGTAAGCATGCAGGCATATATATAGAGATCACAGTACAAGCACAGTCAAGAAGTGAGCAAGTGAGGCCAAGTGGGGACAAGGCCTAGAACAGTACAGAACCGCTGATGTTCACAAGGCTGGAGTGCCTTGGTGAAGATATCAGCCGTGTTGGCCTGAGAGGCCATGTAAACAAGACGAAGCTGACCATGCTGCTGCAACTCTCGAGCAAGAAAGTAGCGAAGAGCGATGTGCTTCGTTCTGTGCTCCAGTCTCTGCTCGCGACACAAGGGAAGCATTGCCTTGTTGTCGACGTACAGAACTAGAGGAGAACGAGGCGCCTCGCCCAGGTCGGTCAGCAGGTAGGTGAGCCAGCGTAGCTCCTGTGCAGCCATGGCTCCTGCGTAGATCTCAGCCTCACAGCTGGAGCTGAGAACAGAAGACGAGCGGGTAGACCGCCACGAAACAGAACCGGAACTAAGGCTGAAGGTGTAACCCTGAGACGACCGCTGCGTAGCCAAGTCGTCAACCCAAGAAGCGTCTGCGTGACCAGTGAGAACAACTGGACCCCGTCCCCCAAGCACGAGCCCCATGCCCGACGTGCTGCACAAGTAGCGCATCACCCTCTTAGCTGCCTTCGAGTGCTCTGGTCGGTGTCTCCCGGGCGCAACGTAGCATGCCAGGATGCTAAGAGGGTAAGCAAGGTCAGGACGAGTGCAGGTCATCAGGTACATGAGGCAGCCCACAAGCTCTGGATACGGGCCACTCGGCTCTACGGACTCATCCAAAGGCAGAGCTGAGAGCGAGTGACCGGTAGGCAGAGGAGTGGACTGTGGCGAGGAGTACTGGAAGTCGAAGCGCTAAAGGACCTGCTGCACCATGTGTGACTGAGTCAGGGTGATGGTGCGGCGTGCTTTGTCCCGAGTGATCTGCAAGCCAAGATAGTTGCGCGGCTCACCCAGGTCTGTGCACGTGTGTCTCTTCTGCAGCTCCGACTTCACTAGAGTAAGTGCCTCAGTGTCAGCTGTGGCAAACACCAAGTCGTCGACGTACACGATGATGTAGAACGGCGGCAGCGACGGGTCGGTGCGTAGAAACAGCGACGGGTCAGCAGTAGAAGGAGCAAACCCAAGAGCCGCAAGAGTCGTCCTCAGTGTGTCACGCCACTCGCGAGGCGCCTGGCGGAGACCGTAGACTGGCCGCCGGAGGCTCCACTGGGTACCAGGAGGGAACGACCCAGTGAAGCCAGGTGGGCGGCGCAGCCAGAGTTCCTCGTGCAGGCTGCCCTGTAGGAAAGCTGTGCTGAAGTCAAGAGAGTGAAGCTCGTAGTCACGCTGAGCGGTGACGTACAGCAGCACCCGAAGAGTGGTCATCTTCGGGGTGGGAGAGAAGGTCTGAAAGTAGTCAACTCCCTGCCACTGACTGAAGCCACGAGCCACGTAACGTGCCTTGAAGACAGGCGGAGAACCCGGCGGCCGCTTCGCCCTGAAAATCCACATGCCATCGACAATGTTCGCCCCAGGTGGGGGAACCTCATCAACGTAGGTGCCTGTGGACTTCCAGGAAGCCATCTCTGCGTCCATGGTTGTCTGCCACTGAGAGGAGTAGGGACCCTCAACCGCCTCTGCGTAAGAGCACGGAGTCGGGATGTCTGGTGCATCCGGGTCTCCCTCAGGGGCAAGCAGCATGGACACGAGATGAGGTGAAGCAGTAGCAAAACACTGGAACTCCTCGTGCCTGTCCTCAAGGACGTCCGTGCTAAGGGCACACTCACCCCCGACGGATGGAGGACAGACAGACTCAGACTCAGCAACAAGACTAGCGGCGTAGTCTAGACGGCAGCGAGCAGCAAAGTCGACAAGCTCAGCAACAAGAGCAGACGCAGCAGTAGACTCAAAGGAAGGGTCAGTGACAACAGTGGCCAGGAGACGCGTGACAGTAGGACTAGCAGCACGAAGGGAGTCAAACTCCGGGTCAGCAAAGGCAGGAAGAGAAGACGCAGGAGGAGAGGGCAGAGGGACACGCTGCGGAGCAGTGGAGGGACGCAATGCCATCTGGTGCATGCCGGGGACAGGAGGAGGACGCTGACGCGAACCACGACGACTAGTACGAGCAGCACGAACAGGCGACGCAGGACGAGACGCAGGCTCACGACGCTCAGCAAGACCTCCGGTCGGACCAGTGTAAGGAGAAGGAGCAGGAAGTGGGGAGGCGGGCTGTAGCTGTAACTGTGACTGCGACCGCGACTGGACAGGTAGTGGAGACTCTAAGGAAGGAGCAGGACCAGTAGAAGGCGGAGACCAAGAACCTGCTCAAGGAGCGGAACGAAGTATGGCCGCGGCCGCGCAGCGCCTCCAGAACCCCTAGTGTCAGCTCCAACTCCTGTAGCACCACCAGCTCCAGCAGCACCTCTAGCAGCTCCAGTAGCGCCAACTCCAGCACCCCCAGGAGCACCGGCTCCAGCAGCACCTCCAGCTCCAGCACCTCCAGCAGCTCCAGCTCCAGCAGGAACACCAGAAGCCCCAGCAGCTCCAGTGGCGCCAACTCCAGTAACCCCAGCAGCACCTGCTCCAGCAGCACCGCCAGCTCCAGCACCTCCAGCAGCTTCAGCTCCAGCAGGACCACCAGAAGCCCCAGCAGCGCCAGCACCAGCAGCACCACTAGGCCCAGCAGCTCCAGTACCTCCGGGACCAGTGGCTCCAGCAACCCCAGCAGCTCCAGCAGCAGCAGGACCTCCAGCGCCCTTAGCACCACCAGCTCCAGCTGCACGGCTCCAGCGCCGAGCAAACTACTCGCGCACCTGCTGTGGAGAGAGTGGCTCCCGCCGGGACGAATCACCCAAAGGACCTTCAGGCTCAGCACCTCAAGACTCCACACGCGCAGGCTCAGCACCCTCAGGCTCCGCACCCCCAGACTCAGCAACCACAGGCTCAGCACCCCCAGGCTCAGCACCCCCAGCAGCACCAAAGTCAACAGCTACCTCGACTGCGTCTACCTGGGACACACCTGAGGGGGCAGGACCCTGAGGGGGAAGGGGGTCTACCGGAGGAGGACCTGGCGCGAGGAAGAGCGGCGGGGGGGGGAGGGGGGCAGTGCGGTAGGGGAAGAGACGGTAGTAAGGATCCGACTCGTCAAACGTGACCTCATGAGAGGACAGAACACGGCGCGAGGTGGGGTGGTAAAACTGCCAACCAGGCGCGTTAGGGGGGAAGCCAAGGAAGACGCAGGGAACAGCACAGGAGGACAGCTTGTCCGCAGACAAGTCGCGGACGAAAGCTCGAGATCCCCAGACACGGAACGCAGACGCATCGCCAACCTTCCCCGTCCACCGCACCGTAGGTGTGGTCTCCGGCATGGAGACCCGGGGCTGGAGGTTGAGCTGAAGCGCAGCGTAATGGACCGCGAACGGCCACAGAAAATGGGGAGCAGCCGCATGGATCATGGACGTACGAGTGACGTCCATGACCATGCCAATGTGGCGCTCATCAATCCCATTTTGCTATGGAGAGGACGGAAGCGTAAACGTCTGGTAGATGCCCTCCGCACGATAGAAAGCTCGCAGGAGGTCGGAGGAAAACTCTCCACCTCTGTCAGAGTGCAGACGCAGAACAGGAAGGTCCGAGCCGAAACTCTCGCTAAGCTGACGACGGGCAGCGCGGATCCAGTCGATAAGCAGCTCGGTGACCTCACCCTTACGCCGCAAGAGGAAGACTATGGTGTAACGCGAGAAGTTGTCAATGACCAGCAGAAAGTAGCGCTCGTGACCCTGTCCACGGATGCGGGCTGGGCCCCACACGTCCATGTGAAGCGTGTGCAGGGGAGCCTCCGTAGGAGGAAATTCGGAGGAGTGAGGAGCGGCGCGCTGCCGCCCCTCGACACAAGGAACGCAGGTAGGGGCAGGCCCTGGGGGAAGGGGAGGGAGAGACCGGGGAAGATCAGTGACAAGGACACGGGAGGCCATGCCTCGGAGACGAGGTAGGGAGGGGTGACCAAGGCGGTGGTGCCAGAGAAGAGTCTGGTGAGACAGGAGGCGACACGAGCAGGGGGCAGACTCAGGACCAGACCGGGACGCTGCAGCAAACACCTGACCCGACGCAGCTACCTGACCAGACGCAGCAACGGGAGGAGACCCGGTAGTCAGGGTGTACAGGCTCTACCCAGGCTGACGGGAGAACGTGGCCAGGTGCCGGCCCGTCCGAGTGCACGAACAGTGGGTCACCCGCTGACCTCCAGGAGTGAACTGGTCAACCCACACGTCCTGAAGGTCAGCTCCACTCACCAAGTTTGTGGAGAATGAGGCCAGACAGAGAGCCAGACGGGACCGCCGGACACGGCAGAACCGTGGAGGAGTGTGCAAGGACTGGACCCCCAGAGGGGTCAGCCAGGGAGACTGCCACTGGCCGACTGAGCGGCGAGAGTGTGGTGCAGTCGCGAAAGAAGGAGCAGGAAGCACCCGAGTCAAGGGTGAACGTGTGCAAGGCCTGAGCCGACGCGGTACCTGAGAGAGCAGACTCACCAGCACCTGGAGCAGCAGACTCACTAGCACCTAGAGCAGCAGCCTCAATGCCCGGATTGGGCGGAACACACAGGTAACAGTCACCCTCAGCACTAATAGTCACAGCATACATAGCAGCAAGGATAGCATCATAATCAAGATCAAAGATTGCAACCCCCGACTTAAGCAGATCACCCCAGCGAGGGATCTCAGTGGCGTCTGGAAACTGTGTATGCCAGGCGTCCGTCAGGCGGCCAAAACAACGGAGCGTGGCGTGCGGTCCTCCTCACGTCTCCCCGCTGCGC
This sequence comes from Closterium sp. Naga37s-1, assembly GCA_947471745.1. Classification (NCBI taxonomy): domain Eukaryota; kingdom Viridiplantae; phylum Streptophyta; class Zygnematophyceae; order Desmidiales; family Closteriaceae; genus Closterium; species Closterium sp. Naga37s-1. Next base: position 5,112,975 of record CANJKZ010000096.1, on the reverse strand, counting down.
TCGCCGGTGCGGAGAACGTAAGCACAAGGACCAGCACCCCCTGACCTCCCACGCCCAGCGTACCACTCACGAAGCTGCTGGGGCGACAGGGTCTCACGAGAACGCTGCTGCTACTGGCGGTGGCCACCACCAGGGCCTCCCCGCTGCACAGCGCCACCCCGACCAGCACCACCGCCGCCACCAACCCCACTGCCGCTGCCGCCTCCGCCACCCCCACTGCCGCTGCCTCCGCCGCCTCCACCTCCACCGCTGCCGCCGAAGCCCCCACTCCCTCCACCACCCCCACCTCCACCCCCACCCCCTCCGCCGCCTCCACCGCCACCACCGCCGCCCCTGCCATCTCCTCCAACACCCTTGCCCCCCTTGCTCCTGCCGCTGCGGTGCCTCCCACTAGGAGCAGACGCAGCGCCGACCGACTCGGTGCCAACGAGGTCGACAGCAGCAGCAGAGGCAACAGAGGGCAAAAGGGGGACGGGGGAGCACCCCTCAAAGAAAGGGGCACGAGGGTCACCACAAGAGGCTCCTACAGCGACTATACTCTTCTCAGCTGCAAAGAGGCACTCCTCGAGGAGGTCAACGGTGAGTGTGGTGGGGCAAAGGGAGAGGAAGTGGTCCCTGACCGAGTGAAGGGAGTCAGGGAGCCGGGTGACGAGGTAGTAGGGGGGGGTTCTTGGCGCAGAACTCGGTAGGAAGCGCAGCGCGGTAGCGGGTGTCACTAGTGCGGAGGTGCGTAATGAGGTCAGCGACTGTGGCATAAGCAGCTAGGTCAGGGAACAGGTACGGCAGCATGAGGCGGCTAAGGGCAGCAGTGGCAGGGGAGGAGTAGCGCGCAACAACAGCGTCATACAGAGTCCTAGCGGTCTTGTACTGGCTAAAGTGCGCACGCTCAGCAGACGGCCGGTGACTACGAACAGCAAGACGGGCAGCAGCATCGCGCGTGGTCTGTTGAAATATATTTCTTATATAAACTGCTTGTAGCGGTAGTTAGTGTAGTGTTACATTGTTTGGTGGTGCACCTTGCTTGCTTTGCCTATATCCTTGTACCTTCTCTCTTTATTGAACACCTTTTCTCCTTTACAACTCTCTCGACATTACTCTTGAACCCCAAAACCTAAGCTACTAAGCTACCATAGCTATGGCTCCTAAGCACAACTAGCTTAGTATTCTGACATGGTATCAGAGCGGTCTCGGGTTCGAATCCCGGTGTATGCACATGCAGGCCGTTGCCGCTGTGCCGAGTCGTGGACCTCCCAGTGTGGGGGGGGTGTCAGAAGACTTGCACCGTGAGATCCCCGATTGATCCTTGGGGGGGTTACAGGCCTGTTATCCTGGGGGGTTATGGGCGCACTGACCCGCTACTGAAACAAGCCCTTTTATCCCAATGGTCTAGTGGTTGGGATTCTGACATGGAATCAGAGCTGTTACGCTCTTGGCCTGTGGGCCCCACATGCTTCCGCTGCTTTCCTGTCTGTCGCGCGCCCCGTTGCGCGCGACACTTTTTTCTTCCCGCCACGCGCTCGGGGCGCGTGGCGGTTTTCTGCCCGCCGTGCGCCCCGAGGCGCGTGGCGGCTTCCTGCTTCACGTACCACCCCGGGGACCCGCGCGTCCCCCCCCGTCAACGGTCGCGTCGCCCCTCGGGAGCCCGTCGCGTCGCCCCGCAACCCCCGCTGCCTCGTCGCGACGCCCCTGCGGGACCCGCGCGGCGCCGCCCCTGCTCGTCGCGGCGCACCCTGGGCGCTGTCCCTGCTCGTCGCGGCGCACCCCTCCCTGGCCGCCGCCTCTGCCTCCCCTGCGCCCGCGCCTGCTTTGCAGCATCGCGCGAGCCTGCCCTGCACCAGCGACGCCGCCCCTGGAGCAGCCGCCCCTGGCCCGTAGAGCAGCCGCCCCTGGCCCCTGGAGCAGCCGCCACTGCAGCCGCCGCCTCTAGCCCCTGGAGCAGCCGCACCTGCAGCCGCCCCTAGCCCCTGGAGCAGCCGCCCCTGGCCACTGGAGCAGCCGCCACTGCAGGAGCCGCCCCTGGCCCCTGGAGCAGCCGCCCCTGGAGCAGCCGCCCCTGCAGTAGCCGCCCCTGCAGCACCCGACCCTGCAGCTGCCCGCGACGCCGCTCCTGGACCCTGTGCAGCCGTGGGGGGAGGGTATGGGGGTTGCGGGTGTGGGGGTGATGAGTGTGGGTGCTACCCTTCCCCTCCTCCTCCTCCCTCTTCGTCTCCCGCTGCTGCAGCTGCCGCTGAAGGGGGGTGGATGTGTGGGAGCCGAGGGGAGTGGAGCTAAGGGGGTGTCGTGGGAGTGGAGACAAGGGTGCAGCAAGGGGGTGTGTGAGAAGGGGGTGTGGGACTGTTAGGGGAGGTTGAGCGGAGGTCGCCGTCATGTTGTCAGCAGCGCCAGTAGTCCGGAGCCCTCGTGCTCTCGGTAGCCCAGCGAGCCTGCTTCGCCAGTCGCCTGTGGGTCCGTTGCTCCTGCCGCTCGTCGTAGCCGCTAAGCCAGATACTCCCGTAGTCCGGTGCCCTCGTGCGCTCGGTAGCCACTGTGTGCGCCGCTCCTGTTGCCCGTGTGACTGCGGCGTCACCTGTCGCCTCCTATCTCCACCCCTGTCACAGTCCCTCCTCCTCCTCACTTCCCCTCTCCTTCTGCTGCGCTTGGTGTACCCCTTCAGGGGGTGTCTTTGCATTGGCTTCCTGCTGCAAGCAATTTAGGGGGTGTGTTGAAATATATTTCTTATATAAACTGCTTTGTAGCGGTAGTTAGTGTAGTGTTACATTGTTTGGTGGTGCACCTTGCTTGCTTTGCCTATATCCTTGTACCTTCTCTCTTTATTGAACACCTTTTCTCCTTTGCAACTCTCTCGACATTACTCTTGAACCCCAAAACCTAAGCTACTAAGCTACCATAGCCATGGCTTCTAAGCACAACTAGCTTAGTATTCTGACGTGGTCCACTGTGAGCGAACAGCACTGTCAGCATCGGCAGCAGGTGCAACAGAGACGCCGGACGTGTGATCGAACAGTGAGACTCCGTCCCTAGAATCGCACTGCAGAAACAGCTGCAGATCATCAACCCAGACCTTGAAATCAACTGCCCGACCCTCAGCATCGAACTTGAGTACATTAGGGGTAGCCATGACAGCAGTAGCAGTAGCAGTAGCAGTAGCAGCAGCAGGAGCAGCGCGACTCGGCAGGGCGGCGCGGCTCGGTAGGGCGGCGCGGCTCGGCAAGGCTGCGCGGCTCGGCAGGGCGGCGCGGGTGCGGCAGTACGCTTACCAGGGCGGGATCGGGGTAGGGCCGCAGCTGGCAAGGCAGGGCCGTGGCGCGCCGGCAGGTCAGGGCCGCGACGAGGCGGCAGTGCAGGGCGGCGACCGCGGCCGTAGGAAGGGCCGCGACGGCGGGAGGCAGGGCCGCGACGGCGCCAGGCAGGGCCGCGACAGCTCCAGGCAGGGTCGTGACGGTAGGGCGGCAGGGCCGCGACGGCAGGGCGGCAGGGCCGCGATGGCAGGGTGGGGCCGCGACGGCTTCAGGGAGGGTCGTGACGGCAGGGCGGCAGAGCTGCGACTGCAGGGCGGCAGGGCCGCGACGGCAGGGTGGGGCCGCGACGGCTGCAAGGAGGGCCACGACGGAAGGGCGGCAGGGCTGCGACGGCAGAGCGACAGGGCCGCGACGGCTTCAAGCAGGGCCGCGACAGCAGGGGCCGCGATGGCAGGGCCGCAACTGCTTCATGCAGGGCCGCGACTGCAGGGCCGCGACGGTAGGGTAGGCGCACGGGGCGCATGTGAGGCAGGCGCGAGGCGCGCGACAGGGCAGGAGCACGCTTCGACCAAGGCAGGAAAAAAAAAAAACGGTCCCACTAGGGAACCCGCTCTATACCATGTGAGAATAGTACGAGGAATGAGAATGACTAGGAAACAGGTGGGTACAAGTAGCAAACCTAAAAGTGTTGTACCCCATATCATCTACCCTACTGTAGCCTACAGAGACTATAGCATATAAGTTTGACAGTTCTCTGTACTGCACATCGCCGACCCACACCGCCCATTCAAAGTAGATACCGATGCAAGCAACATCGCCATCGGAGCCGTACTGCTACAGGACTTCGGCAACGGCCTACAGCCCATCGCATACGAGTCACGAAAACTGCATCCGCCCGAGAAAAATTACCCGATACACGATCGCAAAATGCTTGCGATCGTGCACGCGTTCAAAGTGTGGCGCTGTTACTTGACCGGCGTAGACGTGACAGTACGGACAGACCATAAATTACTACAGTACCTCCGCGCACAGCCACACCTCAACCCACAACAGATTCGCTGGCTCGATCTCCTCGAGTCAAACTTCCACTACACAGTCACCTACAAAAAGGGGGCATCGAACATCGCCGATGCCCTGACCCGCCCCACTGCCCAGATCCACGCAATACTACTCGCCCAAACCAGTCCACTACTGACAGGCCTTTTTACCCACGGTACCAAACGTATCCATTCTTCACAAGAGGAAATTCGCAGTAGTTCGCAGCAGCAAAGGGAGTCTATTACGTAAAATCCGGGACCGACCGCATCTGGGTACCAGGGTACACACTGCTATGGGAGTTATTGTTATAGGAGGCACACGACGGAGTTACCTCAGGGCATTTTGGGGTAGAGAAAACACGGCAGCAGCTGCAACGATATTATTACTGGCCCGAGATGTTGACCGACGTACAGCGACACGTGGCATCGTGTCCCACTTGCCAGCTCATGAAATCATCACAGAAGCGGCCGGCAGGACAATTGCAGCCGATACCACCCCCAGAGCGTGCTTGGCAGCTGGTGACGATGGATTTCGTCACGGGGTTACCGGCCGGGGCGAATGGGAACGACGCGATCCTGGTCGTCGTCGATCGACTGACAAAAATGGCACACTTCGCAGCCTGCAAAAAATCAATCACAGCCAAAGAAACAGCACGCCTCTTCATCTCCACCATCATTCGGCTGCACGGGATACCAGCAGCGATCATCAGCAACCGAGATACGAAATTCACCAGCAACTTCTAGCGGAACCTGTGGCAGCACTTCGGCACACGACTACAGTTCAGTTCTTCGTACCACCCCGAGACCGACGGACAGACAGAGAGGACAAATCAGACCATGGAACAACTCATTTGAGCCACGTGCGACGACCCAACCACCTGGGAACAGCAACTGCCACTCATCGAGTTCGTGTACAACAACTCGCCTTCCACCACGACCCAACAGTCACCGTTTTACCTGAACTACGGACAAAGACCCGACAGTAGCCATGACCCCGCACCCTAACAACCCGGTGCCACGAGCACAACAGTTCACCGAAATTTTACAAGCAGCATGGACCCGGGCAGCAAACGCAATTAAAAAATCGAACATCATCGCAAAATGCAACGCTGACCGCCACCACCGACCTGTCACTTACCAGCCCGACGACCTAGTTTTACTTGACACCCAGAACCTCCGCCTGCCCATCACCCCAAAACTTCGCCCCCGATACTGTGGACCATTCCGCATCAGCCACATGATTACACCCGTCACCGCCCACCTCCTCCTCCCCGCTGACTGGTACGTCAGCCCGTCTTTCCACGTCAGCCTACTTTGCCCCTACATACCGTCCACAAGCCAACTGCCACGTAATCGCCCAGATAGCATGACACGACCGCCGACCGAACCAATCATCACACCCAAGAAAATTCTGAGCCACAGAGTTTGTGACCCACGAGGAGCCCGAAGGATCGAGTTCCTGATCCGCTGGAAAGACCGTACACCCACCGAAGACAACTGGGTTTTCTGGACAGAGTCGAAAACCACCCCGTCCTCACAGAGTATCTGCGCAGCCGAAATTTCAGAGATGTACACGCGCTTTCGTAAGGAGGACCTCCTTAAGGGGGGGAGGTTAGTGTAAGGAAAATTCCTTTTCCTTACTTCGCGTCCCCGCTCAGCGCGTACACCACTGTAGCACCACAGTCAGCACCGTTACCACTCGCAACCCTCGCATCGACAATCCTCCCGCCAGCTACGCACGTCGCACCCCGACCTCACGGCTTGGCGGGTAACCTGCGCTCTGGGCCTCCGCTTCGACATTTCCCCAACCTCAGTCCTAGGCCCGTCGCGCGTCAACCACAGTCCATTACCGTTACTACTGTAGTTTCGCTATATATTCTTCGCTCATACCTTCGCTCATTGTACTCTTGCTTCGATGGTGCAATTCTTGTTCGATCACTCAATTGCACTCATAACAGTAACTCCCACCAGAAAATCTGCTGTGTGTAACAGACTCTTACAACTTGCTCGCGAAAAGTGAAGGATTCAGCTTTGCGAACAAATTGGCCTAGCTAGACAATTGCAAGCTCGTCGAGCGAGATCCTGCGAGCAGGCTACTCTGGCGAGAAACAACTTGCTGCATCGCGAAGCCCACGTTCCACACCCCGATGAATGGAAGCGATCTGCTGCCTCCTCCCTGTTATCTATCCATAGTCGAAGTGGAGCCGCGAGTCCGAAATTCAACAGACGTAGCCTTTCTTGGAGAGTTTCTGTGAAACTCGCTTCTGCTTGCCACGTGGCATGACGTTACTTATCTTAGGAAGCATGACTTACGCTCCCATGCGACTCGTTCCACACGACGGCACACTCCAGAACTTCTATTTATCCTGGATTGTACCGTAGATGTGTTCAGAAGGAAACCATATCACTACCGCGCTGACAGCAGCCTGCTAAGCTGATACGATTGCTCCGAAACAACTGCTATGGATTTAACCCGCTTCCATCTTAGCATCCTCGCCCTCCTTGCCGTTCTTTCAATTTGCCATTGTGGGAGAGCTAACGGGTGGTATGTGCCGAAACCAGGGACCACGTTCTACTGGCAACTAAGCGGAACAGACGCTGGTACTATTGACTGTTCGATTTCCTTTTCGTATCGTCGTTTTGAAACTTTCTTTGCAATTAGCTTCAATGTGCGAAGGCCTAGCATTTCCGCATTGTCGGTTACCTGATATCGCCACGCATCGCTCGTGCAATGTACTAGAAACCATTATTCGCCCTTAGTTCTGAGTGTTTTAACTTGCTTCTTTCAAAACCCTGCTAGATGTGGATCCAACGCACCCGACGACGGTCTACACCGTTGACTTCAGCCTGACGGCGAAGAGCATTGCGAAACTTCGCAACGCGGGAAAGGTGGTGATGTGTTACATCAGCTTTGGGACTGCTGAGGAATACTGCAGCGACTACAACCAGTTCTCGAAATCCGTTATTGGAGGACTCGCTTGCATGGTATGGTACCTGATATTGACCTATTTTGTCAGTCCGCGGACGTTATGGATTCTTTCTTGCCCTTTTAGCGATTCAAAAATCACATTTTGCGGTTTTGACAGGCTTATGTCTAGAAATATCTGATAACGCTTTTCTTTTTTGTCATGTGTCGACGAAATGCTTTCTGCCTGTGAGCGGAATGAGCAGTGGACGGAGGTGTGGCCTGGAGAGAGGTGGTTGGACGTCAAGAGCCCCGTTGTCAAGACGATCATGGAGAAGCGGATCCAGGTGAGACGTCCACACTTTCCCTGTGTATCACCAGCCTGTGATTGGAGCAATCAGAAAACTGTTCACCTACCTGTGGCTTGGGGAGAGGTGGCTGAACCTAAACGTCAAGAGCCCCATTGTCAAGACGATCATGGAGAAGCAAATCATGGTGAGGCATGCCAACTCGCGGAACAGCACCAAAGCTGCTGAGATGTAACACACGGACAGAGCTCTAACATATGGAGATGTAACACTTATAGCCTTATTTCCGAGGCTGCACCATGCTGAGCCATACCATGTTGAATGAATACCCATGTTTACAACCTATGTCTGTAGCTCTTGAAAAAATTCCCACCATCCTCTTTTCGTTACTGCATGTCAGTTGGCGAAGAGCAAGGGGTGCGATGGGGTTGACCCTGACAACATCAATGCATATTCCAACAACATCATGGCTCAAGCCATCAGCCAATTCACCATCACTGCGGATGACCAGTTCAAGTACAACTCATGGATCGCCAACACTGTTCACAAGTGAGTCATGTCATCAGGTGTAGTTCTATCCTAGCATCATATTTGTGCCAATCCTCTCAATTGCATGGCTCAAGCCATCAGCCAATTCACCGTCAATGACGATGACCAGTTCAAGTACAACTCATGGATCGCCAACACTGTTCACAAGTGAGTGATGTTCAGGTGTAAGTCTCTCCCAACTTGCAGCTGATGTAGTCCCTTCCCCCGACCCCTGCCCCTCCTCCGCCAACCTTTACACAGATCCCTTCACTCTCAATGCTTCCGATCCTCCACCCTTCCAGACCCATAAACAGTCTTCTTTTAGGCCACCCTTCCCCCGTCCCCCCCACCCTTCTTCCCTCACATGCTCCCTCCCCTTTCCCCTCTGCTTCAATTACAGAATCCTAGTGGTTCTCAAGATCAATCACTCCCTCCACTTCCCCTTTCTCCGCCCTTGCGGTTACAGAATCCTAGTGGTTCTCAAGAGCCCTTGACCCCAACAATCAGTCCCTCCACTTCCCCTTTCTCCGCCCCACCCTCACCAGGTACGGCATGTCAGTGGGTCTCAAGAACCCCGGCCCACTCGCCCCCTCCTTCATGGCGAACCTCTTTGACTGGGCCATCATCGAGAGCTTCATTCACTTCAGCGACTTTAGCAACGACGAGTGGTACAGCGGCAAATACCAGTGCGACTACTCAAACGAGTTTATTGTTCGCAACAAGGCCGTGTTTTCTATCGAGTATAAGGAGCTCTGGGGCACGTCTGCAGGTCAAGTGAACGGCATCACATTTCCACAGGTCAGTGTGTGATGTATGTGATGCCAGCCAAACGCAGCATTCCAGACATATGGTTTTGAAGCGGCTCACCGTTTGGTCCCCTTCTTGCTCTCGCTGGCCAGAGCTTGAATAATGTCCTACTTGTGAGTGAAGGAACACGAACAAAGCTCACCGTTTGGTCCCCGGCGCTCTCCTCTTTCCATCCTTCCCCTCTTCTTCCACCTCCTTTTCATACAAACCATCTAGGAAAATAACAACGCTCGTAGGCTCAATTGCGACCTTTGCAATATAATTGCAAGGCTCAACTCAAAAGTTCCCCCATCTCCCTCCCACCCCACTTCGTCACCCCTCTCTCTTGTCACGCCATGTGTGCAATCCGCAACGCTCATGGCTTCAACGCCAATCTCTGCAGCTATGCCCTCGGCACCGGCCCTGGCTACCCCTTTGCCAACTGCCCGCTGCACAAGCCTGCAGGGTGTGATGCTGTGTGGAAGGAGTGTGTGAAGCAGAGTGTGTATTCGCAGTACAGGCAGCAGGGCATGGCGAGGTGGGATGCCGTGGGGCAGTGCATGAGGGCTAAGAGGGCAGCTTGCAAATACAAGGCTTGAACGAGAAGGGGATTTCATTCTTAAAGTTCATAGCTATGGGGGAGAAAGTGCCGGCGAGACTGCAATAACTGGTGCTTACCGGTACAATCACGTATACAACGACTTGTGATGTGAAGTTAGACTTTTGTCATTGCCTTAGTTCAAGTGTGACCGACCACCTGTGCCTGTAGATGTGTGAGCCACCAATGGTGCGCATCTTGTGATTGCGCTGCCCTGGGACGGGCGTCGAGCTGTCCAGATTGATTACCATACCATATGACAGTTGCTTATGGCCTTAGGCGCCTTGGTGTGGGACTCCATCTGCCCATATGGAATTCTGTCAGTAAATCCATATATGCAACAAGCAATGAACCTGTTGGGCTGAGAAAAGCCCTTATGATCTTTCGAGGCTAAGACTCTGATAGGAATGTTGTATTGCGGAAGCGTTTAGTGATAAGTTGTTGAACCACCTTGCGCTGGTATGTGAGGGCAAGATAGATTAATTATGAAGAAGTAATACAAGCATTTATAAGATTACAAGGAGTATGAAAGGATGCAATAACCGTTTTGCTGTTGATATTGCTGTTCGATACAGTGACGACTCGGGCAACTGCTCAATGCCGAGTCAGTTGTTTGTCATTGCTCTCGCGCTGTATTTGTCGAGTCAAAGGTTGATGACCTTTGACCTTCGCGTAACCTCCGCCTGTTACTTTTCTATCAACCTCTTCCGATGACTCGCCATTGCTTCGCTGCAACTTGCCTCATTTACGGTTCGATGTTACGACACATAGGAAGCGTAAATTACTTGTTTCCAACACTCCCCTTCACTTCTGGAGTGTTCTTGCTAGTGACGTGGCCTTGTCCAGTCAGCAGCATGCAGTACTCGAATTTCTATTTTCCGAGCTTCTTGGTCAAGTAATCGGCTGCCATCTCAGACGTGGGGCAGTATGATAGCTCGAGTCTCCCCTTCTCGATCTCGTCTTTCACGAAGAAGTATCGTAGGTGCGGAGAATCACTCTACAACGGTAGTGAGCTAGACTACGGGGGTTGGCACGAACTACTTGTCAGAATGTGTAGTTTGTCTAGCCTGCAGTGGGGTACTCTGTAGTGAGTATGACCCCTTAGGGTTTCCTATATGTATCCACCTGCTTGCTAGTGAACTCCTCCTTTGCTTAATTCTCTCTTGCCTAGCTAGGCAAACCCTAGCTATGGCTCCTCGTTCTGCTTACTCTTGTGACATGGTAACAGAGCTGTTACGCTCTTGGCCTGTGGGCCCACCTGCTTCCGCTGCTTTCCTGTCTGTCGCGCGCCCCGTGGCGCGCGACGCTGTTTTTTCTTCCCGCCACGCGCTCGGGGCGCATGGCGGTTTTCTGCCCGCCGTGCGCCCCGAGGCGCGCGGCGGTTTCCTGCCCGCCGTGCGCCCCAGGAGCGCGCGGCGGTTTCGTACTCCGTCCCGCGTGCTCCCCCCCGTCGTCCGTCGAGGCGCCCTTGAGGACCCGCGGGCTCCCTCCCGTCGTTCGTCACGGCACCATCGTCGACCCGCGTGCGGCCCCCCGTCGCCCTTCGTGGCGGCCCCGTCGACCCGTGCGCCCGTCCCCGTCGACCTGCGCGCTGCTCCCCGTCGCCCTTCGCGGCGGCCCCGTCGACCCGCGCGCGGCTCCCCGTCGCCCTTCGTGGCGGCCCCGTCGACCCGCGCGCCGCTTCCAGGGACCCGTGCGCGCGTCCCCGTCGACCCGCGCGTCGCCCTGCGGCCCCCCCCCCTCCCCGCACACCTGAGTTCACTTTCCGCACACCCGAGTTCGCTTCCCGCACGCATGTGCACGCTTCGCGCGCACCTGAGCTCGCTTACCGCACACTCAGGGTATGGGGGTGGCGAGTATGGGGGTGAAGGGTGTGTGTGCCGTCCCCTGCTCCTCCTCCTCCTCCGTCTCCCACTGTTGCAGCTGCCGCTGAGGGGGGTGGGTGTGTGGGAGCCGAAGGAGTGGTGCTAGGGGGGTGACGTGGGAGTGGAGCTAGGGGTGCAGCAAGGGGTGTGTGAAAGGGGGGTGGGACAGTTGGGGGAGGTTGAGCGAAGGTTGCCGTCTTGTCGGCCGCAACACCTGTAGTCCGGGGCGCTGTCCTGGTAGCCCAGAGAGCCTGCTGTGCCTGTCGCCCGTGGGTCCGTTGCTCTTGCCGCTCCTCGTAGCCGCCGAGCCAGTTACTCCAGTAGTCCGGGGCGTTGTCCCGGTATCCACTGTGTGCGCGCTCCTGTTGCCCGTGTGTCTGCAGCTTCAGCCGTCGCCTCCTATCTTCTCTCTTATAGTCTCGCCTCCTCCTCCTCACTTGCCCTTTGTGAATGCCTCTATCTTTGCTTGCACTTGTGAACCTGCTCTATGACTGCTTGCTCTGCTGATTATACCCCACTTTGACTATGGGGGTGTGTCAGAATGTGTAGTTTGTCTAGCCTGCAGTGGGGTACTCTGTAGTGAGTATGACCCCTTAGGGTTTCCTATATGTATCCACCTGCTTGCTAGTGAACTCCTCCTTTGCATAATTCTCTCTTGCCTAGCTAGGTAAACCCTAGCTATGGCTCCTCGTTCTGCTTACTCTTGTGACACTACTTGGAGTGATCGTAGCTTTGCTTGGTTCCTTAGTGCTTGCACATTCACGAGAGAAATCGGCAAGAGTTTCCACTAGCAAAGTTGGAATTACAGAATGATTGAACAAGCAATGACAGAATGACTACATCAGGCACCTAGCAACCCTGCAGCTAGCCTGGTCGACCGCTAGCACAGCTCGGTCGACCGCCTGCCAGCGTTGCGTAGAGGAGCCGCGCCAGCACTGCAGAAGGGCGACCTGCCAACAGAGCAGGTCGACGGCGTGCCAACGCTGCAGTAGAGCGGCTGTCCAGCGTTGCCCCGTAGAACACAGCAGTGCGCACGCTCGCAGATGCGCGCAGACGATTGGCCCGACTTGCCTCGTTGGGCATCCGTCGGCTGTTGTCTGCGCCTGACGAGCCACATCGACTCCGGGATACCAGCCCACAGTCGCCTGCGCCATCGCAACCTCGACGACGTTCGCGTGCCTCCGCAGAACTCGTCGAGCAGGTTACCCAGTCAACCCGGTCGACCACCAGGTCCCTTTGGTCGACCACCAGGTGCCTCTGGTCGACCACAACTCCCGTCGAGCTACCCCCTGGTCGACGGACCCCTTCCGTCGACCAGAACCGTCAGCGGTTGTCGCCGAGCTCCCCTCGTCGACCGCTGCTCACTTGTCAGGTTGACGGACTGCTCCGTCGACCTCCCGGTCGAACTGCAGGTCGACGGGCTGCTCCCGGTCGAGCTGCAGGTCGACGGAGACCCTCTGGTCGAGCTGCAGGTCGACGGAGAGCCCCTGGTCGAACTGCCCCTCCTGGTCGACGACCCACCCGTCGCCCAGATCAGTCAGTTGGAGCTGTCGAGCTCCCTGGTCGACAGCAGCACCACAGTGGTCCCCTGCAGCTCGACGATGCCTGTCGAGCAGCTCTCCCACTGTGAATGGTCGGCTGCTACTCCCGTACATCCGACCAAGTTGTCGGCATTGCCCAAGCGAGGGCGGGGCCAACACTCCATTCCCGTTAACAGCAGGGCGATATGCTTCGTCCGGTTCGCGAACCGGTTTTTGTTCGCTATGTGAATTGCAGATTGGTTGTCGCAGAACAGAGTGAAGTTGGGTAACTGGGCCAACTTCGCTTCTTTCCAGAAGTTCACGAAGGTACAGTCCTTCTTTGGTGTCTGAGCAGAGTGCAATATATTCTGCTTCAGCTGAGGAGAGAGCGATTAGTTCCTGTTTACTCGAGTGCCACGAGATAGGCCCGATAGGCTCGAGTCGGTAGATGTAGCCGGTACGCGAACGCCTGTTGTCGGAGTCGCCAGCGTGGTCGGCATCCACATAGCCGATTAGCTTGGGCGCCGTGGTTTCAGTTTTTTGGTAGGTCAGGCCGATTGTCGGGGTGTTGACGAGGTAGTGAAGTGCGCGGTCGAGCTCCGCCATGTGTTCTGCTTCAGGCTTCTTGAGGTAGGTAGCGAGTTGGCTTGCTAAGTATGATAGGTCCGGCCGGCAGGTGACGGCTGCGAAGAGCAGGCATCCTAGCTTTCGTTGATAATCGCGTATGCCGGCGGGTTTGAGCGGAGCTGTTGTTTCCTTGTGATTTCCGGCGGTGTAGCGGTATGGCGTAGAGATAGCGGCTGGGGTGGGTCCGAAGCGCTTGGCGATGGTGTCGGCGTATTTCGCGGCGCTGATGTAGATCGCGTTCTCTCCTTCCTGTATGTTGAGCCCGAGATACTGTGTTACGGTGGAGGAGACGGTGAGTGTGAGATCCCGCTGCAGCTCCCCTTCGAACCAGGTCGTGATGCCGTCGGTCGAGCCGATGTAGAGCAGATCGTCTACGTAGACAATGAGCAGGATGTAGTCGGTGCATTTTGTGAATCGGTACATGCCTTGGTCGTGCGGTAGTTGGCGGAATCCGATGCGGATTAGTCAGGCGTGTAGGTACTGCTGCAACAGCCTTGGACTTCAGCAGTTGACAGACATGATTAGGGTCTGCGTTGGAGCCGTGCGGTTGCTCGACGAGAATCTCAGCATTAACAGGAGCGTAGAGAAAAGCGTTGGCAACATCGATTTGTGGGAGCTTCTTCCGCTTCATGGCAGCCATCGCAAGGAGAATCCGCAGTGAGGTGTGTCGGCTGACCAGTGCGAATGTTTCGGTGAAGTCTCGTCCGTGCTCTTGGTCGAAGCCGTGTACGACCCAACGTGCTTTAAACTTGTCGATGGTCCCATCTGCCTTTGTTTTCACGCGAAAAACCCATTTCCCGGTGAGTATTGTCTTGTTGCGTGCTAGTCCGATGGGAACGACCTTCCAGGTGTTGCGTTCTTCCAGCGCCTTTAATTCTTTGTCCATGGCTTCGCGCCATTTTTCCCTGTGCTCCCCCCCCAGATCCTACTAAACTGTGGCAGGCTCCTTAGGTGGCTCTGCTTCGTGGACGTCGGTGACGAGTCCCAGTATCTGGAGCCCACTCTGTATGTAGCGGGGGAGATTTGCGTCCTCGGGATAAGCTGCTTCTTCTCCTGCTTCTAGATCAGGTAAGAAAATGGGCCCTATGCGTTCGGAAATGTTGGTGTCGACTGGGTGGGGTGTAACGTAACCGTTGTCAGTGAAGTCGTAGAAGACTTCAGCGTTGATGCTTTCGCGAGGGTTGTCGTCGTCCATTGGGACGTCCACCGAGCAGTAGGGAAGAGGTCCGGCTTCTTCCGAAGCTCTGTCCACGTTCTGCTCGTCCCAGTCAGCTTCATCTGCTGCCGAAGCGAAGGCTCGGTCCCCACGAAATCTGCTTGTGACATCTCGTGAAGTTTCCATGTTGTACAGGTACGTCAGAAGGGTGAGATGTTCGTAGAAGATCACGTCACGTGCTGCTACTGTTTCCTTTGTGTGGACGTTGAAGATCTTCCATGCATTGTAGTGTTTTTCAATGCCCAGGTGTTGTCCCCATTGTGCGAGTTGGGAGAATCGACCAGTGCGTGCAGCTGGGGGTCGGTACTGTACCATGCAGCCGAACACTCGTAACATTTTTGTGTTGCCCAATTTTCCTGTCCACAGCAGATGCGGTGATGCGTTGTTCGGGAGCGATGATGACGAGAGCAAGTTGTGCAGCATGACAGCATGGTCCATCGCCTCGGGCCAGTGGTGGTTGGGTAGCCGCATGCCGCGTAGCAGCTTGCGCATGGTGTTCTAGAGGGTCCTGTTCATTCTTTCTGCCACGCCTTGATGTTGATGAGTGTAGGGAAGGGAGATGAGTCGCTTGATGCCTCTCTCTGCCAAGTACTGCGTGAACCTCTGTGACTGATATTCCCCTCCCCCGTCTGACTAGAAGCTTTTCAGCTTCACTCCTGATTCTCGTTCTGCTACTGGAAGCCAGGCGACAAAATCTTCGAATGCCATGTCGCGACTCGGGAGATTAAGGTGCTAGACGTATCGAGTGGCGGCATCGATGAACGTGATGGCGTAGTTATACGCTCCTTGTCAGGGTTCGCGATTGTACACTATGTCGCTGTACACCTTCTCCCGAGGTGTGTATGCCGGCGCACTTGGGTTGTGGTTACAGGCAAACGGTTGATGCGGTAAGTCGGCTTCAGGGTAGGTGAAGCATGTTCCTTGAACTCGTTGAAGTTCTATGCCGTCGAGTAGGAGTAGCGAGTCTTTATCAAGTACTCATGCTCTTATCATGTTGTTCAGCGCTGTGTTGCTGGGATGTCCTAACCTTTGATGCCATAACGATTCGTTGGCGCGATGTCCATGTGAACGCCTGTACAAATCGGAGTTGGAGTAGAAGCTTGCGGTGATGTTGGCGCTTTGGTGAACGTCGCGTGGAACGGGGATTAGCTGTTGCGCAGGAGTTGGTGGAGTGTCGATTAAGATTGGTGCTGTTGACGGACTCGCGATTGATGTCGTAGTTGGTGTTGTTTCTACTGTGAGAAAGAAGAAGTGTTGGACTAGGAAGGAAAGGGAGTACAAGTACCTAACCCTAGAATTGTGTACCCCCTAAAGGCTAACCCACTGTAGCCTACACAAATACAACATATATAATGTTTGACACACCCCCATAGGCTAAGTGGGGGAGAGCAAGTGGTCACAAGACCAGTCAAAGCAAAACAAAGCAAGACAAGCTCAGGGTGGATCTCAAGGATACCACACAAATTCCGAGCACAAGCAAATGGTCACAAGACCAGTTCACATGCAGTTTGATAATAGAACAAGAGGTACAGTGATCACAACCTAGCAAGTGTAAGCATGCAGGTATATATATAGAGATCATAGTACAAGCAGAGTCAAGAAGTGAGCAAGTGAGGGAGAGTAGGCACAAGGCCTAGAACAGTACAGAAACGCTGATGATCACAAGGCTGAAGCGCCTTGGTGAACACATCAGCAGTGTTGGCCCGAGTGGCCACGTACGAGAGACGAAGCTGACCCCTCTGCTGCAGCTCTCGCGCTAGGAAGTAGCGCAGAGCGATGTGCTTCGTTCTGTGCTCCAGTCTGTGCTCCTCACACAAGGCAATGGCTGCCTTGTTGTCGACGTACAGCACTGGAGGAGAACGAGGCCGCTCTCCCAGGTCGGTCAGCAGGTAGGTGAGCCAGCGTAGCTCCTGGGCCGCCATGGCTGTGGCGTAGATCTCAGCCTCACAACTTGAGCTGAGAACAGAAGAAGAGCGTGTAGAACGCCAGGAAACAGAGCCACAGCCAAGGCTGAAGGTGTAACCCTGAGACGACCGTTGCGTAGCCTGGTCGTCAGCCCAAGAAGCGTCTGAGTGTCCAGTGAGGACAACGTCGCGCCGTCCTCCAAGCACAAGCCCCATGCCCGACGTACTGCACAGGTAACGCAACACCCTCTTAGCGGCATCCATGTGCTCCTTCCGGTGACGGCCAGGAGCGACATAGCGTGCTAGGATGCTAAGAGGGTATGCAAGGTCAGGTCTAGTGCAGGTCATCAGGTACATGAGGCAGCCCACAAGCTCTGGATACGGGCCACTCGGCTCTACGGACTCATCCGAAGGCAGAGCTGAGAGCGAGTGACCGGTAGGCAGAGGAGTGGGCTGAGGCGAGGAGTACGTGAAGCCGAAGCGCTGAAGGACCTGCTGCACCATGTGTGACTGAGTCAAGGTGATGGTGCGCTGTGCTCTGTCCCGGGTGATCCGCAAGCCAAGATAGCTTGTCAGTTCACCCAGGTCTGTGCACGTGTGTCTCTTCTGCAGCTCCGACTTCATGTGGGCGAGTGCCTCAGTGTCAGCAGTAGCAAAGACCAAGTCGTCGACGTACACGAGAACGTAGAACGGCGGCAGAGTGGTGTCGGTGCGTAGAAACAGCGACGGGTCAGCAGTAGAAGGAGCAAACCCAAGAGCCGCAAGCGTAGTCCTCAGTGTGTCGTGCCACTCACGGGGTGCCTGGTGGAGACCGTAGACTGGCCGCCGGAGGCTCCACTGGGTACCAGGAGGGAACGACCCAGTGAAGCCAGGTGGGCGGCGCAGCCAGATCTCCTCGTGCAGGCTGCCCTGTAGGAACGCAGTGCTGAAGTCGAGAGAGTGGAACTCGTAGTCACGCTGAGCGGCGACGTGTAGCAGAACCCGAAGAGTGGTCATCTTCGAGGTCGGGGAGAAGGTCTGGAAGAAGTCAACTCCCTCTCGCTGACTGAAGCCTCGTGCAACGTAACGTGCCTTGAAGACAGGCTGAGAACCCGGCGGCCGCTTCACCCTGAAAATCCACATGCCACTGACGATGTTCGCCCCAGGTGGGGGAACCTCGTCGACGTAGGTGCCTGTGGATTTCCAGGAAGCCATCTCTGCGTCCATGGCTGTCTGCCACTGAGAGGAGTAGAGACCCTCCATCGCCTCTGCGTAGGAGCGTGGGGTCGGGATGTCTGGTGCATCCGGGTCTCCCTCAGGGGCAACTAGCATGGACACGAGATGAGGCAAAGCAGCGGCAAAGCATGCAAACTCCTCCTGTCTGTCCTCAAGGACGTCCGTGCCAAGAGCACACTCACCCTCGACGGACGGAGGACAGACAGACTCAGACTCAGCAACAAGGCTAGCGGCGTAGTCTAGACGACAGGCGGCAGCAAAGTCAACAAGCTCAGCGACTAGAGAAGACGCAGCAGAGGACTCGAAGGAAGGGCCAGTGACAACAGTGGCAAGGAGACGTGTGACAGTAGGACTGGCAGCACGAAGAGAGTCAGACTCCGGGTCAGTAAGAGCAGGAAGAGAGGACGCAGGAGGAGACGGCAGAGGGACACGTTGTGGAGCAGTGGAAGGACGCAGAGTCATATAGTGAGTGCCAGGGACAGGAGGAGGTCGCTCACGCGGAGCACGACGACCAGAGCGGAAAGCACGGACAGGTGACTCAGGACGCGACTCAGGCGACGCTGGACGAGACTCAGGCGACGGAGGACGAGACTCAGGCTCACGACGCTCCGTAAGACCTCCCGTTGGCTCAGCGTAAGGAGAAGGACCAGGCAGTAGAGAGGCTGGCTGTAACTATGACTGCGACTGGACAGGCGGTGGACTCAGTAGGGGAGGAGAAGGACCAGTAGAGGGCGGGAGACTAAGAACCTGCTGAAGGAGCGGAACGTAGTACGGGTGCGGCCGCGCAGCACCTCCAGCGACAACCCTCTCAGCAGGCCCAGTCCCAGCAGCTCCAGCAGCACCAGCACCAGCAGCACCTCCAGCAGCGCCAGCAGCACCTCCAGCAGCACCAGCAGCACCTCCAGTAGTAGCAGTACCTCCAGCAGCTCCAGCAGCACCAGCACCAGCAGCACCTCCAGCAGCGCCAGCAGCACCGCCAGCAGCAGCAGCACCTCCAGCAGCACCAGCAGCACCTCCAGGAGTAGCAGTACCTCCAGCAGCTCCAGCAGCACCAGCACCAGCAGCACCTCCAGCAGCGCCAGCAGCACCGCCAGCAGCAGCACCTCCAGCACCAGGGTCCGCGGCACTAGGAGCGCCACTCCGGAGACTGCAGCGTCGAGTGTACCACTCTCGGAGCCGCTGGGGAGAGGGCAGCTCCCGCCTAGGAGGGGAAGCACTAGCACCAGCTCCAGCAGCACTCCTAGCTCCAGAAGGCTGCAGTACTGTAGGTACCACTCTCGTAGCTGCTGTGAGGAGAGAGCTCCTCCAGGTGAAGCACGCTCAGTCTCAGCACCCTCAGACGTAGCACACCCAGGCTCAGCACCCCCAGACTCAGCACCCGCAGGCTCCGCACCCCCAGGCTCAGCAACCCCAGGCTCCGCACCCCCAGGCTCCGCACCCCCAGGCTCCGCACCCCCAGGCTCCCCACGCTCAGGCTCCGCTCGCTCAGGCTCCGCTCGCTCAGGCTCAGCACCCCTAGCAGGACGAGAGTCGACAGCTACCTCGACAGGCTCAACCGGGTCTACCTGGGACACACCTGAGGGAGCGGCACCCTGAGGGGGGAGGGGGTCTACCACAACAGCACCTGGCGCGAGGAAGAGAGGCGGGGGGGGGAGCGGGGCAGTGCGGTAGGGGAAGAGGCGGTAGTAGGGCACGGACTCGTCAAAAGTGACGTCCTGAGAGGGCAGGACACGGCGCGAGGTGGCGTGGTAAAACTGCCAACCAGACGCGTCCGGGACAAAACCAAGGAAGACACAAGGAACAGCGCGGGAGGAGAGCTTGTCCGCGGACGCATCGCGAACAAAAGCTCGAGAACCCCAGACCCGAAAACGCGACGCATCGCCAACCTCTCCCGTCCAACGGAGGGTCGGGGAAGTCTCCGGCAAGGAGACACGGGGCCAGAGGTTGAGCTGATGCGCAGCGTATCGGACCGCAAACGGCCACAGAAAGTGGGGGGCAGCCGCATGGATCAAGGAGGTACGAGCGACCTCCATGACCAAGCCAATGCGGCGCTCAGCAACCCCATTCTGCTGTGGAGAGGCCGGAAGCGTGAACGACTGGCGGATGCCGTGCTCCGCACAGTAGGCTGCCAAGAGGTCGGAGGAGAACTCACCACCTCTGTCAGAGTGCAAACGCAGGACAGGAAAGTCCGACTGGAAACGCTCACTGAGCTGGAGACGAGAAGCGCCGATCCAAGGGATCAAGACATCAGGGACCTCACCCTTGGTGCGCAAGGGGAAGACCGTGGTGTAGCGCGAGTAGTCGTCAACAACGATCAGGAAGTACCTCTCCTGACCCTGTCCACGGACGCGGGCTGGGCCCCACACGTCCATGTGGAGCGTCTGCAAGGGAGCAGTCGTCGGGGGAAACGAGGAGGAGTGAGGAGCGGCGCGCTGCCGCCCCTCGACACAGGGAAGACAGGGAGGAGCAGGCGAGGGTGGGAGGGGAGGGAGAACCCTGGGAAGACCAGAGACAAGGTACCGTTTGTGCATGGCACAAAGGCGCTGCACTGACGGGTGACCAAGGCGGTGGTGCCAGAGGACGGTCTCGTGTGCTAGAGAGCGACACGAGCAGGGGGCAGACAGCTGACCTGAAGTAGACGCAGACGCAGCTACCTGAGGGGACTCAGTGGTCAGTGTGTACAGGTCCGACCCCGGCTGCCGAGTGAAGGTAGCCAGGTGACGGCCCGTCCGAGCACACGTGCAGTGTGTCACGCGCTCGTAGGCAGGGGTGAACTGGTGGACACCCCCGTCCTGGAGCGCACAACCCGCCACCAAGTTCGTAGAGAACGAGGGGAGGTGGAGACCTGACAGTGTGCCCGACGGAACCGCAGGACAAGGAAGAACAGTGGAGGAGGTCGCAATGACCGGACCCCCAGAGGGGTCAGCGAGGGAGACAGCAACTGGCCGAGCAAGCTGCTCAAGGGCAGTGCGGTCACGAAAGAAACAGCGAGAAGCACCTGAGTCGAGTGTGAAGGTGTGCAGTGCCTCAGTAGACTCAGTACCAGGGGGCGCAGACTCACGAGCACCTAGAGCAGCAGCCTCACCAATACCTGGGGCAGGAGACACGGGAGTACCTGGAGCGGCAGCCTCACCAGTACCTAGGGCAACAGACGCACTAGCACCTAGAGCGGCAGCCTCCCTGGTCCGAATGCCCGGGTCGGGCGGAACACGCAGGTACTGAGCACCCTCTCCACTAGTAGACAACACATACATGGCAGTGAGAATAGCATCAAAGTCTAGAGCATAGATATCAATGTTTTTCTTCATCAGATCAGCCCAGCGGGGCAGCTCAGTGGCATCAGGGAACTGAGTACGCCAAGCGTCGTCGAGGCGGGAGAAGCAGCGCTGCGTGGTGTGCGCCCTCCCACACGTCTGACCAGTGCGGTCACCAGTGCGGATGACGTACGTGCAGCTAAGGCCACCCCCCCCCCCCGTGCTGAGAGTACCACTCACGGAGCTCCTGGGGCGACGGAGTGTGCTGCTGGCTCTGGGCACTGCCAGCGCCTCCACGACCACCACCGTCGCCGCCACCTCCTCGACCACCCCCTCCCCTGCCGCCGCCGCGTCCACCGCCGCCCCCACCACCGCCCCCGCACCTGCCACCTCCCCCGCCGCTGCCGCCACCACCCCCACCGCTGCCACTAGTCCCTCCAGCCCCACCACCACCCCCACCGCCGCCACCGCCCCCACCACCGCCTCCCCCGCCGTCACCTCCGCCTCCTCTGCCCCCTTTGCCCTTGCCGCTGCGGCGCCAGCTCGAAGCGGACGCAGTCCCGACCTTCTCAGCACCAAGGAGGTCGACAGCAGAAGCAGAGGCTACAGAGGGAAGAAGGGGGGAAGGGGAACACCCCTCAAAGAAAGGGGTGCGGGGGTCGCCACGAGAGGCACCTACAGCGACTATGCTAGCCTCAGCTGCAAGTAGTTCCTTCTCGAGAAGGGCAATGGTGAGTTCAGTGGGGCAGCGAGCTAGGAAGTGATCCCTGACTGCACGCAGAGTGTCAGGGAGGCGGGTGACTAGGTGGTAGAGAGTGAGCCAGAGCGGGGGGGGGTTCGTGGCAAGAAACTCATCAGGCATAGCGGCACGGAAGCGGGCCTCACTAGTACGGAGGTGCGTGATGAGGTCAGCGACTGTGTGGAAAGAGGACAGGTCGGGGAACAGTTAGGGGAGTGAGAGACGGCCTAGCGCGGCAGAGGCAGGTGAGGAGTAGCGGGTAACGACAGCAGTGTACAGTGCCTGTGCAGTCTTGTGCTGGCCAAAATGCTCGCGCTCATCTATCGGCAGGGAGTTGCGAATAGCAAAGCGAGCGTGGGCGTCACGAGTCTGCCACTGTGAGCGGGCAGTGCTGTCAGCAGTAGTAGCAGGGGCAGTGGCATGGCCTAGGGTGTGATCATACAGTGAGATGTCCTCCTTGGCAGTGAGCTGTAGGAAGAGGTGCAGGTCATCTAGCCAGGTGTCAAACTTCACTGGGCGGCCCTCAGTATCGAAAGCTAGCACAGGAGGGCTAGCCATAGTAGCAGTAGGAGCAGCAGTATAGTAGCAGGAGCAGTAGCAGTAGTAGCAGCAGGCGAACCCTAAAAGCAGCAGGCAGCGCGACTCAGGTAGGGCGGCTCGGTCCAGAGAGTGCTGCTCAGTACGGGGAGGGCGGCGCGGCTCGGTTCGGGCGGCGCGGCTCGGCTCGGGCTGGGCGGCTCGGTTCGGGCGGCTCGGTTTGGGCGGCCTGGTTCTGGCGAGGCCGTGGCTGTCGCGTGCGGGGCGCTAAGGGGCGGCTCGTGGGGTGGACAGGGCCGACGGGGCCGCTAAGGGGGGGGGGGCTCGCACGGGGTCGACGGGGCCAACGGGGCCGCTAAGGTGGGGCGCGCGCGGGGTCGACGGGGCCGACGGGGCCTCTAAGGGGCTGCTCTCAGGGTCGACGGGGCCGTGAGGTGGGCCGCTAAGGGGCGGCGCGTGGGGTCGACGGGGCCGACGGGGTCGCTAGGTGGGGCGCGCGCGGGGTCGACTGGGCCGACGGGGCCTCTAAGGGGCTGCGCGCGGGGTCGACGGGGCCGACGGGGCCTCTAAGGGGCTGCGCGCAGGGTCGACGGCCGTGAGAGGGGCCTCTAAGGGGCGGCGCGCGGGTCGCTAAGGGGCGGGTCGCGGGTCGCGGGGCCTTACGGGGCCGTGAAAGAGGGGCGCACGAGGGCGCTGGGGGGGAGGCGCTCGAGGGCGCTCCGACAGTAGGGCGCACGAGGGCGCTAGTAGGCAGACAGTCGTACGCTGTGGTGGGCCCTAAGGAGCGATCCTAGGTCTAAACCTACGCTCTTAATACCATGCGAGAAAGAAGAAGTGTTGGACTAGGAAGGAAAGGGAGTACAAGTACCTAACCCTAGAATTGTGTACCCCCTAAAGGCTAACCCACTGTAGCCTACACAAATACAACATATATAATGTTTGACATCTACTGCTGCCGATGTTGTCTCTGCTGCTGCCGGTGTTGTGTCTGCTTCTGCCGTTATTGTCTCTGCTGCTGCCGTTATTGTCTCTGCTGCTGCCGTCGTTGTCTCTGCTGCTGCCGGTGTTGCCTTCTCTGCTGCCGATGTTGTCTGGATTGTTGCTAATGCTCTCGTCCGTTCTGGTTCAGGTATGGTGTTCTAGTACCAGAAGCCGCCGGGACTGAAGTCGGGGTCGAGATCCGGTGGGTGTGTCAAGGAAGTGAAGTTGACGATTCCGTCGTTGTCGGCGGTTCCTTGATCTGGAACAAAGTAAAGGACGAAGACATTATTTTTACGTATGGCCTTTCCGATGTATAGTCCGCCTCTCCCGTTGTACAGCTTGAACTCCTGGGTGGTGCTGTCTGCTTCAAGATGGATTCCCTTCGCCATGAGTTGACTGACGCTCAGTAAGTTGTAGCCGAGTCCTTCTGCAATCAAGACTTTCGACATTTGCAGGATAACGTTGGTTTCTCGCAACTGAAGCTGAACTACTCCTTGTCGTCGTGTGCGCAGGTTCTGATTGTTGGCGATGGTAATGATTACTTCGCGCTGTAGTTGGTGTTCCCGTTGAACGAAGCGACTCGAGGAGCACATGTGTGTCAGACTATGTATGCTATATATGTTTAGGCTGTAGTGGGGTAGCCAATATGAGGTACAACCCCTTCTAGGGTTTGACATTTGTACCCAACTCTTCCATAGTTCATTCATTCCTGCCTGTACTTCTGACATGGTTTCAGAGCAGTAGGTCCGTAGGACCGCCTTTTTTTTTCGGGCCCACCTACCGCTACCCCACGAATGTGCCTGTCACTGTACCTAGGACGTGCTGCACTGCGCGCACTGTCTGCCTGCTGTCTGCTGTCTACTGTCTGAACTGTCTGCTGCTGCTTCGCGCTCAGACCTCATTTCCTAGCGCTGCCTCGTTTTTACCCCCGCGGGTCGCCCTCTCCTGCCCGAATCGCGCCTCGGCAGCCGAGTCGCGTCCCGCCCACGGCCCGCGCGGCCCGCGTCGAGCCCGCGCAGCGCGCGCGCGGCCCGCAGCTGCCCCGTGCAGCCCGCCCCGAGCCCGCGCGACGCGCGCGCGGCCCACACCTGCCCCGCGCGGCCCGCACCGAGCCCGCGCAGCGCGCGCGCGGCCCGCTGCTGCCCCGCGCAGCCCGCCCCGAGCCCGCGCGGCGCGTCCGTGGCCCGCAACGCGCTGCGCGCCGTCCGCGCAGCCCGCGCCACGCCCTACCCGCCAGTGCGCGGCCCCAGGCAGCGGCGCGCGCCTCCCTACCGCTGCCACGACCCGCCCCGCCGCTGCCACGACCCGGCCCCGCCGCTGACACGACCCGGCCCCGCCGCTGACACGACCCGGCCCTGCCCTGCCGCTGACACGACCCGGCCCCGCCGCTGACACGACCCGGCCCCGCCCTGCCACTGACTCGACCCGGCCCTTCGCTGTAGCCGCTGCCGCGGCCCCGCTGTCGCAGCCGTCGTGCGCCGACCCTGCCGCCGTCCGCCGAGCACCAGCCCTGCTCGCCCGGTGAGAGCTTGCTCTTCCCGCCACTGGTGAGCCCTTGCCTTGCTAGCGCGCTGCCGCGCCGCCTGTCTGCTTGTCTGCCTGCCTGCCTGCCTGCCGGCCTGCCTGCCTGCCTGCCTGCCGGCCTGCCTGCCTGCCTGCCGGCCTGCCTACCTGCCTACCTGTCACGCCTGCCCTGCTGCTACGTCTGTTACTGCTGCTACTACTGCTCCTGCTGCTACTGGCGGAGGCCAGATGCAGCCCCAGCGACGTCCGCATGAGTCCCTCACGCCCCAGCAGTTGCGTGAATGGTACGCTAGTTGGGGGTGTAGGGGTGGCCGCGCTGCTACTGCTGCTACTGCTGCTGCTGCTGCTACTGGCGGCGGCCAGATGCAGCTCCAGCGACGTCCACGCGAGTCTCGCACGCCCCAGCAGCTTCGTGAGTGGTACGCTCAGAGTAGAGGGTCTCTCAGTTCTGTTCGCTGCTCTTACGTCATTCGCACTGGTGCTCGGACTGGTCAGCCTTGCGGGACGCCTAGTCACACACAGTCCCGCTGCTTCGCCCGTCTGAGCGATGCCTGGCGTACCGAGTTTGGCGACGAGGCTGAGCTCCCCGACTGGGTGGAGCTGCTTAGGCAGAGAGTAGATATATTTGCTCTTGACTATGATGCTATTCTCACTGCCATGTATGCATTGCCTACTAGTGCTGACCGTGCCTGTTACCTGTGCGTACCGCCTGACCCAGGTATAGAGCCTGCTGCTCTAGGTGCTGGTGACGCTGCTGCTCTAGGTGATAGTGCGTCTCCTGCTCCAGGTACTGGTGAGGCTGCTGCTCTAGGTGCTAGTGCGTCTCCTGCTCCAGGTACCGGTGAGGCTGCTGCTCTAGGTGCTCGTGCGTCTCCTGCTCTGGGTGCTGGTGAGTCTGCCCTCTCTGGTACTTCGCCTGCTGCGACCCTTCGCACCTTCACCCTTGACTCAGGAGCTTCCCGCTCCTTCTTTCGCGACTGCACCACACTCACGCCGCTTAGTCGGCCAGTTGCAGTCTCCCTGGCAGACCCCTCTGGGGGTCCAGTCCTTGCCCACTACTCCACGGTTCTGCCGTGTCCGGCCGCCCCGACTGGCTTGCTGTCAGGTCTCTACCTCCCCTCGTTCTCTACGAACCTGGTGAGTGGAGCTGACCTACAGGATGGGGGGGTTGACCAGTTCACTCCTGCGCGTCAGCGAGTGACTCACTGTACGTGTGCTCGGACGGGCCGACTCCTGGCCACGTTTACCCGTGAGCCTGGCTCGAGCCTGTACACCCTGACCACTGAGTCCCCTCAGGTAGATGCGTCTGCGTCTACGTCAGGTCAGCTGTCCGCCCCCTGCTCGTGTCGCGCCTTGTCGCACCAGACCCTCCTCTGGCACCACCGTCTTGGTCACCCCTCGGTGCAGCGCCTTCGCAGCATGCACCGCCGTGTCCTTGTCTCTGGTCTTCCCAGGGTTCTCCCTCCCCTCCCACCCTCGCCTGCTCCTCCCTGCCTTCCCTGTGTCGAGGGGCGGCAGCGCGCCGCTCCTCACTCCTCCTCGTTCCCTCCCACAGAGGCTCCCCTGCAGACTCTCCACCTGGACGTGTGGGGCCCAGCCCGCGTCAGTGGACAGGGCCACGAGCGGTACTTCCTGCTGGTCGTCGACGACTACACGCGTTACACCACGGTCTTCCCCTTGCGCACCAAGGGTGAGGTCCCTGATGTTTTGATCCCTTGGATCCGCGCTGCTCGTCTACAGCTCCGCCGGCGGTTCGGGACGGAGTTTCCCGTCCTGCGTCTGCACTCTGACAGAGGTGGTGAGTTTTCCTCCGACCTCTTGGCAGCCTTCTGTGAGGAGCACGGCATCACCCAGTCGTTCACGCTTCCGGCCTCTCCGCAGCAGAATGGGGTTGCTGAGCGCCGCATTGGCTTGGTCATGGAGGTCGCTCGTACCTCCGTGGTCCATGCAGCTGCCCCCCATTTTCTGTGGCCGTTTGCGGTCCGGTACGCCGCGCATCAGCTCAACCTCTGGCCCCGTGTCTCCTTGCCGGAGACCTCGCCCACACTGCTGTGGACGGGGGAGGTTGGCGATGCATCGCGTTTCCGGGTTTGGGGTTCTCGTGCCTTTGTCCGCGATACCACCGCGGACAAGCTCTCCGCCCGCGCTGTTCCCTGTGTCTTCCTTGGCTTTGTCCATGACGCGCCTGGTTGGCAGTTTTACCACCCCACCTCGCGCCGTGTCTTCCCCTCTCAGGACGTCACGTTTGACGAGTCGGTTCCCTTTTACCGTCTCTTCCCCTACCGCACTGCCCCTCTCCCCCCCCCGCCGCTCTTCCTCGCTCCAGGTGCTACCCAGGTAGACCCCCTCCCCGCTCCCGGTCCTGCTCCTTCAGGTGTGTCTCAGGTAGACCCTCCTCCCTTGCCTCCGTCGGTTGAGGTCACTGGTGACTCCGGTCCTGCTTGGGGTGCTGCTTCTGGGGGTGCGGAGCCTGGGGGTGCGGAGCCTGGGGGTGCTGAGCCTGGGGGTGAGGAGCCTGGGGGTGCGGAGCCTGGGGGTGCGGGGCTTGGAGGTGCTGGGCCTGAGTGTGAGGAGTCTGGGGGTGCTGAGCCTGGAGGTTCTGAGTCTGGGGGTGCTGCGCCTGGGGGCACTGTGGGGTCTGGTGAGCAGTCTCCCTGGAGTGGCCGTCTCCGCAGTCGCTCCGCTGGTGCTTCGCCGCTGCACCCTAGTCGTCGACCCCCTCTCTCCCCACAGCAGCTGCGTGAGTGGTACGCTGGTCGTCAGGGTCGCACTGCTGGAGCTAGGGGCCCTGCTGCGGGAGGCGCTGGCGCTGGTGCCTCTACTACTGGAGTCGTTTCTACTGGAGGTTCTGGCGCTGCTGAGGGTGCTGGCGCTGAGGGTTCTGAGTCTGCTGCTGTGCGGTCTCCGTGGAGTGGCCGCCTTCGTCCGCGTGTGCCTCTCACCTCACAGCAGCTGCACGACTGGTACGGTCGCCGTCAGGGTCGCGCTTCTGGAGCTCGGGGCTCTGCCGTTGGAGGTACTTCTGCTGCTGTCACTGGAGCTGGGAGTGGTGCTGGTCCCGGAGGTGCTCGTACTGGAGGTACTGGAGCTGCTGGGGCTGGAGGTGCTGTTGAGCCGGAGGCTACTACTGCTGATGACCCTGGGGCTGGGGGTGCTGCTGCTGGAGACACTGAGGCTGGGGACCCTGGGGCTGGAGTTGCCGGTTCTGGGGGTGCTACTGCTGGTGGAGCTGGTCCTGGAGGAGCGGGAGCTGAGGGTACTGGAGCTGCTGGAGCTGGTGACACTGCCCAGCCGCGCCGGTTCTTTGCTCCGTCGTCTCCGCCACCGCCTGACTCTGTGCTTCGCCAGGTTCTTAGTCTCCCTTCGTCTACTGGTCTTCCGTTACAGCCTGGCTCACCGCTGCCTGCTCCTTCTCCTTACACTGAGCAGTCAGGGGGTCTTACTGAGAGTCGTGAGCCTGCGTCGCGTCCTGTCTCACCTGTCCGTTCAGGTCGTCCTGTTCGTCGTGTTCCTCGTTCGCGTCAGCCGGCTGTCACCGGCACCCACCTCGTTGTCCGTCGTCCTTCCTCTCCTCCGCAGCGAGTTCCCCTGCCGTCCCCTCCTGCGTCTTCTCTGCCTACCGTTCCTGAGCCCGAGTCTGACCGCACCCGTGCTGCTCACTCTACTGTCACGCGTCTGCTAGCCACGGTTGTCACTGACCCGTCGTTTGAGTCTGCTGTTGCGTCTGCCTTGGTCGCTGAGCTGGTTGACTTTGCTGCTGCCTGTCGTCTAGACTACGCTGCTAGTCTTGTTGCTGAGTCTGAGTCTGTCTGTCCTCCGTCCGTCGGGGGTGACTGTGCTCTTGGCACGGACGTCCTTGAGGACAGGCAGGAGGAGTTTGCATGCTTTGCTGCCGCTGTACCTCATCTCGTGTCCATGCTGATTGCACCTGAGGGAGACCCGGATGCACCAGACATCCCGACCCCGCGCTCTTATGCTGAGGCGATCGCGGGTGAGTACTCCTCTCAGTGGCAGTCAGCCATGGACACAGAGATGGCATCCTGGAAGTCCACTGGCACGTGCGTCGACGAGGTTCCCCCTCCTGGGGCGAACATCGTCAGTGGCATGTGGATTTTCAGGGTGAAGCGGCCGCCAGGTTCTCCGCCTGTCTTCAAGGCTCGTTACGTTGCTCGAGGCTTCAGTCAGCGAGAGGGAGTAGACTTCTTCCAGACCTTCTCCCCCACCCCGAAGATGACCACTCTTCGGGTGCTGCTGCACGTTGCAGCTCAGCGTGACTACGAGCTTCACTCTCTTGACTTCAGCACAGCTTTCTTGCAGGGCAGCCTGCACGAGGAGATCTGGCTGCGCCGCCCTCCTGGCTTCACTGGGTCGTTCCCTCCTGGTACCCAGTGGAGCCTCCGGCGGCCGGTCTACGGTCTCCGTCAGTCGCCACGTGAGTGGCACGACACACTGAGGACTACACTTGCGGCTCTTGGGTTCGCGCCTTCTACTGCTGACGCGTCGCTGTTTCTGCGCACCGACACTTCGCTGCCGCCGTTCTACATCCTCGTGTACGTCGACGACTTGGTCGTTGCCACTGCTGACACTGAGGCTCTCGCCCTGGTGAAGTCGGAGCTGCAGAAGAGACACACGTGCACAGACCTGGGTGAACTGCGCAGCTACCTTGGCTTGCAGATCACCCGGGACAGAGCACGCCGCACCATCACACTGACTCAGTCACACATGGTGCAGCAGGTCCTTCAGCGCTTCGGCTTCACCTGGTCCTCGGCACAGGCCACTCCTCTGGCTATAGGTCACTCGCTCTCAGCTCTGCCTTCGGATGAGTCCGTAGAGCCGAGTGGTCCTTACCCAGAGCTAGTTGGCTGCCTCATGTACCTGATGACTTGCACTCGTCCTGACCTCGCGTACCCTCTTGGTCTGCTGGCTCGCTACGTGGCTCCTGGTCGGCACCGACCTGAGCACATGGCTGCCGCTAAGAGGGTACTGCGCTACTTGTGCAGCACATCAGGCATGGGGCTAGTGCTTGGAGGGAAGAGCCCAGTTGTCCTCACTGGGCACTCAGACGCTTCTTGGGTTGACGACCAGGCTACTCAGCGGTCGTCACAGGGTTACACCTTCAGCCTTGGCTCTGGTTCAGTTTCTTGGCGTTCTACACGCTCGTCTTCAGTTCTCAACTCCAGTTGTGAGGCTGAGATCTACGCCACAGCCATGGCTGCACAGGAGTTACGCTGGCTCACCTACCTGCTGACCGACCTGGGAGAGCGGCCTCGTTCTCCTCCAGTACTGTACGTCGACAACAAGGCTGCCATTGCCTTGTGTGAGGAGCACAGACTGGAGCACAGAACGAAGCACATCGCTCTACGTTACTTCCTGGCTCGAGAGTTGCAGCAGCGTGGTCAGCTTCGTCTGCGTTACATGGCCACTCGGGCCAACACTGCTGATATATTCACCAAGGCACTTTCGCCTGGTGATCATCAGCGCTTTTGTACCTTACTGGGCCTTGTGCCCACGTTTCCTCACTTGCTGTAGACTCTGCTTGTACTGTGATCTATATATCATATACCTGTTTGCTTGCTCTACTAGGTAGAGATCACTGTACTGCTGTTGTTGCATATATATCTCTGCATGCGAACTGGCCTTGTGGCCCTTTGCTTGTGCTCAGAATGTGTGGTGACGTTGTGATCCACCCTGAGCTTGCTTTGCCTCTCTTGACTGGTCTTGTGACCCCTTGCTCTCCCCCACTTTGCCTATGGGGGTGTGTCAGACTATGTATGCTATATATGTTTAGGCTGTAGTGGGGTAGCCAATATGGGGTACAACCCCTTCTAGGGTTTGACATTTGTACCCAACTCTTCCATAGTTCATTCATTCCTGCCTGTACTTCTGACAATGTGCTGTCCGCAGCAGCTATCTAAGAACCAGGTATCTTTCCCAGACGGTTCGCCCTGGCCGATGGCTGCGTACGCCGGTTTGGGTTCCAGTGATTCGCGGCGCGGGGTGCTTTCGTCAAGCTGTTCTTCTGGTGAGTAGTATGGTGGCAATCCGGTAATGCAGGAATCAGTTGTTCTTGCCATGCAACTCACGATGCTTCTTGTGCCTTGTGCAGATTTTGTCATCGATGTCGACTGTACTTGATTGGTGAGGTGCGCCTGTGTAGAAGCCATTTGACTGCTTGAGGGTCGAAGCTGACGCTGCGGCGGTGTTGACTGTTGCTGATTCGGGCAGTGAGTGCGGGGGTGTCTGGACGTCTTACAGAGATGGCAGAATGGAGGTACGAACTGTTGAGCTTGATGTTTGTTCTGTCGGTTGTTGTTGTTGTTGTTGTTGTAACGTTGTTGAGTGTGAGACGCGAACTCAAGAGCTGACGCCCTTTTCTTGTGTCGTTCTTCGTATAGGTCCATATCCTGTTGGTCGGCGTGAATTTCGGCACAGAGTGCCGCTTCAGAGATCTTCCTGTGAGCTCGAAGGATAGCTTGAGTGGAGCGCCAATGAGGATCGAGACCAGTGATGACGACTGTCACGAAGGCTTCTCCGGATATCGATCCTTCGCATCGAAGGAGTCTGTCACGCAGTCCTCGACAACGGCTGATATAGGCCATCCCCTTTTCGTCGGGTTTCATTTCCACTGTCGTTAGCTGTGCCATGAGACGACTCTGATTGATGTTGTCTGTTGCTTGATACAGGTTCTTCAAGTGGTTGTACGCGAGCTCGGCGGAGTTGCCGTATCCACGATAAGAACGAATGTTCTGCTGCTCGTCGGTGTGATGTTGCATAGGAGAATCGTTTACGCCATCAGCGACTTATACTTATACTATTGTTTGTCGTACTGCGTCCCGTGTGTTGGGTATGTCAGGGATCCATCGAAGAATCCGAGGATATGCACGCCTTCCATCATCAACTCGAATTCGAAGGACCAGGTATAAAAGTCCTTCCCGTCAAAGGGTGTTGATGTCTGCAGCATTAGAACGTGTGCAAACTGCGATTGATTCTGAAGCGCGTCCAGTGTCTTCTCTTGTCCAGGTGGAGGCTGTTGGTGCGGCATGAAGTTGATGGAGCCACGTTGAGGCTCGTACGAAGCAAAGGTAGGTTGCTGCTGGTTTCCGCGTGCGTAGGATGAGCCGTCAAGACTCATTGGGGTAACGCCGTTGTTGTTGTTGCTGTTGTTTGACTGCGAAGGTGCTGTTTGCTGGTGCTGTTTGCTGGTGCTGTTCGTAGAAGGACATGAAGGAGAAGAACTTCTTCATCATGTTTGGGTCGAAGCCGGTCATTTGGTTTGCGGGAGTCTGAGTGGACTTGGCAGCTGGTCTTGTCGCCGTGCCTCCCTCTGTCTGTAGGCCAGAGGCTGGAGGTGGAGTAGGAGTAGTACCAGGAGAGCCGTTAGATGAGCTTCTCTCCTTCTGCGTTGCCATGTCTTCTGATGTTGTAGGAGTTTAAACAAAATTGAATCTTGCCTTGTCAGCTCTCATACCATGTTGGGCTGAGAAAAGCACTTAGGATCTTTCAAGGCTAAGACTTTGATCTGGATGTTGTATTGCGGAAGCGTTTAGTGATAAGTTGTTGAACCACCTTGCGCTAGTTTGTGAGGGCAAGATAGATAAATGATAATAAAAGTAATACAAGTTTTTATAAGATTACAAGGAATATGAAAGAATGCAATAACCGTTTTGCTGTTGCTGTTGCGTTTTGATACAGTGACGACTCGGGCAACTGTTCAATACCGAATCAGTTGTTTGTCCTTGCTGTCGCGCTGTATTTGTCGAGTCAAAGGTCGATGACCTTTGACCTTCGCGTAACCTCCGGCTGTTACTTTTCTATCAACCTCTTCGAATGACTCGCCATTGCTTCGCTATAGCTTGCCTCGTTTACGGTTCGATGTTACGACACATAGGAAGCGTAGATTACTTGTTTCCAACAAAGACACGAGTGAACACTAAAGCAAAGTCGTGGCAACGGACACTAAAACATGATGTGCTGGCGCAGAGGTTTAGGGTCAGTAGTTGAGGCATGTGGCATCTTGCAATATGTTGCACATGTAATGGATGGGAAATATTTGTCAGGTGGTAATGGGAAATAATGGCTGAGAGGTGGGCAAAAGATGCCATATGCGGAACATAGGGTGAACTAGAGGTAGTACAGGAAGAACGCTTTTCCTTACCAATGGTGTTTGGATGTATCAGTTTGCAACACACGCTACAAGCGGTTTTGCGTGGTTCGCTCAATATCGAAGCTCGTTTTGCAATGTCTTTCCACTCCTCGCTTGCTGCCACGTGGAACAACCAATCATATCAACTATAAGCAATTTTGATTGAACAACCAAGATTACAGGCATCTGCTATCCAGGTATCCATTGGATGTGCAAGCAGCTCTACAGTACGCTCCAGCATCCAAAGAATCATTCTCACGCACGTCCCATTTTCGAAGGGGCGCAATACTCGAGGCGCGCTGCAAACCCCGCGGCGCAACTCTCGTCATTGTTTCAGCCCGTCGTCACGCGACACGACGCTGCGCCTAGACCGAGTGACATGCCACGCCACGTGATGATGGCGAGACACGCGTCCCATCCCATCCCACCAAACCAGCTGGCTGCCCGCCTTGCCCGTCTGTCTGCCCGAACCCGAACCTGCCGTTTTCCCCAGACTGCCCCACTTCGACTTTTCCAATGAGAGTTTCCCCCACCCCTAACCACTGCCATCCCACCACCCACCGCACCCGGAACATTCTCACCGAGCGCTTTCCCCAGACATACGTAACACCTCGCAGGTTGCTCCACCCCTGGAATACACTTTTTTTTATTATGATGCCCAATTGCCCATCACGTAAGAAGAGGCGTACTAGCTGCTACGTCTCGATAAAATGCTGAACTTGTATATTTTTCGATCTTCAATATTGTCTGTCTTGCATGAAAGGTTTAATTTGAACGAACCCGAGTTCAGGCTGTATTTAAAAAAAGTTTCGATAGAGTTAAACCACAGGAAAATGGACACAGAAATGATGTCTCCAACTATAGAGGCAGAACAGTGAAGTTAGTGGATACGTGGAAAACATGGAGATCAACCCACCAAAGATCGACCTAAAACATGGAAACGTGGTCAAATAAAATAAAGATAAATATGGGTAACAACTATAACTGATTATGGGTGTATTGAACCAACACTTCCGCCGCCATCCGTCACCACTTCTGCCGATCCCAACCAACCACTTTTTTGTCCCGCAACTCACGGGTTCAATGCGCCCTTTGTCTGGTTAGCGAATCACATCACAACCACCACCACCACCATCACCACCCCAAACCCCTAGTGACGTTTAAGGTAGGTCGTGTTCCCTTATCTTGTCCCACAACATAAGAGCATGACAGGCGGTCGCACAGCGGGCTGTCGTCTTGGTTAAACGTAATATGACTGCTTTGTGTTGGATTTGTCATGACACAGTACACTCTGAACTCGTGTTGTTTCAAGTTTCCATGACACCTTGGTTTCCGATGCTTGAAAAACAACACGCCCTACGTGACTTGGAAGGCATTTCAAATGTTCCTCGATTTCTCCGACGAAGTTCTGTAGAGCCCTTGTACTATTTCTTCTCACAATATTTAGAGTTCAGGGTTTCTGCTTCTGTTCCCATCTCCATAAGACATTACTTGTCTTCTTCCTCAGTCACGAGATTAGGGAGGGCGCACTGAGGGTCTTGGTCATATTCTTCAAGCAAAAATACGAGTTTCTTTCGTAAAAAGCGTCAGTGCGTTCGGTATTCATTTTTATTGTGCGACATTGCGTCAATTGGTGTTCCCTTCGTAGGTAGTCGTAACTCGACCCAACTCTTCACTCAACTGAAAACGTCACCTGTTTAGGGAACGTAATTGGGTAGCCTGTACTGAAACCATGGCGGAAGTAGACGTAGCCGGCCTGAGCGCCGGAACAACGCATACCGGCGTGACTGGCGGCGGTAGCGTGCCCACTGCGCGACGATACTCTCTAGGCATTGTGCAGCCTGGCGGCGCGGGGGGAGATGCCGGCGGCGCGAAGGTTCTGAGCTCAAAGTCGGAGCTTAAAGACGCGCTGACGGCGTTTCAGCAGACGTTCGTCATGTGCGACGCGACGAAGCCCGACAACCCTATCATGTTCGCTAGCGAGGGGTTTTACCAGATGACGGGGTACACGGCCCAAGAGACTATCGGCAAGAACTGGTGCGTATTACTGACGTTACCGATTTATGAAGCGTGACAACCCTTTTATGTTCGCCATCGGCGATCAAATAGGTTACACAGCGCAAGAACTGGGTAGTCATTTTCTAAAGACATATCAAGAACATCACGTGGGGTTCGTGACTGACGAAGCTCGACATCCCTAGTAACAGACACCTCGAACGGTATAAAAAATCGCCAATTAAGTCGAGGTCTCGGCTGGCAGGCATGTTTTGTTCTCACCGCTACTCGTCAGCTTGATTGTTTCGGCGTTGTATACAGTCGGTTTGTTTGTTTGTTTGTTTGTTTTTTTTTTTTTGTGCGTTGGTTTTACTTGTTTGTTTGTTTGTTTGTATTTTCATTGGTTAACACAACCGGTGCATTAAGCATGCGTGCAAGAGGCGTTGCGTTTCCATGACTTATGAAGTTACCACAGTAAGAGGTCACAAAGAGTCTCTCGCTTACACAGTTTCCAAGGCGGAGGTGGGGAGCTGCGCGCAGGGCGGGGACAGGGGAAAGCTGTTGCGGAATGGTGGGGGGGGGGGAGCTGGTGCGGACGGCTCTTGATGTTTGCTTACCCCCCCTCTTTCCCGACATTTTCGCTCTCGTTCCCCTTCCTTCCGCCAGCTGTTTTTCCCTCGCTTCTCTTTCTCCTTCCGCCAGTCGTTTTCCGGAGGGCGCGGAGACGGACAAGGCGGACGCGAAGCTGCGCTGGCAGTGGCGGCCGGGGAGAGCCGGTGCGGGGGAATGCTGGGAAGCTTCCCCGCCCCCTCCTCTCTTCCCCCCTCCCCCCCCCCTCTTCCCTACCCAACCCAGCTTCCTCACTCTATCCTCCCTCGTTATCCCCCCTTATTTCCCCCAACCGCTCCCCTCTCTCTTCCCTGCCCTTTCCCCTCCGCGCGTTCGCACAGTCGTTTCCTGCAGGGCGAGGAGACGGACAAGGCGGAGATTGCGAAGCTGCGCGCGGCAGTGGCGGCGGGGGAGAGCTGGTGCGGGCGGCTGCTCAACTACAAGAAGGACGGCTCGCCCTTCTGGAACCTTCTCACCGTGTCGCCCGTTAAGGACGACAACGGGACGGTCGTTAAGTTTATCGGGTGAGCGGCTGAGAATCATCTGACTGTAACGAGTGTAATTGTGTCAAGTATTATCGAGTGTGACTGCATCGAGTCGAGTATTGACGTAGTTGCTCGATTCCGAGAAAAATAAGTCGCCCTTTTGGAGCCTTGTGACCGTGTCGGCCGTCAGGGATATTAAAGGTCGTCTATTCAGTCGATTCATTGCCCACATGTCAACATTGATCCGCAAGAAAACAGCGTTTGCTTCTAGATATTATCGTTTATCCATTACGTCAGCATTGTTTCGTCAATGTCAGCATATCCGTCAACGTCGGCATTTCCGTCGATGTCAGCATTTCCGTCAATCTCAGAGTTTTCGTCAATGCCACATTTCCGTCAATGTCAGCATTGTCGGATAATTGCTGACATTGACGAAAATGTCAGCATGCGTTTGAAGGTGTCCGTAAGTGTCAGCATTTACTGCGCAGTCCGTCAATGCCAACAATTATTCGTTAATGCTAGGGTTTATCCGTCAACGTTAGCAGTTTACCATTCAACGTGCTAACTGCTGCTCTATCCTTCTCTCTCCAAACACTCCGCCCCTCCCCTCCTCTCTCCCCCCGTCCCATTCAAGGGGAGGTGACCCATTGCACCAGAAACAGCGAGTGCATACTTCTCTTATTCCCCTTCTCTACCCCTGCCTAATTTCCTCACTCCCATTGTCCTTCCTCCTCCTCCCTTCTACCCTTTCCCCGGGAGAACCAAATTCACGGAAGGTGGCAAAAATAAGAACTGTCAAAACCTGTCTTACTCCTATCGCCTCTGCCCCTGCGTACCCCTCACACTCCACTTCTCCCTCTCCCCCTCCTCCCCGCCTCCCCTCCTGCAGCATGCAAGTGGAGGTGACAAAATACACGGAGGGCGCAAAGGACAAGGAGACCCGCCCCAACGCGCTGCCCGTCTCGCTTATTAAATATGACGGTACGTACTGTTCAGAGTTTTTTTTTTTTTTTTTTTTTGTTTCCAAGGAGTGGAGCACAATACCCCACCCCCCTTTTCTGCAGAGGAACCGGAAAGTACAGTTTTGAGGCGCCTCAAAAGAGGGAAGAACCTGAGAGAACAGTGTCTAAGCTGGTGGTGGAGGTGGGTAACAGGTCTATTCCCCTTCTTGGGCTCCTTACCTCCCCCTTTCTCTTCACCCGCCCCGCTCTTCCTCCCCCCAACACAGCGCGCCAGAGGGAGGAAGCGGAGAGCACAGTGTCTGAGCTGGTGGCGGAGGTGGGGAACAAGTCGCTGCAGGCGGAAGGGGGGGAGGCGGAGGGCGGAACGCAGCCCCCCAAGGCGGAGGGGGAGGGGTCGGGGGGAGCTGCGGTGGGGGCGGACGGGAAGGGCAGTGAGAGGCGCAAGTCTGGGCTCATGTCCTTGCTGTCGTGAGTGGCACCTTTCTTTGTAATCCCCTTCCTGAGGCGCCTCAAAAGTTAGGGGCGCCTCTCAAATCAGGGCTCATGTCTTTGCTGTCGTGAGTGGCACCTTTCTTTCTTACTCGCCTTTTGAGGCGCCTCAAAAACTGGGCCCATGTCTCTGCTGTCGTGAGTGGCACCTGACTTTTTAACTCGCCTTTCTTTGCATTCACCTGTCTTTGACTCTGCGAGAGGTCTTTTTATACTCTTCGTGCTTCATCGCAGGAGATGGGACGATCGGCTGCAGAGTCCCATCGAAGGCTGAAAATACGAGAGGAGGAGCTGTTGAGAACGCATATTCCACTTCCCCTCCGCTCCCCCTCGGCAATGGAGGCGGCGGCGGAGGAGGATGCTGGGGACCACAAGGCGAGGAGGGGGGGGTCTGTTCTAGCAAGCACTCATACCCCACTTCCCCTCTCCTTTCCTCCTCATCTCTCCCCTTCCCCCCATGCAGCAAGAAGGAGCGAGCTGAGCCGGCAATGGAGGCGTTGGAGGAGGACGAGGGCGGGCACAAGGCGAGGAGGGATGGGGGTTTGACTAACCACGACTCCCACTTTTTCCCTCCACCCCACTGCCCATCTGCACGCTTTCAGCAAGAAGGAGCGGTCGGAGCCGGCAATGGAGGCGGTGGAGGAGGAGGACGAGGGCGAGCACAAGGCCAGGAGGGGGCTTGACTTGGCGACTACCTTGGAGCGAATCCAGAAGAACTTTGTGATCACGGACCCGCGCCTGCCTGAGAATCCTATTGTGAGTGCCTGGGTGATGTGAGAGGATGGAGGGGTTTGAATGGGTGAAGGGCGGTGCCTGATGGTGCGTGTGGTGCAGTGGGTGAGGCGAGGAGGGGGCTTGACCTGGCGACCACGCTGGAGCGAATCCAGAAGAACTTTGTGATCACGGACCCGCGCCTGCCGGAGAACCCCATTGTGAGTGCCGGTTTGATCGATGTGCTATGTGGCTTGAGATGGTTTGCTAGGGCTGGGATGAGTAGCTGAGTGGTAGGTGAGTAGGGGCTTGACCTGGCGACCACTCCCCTCCCCTCCCCTCCCTCCCCGCCCTCTTCTTCCTCCCCAAAGTTCCCACCCTGCCCACCCTGCCCACTCTGCCCTGTCCACCCCTGCTGGCTCTCTAACCTACCTGTCTGATGCAAAGATCTGCCCTGTTTCCTCCTTCGTCACCCCTTCCTTTTTCTTCACCCCCTCCCCGCCCCCCTTCCCCTCCCCGCCCCCCTTCCCCTCCCCGCCCTCCTCTTCCTCCCCAATGTTCCCACCCAGCCCACCCTCCCCTGTCTACCCCTGCTGGCTCCCTAACCTACCTGTTTCCTCCCTCGTCACCCCTTCCTTCTTTCTTCCACCCCTCCTCCCCTGCGTGGTGAGATCTTTGCATCAGACGATTTCCTTGAGCTCACAGAGTTCTCCGATCCCATGTTCTTCCAGCCCCACCCATTCTGACCGCATCCTACTCCTGCCAGCTCGCTCAACATTCCTCTTACCTCCCCCCACCCCCTCCCCCCCCCCTTCTCCCCCTCCTCCCTCGGCCCTCCTCCCCTTTCATCCTCCCTGCGTGGGCAGATCTTTGCATCAGACGATTTCCTTGAGCTCACAGAGTATTCCAGAGAGGAGATTTTGGGGCGCAACTGCAGGTGAGGCCAGGGCTGAGGGTTTAAGGTTTGAGGTCGGGCTTTGGGTTTGAAGTTCTAGTGGTGATGGAGGAGAGGAGAGGAGCGCCTGACAGGACCGGCTTTTCTGTGTGACCTTGTTTTCTCATCGCATGTGTGACGATGGCATTTGTGTTTATTTCTTGTTGCACGGCAGGTTCCTGCAAGGCCCCGACACGGATCCCAAGACGGTGCAGAGGATTCGAGATGTTACTGTTCAGGAGGCGCTTTATACTAACTTAATCAGTCTTATGTGTGCCTGCACTTCATCTTCTGTGCTCATGGCACGGCAGGTTCCTGCAAGGCCCCGACACGGATCCCAAGACGGTGCAGAGGATTCGAGATGCCATCAAGAAGGAGGAGGATATCACGGTGCAGCTGCTGAATTATACCAAGTCAGGTGAGCTGTGGGGAAGTAGCAAGCAATTCGTTCCAAGGCAGGTTCGCACTCACATCCACTCACATAGCACCAACTAAGCCTCACAGATGCAGTCAAGACGGAGGAGGATATCACATTGTCGCTGCTTAACTATACCAAGTCGGGTGAGCGCATTGCAAGCACGATGCACAGTGTCAGGTCAGGTAGTTCATTCATCTGCCAGGATGAAATGCGATCTAGATCAAGAAAGAGGAGGATATCACGGTGCAGCTGCTCAACTACACCAGGTCAGGTGAGCGGAATATCAAGTGTCTGAGTCAGGTATTGCTGTGCCACATTTGCACTGCTCCCCTGCCCTCCCATCTCACCACTCTCCTCGTCCCTCCTCCGTGTCTATCTATCCTTGCCCCCTTGCCCTGTGTTTTTGAGAATTCTCAAAAATACTCTGCAACATATTTGCATTGCTCCCCTGCCCTCCCGTCTCACCACTCTCCCCATCTCTCCTCCGTGTCTATCCATCCTTGCCCCCTTGCCCTGCTGCGTTGCTGCTGCAGGCAAGCAGTTCTGGAATCTCTTTCATCTGCAGGCTGTCCGTGACAACAAGGTGCGTGGCGGTGCAGAGTGGTAGAGCAATGTAGAGTGGTGTAGGGTGGTCTGGGAGTTGTGGTTGTCTACTAGTGAGTAGGTGTCTATCAGTGTTGCTGCTGCAGGCAAGCAGTTCTGGAATCTTTTTCATCTGCAGGCCGTGCACGATAACAAGGTGCGTGGTGGTGCAGAGTGGTGTGGTGTTGTAAGTGGTTCAAAGTGTTGTGGGGAGTGTGGTTGTGTACAGGTGAGTAGGTATTTGTTCGCCTCTATTCACCTCTTTCACCTCGTCTCACCTCTCTCAACAGGGCATGCTGCAGTACCTCATAGGAGTGCAGCTGGACGCCCCCCATTACGTTGACCCCTCCATCCATCCCTGCAGGCACAATATTCACCCCTTCTCACCCCTTTCCACCGCAACAGAGCATGCTGCAGTACCTCATAGGAGTGCAGCTGGACGCGTCCCAGTACGTGGACCCCTCCATCCATCCCTGCAGGCACCCTATTCACCCCTTCTCACCCCTTTACACCACGTTTCACCCCTTTCCACCCCTCCTCTCCTCAACAGGGCATGCTGCAGTACCTCATCGGAGTGCAGCTGGACGCCTCTCAGTACGTGGGCCCCTCGATCCACCACCCATGCAGGCACCGGTGTTCACCCCTTGTCACCCCTCTTCACCCCTCTGGCTTCCTCTCAACAGGGCATGCTGCAGTACTTCATCGGAGTGCAGCTGGACGCCTCTCAGTACGTCGATCCTTCAATCCACGGGCTCCAGGAGAAGCTGGCAACGGAGGGAGAGAAGATTGTGAGTTATGCTTGTCACCATGCATGCATGTTGGCACGTGTGTTGTATCCGTGAACATGTGAGCCTCTCACTCCCAGTGCGTGGACCCCTCCCTCCCTCCACGGGCTACAGGAGAAGCTTGCAACCGAGGGAGAGAAGATTGTGAGTGCTGCCTGTTGCCAAGACATTTGCCAACTGTGCTGGAAATCCCGTGTGTTCACTTCAGAGCCTAGACCATTAAGTCGCCTCAGAACTTCATTGCTAACTGTGTGGAAATCTTGAGTTAAGAGACTCTTGGTCGGCCACGTAAGTAACCAAGAGTTCAGCTTTGGCAATTTCTCATATTGTCAAATGGCCTACTTGCGAGGCTCTTACCAAGAGGGATCTCTGAGAATGCAATCCAACAAGAGGACCTTGTGAATTCTGCATGCTATTGCCTTTCTCCTCCCTGAGGCTCATGATCCCGTCTGCATGGTCTGTCTCCTCTCTCTCACCTAAACAGGTGTTGGAATAACCAACAGCGGCGAGGATGCAGTCGGAGAGAGAGAGCTTGCCGGCCCTCTCCCTTGCATGCAGTGCACTCTCCCTTGCATGCAGTGCACTCTCCCTTGCATGCAGTGCACTCTCCCTTGCATGCAGTGCACTCTCCCTTGCATGCAGTGCACTCTCCCTTGCATGCAGTGCACTCTCCCTTGCATGCAGTGCACTCTCCCTTGCATGCAGTGCACTCTCCCTTGCATGCAGTGCACTCTCCCTTGCATGCAGTGCACTCTCCCTTGCATGCAGTGCACTCTCCCTTGCATGCAGTGCACTCTCCCTTGCATGCAGTGCACTCTCCCTTGCATGCAGTGCACTCTCTCCTCTCGTTGACTTGCCCTCTCCCCTGTCGTTGACTTGCCCTCTCTCGCCTCCTGACCCGTGTCCCCCCTTATGTATTCTCCCTCGCCTGTCCCTCTGCAGGTGCTGGAAGCAGCTAACAATGTGGAGGGCGCAGTCAGAGAGCTCGCCGACCCTGGTGCTGTGAGTGATCCTTCCCTCTCCTCCTCTCCTCCTCTCCTCTCCTCCTCTCCTCTCTCCTCTCCTCTCCTCTCATTTCCTCTCCTCTCCTCTCCTCTCCTTTCTAAAGCTCCTCTCCTCTCGTCTCCTCACCTCCTCTACCTCCTCATCCATTTCCTTAATTCTTTGCTTCCACAACCATCCCCACTCTCCTCTCCTCTCCACCACCATCCCCACACTCTCCTCTCCTCTCCTCA
This sequence comes from Closterium sp. Naga37s-1, assembly GCA_947471745.1. Lineage (NCBI taxonomy): Eukaryota > Viridiplantae > Streptophyta > Zygnematophyceae > Desmidiales > Closteriaceae > Closterium > Closterium sp. Naga37s-1. The sequence continues at coordinate 5,070,844 of CANJKZ010000096.1, read as the reverse complement.
ACTCCCTCTCCCGTTTTCTCCTCGGCCATACCTCTATTGCTCGTTTCTCTCCTTTGATTTGTTGACTCATTTTCTTTCTGCCGAGCCCCTGGCGACCTGTGGGCAGTACACACGGCGCCAGAGGCAGTCAAGCGAGTAAACACAACACAAGCCAATCACATTCTTTCATATCAGCCTTCCTCCCTTCTCGATGCAGGCTCCTGGGGACCTGTGGGCCACACAGCGCCAGTGGCAATCAAGTATCAAGCCACTCACACGCGTGTCCTCTCCCGTCTCTCTTCTTCTTCCCACTTCGTTTCTTTCTCAGGCCGCTGGGGACCTGTGGGCCGTGCACACAGCACCAGTGGCAATCAAGCCGCACAAAACTGGTGACCCGGCGTGGCAGGCCATTCAGGAGGTGAGCTGATAAAGGAGGATACCCGTCCTTGAGTCCACACCCCGTGGCACTTGCTATATGTATGTGTATGCATGCGCGCATAATGCGTAGCGTGGGTGAGCAGGTGGGTGAGTGAGTGAGAGCATGGGTGGGTAAGTGCGTGAGCAGTGCGCCCAGCAGGGAAGAAAGGATGGATGGCAAAGCATGTTGTTGCCCTGGGACTTATGGTGCAACATTATTAATTTATTTATTTTACATGCGCGTGTGTGATTCTTGTTCGTCCATCAGGTGATCAAGAAGGACGGCAAACTAAGCCTGAAGCACTTCCGACCAATCAAGCCCCTGGGCGCTGGAGACACGGGCAGGTGAGCGGGCAACTTTAACGAATTTTGACATTTGTTGATCCGATATGAGGGACGCGGCCAGGTGGACGGGAAATTGTGACAAATATTGACAGTTAAAGTGGATCTACTCTACCCTAGCAGGTGAACAAGGGGTTGATGATGTTGCTCTCTTGCTCTCTTGCTCTCTCTCTCTCTCTCTCCCATCTGGTGGAGCTGAGGGACACGACGCGTCTGTTTGCAATGAAGGCGATGGACAAGGAGGTGATGGTGATGATGGACCGCCCGCCCTTACCCATGCTTGCACCCCTCTCTCCTCTGTACGCTACCCTCCGTCCCCTCCCTCCCTGTCAACAGCGTGCACCTTGTTGAACTGAGGGACACGACCCGTCTGTTCGCAATGAAGGCGATGTACAAGGAGGTGATGGTGAATCGCCCACCCACGCACCCCTCTCCCCCCCTTTCTGCTCTCCAATATGTTTCTCCATCACCAGTGTGCATCTCGTCGAGCTGAGGGACACAAATCGTCTCTTTGCAATGAAGGCGATGGACAAGGAGGTGATGGTGAATCGCAACAAGGTGCACCGCGCTTGCACTGAGAGGGACATTCTGGGAAGGATCGACTTCCCCTTCCTGCCCACGCTCTACGCCTCCTTCCAGGTACGCCCTGCACCAGGTGGCGCCTGGTAGTGCATGCAGGCAGGTAGAGAGGGACAGGGAGGTGTGGCCTCCTTCCACATGGTGAGGTGGAGGAGGGAGGCAGTAGTACCCTACCGTGTGGGGCGATGGACAAGGAGGTGATGGTGAATCGCAACAAGGTGCACCGCGCCTACACCGAGCGGGACATCCTGGGAAGGATCGACTTCCCTTTCCTGCCCACGCTCTACGCCTCCTTCCAGGTATGGCCTGCCTCCTTCCTTCCAGGTATTTCCTGCACCAGGTGGTACAGCGGGCAGGTAGAGCGCTGCGCTGCTTGAGCTGTCCATAAGGTCTCAGCCTCGTGAAGGCAGTACCCTACCGTGTGGGGCGATGGACAAGGAGGTGATGGTGAATCGCAACAAGGTGCACCGCGCCTGCACCGAGCGGGACATCCTGGGGCGCATCGACTTCCCCTTCCTGCCCACGCTCTACGCCTCCTTCCAGGTACGACCTGCACTAGGTGGTGCCTGGCAAAACACCCTTCGGCCTGCCCTAATGTTCCCTACTCAAGGTGCCTCTCCTGAAATACTCTTAACACCAGCCAGTTTCCTTGGCTCAAAGCGCTCCTTTCCCCCAACTCTCTTTCCCTGTTTTTCCCCCCAGACGGCCGCCCACGTATGTCTGATCATGGAGTTCTGTGGGGGGAGGGTTTTGAGCTGTGCGGCATTCTGGAGAAGCACAAGGGGTTGCTGTTACACTTTCGCAACCATCTTTCATCAACACTCCCCTTTCCCACAACTCCCTGTCCCCAATTTTCAAGACGGCCACGCACGTGTGTCTGATCACGGAGTTCTGCACCGGCAGTGAGCTGTACGGCATATTGGAGAAGCAGAAGAGATGACCTGATGCTTTGATGCCCTTACTTACCATTGCCCTTTCCTCGCCTCCTCAGACGGCCACGCACGTGTGTCTGATCACGGATTTCTGCGCGGGGGGTGAGCTGTACGGCATTCTGGAGAAGCAGAAGGGGTTGCTGTGATGTGACACATCTAGTAACACACATTTTTTCCTCAACACTCCTTCCCTGCGTTCCCCCGCAGACCGCCACGCACGTGTGTCTGATCACGGAGTTCTGCGCCGGTGGTGAGCTGTACGGCATTCTGGAGAAGCAGAAGGGCAAGCGCCTGCCCGAGGCTGCTGCACGCTTCTTTGTGGCGGAGGTGCTGCTGGCGCTTGAGTACCTGCACTGCCATGGTGAGTTTTTTGATATGTTTATACTGCAGGGTGTAGGGTGTAGGGAAGGACAAGCGTGTGGTATGGAGCGATGGAAAAGGGCACGCACCTGCCCGAGGCTGCTGCGTTCTTCATTGTGGCTGAAGTGCTGCTGGCGCTGGAGTACCTGCACTGCCATGGTGGGTGGGGGTTGAGGAGGGGAGGAAGGGGGTCGTATGAGTGGGTGCTCTCCAGGCTGCTGCGCACTTCTTTGTGGCTGAGCTGAGGTGCTGCTGGCGCTCGAGTACCTGCACTGCCACGGTGGGTTGACGCAGTGTGCAGCATGGTGTGTGCACATGGTGTGTGCAGCGTGGTATGCATGTATGTAAGTATGAGTGGGTGCTCTCAGGCTGCTGTGCGCTTCTTCGTAGTCGAAGTGCTGCTGGCGCTGGAGTGTCTGCACTGCCATGGTGAGTGGGGGAAGAGGAGGGGAGGAAGGGGGTGGTAAGCATGTATGCACGTATGAGTGGGTGTTCTTAGGCTGCTGCGCGCTTCTTCGTAGCCGAAGTGCTGCTGGCGTTGGAGTACCTGCACTGATCTCTCTACCCATAACCGCATCCTTCAACCCCTAACCCTGTATGTTATATCCCACACACGCAATGCACAACAGGAGTGGTGTACTGTGACTTGAAGCCCGAGAACGTGTTGGTGCAGAAGCTCGGCCGTGCCATGCTGATTGAATGAAACCCCAAACCGAACCGTAACCTTTATCACCCAATCCTGTGGCTTGATCGCTTAATCCGTTGCAGGAGTTGTCTACCGTGACTTGAAGCCCGAGAACGTGTTGGTGCAGGAGTCTGGCCATGCCATGCTCACTGTCTTGAACCTGAAATCATAACCTTGAACTTCAACCCTTGTATTGCAATCCCGTTATTGACTCATTGCAGGAGTTGTCTACCGCGACTTGAAGCCGGAGAACGTGTTGGTGCAGGAGTCAGGCCATGCCATGCTCACTGATTTCGATCTCTCCTTCAGCACCGAGTGCAAACCCAAGGTACATGATGCTGCTGCCCCTGCCTGCGGTGACTTTGTTGACCAGTGTTGACTTGGTTGACCTGACATTGAGCCCTACCACTGAGTTCAAACCCAGGGTACATGCTGCCTTGACCCTGTAGACCAGTGTTGACTTGGTTGAATGACGTTGACGTTTCCTTCATCACGCAAACCCTAAGTGTGGGCTGTTCCTGCCTGCGTTGACTTCGTTGACCAGCGTTGTCTTGATTGATTGGAGTTAAACTTTCGTTCTTTGTTCTATCCACCCTTGCTGTGTGTGTGCCCCAGCTGGAGTTCCCACCCGTCCCGCCTGACTTTGAGAAGCGCAAGAAGAAGGCGGCCCAAGTGGGATGCGGAGGCGCCACCAAGGGTCCGTCCCCTTCAGAGCTGGAGCTGGAGCTGCTGCCCATACTTGTGGCCGAGCCAGAGGCAACGAGCAACAGCTTTGTGGGCACGGAGGAGTACATTGCTCCAGAGATCATCAGCGGTACCGGCCACAGCAGCCCCGTCGACTGGTGGACGTTTGGTGAGTGCGCTTTGTGTGGGGGTGGGTCTAGCTAGTGTATGGCAGCTAGTGGGATGCTTTGTGGGCACGGAGGAGTACATTGCTCCGGAGATCATCAGCGGTACCGGCCACAGCAGCCCCGTCGACTGGTGGACGTTTGGTGAGTGCGCTTTGTGTGGGGGTGGGTCTAGCTAGTGTATGGCAGCTAGTGGGATGCTTTGTGGGCACGGAGGAGTACATTGCTCCGGAGATCATCAGCGGTACCGGGCACAGCAGCCCTGTCGACTGGTGGACCTTCGGTGAGTGCGCTTTGTGCTTAGATCTGGCTAGTGTCTGGCTGTAAGGTGGGGAGGATGCGGCCAAACAAACCCCCACTCTAATGGGAGTCAGAGGCGACTAGCAACAGCTTTGTGGGCACGGAGGAGTACATTGCTCCGGAGATCATCAGCGGTACCGGGCACAGCAGCCCGGTTGACTGGTGGACGTTCGGTGAGTGCATGAGTGCCCAGAGCCGCTTGCGAGCCTTTCATTGGTGGGCTTTAGGCCTCGGAAAGAGTGCTCTTGGTGGGCACGGAGGAGTACATTGCTTGCCCCGGAGATCATTAGTGGTACCGGGCACAGCAGCCCTGTTGACTGGTGGACCTTCGGTGAGTGGGCTTCGTTCTTGGACCTGACTAGTTTCCGGCAGTAAGACGGGGAGGATGCGACCAAACAAACCCGCAATCCTGATGGGAGCCAGAGGCGACAAGCAACAGCTTTGTGGGCACGGAGGAGTACATTGCTCCGGAGATCATCAGCGGTACCGGCCACAGCAGCCCCGTCGATTGGTGGACGTTCAGTGAGTGGAAAGAGGTGCTCGTGTGTGACTACTCGGGCTGTGGGTTTGAGGCAGCTCAAGGGGTGCTTTGTGTGCACGGAGGAATGCATTGCTCCGGAGATAATCAGCGGCACGGGGCACAGCAGCCCCGTTCGCTGGTGGGACTTCGGTGAGCGCGCTTTGTGGTTAACCTGAGCTTGACTGGTGGGCTTTCGCTAGTGTCGGGTAATGGTGTGGGGGTGAAGGCATGGCCAAGCAACCTCGCAAGCCCAATAGGAGCCAGAGGCGACGAACAGCAGCTGCATTTCGTTTATCCGTTGACATGACACTGTCATTGACACTGCTTCCGAGTTTTGGAGATGATGCAGAACTCGTGGCGGCGAATTGACACATCATTTCACCCCATTGACATGTTCTGTCAATCCGCCTTGCACCCCCTTTCCAGGAATCTTCCTGTACGAGCTGCTGTACGGTCGCAGCCCCTTCCGCGGGCGCAACCGCCAGCGCACCTTCACCAACGTGCTCACCAAGGACCTCGCCTTCCCGGCTAACCCTCCGGTATGTTAATGCATTGTTAGGATCGATCATCAGTCACTGGTTCACCTCACCTCGCCAGCGCACCTTCACCAACGTGCTCACCAAGGACCTCGCCTTCCCGGCTAACCCTCCGGTATGTTAATGCATTGTTAGGATCGATCATCAGTCACTGGTTCACCTCACCTCGCCAGCGCACCTTCACCAACGTGCTCACTAAGGACCTTGCGTTTCCCGCCAATCCTCCGGTGAGTCATCCTGCAGAGGAATTCATTTGCTTAGCAGCCACCACCCAGCACCCTCGTGTCCCTCACAGCCCCTCCTGTTCCCCTTCATTCACCCCTGTTTGTGCCACCGCCCTCAGACGTAGGACAAGGCCAAGGACCTGATGTGCAAGCTGCTGCAGAGGAACTCATCAGCTCATCAATCCCCACCCCTACAAACCCTTGCCTCCTCGTTCTTCCCTCATAAACGCCCCTCCCTGAATGGCAGGTGTCGGACGAGGCCAAGGACCTGATGCGCAAGCTGCTGCAGAGGGACCCGGCGGACCGCCTGGGGGCGAAGCACGGTGCCATTGAGATCCGAGCCCACCCCTTCTTCAAATCCATTGAGTGGCCGCTCATTCGCAACATGGTCAGTGTCTGTCCTTACCTACACACCCCTCACTCTCGTGCACTCTCTCACACTCTCACACGGCGCTGTTGAGACTCACCCGTTCTTCAAATCCATTGAGTGGCCGCTCATCCGCAACACGGCCAGTATGAGCTCTCTTAACTCACGCTCCCTCACTCACACACTCCCTCTCACGCAAGTCCACTCTCACATGGCGCAGTTGAAATATGAGCACCCGCTTTATCAAGTCCATTGAGTGGACGCCCATTCAGGTCACTTTCATTCCTTAACTATACATCCTCACACTCTCGCACTTGCACACGTTTAATTCTCACCAACTAAAGAAGACAATGTTTAAAACCCATCCGCCAACACACAGCATGCCTGATACACACACCATGTATAACCCGGCTGTCCCTGTCACACTGGTTCTTTTGGCACGTGAACAGAAGCCCCCGCAGTTGTGTGTTCTGGCGAAGGTGATGCCAGCACAGGCGTGCTTCCTCTTTCTCTTTCTCACACATTTCCATTCTCCCTTGCAACTCTGTTTACTACTATCCCTCTTGTGAGCAGAAGCCGCCGCAGCTGGATGTGCCAGTGAAGGCGATTTCGGCAGAGGCAGAGGAGGGAAGGCCGTCGACAGCAGAGGAGGAAATGGACTGGGATGAGAATGAGGCCAGGCCGTCCACTTCACTTGACTACGGCTACTGACCTTAAGTTGCTGCTGCAGTGGAGAATAAAATGTTTCAGTAGAAACAGTTTATGTTTTAATTATGTGTGCACTAATGTTCTAATTAGTTTGTGTGATAGTTGGTTAGCTTGGGGAGTACATCTGTAGTGGGAAATCAATGTGGTTGTGTAGTTACTGTTATGTGTGACCGTCCTTCTAGAAAGTTACTGGAGTGTCCAACCGCATCGGAAAACGGATCAACCTGGCCCAACCGTATCAATTAGGCACGACCAGAAACTGATCCGAGGGACAGAGCTGCGAACAACGAGGTTGATGCTCTCCAACATTGACCAAAGCAACATCCTCGAGCTTTTGGCATGTCACATATGTTCACCTCGATACACACTACGTGCTTTCCGTTTCCGTTTTAGAGTAACTCACTCAGTCGGGCAGCAGTTAGAATGGTGCGGTAAGGTTTTGAGCGACTCCGGATTCTTATGGGACCGCTGCTGGTATGGATGCTGTGCATGTCCCACGATAATTCCTACCTAGTCCAGAGTTAATGGCGTCGACGCGCGTCCAGCCTCCATTGCCTTGTATGGATTGTATAATAAGTCTGGCGCGGTGTTGGCCACTGTGGTGTGTTGTAAGGGAAAAAGTCGTGATACGATGCTGCCTGGAATCTATCGCTCCGTGAATGGTTCTTTTGAGCCATTTGACTCGGAGGATTGCCAGCGTATTCTCAGGGCTGCTGCGAATGGCGAAGACACCGTGGCTGTTGGTTACTCCACGATTGTTTTGAGGACCATGGAAGAGGTGACACCAGGCGCTCAACGAGTACACATTCTAATGGTTCCGCATTTCGGGCTTCACAACGTGAAACAACTCGCCACTCCTATGGGGGTTATGGTAAGCGATCTTCCTAACCTTTCGTTCACCTGATTAATACTTTCAGTTCATGTTGTGTTGTATGGTGTGAATGAGCAGCTCTGGATGAAAATTCTTATGGATGTCCTATCAGAGGCTTACCTTAGGGAAGCAGTTGAAGAGATTGTGGACCCTGGATACTATGTCGAAACCATCAAGCCAAGACAAAGCTTTACGGAAGATACTGTCCTCGTTGACCAATTTGCTAATACTCTGGCAAGCCTTTCTCTACGCGATGCTGAGCATATCCTTGGTAAGTACAACTCACGCCAATCTCTCAAAAATTACTTGTTTGCACGTCATGTTAATGTTGATGAAGGGGAGCTGGTCCTCTGCATGGAATGCATGATTCAGTTTTGGACCTCTATTTCCTTTCATCGTCTCACGCAAGCTTCATTTCCCGTTTCCAGGTCAGATTTTCCAGAAGTTTGCTGCAGGAACGGTGGGAAAAGCTGAGCTGGTCTTTCATGGAACTCCGTCCAAGAACATCAACTCAATTATGACAACTGGAATGGATGCAAATTATCGTAGAAGTTCTCCTCTTGGGGATTGGTTTGCCAAAAGTTTGAGCATGCCCTTGCAGAAAGCATCAGGCTTTAGTGGAACAGGCACTGTGATTGTCTTCCTGGTGCTTGCGACCAGTGAGGCACTGGTGCGACATTACCACGGAGATTATGTTATCCTCAATAGCTCCAAATATCAGCTGCCACTCGCTACAATCAATGTAAGAAGATAGACCTGCCAGGAGTACATTATCATATACAGCGTTACAAAGGAAAGAAGGTTTTCGCGGAAGTGGGCACCTACCGTATGACTTCAGTATGTTGGCTCCCCTCACCCAAATTTTGAGATACTCTAAACCAACATCCAGAAAAGCAAGCAAAACGTGCAACCCCTGATTGCAGAATGTGCAAGTATTTTCACATACGGTAAGCAAATTCCCCAAGAGTTGAATGGGTTATCTTACCTTTTTCTCCGTTTTCATGACTACTACTATGCATTCCAGTGGAGATTTATTTACCACTCGTAGAAATAGCTTCGTATAAAATGGCAATCACAGTAGTTAATTTGCAACCCACAGAATGAATACTCGAGCAAAGTTATGTTCCTACCTCGCATCAACCACCATGTGTAGGACTTGATACAGCCACCATGTGGTGACTTGATCCGATGTAGGAACGCACCCTTAAACCCTAACAATATGATACCCTAACCTACCCCACATCTGTAGGACATGCAGTACCATCCACGATCACTGGTAGCAGCTGGCATGCTGCAGAAGAGCTAAGCAGCACCCCAAGGAGGCTGGCACAGCAGGTGTGGGACTATGCTGCCAGCACTGCTGCCAGGGGCGAGTAGTCGTATTGCTCTGGCGTATGGAGATGGGGTGGGGATATAGGGACGAGATGATACAAGAGGTGATGGTACCAAGTGAGAAGAGGAGAGGAGAGGAGAGAAGAGGAGAGAAGAGGAGAGTAGAGGAGGGGAGAGGAGGGGAGACGAGAGGAAAATGCAAAAACAGAGCACAGGAGAAGGGATGAATGGGGGTAACAGAGGTACTGCGTGTGCACCAGTTGCACGAGCTCACTACCCCACTCCACCACCATCCCTTGCTGCTGCCGCCATGCCCCCTGCCATACCCACTGCCATGCTCACTCACTGCCTGCCTACTACGCTACAGCCAACCAGTCCCAGACTTCTCCAGACTGCCCCAGACTGCAGCAGACGCACTCATTGCGCTCGCCACTCACTGCTGGCCTGGCTGCAGGAAGAAGACCCCAGGGTGGCCCAGTCAGACGACGACACGCAGCCCATGAGGCAGGCCACAGTGTAGGGCGCCGTGCTGCCATTGTGCCATACTCACTGCCATGCCCACTCTCATAACCACTCACTGCTGGCCTTGCTGCAAGAGGCGGAGCCGAGGGTGCCCCAGTCAGACGACGCCACACAGCCCTTGAGGCACGCCACAGTGTAGGGCGCCGTGCTGCCATTGTGCCATACTCACTGCCATGCCCACTCTCATAACCACTCACTGCTGGCCTTGCTGCAAGAGGCGGAGCCGAGGGTGCCCCAGTCAGACGACGCCACACAGCCCTTGAGGCACGCCACGGTGTAGGGCGCTGTGCTGCCGACATGGTAGTGGTAAAACGCCGGCTCGCCCCCACTGCCGTTGCCCACGTGTCCCCCGCACTCATCCAGCCCAGAGGGCAGCGCTCCCCCTGCCCCCCGCGGGCCGTAGAGGGGAATGCCGTCTGCTAGGAAGCCCACGAGGGGGGAGTGCTGGCCGGGGGCGTCCTGCCAGAAGGACGAGCTGCGGGGGAAGGGGGGGGGGAGGGAGGGGGAAGGGAGGGGGGAGGGAGGGGGAAGTGAGGGGGAAGGGAGGGGGAAGGGAGGGGGAAGGAAGAGAGAAGGGAGAGGGAAGGGAGGGGGGAAGCCGACGAGGGGGGAGTGCTGGCCGGGGGCGTCCTGCCAGAAGGACGAGCTGCGGGGGGGGGGGCAGGGAAAACGGGGGTGAGGGGAAGGGAAGGGAAGGGGGGGATGGATGGTTGGGATGCGAGGATTGTTATGAGGTAAATGACACGAGGCAGCTCATGGTACATGGAACATATAGTTGAAGCATGGCTGGTTATGGAAGGAGCAGCAAGTGAGCTGCGGTGACGAAAGGAGCAGGTTGGCACGAGTGACATGACTGGCAGCAGCGGCTTGACATAACCAGCAGCGGCTGCCTGGCGGAAGATGCAGGTGGAGAGATAACAGGGAACGTGAGGACTGGGAAGCCAGGGAACGGGGGAACGGGGGAGTTGGGGGAACAGGGGAACGGGGGAAACAGGGGGAAGGGTGAATGGGGGAACGGGGGAACGCACGTGCAGAGCTGGAAGTCGGTGGTGCGAGAGGCGGAGATGGCAGAGGGGTTGGCGAGGCCGGGCGCGACGTGGTAGTGGTACTGGCCCGAGGGCGTGGGGTGCCCCCCACACGTGTCAAACGTGGCGCCCTCGTACTGCAAGGCGTCCCTCCCCAGGGCGTCACATGCACTGCGAGCAATGGGGAGGGCAAGACACGGGAATGGTCGTTATTTAGCATTTAACGAACTAGAAAAAAAGAGGCAGTAGGGTGCCCTCCACACGTGTCAAACGTGGCGCCCTCGTACTGCAAGGCGTCCCGACCCAGGGCGTCACATGCACTGCGAGCAGGAGAGTGAGACACGGGGATGGGAGATGAGGGGATGAGATGAGGGTGAACAAGGGGATGAAGGCGTGAGAGTGAGACACGGGGATGGGAGATGAGGGGATGAGATGAGGGTGTAACAAGGGGATGAAGGCGTGAGAGTGAGACACGGGGATGGGAGATGAGGGGATGAGATGAGGGTGAACAAGGGGATGAAGGCGTGAGAGTGAGACACGGGGATGGGAGACGAGGGTGTGAGGTGGGATGCACAGCAACATGTAAAGACTGAGAGGCGCATCTTCATACTGCAAGGAGCAGAGCAGCTCACGCACTGGGAGCAGTATGAAGAAACTTTTGAGTTGAGTCGACTCAAAAGTCACCGCAGCACGCACTGGGAGCAGTATGAAGAAGCAGTAGGGGCACGCACGCCTCTCAGTCTTTGCTGGGAGCAGGGGAGCCATACCAACCCCCCTCCTGCCCCTACTCTCTCCCCGCGCTAAAACCCCCCTCTTCCCCCCCTTTTCACCTGTAGAAGGGCACGCCGTTAAGTGCGAAGCCAATGGGGCCCATCTTGCAGGAGCCGCGGAGGGCGACGGGAATAGAGGTAGAGGAGAGCGTGGGGGCGAGCGGCACGGCAAAGGACAGCGCCTGCTGCAGCGGCGAGTATAGGGTTGCCTGCACCTGCCAGTCGTACCCCGGACACCCGTTGCTTGCCATCACCCTGGCATTGGGAGGGCGGAGGGGGACGGAAGGTGGGGAGCAGAGGGAACAGCGCAGATTCGTGAGTCAGACTTCAAAATAAAACTAAGGAGAGCGCCTGCTGCAGCGGCGAGGCGAGTACAGGGTTGCCTGCACCCCCCAGTCGTACCCCGGACACCCGTTGCTTGCCATCACCCTGGCATTGGGAGGGGTGGAGGAGCAGGGCAGGGGGAATAGGGTGATGGGCGGGAGGAATGGGGGGCAGGAAAACAGATGGAAAGGAAATGCATGAGGATGTGGGGACGTGATGGCTTGAGCGTGCAAGCAGAGTGGCAAGGCAGGCAAGGCAGCATGGCAGAGCGGGTGGGTGGGTGGGTGGGTGGGCGCACCTCTTGCCATTGCTGCTCGTGAGCTTGGCGCTCCTGCTGCTGCTGCTGTTGCCACACGCACTCCCACCCGATGACCCGCTGCCTCCCCCCATGCCCCCTCCGCCCATGCCTCCTCCCCCCATGCCCCCTCCGCCCATGCCTCCTCCGCCCATGCTTCCCCCGCCCATGCCTCCTCCGCCCATGCCTCCTCCCCCCATGCTTCCTCCCCCCATGCCTCCTCCGCCCATGCCTCCTCCCCCCATGCCCCCTCCGCCCATGCCTCCTCCGCCCATGCTTCCCCCGCCCATGCCTCCTCCGCCCATGCCTCCTCCCCCCATGCTTCCTCCCCCCATGCCTCCTCCGCCCATGCCTCCTCCCCCCATGCTTCCTCCCCCCATGCCTCCTCCGCCCATGCCTCCTCCCCCCATGCTTCCTCCCCCCATGCCTCCTCCGCCCATGCCTCCTCCCCCCATGCCTCCTCCCCCCATGCCTCCTCCGCCCATGCCTCCTCCCCCCATGCCTCCTCCCCCCATGCCTCCTCCGCCCATGCCTCCCCCGCCCATGCCTCCTCCGCCCATGCCTCCTCCGCCCATGCCTCCTCCGCCCATGCTTCCCCCGCCCATGCTTCCTCCGCCCATACTTCCTCCGCCCATGCTTCCTCCGCCCATGCCTCCTCCGCCCATGCCTCCTCCGCCCATGCTTCCTCCGCCCATGCCTCCTCCGCCCATGCCTCCTCCGCCTATTTCCCCTCCGCCCATGCCTCCCCCGCCCGCGCTACCCGGTTGTCCGCTCATTCCGCCACCTCCTTGCGAGCCCAACCCGCCCTGTCCGCTCTGCCCGCCGCTCGTCGCCCCATTTCCGCCACCGCCGCCGGTCCGGGGGGGGCGGAAGAAGGACCAGCTACCGCCTGTCCCCGCTCCCCCCACCAACCCGCCGAACCTCCCCGCGAAACGCGGAAGGCCGAGCGAGCGCGCGTTGCACGCGGCGTGATCCACGCGCGCGAAGCAGAGGAGCGCGAAAAGCGCGAGGGCGGGGACGAGGCGGGACGAGGCGAGGCGAGGCGGCATCATGGCGGGCGGCGCCGCAAAGGTCTAACAGAGTGGCGCGGGTGGAACGACACGAACCTGCTTTCAACTGGAGGTCACTCCGAGGCGATTGCGGCAAGTGGCGAGGTGAGGCGAGGCGAATGGGTGTGGGGAGGCAGGCGAGACAGGAGATGCCCGGATTGATTTCGGTGAACGCGAAGGATGATTTTGGTGTGATTTCGGTGGGCGACGCCGGTCCGAGAATGAGTCGAACAGGGCGATGATGATGCTGAGATGGCCGCGGGGGATTCTACAGCCGCGGCATGCAACGAGACTCGAGAGGCGGCAGCGCTGGGAAATGCCTCCAGCGAGCCCGCTATTTCTACTTCTACTGCCGTCGCCGGCAATGCCATGAGTCCAAGCCGCCACTCGACACGTATCAGGAGAAAGGCTGACGCGCTGCCGTGAACTCTCTAGATCGAAGACCGTCTATCCGTGAGTCAACGGGAATTCAGTCAACGTGGAAAGGACAGGAATGGGAGGAGAAAAGGGCGGACCACGAGTCAAACTTCATTTTCAGTTCATGGTAAGACACTGTTTGGGTCGGTGAGTAGTGGTTCAAAGCAGTTACGAGAGCAAACTGCTCTGGAGTGTATAGCTGTTGCTCCTCCCTAGCTCTGCATTCAGGTTAACGTCCATATAAAACTAAGATAAATACAACACTTAGAGTTTAGAAAGTTGGCACGTGTATAGACCAATGTTGTCTTTGTAGTAAGTCCTAGGGCCATTCCAGCACGGTGAAAGGATACATTGCAAGTTCTAAAAATATACAGTACGGTACGACGCCTCCCTGACACGAGGTCACTGTGACGCGCGGTAAGGAATGCCCCCTTATTCTACACATATCTTACGTCCCAATCCGAAGCAAACCGCACTTCAGACAGCTAACTACTATGTGGGGCCAGCAGTGCCAAATGCACGGAAGTGAAGCAACTGCTCCATCGAAATCGCTCCGAGTGCCCAACGTGTCAGTTAGTAGTACTTGCTATCTGGCAGTCCGTTATTTCTCTCATGATGTCACACGAGACGGCCATGCACCTCTCACGGCGTTCCCAAGGTTACCACTTACCGGAGCGCGTTTCTGAACTCTATGGTGGTCATGTTATAACTTTGTTTCGGCCTCACCTGATTACATTCTTCGCTCTGACAAGTCGACCTGTTTTTTCAGGAAAGTCGGTAACACAATGTTCCCAGGAATCTATCGATTGGTGAATGGCGTTCCTGAGCCGTTCGACTCCGTTAGTTGCTACCGAATTCTCAGGGCAGCTGTTGACGGTGAAAATCTCGTGACTCTTAACCACACCAAGGTCGACCTGAGTACCATGGAGGAAACCGTGCCAGACGGGCGAATAAGAAATATTCAGATAGTTCCACATCTTGGTAAATTCAGCTTGGCACATTTCACTGATGTGGAATTCGGCGACGGAGATTGGGTAAGCAGTTTCTTGAGTAAGTGCACAGTCTCACAATCTTATTCCTGTAGCTCGTTCTGTGAGCAGCTTTGGACGAAGATTCTCACGGAGGTTCTTACCACGACTTATATCGAGGCGGCCATCAAAGACAAGATCGAACCTGACCATTACCTTGAGTCGATCAAGCTAAGGCACAGCTTCACTAACGATACAGAGCTTGTTGTGCAGTTTGCGGGATCACTTGCAAGCCTCCCACCGCATGACGCAAGGGACGTCCTTGGTAAGCTCCATGCCATCCACACCAGAATTTTTTTAAACCAGAATCCTAGATGTCCGCGCGTGCGTGCGCGTGTGTGTGTGCGCGCGCGTGTGTGTGTGTGTGTGTGTGTGTGTGTGTGTGTGTTTCTCTGTGCCAAGTGTTCTTGTTGTGTGTGTGTTCTTTGTGACTGACGTGGATGCATTTGTAATTGTCCAGGGAGGATTTTCCAAAGGTTTACGCCAGGATCAGCTGGAAAGGCTGAATTGCTATTCCATGGAACACCATCTCACAATATCCAGCCTATCATGACAACTGGAATGAATCCAGCTTATCGCAAGAGCAAACCTCTTGGGGATTGGTTCAGCAGGACTCTCAAGTGGACCCATGAGAAAAGCAGGTGGCACTGACAGAAAGCGCACTGTCATTGTTTTCCTTATCCTGGTCACTGACGAAGCTGTGGTGGACTATAGGGACGAGTATATCGTCATCAATCACTCCAAGTATGAGCTCCCTTTGGCCACAATCACTGTTTATTGAACTGGATGTGGCTGTAATGGGTAGCTGTGTACATACAGTATCTGTAATAAAGCAGCAATCACTTTTCGTCTGTATGTTGCAATTTGTGCAAAATGATAATTCTTAGGGTGCATTCCTGTGGAGACACAAATGTCTCAATCGCTTTGTGACACACAAAAACAGCATAAACTGTAGTGTGTCCCAATTGCGAGTCGCATTTCCGCGACCATTACTGTATTTTTTATTGGTCAGCGTGAAACGCGCTGACGTCGCTGACGAATTGTAATCTGACTCGTCAATGTGAAAAATTCGCACGCTGCTCGAAATGTCAATGCACCTGGACAGCCTGCAATGCCAATTTCGTGCGGGAAAAAAACCCGCTCGTCGAAACCACACCCCAGCCAAGCGGTTGAAAAAAGGGATGTACAGTCATTTGTGTCACCCAAACAAATGCGCACAACTGTACATCTCGCCTGGTCGCCTAGAGTCGCGATACATTGGTTGTTTGTGACAACATTTGGCAAATTTACAGGCGCGACTCGGGAAATCGGGGATTGAGACACAAGTGTCCCCGCAGGAATGCACCCTTAGCAAGCCCACGTTTCATAAACAGCATCAAGTGGAACTTCCAGGTACCAGCCCTTTTTGACCAACTGGAACATTGAGATTGCAGCCAGATAGCAAATACGGTAATACCGTAAGGCACATTATCTGAGAGGATTCCAATGGATTGTGTTGCTAGTGCCCATACTGATGCACACGTGATCAAGCCTCTACTACCACACCACTCCTGTTGTAGAGAAGCAACGGTTGTTGAGAGCACGATGCACCACTCAATACGGCACATTCTTCGGAAGGTTCCAGTTGATATTGTTGTTCATGCCCACACTCGTGCGGAAGCGCTCGAACCTCTCCCGCCCCTTCGCTGTTGCATCCTTCTGTTTCTGCTGCTGCTGCTGCTCTGCCGTCCGCCACCCCAGCTGCCGCGTTGCCAGCCCCATGGCTCGATACCTGCAAAGCGGGAAGGGGGAGATGGAATGTAGAATCGCCGGCATAAGAATAATTGCTGCTTCAGCTGTTGCTTCTGCTCTGCCGTGTTGCCAGCCCCATGGCTCGATACCTGCAGAAGGAGAAAGGAAAGGTGGGGTTTGGGGGGGTGGAACATATGATTGGGACAGAAGTGAGGAACATGCTTGCACTGTGGCAGCCCTGGGCTTTGCTCCCTGGTTCGCCACGCAGCCCATGCCTGCCACATTAGCAGCCCGATAGCTCGGTACGTGCAAGGAGATGAACGTCCAGGCAGGGGGAGGGGCGGGGGAGAGGAGGGCGGCACTGTACAATACAATGAACGTGAAACGAGAAAGGTGGCTTTTGTTGGCTTCTGCCGGTCTGCAGTTGGCCAGCAGTTGCAAGTGTAGGTACCAGGAAGAAATAGGGGTGAGAGGAGGGGGGTGCCAATACCAGGCAGTGAATCCATGGGCAAATTCATGCCAAGGCACACATTGGCTGGGTGGCGCTATTGTTTTCCCAAGAATTCATTTTCTTCTTTAGGCTTGTTTGATGACTTCCAAATTTGCTCAGGTTTGTTAAATGACTTGCACTCACCTGGCGAGCACCGATGCCACGAGGCGCGTGTTGCTGTCTCCCGTCGGTTTCAGTTTCTGGCGATAATATCTCGCGAGGTCCCGCGAGCCAATCACGCGCTTCGTGCCGCATGCACCCTTATCCGCGCCCCTGCTCCCCTTTCCTGCTGCTGCGTTGAAGATTATGAGCTCCATTCCCCCGCTGGTGAGCGCCACATGCGGACGGTCGTTGTCGGCCACAATAAGCTCGCGGCTCGTGCCTTCCTCGTAACTGGGGGAGGTTGAGGAAAGGAGGAAAGCATGTGAGAAGGGAGGAGAGCATGTCAAAATGATGAGCTCCATTCCCCCGCTGGAGAGCGCCACATGCGGACGAGCGTGGTCAGCTGCAATGAGCTCAAGGCTCGTGCCCTCCTCGTAGCTGGTGGAGGGTGTGAAGGGAGGAGAGCATGTGAAGGGGGACGAGCATGAGGGAGAATGATGAGCTCCATGCCCCCGCTGGTAAGCGGCACATGTGGACGAACGTTGTCGTCCGCAATGAGCTCGCGGCACATTCCTTGTATCTGGTGTAGGGCGAGGAAGGAGGGAAGCACGGGGAAGTGAGAGGGGGAGAGGGCAGAAGAGGTAAGGAGCAAAGTCGTCAGCTGCAATGAGCTCACGGCTCGTGCCCTCCTCGTAACTGGTGGAGGGTGCAAAGGGAGGACGGCACAGGGAATGTGAAAGTGCAAGGAAAGCGAGGAGAAAAACGTGACAGTAAAGTTGACTGAAAATTGGGGTTGGAAGGGAGGAGGAGCGGGAAAAGGAAAGCAAGAATGGGTGAGGGCCAGTCAGACATGGAGGAATTCGTGTAAATAAGTGTAGATTCGGTTGATATTAGACGTTGTCGATACGAATTTGAAAGACGCCCATTCCCATGTGCAAAAAAAATAATGGCACTTTCTTTTCCTTGCCTCACTTGGATTAGGGCCCATTCAACACTTTCCAGTACGGAAATGCCCTTCACACTCCACCCCTTTACAATGCACTCCTCTCAGCTTGCACACTCCCATAAGCGCCGTCACAGCTAAACCCTACCCCCTGAACCTTGAACACTACCGCCACAACGCACCTTTTGCTGAAATCGTAGAAGCCTTTTAGCTCCTCTTCAGCCACGCCAGACCCGTCCCCATACCGCAGCTTAGCATGGCTCTTCGCTTCCATATGCGCCCTCACAGCCTCTACCGAGCTGAACTGCCAACCCTCCTGCACCCTGACTTTAAACCCCAAATCTTAAACCCGCAAACGCTCCTGGTACTGAAGTCGTAGAAATCTTCAAGTTCTTCCTCCGCAACCCCAGAGCCATCCCCATACGGCAGCTTAGCATGGCTCTTTGCTTCCATATGCGCCCTCACAGCCTCTACCGAGCTGAACTGCCAACCCTCCTGCACCCTGACTTTAAACCCCAAATCTTAAACCCGCAAACGCACCTGGTACTGAAGTCGTAGAAATCTTCAAGTTCTTCCTCCGCAACCCCAGAGCCATCCCCATACGGCAGCTTAGCATGGCTCTTCGCCTCCATATGTGCCCTCACAGCCTCTACCGAGCTGAACTGCTTGCTTCTATCGTCACACCACAGGCACATGCGCCCCTGGGTCACTTTCGCCGCCAGGTACTGTAGCATCCCTTGCAGATCCGTGAGGAACTCCATATCGGGGATGAAGAACCCGTGGTGCCTGTGCATGTGCTCCACACACTCGTCCACCCCACCCTTGCTCTTCTTGTCGCAGAAAAAGCACTGGGATACGTCCCACTCCCCTACTCCCTCTCCCTCTCCTTTGCCCTTCACCTCCCCCTCCTCCCCTTCCTTCCCTTCTCCCCCCTTGCTTCCTTCTCCCTCCTCCCCTCCCTCCTCTCCCTCTTCTCCCTCGTCTATCTCCTCCCCTCCCTCTGCCAACAACGCAGCAGCCTCCTCTTCATCCACCTCTTCCCACTCCTCCTCTTCCTCCTCCTCCTCCTTCTCCTCCTCTTCCACCACCCCCTTCCCTTTATCCTTAACCCCGACGCCCGTTTCTCTCTGCGCCACCACCACCGGTTTCGCCTCAACCCTCCGAATCACAGGCCTGGAAGGGTCCAAAACCCCTGAACCCTGAACCCCTGCCCCGATAATACCTGCCCCAGTTGCACCTGCTCGCGCGGCCGCCACAGCAGCAGCAGCCTTGGAGGCGTGTAGCTTGGACCGCAAGTGACTCGCATGAGCTGATTCGCTATTGTACTTCTTACTGCAAACCACGCATTCGTATATCAACCACCCGCCAGCTGCTATTGGCGCTCCTCCCCCTGGCGGAACCCCCCCCGACGCACCTCCGCCCACATCCCCCCCTGCTGCGATGTCCCCCGCAGCGGCTGTAGCTGCGGCTGCCGCCGCCGCCGCTGCTGTCGCCGCTGCGACCGCGCCGCGCTTCCCCCCTGAGACGGCGGCGGCGGCTGCTGCTACGGCCTCCTTGCGTTTCTCAAACCACTGCTCGGTCACCCCGGGGAGACCTGCTACCTGGTAAACGAGGGAAAGACGAAAGGAGAAGAAGAGAAGAAGAAATTCGTGAGACGTATCGCCTAGGGGTAAAAATGCTCAAGAAAAGCCAGCGTCCTAGAGCTGATCGAACCACGTCTTAGTCACCCTTGAAAGACCTGCTACATGGTAGAAGAGGGAAGCGGAGAAGAATGGACATGACAAGGAAGAGTGGGAGACGCATCACCCGGGGGTGCAAATCTTAATGGAAAAGCGGCCATTTTGCGCTTCTCATAGTACTGCTCAATCACCCGCTAAATCTCGCAGCGCACCTTTCGCTTGAGGTTGTAGCGGTGCCAGTCGGAGCGATAGTGCGCGTTACGCGTCGGTCCATCGTCGAACGACGCGTTACACGCGTTGCACTGCATGGCTCCCGATTCGACCCCGATTTGCTCCCGATTCCCTCTGATATCGTAAGCGCCTTAACAAACACCCACTGACGACCACTCAGCTACTCCCGATTCGTTGGCACTTTTCAGATATGATGAGCAAGATGCCGGAATCCAAACGAGTTAATTTCAAGCGGCTAAAAAAATGTTCAGCAAGACGCCGGCACGCTAACACGCAGCCACGCAAAATTGCGGCAGCAATTGCTGCCACTGGTAATCCGCAACGCTAACGGGAAACCAAGAATGCGAGCTACGAATGAAGCATGCGCTAGAGACACTCGAATGCGGAACTAAACTGCTAAATACTGCGGAGGTGGGGAAGGATCCTAGCAGGATGTCCAAAACCCAGCCGAAGGTTCTGAACATTGGCGCGACGCAAGAAAAGAGCCGAACCGAACCGAACGGACTTCTATCGAACCGAAGGAAGCATCCGCACGGGTTTTACAAAACCTCCATGTCTCACTTTCTCGACAAAGAGGTGACTTCCTCCACACGGTTCCAAGGATCTCTTTAGGACCGATCACTTTCATTCTTCTCACATAGCATACTATATAGTTGAATGATTTAGCGTGTTCCTGCGGCCACACTTTCAGGCAACCTCGTATCAGATTCGCGTCGAACCGCACGAAAACGCATCCAACCGTAGTCAAACACACTGAAACGTACGTATTTCACAACGCGAAGCTGATACGAGGTGTGTCTGATATGAGGTGTAGGAACACGCTCTTACGGTACTGGAAGGCCGAAAGCATATCAAGAAAATTGCCTACACTTCTTTGAGGCTAAGAAGACTATAGTACCTTGGTCCATGCATTACTTTTCAAGCATCAGCAAACGGATATCCGCAATCTTCATTATAAAATAGATTGGAAAATTCTTTTGTTGTCAACCAATCGCCAACAAACTTACATTCTAATACGATTAACCTTTGTAGAAAGTGCAAGGACAAGTGACATGTCACTGTCACATCATCGCTATCCCAATCGAAGGAAGATGAATGCAACATGCAGCCGATCAGTCCACCTTGGCAACCTCCCCTCCTCCTGGCACCGCAGCAGCGCTCTCTGCCATCTGCTCGTTCATGAACCTGGAGCGAGAATGGGATATGAGGGAGGAAGAGGCGTCAGTGCAGCACTCTCTGCCATATGAGACAATGCAATTCTCTCAATTCACATTGCCCCGCCCTGCCCGGCAGTGCAGCAGCGCTCCCTGCCATCTGCTCGTTCATGAACCTGGGGAGAGAAAGACGGCAGGGAAGGGAGAGGCGTGAGTGAGGAAAGGCCTGAGCCCATCTCTTAACAACGCATTGCTCCGCCATTCACTCCTCCGCAAGCCTGGGGAGAGAAGGGAGGGAGAGAGGGAGAGGTGCGAGTGGGGAAAAGAATTACAACTGCCACTACAGCAGCGCTTTCAGCCATCTGCTCCTTCATAAACCCCGGGAGAGAAGGACGGCAGGGAGGGAGAGGTGTGAGTGAGGAGGTAGGGAGGGAGAGGCGTGAGTGAGGAGGTAGGGAGGGAGAGGCCCAGCTTGGTCCTTCTTTATGGCCTAAAAGAAACAAAACCCCGCACTGTGGGCCATCTGCTCGTTCATAATTCCGGGGAAGAAGTGGGCACGGAGAGAATAAAACATCGTCATGTCTGAAAATCCGGGCTCTGACCGTGGAGGAGAGGTGTGGACTTCGAGAGTCGAAGTAGGAGGATAATAAGGCCAGATGGTTTAGCCTTGAATGATACATCGTTTGATAGCACAGCTTAGGATAATCGGGCTTACTTGGCGAGCTTGTCTTTGGACGACTGGAGAATGTAGACCGCAAGAAACGTCGTGAGGATGAAGGCTGGGGGAGGGGGCAATGTCGAAAAAGGGGAGAGGTGCACAAACGGTAAGTGTACATGTTTTATTCTTTAGAGTGGAGGAGAAGGGAGAGTCATGAGTAGTGAGACGAGAGTAGTGGAGGCTACTTGCATGAAAGGAGAGAGATTGACTGAGCTCGAGATAGGTTGATCCTATAGTATTATTATCATACAAATAGGGCTGTGCGTGAGCTGGTGAGAAGGCTTTTGAGGCGCCTCAAAAAGTCGTCTCATTACCCGCAATTTTTTTTTAGGCGCCTCAAAAATAGTTTTATTATCATACACATGGGGCTGTGCGTGAGCTGGTGAGAAGGCAGGCATGGCAGGCAGGGAAGGAGAGGCAGGGAAGGAGAGGCAGTGGAGGAGAGGCAGTGGAGGAGAGGCAGTGGAGGAGAGGCAGTGGAGGAGAGGCAGGGGAGGAGGGACAATAGGAAAGAACATGCTTACTTGAGGCAAAGAGCACGAGGAGACCTGCTGTGACGTCTACCTCTGCATACTCGTTCCTGCGGGGGAGGGGAATCAGGCACAGATAAGTCAGAGAGAGAGGCAGAGGGGGTGAGGGGATTAGAGGCAGGGAGGAGAGGCAGGGAGGAGAGGATGAGGGGCAGGGAGGAGAGGCAGGGAGGAGAGGATGAGGGGCAGGGAGGAGAGGCAGGGAGGAGAGGATGAGGGGCAGGGAGTGAGCAGTGGGATGAGAGGGGGGAGGGGATGAGAGGCGGGGAGTGAGCACGAGGAGACCTGCTGTGACGTCCACCGTGCATACTTGAGCCTGCGAGGGAGAGAGAGAGAGAGAGAAGACACAGATAGAGGCAGAGGGGATGAGGGAAAGAGCAATGGCACACAGATAAGACAGAGAGCACAAGGAGACCTGCTGTGACGTCCACCGTGCATACTCGAGCCTGAGAGAGGGAAGGCGGAATGACACCGAGAGAGAGAGGCGGAGAGGATGAGGGGCAGGGAGGAGAGGCGAGGAGGGCAGCAGCGAGGAGAGGCAGAGGGGGGACACGTAGGAGCAGCAGCGAGGAGAGGCAGAGGGGGGACACGTAGGAGAAGCAGCGAGGAGAGGCAGAGGGGGGACACGTAGGAGCAGCAGCGAGGAGAGGCAGAGGGGGGACACGTAGGAGCAGCAGCGAGGAGAGGCAGAGGGGGGACACGTAGGAGCAGCAGCGAGGAGAGGCAGAGGGGGGACACGTAGGAGCAGCAGCGAGGAGAGGAGAGGCTGGGAGCACGTGTATTTCATGGGCACGTGCATTAGCCAATGCTTGAAGCAGACAACATAAACCCTCTAGTACACCAACCCAAGACTCCACCATCCCACCATGCATTTCACCATCCCATCCCACCATCCATTTCACCACCCCATCCCACCATCCATTTCACCATCCCATCCCACCATCCATTTCACCATCCCATCTCACCGCATCTCACCACACTGAATCCCCTCTCACCATGTGTAGCGCATGAGCACGTGTTTAGGCCAGTGCGACTCGTTTCTGAACTCCAGAGCCAGCTGTCGATGCCGCTCCAGATCTGGTGGTTGTGTGGCATGCATGGCATGGCATGGCATGGCATGGTAGGGACGCGAAGGGAAATGAAAGGGAAGGGAGTACGAAGGCAAGGATGGGCAGGGAAGGGCAGGGAAGGGCAGAGAAGGGCAGGGAAGGGCAGGGAAGGGCAGGGAAGGGCAGGGAAGGGCAGGGAAGGGCAGGGAAGGGCAGGGAAGGGCAGGGAAGGAAACACTACTCACATGCCCCACCACACCTCACATGCCCCACCACACCTCACATGCCCCACCACTACTCACATGCCCCACCACTACTCACATGCCCCACTGCTCACATGCCCCACTCATACTCACATGCCCCACCACTACTCACATGCCCCACCACTACTCACATGCCCCACTACTCACATTCCCCACCACTACTCACATGCCCCACCACTACTCACATGCCCCTCACATTCCCCACCAATACTCACATTCATGTGGTAAGTTGTGCACCTTCGCCTGCACTCCCCTCAAATCGCCTGCGAAGTGGGTCTGTACGGATCGAGGGACGGTTTGGGGAGGAGGAGTTTGTGAGAAAAGAGGGCAAGAGAAATGGGGTTGAAGAGGAGTGTCTGGGAAACAAGAGAGGCAGAGAGAAGGGGGGATACGGTTTAAGCGGACTGTAGGGAGAATTAAGGAATGGAAAGTGATAAGGGTGAGGGCAAGAGAGAGGAGCAGCAAGAGAGAGGAGATCATGTGTGTCATGTTATGTGCGTGCGCGCATGCGTGCGTGCGTGTGTGCGCGTGCGCGCGCGCATCGATGTGTGTGATATGTTCTAAAAGGATTTCTAAAATGCTGCGATGCGCACAACCCCCTGAGTCCCCTTTCACAAGGGGACTCATATATTTCAATTCAATGCCAGGGTAACCTTGATCGTACCCACTTGGGCGCAGGGTAACCTGGATTGTATACTACTCACCAGGGTGACTTCAATGAGTGGCACGTTCTGGCTCTTCCGACCAATCACAAGCAGCCATGGCGTCACAAACTTCTCATTGCCCACTGACAGAGACCTGAGAGGGAGTAGAGGAGGGGGTAGCGGTGGGAGAAGTGGTGGAGGGGAGGGAAGGGGGGGGGGGGGGGGCGGGGGAAGGGTGAGAAGATGGAACGAGGCAACAGAAGGCAGCAATTCCGCCTTGCGGTTTCAGGCACAAAGCAAGGCGTTGTAGAGAGAGCATGATCAGTGCAAAGCAGAGCAGCATGCTTACTTTTTGTGAAAAAATCCAAAAATAACGTACATCTTATACGAGTGCTCTGCCATCTCGAACCCCACAGGCCGCGGAATGGGCAGAGCCACCTGACGCAGGGGAAGAGGGCAATTAGAAGTGAGTAGGGCAGGAAAATGGGCTTTGGGGCAGGAAAAGGCGGCTATTGGTGCGTCTTAAAATACACCTCAGATTTCACAGGGCGTATCAGGGGAAAACGGGATGGGAGGGGAAGGAAGAGAAACGCAGGAATAGGCGGCGGGGAAGGTCGAGAAAGGCAGGGATAGGCCAGAAAAGGCAGAGAAATAAGCAGGGGAAGGAGAAAAAAAGCGGGAAATGGGCATAAAAATTGGGGCATGAGGCAATAGGGCATGGCATGAACTCAGCAGGGGTAAACTCTCACAGCTGTTTCCCCCCTGGCTCGATTGTCACCCACCCACCCACCTCTCGGTTGATGCCGAATCGCGGGCAGTGCCGTCCAATGGCGTCGTGCCAGTGCGTCCGCATCTGCGGAAGCAATCAGCGCGGCACACGTGGCAAGGAGAAGGGGTGAGGGAGAGAGGGAAGAAAGGGGGGAAAATTTGAATTCTGGGAAGACGTTTCGGAGCGGGAAGAGAGGGGAGAGGGAGCAGGGGATGCGAACGAATGGGAGAGAGCGGGGAGAATGATACCACGCTAACGGTAACGGAGCTCACGGTAACGAATCTTACATTGTTGAACTGGCCTTTCCTGGCCAATTTTCTAAGAGCTTCAAAATTCGTCTCACGGTAACGAATCTTACATTGTTAAACTGGCCTTTCCTGGCCAGCGGCACGTAGTCTCCCACTTGATACGCCGAGGCGAGACGCGCCATTGTAATCAGGGCCACGACGAACGGTAGCAACGTCCTCCTTATAAGCTCCATCGCTTCAAGCAATAGTGAAGTTCACAAATTGTGGGAAATCCCTCTACGATCCGCACCTAGTTACAAAAACCAGTCACAAAACCGGTCTCAGAAAAATGGCAAGTGATGTCGTGAGAAACAGCTGCACTTATCTTAAGCGGCAGCTACCAGGAAAAGAAGTGGCTACAAGCTATTCGGCAGATTCGCTAATCGCGGTTGGAAGGACTCTAGGTTGAATCCACGAGAGGACAGACCACGAAGAGAAAATAACTAGGCCAAGGAGCTTGGATTTTGGAATTCAGGCTTCGTTTGATGGGAAGTCCTCTCCCCAGCTTGGCAGTCAGATCCGATTAGAACTCAGTTTCCGCAGGGCATGTTTTTACGCTCAAGTTTCAGACCATCACACACAGTGTCGTGAACTTGAATGGAAACGCGTCGTTACGTTACGTACTGGGATACAGTTACCTCGTCACCCTCGACAAAGTGGTAAACAATGAACAAATAAAAACAATGTCACTAGTTAGACATCTGATGAGTGCCAGTGGTCTAGTGGTAGAATAGCACCCTGCCATGTGCCCGGTGCAGACCCGGGTTCGATTCCCGGCTGGCACAGGTTGTTTTGCATTTCGTTGTTTTCGTTTCGCGCATTCATCTGCCGTGTTTCGCGAAAGTACTACATTTCGTCGATTTCGTGCCATAACAAAAAACACTTGCACTGCTACGCTACGATTTTGTCGCTCTGCCACATTTGAACACCCTTTGTTAGACCTCATTGCCTTACCTGTTGTTCAAGTCTCGGTTATAGCCTCATTCCACGTGCTCATCATCCCGCAAATCTCTAGGTTTGGGCTCTAGGTTCGGGGGAACGCACCGCGTGTGCTGAATCCCTTGGCCAACGAACCTGACAGGTTTCCCGCCGCACTCGGTATTCCCGATTGCGGCGGACACTCGAGCATTACGCGCTTCCAGACCATCCCACCTTGCTGGCACATAAACACACGTGTCACATTCTAAGTCGCCGCTTATGAAACGGACACTCGCTCGACACCCCGATACCCCCAAGGCAAGGCGACGATGTCGCCATGGGCCCCGATCATCGCAAGCCCTCGCAAGCCCAACCCGCAGGCCTCCCAGCAGCGGCGATCGGCAGGTTCCCCTCCTTGCGTCGCTCCCCCTGCCAGCCTCCCACCCCTCGCGTGCCTCTCGTCACATTCTCGCGCTCGTTCGCTCTCACTCGCTTCTCACCCGACGCTCCCACCAGACGGAATTAGTATAAGTAGACCTTCAAGTTTTCTGTTTCATTCATCAGTCTCGACTTTAAGCTACTTGCTATCTTACTCCTCTCGTTACCAGCTGTTTAAGCCTGCTTGAGCTCTCATAATCTCACGTACGAACTCTGTCGCGGAAAGCTTAGCTTAACTTCCTACTCTCCGTCCGTCAACGACATGGCTTGCGTCGGTGCTGAAAACGCCTGCGTGGACGTCGACGCTCTGTTCGCGAGCTGCTGGGAGCAGAACGACTCCCTCACTCGCTTCGTCTGCAGCATGATTGCAGCTCCACGCCTGGTAAGAACCACTTCCGCCAAGCGATTCCCTTCGTTCCCGCAATCACTCGTCTTCTTTACCAGGAATTGTTTGTTCAAATGTGTTTCATCATTTGTTTGCATCCCACGTCATGACCCTTCTCTTTAATAGCAACTAACCTTATCGTTCTTTTCTCGTGCAGGCCGTCTCAAGTTGGATCAGGCCGTGCGAGAAAGCAGCAGTGGAGGTGCAGTCGGTTCTCGCTCTCCCTGTTGTCGCTCTTCTGGAAGAAACTAAGTCAACGGAGGCAGAGGCAGAAACCGTCAACCATCCCACTGAAGCTTGCAAGGCGGATGCTGCAGCTGTGACTGCTGCCGTTTTGATTGAGGCTGAAAAAGCTGAGCAAGCTAAGAAACCGGCGGAATTGAAAAAGAAAGTGACTTCGTTCCTGGAGCTGCTTGCTCAGGAAGACTTTGTTGCCTCTCCTACGGTTAAGGCTGTTGCTTCCTCATCCAAGGTTGCGGCCTGGTTGGGTGTGGAAGCTGGATCAGAGCAGGGTGGGAAGGGGGGAGCAGAGGCGAGCAGCGGGTGGTGCAGCTTGAGTCGCAGTGAGAGCAGCTGCAGCAGCCGCAGTGCGTGTCTCATCCACCTCTCCTCGGACTCCTCCTCCTCGTCCTCCTCCTCTGCTAACAGCCTCTGCAGCAGCCCCACTGGCTTGACGGAAATAACTGGTGTGAAGAGGGGGATTGGCCGAGGCGTTTCCAGCATTGGGAAAGGATGCTCTCTGTCCACTCCCTACCATTTCACTGATCTCTTGGCAGCTGAGGAAGAATCAGTGAAGAGTGGGATCGGTATGGGCTTTTTCTGCAGTGGGAAGGACTGGAGCATGGAGGTGAAGGGGTTTGGGAACGCGGAGCAAGGACAGACTGTCTTGAATCTTCTGTATGGGTATGATGATGAGGAGGAAGAAGAGGATGGCAGCAGCAGAGAAAGGTGCAAGATCTCTGGGACCGGAACAATGTGTTACATGAATCAGCTGTATATGGATGAGGAAGAGGATGAGGAGGGGAAGGCATTGGCGGCATCAGGCATCTCTGTGGGCATCGGCAGGTTTGGAGCCAGGCGGAGAATCACTGGCTCTAGCAGCCGGGTCACTCTCCGGGGGATCAGTGGTGCGCTGAGACAGTTCTAGGTGGCTATTCACTAGAGATTTCTTTACTAGGTGTAATAGCTGTGGCTTGAACCAGAGAAACTGGACTGCCACAAATAATAGCATGAGTTTAGTAGAATCTTCCGTTACGTGTACATTATATTCAATAAATACCTTCAGCAAACTGACTGCCACATTGTCACAAAGTGGTGCATTATAAAAAATCTGAAAGGGATACCATACCATCGTCATGCCTTGATGGACTAGACCTCTATACTCCAATCCAGTTCTCACAAGTTACTTACATAAATTTCCAGAAACTTCTGCAGCCGAGCCACTCCTCCTGAGAAAACTGGTTCACAGAGACTCATTATTTTAACTGAATCTTTCACTAGGAAAAACGATGGTGTGAGGAATATGAGCTGTATTAACTTACCCCAGTATTCATGTTCGTTCATCTCCTGTTATAAATTCAATTTAAATATGCACAATTGCTGTGTTTGCCAAAGTTGCAAAATCTGTACTGGAACCTATGATGTTATTGGCATGAACTCTTACTTCGAAATGAACCACAGATAACCGCAGGCCCGACAAACCACCCTCAACTTTATCGCTCCCCTCCCACCTTGAACCCCTCCCTCCATACCTCACTCCCATACCTGACGTCCAAGCTAGGTGATAAAGTCGACCCATCTGCTCATCATGCCGCAAATCTCTAGGCCTGTGAAGTAGGTTCGGGGAACCATACCGCGTGTGCCGAGACTTTCGTCGGGATACAAACCTTACCTCTTTCCCGCCTTCTATATATTCTTGTGCCGCTCGGTACTCCCGGTTGCGGCGCATACTCGAGCGGTACGCGCTTCCAGTCGACCCCACCTTGCTGGCACAAGCAACACGTGTCGTTCTCTGAATCGTCGCTAATGGAGGCTCGCGCGACACCCCGATACCCCCAAGGCCAGCCGACGATGTCGCCATGGGCTCCGATTGTTGCCAGCACTCGCATCGCTAGCCCACCCTCAGGCGTTGCAAGTTCGCCCAGAGCGACCATCAGCTGGTTCCCCCCTGTTTGCCTCACTCCCTCTGCCACCCTCCTAACCTCCCGGGCCTCTCGTCGCATTCCCTCGCTCGCTCACTCCCACTCGCTTCTCAGGCGACGCTCATCAGAGTCGCTGTACCCACCAGACGGAAATAGTATAAGTAGGCCTTCAGAATTTTCATTTCATTCATCAGTCTCGATTGAAGCTACCTGCAAGTTCTTTTACCTTGCTCCCTCGTTACTATCAGCTGTGTAAGCCTGCTTGATTGCTCATAATCTCGCGTACAAGCTCTGTCGCGGAAACCTTAGCCTTCCTTCCTTATTCGTCCGTCAGCAACATGGCCTGCGTCGGTGCTGAGAGTGCCTGCGTGGACGTCGATGCTCTGTTCTCGAGCTGCTGGGAGCAGAATGACTCTCTCACTCGCTTCGTCTGCAGCATTGTTGCAGCTCCACGCCTGGTAAGAACCACTCCTCCACGCCATTCGCTTCAGTTCTCGCAAACCCTCGTCCTCTTTACGAGCAATGTTTTGTCCATATTTAAAATCGGTTGTTTTCTGGTTATGTCATGACGCTTCTCGTAAACAGCAGCTAACCTATCTCTTTTTCCTCCTGCAGGCCGTCTCCAGCTGGATCAGGTCGTGCGAGCAAGCAGCAGTGGAGGTGCAGTCGGTTCCCGCTCTCCCTGTTGTCGCTCTTCCTGTTGCCGCTCTTCTGGAAGAAGCTGCGTCAACGGAGTCAGATGGAGAAATCATCCACCATTCCACTGAGGCTGGCAAGGCGGACGCTGCAACTGTGACTGTTGCCGTTTCAATTCAGGCTGAGGAAGCTGAGGAAGAAAAGAAACCGTTGGCGTTAAAAAGGAAAGTGTCTTCGTTCCTGGAGCTCCTTGCTCAAGAGAACTCAGTAGCCTCTCCTACTGTTAAGGCTGTTGCTTCCTCAGCCAAGGTTGCGGCCTGGTTGGGTGTGGAGCACGGTGGGAAGGAGGGAGCAGAGGAGAGCAGCGGGTGTTGCAGCTTGAGTCGCAGTGAGAGCAGCTGCAGCAGCCGCAGTGCGTGTCTCATCCACCTCTTCTCGGACTCCTCCTCCTCCTCCTCCTCCTCCTCCTCCTCCTCCTCCTCCTCCTCCTCCTCCTCCTCCTCCTCCTCCTCCTCCTCCTCCTCCTCCTCCTCCTCCTCCTCCTCCTCCTCTGCTGATAGCCTCTGCAGCAGCCGCACTGGCTTGACGAAGGAGGTTGCTGGTGTGAAGAGGGGGACTGGCCGAGGCGTTTCCAGGATTGGGAAGGGATGCGATCCGTCCACTGCTTACCATTTCGCTGAGCTCTTGGCAGCTGAGGAAAAATTAGTGAAGAGTGGGATGGGTAAGGGCGTTTTCTGCAGCGGGAAGGATTGGAGCACGGAGGTGAAGGAGTTTGGGAAGGTGGAGGAAGGACGGATTGTCTCAAACCAGTTGTTTGGGTCTGATGATGGGGAGGAAGAGGAGGAGGAAGAGGATGGCAGTAGCAAGCAAAGTTTCAGGACCCTTGGGACTGGAACGATGTGCTACATGAATCAGCTGTATATGGATGAGGAAGAGGAGGAGGAGAGGGAGGCATTGGCAATGTCAGGCATCTCCGTTGGCATCGGCAGGTTTGGGGCCAGACGAAGAATCACTGGCTCTAGCAGCCGGGTCACTCTCCGCAGAATGAGCAATGCTCTGCGACAATTTTAGATAAGTCTCATTGTTGCTGTAACAGTTGTGGCTGGAACCAGAGGTAAATGGACAGCGCACATAGAATAGCAGTTAGCGTGGCTGAAACCAGAGAATCTGGATTGCCACTAGTGTACAATGTATATAAATATTTTTACTGTAAACACTTGATCATGTTGCATGTGTAGGATCCGTTCATGTCTGCTGCTAACAAACGAGGAACAAAACATGTCTGAATAAGTTCAATGCCACCATCCCTGGAGCCATCCAGGAACAGCAGCACCTAGGGAGCTCCAGCCTTCCAATTCGGAATGCTCCATGTTGCATCGTTTATCATGGAAACCAGCTTGAACTGAAATAATTGAAATGTGAAGTGGAGACGAAGGGACAGCTCCACCCGCACGGATGAGGAAGTGGGGTAAGAGAGAGCTACTTGCTTACGAAGCGAATTAGGGATCCATTGCAACAGGAGAGCATGATTGGTGCAGACAAGAGTGTCGAGTGTAGAAAGAATAGAGTCTAGAAATCTGACACAAAACACCAGAAGGTTGCACAAACGGCTATGCTTACAACAGAAGGGGCAGCTCCTTTGGGTGGGAGGGAGAGGTTGCGAGGTGGTGCTGTGTTGAAATCCCTCTTGTCAAAGTGCCAGGGACCCACCACCCCTGGAGTCATTGTTCCCTGTGATGAAAGGCAAGAAACATATAGGCAGGAAAAACAGGAAGGAGAATGTCATGAGACGTTTGGAAAAGGTGCTGTTGCGTTTGTTTGTTTGTCTGATTATTTTTCTTCTTCATATGGTTTGTCAACGTATTATGTATCCACCTCCGCTCGGGTGACCTTTTGCCTGGGATGAAGAGTGAGGTGGTAAAGCAGGAAGGAAAAAGGATAGCTGGGAAATTGACAATTGACATTCACACACCAAAGGGTAGTTCATACTCTGACATTCAGGCAGAAATTTGAGACTGATTTGCAACTTTACAAAAGAAATTGTAACACGATCAGGGTCAATTTGGTTATATTCACGATGCTGGAACTACAACGAGGTTATTAAGTTGCCCAGATGCAGTTGCTCCACGGATATCCATGTTTCAGAACCGGAGTTAGGGTCGAGATGCAGAACAGCTTGGGATTTGAAACTCCTTGCTTCAAGGTAGAAGTTACCAGTGGTTATATAATGGATGAGGTGACAAGTGCAGTTACATACATTTAAGGCAAAGTCACAGCCGTATGTGTAGTGGATGAGGTAGGAGTCCCCGGGCTTAGTATCCCATGGTGGCTGCAGCATTCAGCATATGGCATGCCCACCCATGCACCAAACACCGCGACCATGCACCATGCACCATGCAGCACGCACCATGCACCAAACACCGCGACCATGCACCATGCACCATGCAGCACGCACCATGCACCATGTAAGGAAGGGGTGGAGAGAAAGAAACGCAAGGTCAAGTGGAGGAAGCGGAAAACCCAGGTCAAGCAGGCAATAAGGATGGCAACACAATCAATGATTTGTGAAGCTTAGGAGTGAAACAAGGAGAAATTGTGACCCGTAGGCTTGCTCCGGTCAAAACTCTTCCTATTCTTGGACAAGTAAAAACGTATCGGATGGCTGACTCGGCTTTCCACGCAACGAATGAGTACGAGGCAAAAGAAAGAAGAAAGAACTAACAGTGGAAGCATCCCAATCAATAAATAGGCACAGTATCAGCGGCACCGTTACCATAACCATGCAAATAGTCAAGTCAAACAACTTCCCCCTGAACCACCTGATCGAGGCAAACAACCACCTGATACATCTGTGAAACCACCTGAAGCGCGCAAATAACCACCTGGATCATCCACATGCGGTGTAGAGTGTGCTGTATCCCCAACAGAGCAGCTGACGTGGCATAACCGTACCTGGAAGAGATTAAGGAGAGGGGTAGGAGTAAGGGAAGGGGGGAGGGGAGGGGGAAAGGAAGCGGAGGGGTGACGAAGGGGAGGAGGGTAGAGGACAAGTGGAGGCGAAAGGACGGAAAGGGGGAAACGAAGGGCAAGAGGGAGCAGTTCTAGAGTTTCTTATATTTTGCAGAGAACAAAGGAACGAGGTGAGAGAGGCTATGGATCATGCTTGTTACTACTAATGCACACACTCTCACACACACCACTCGCACACCACTCACACACATTTCCAGCACCCATCCGAACGCCTTATCAGCCACTGGATCAGACTTCATCTCGAGAGTCACGTTGTGCCACAGCGGGGCGAGGCGACGCAGAAAGTGCTGTGGAGGGGGAGGGGGAAAAGAAACCGAGGGGGGGAAAGGACGGGCATATGTTCATGCGTGCTGCCTTGCCAGCCACTGCATCGGCCTTCATCTCAAGAGTTACATTGTGCCACAGCGGGGTGAGGCGACGCAGAAAGTGGGGGGAAGGAGAAGGGGAGAAGAGAAAGGAGCGGGGAAGAGGGGCACATGTGCATTCGTGCAGTCTTGTCAGCCGCTGCTCTGCCTTCATCTCGAGGGTCACTTTGTGCCACAGCGGGGCGAGGCCCAAACCTAGTGCTGTGGGAAGAAGAGAGGGCAGGGAGAGGGGGCATAAGCACACAGGCATATGTGCCTTGATGCTGCAGCATCTGCCTCTATCTCGAGAGTCACTTTGTGCCACAGAGGGGCGACGTGACGGAGAAAGTGTTTAAGAACAGAGGCATGCGGCAACTGGCGGGAGAGGGCAGAAGAGGGCAGGAGAGGGCAGGCCAGGGCAGGCCAGGGCAGGACAGGAGAGGAGAGGGCAGGTACTTTGTTGAAAATGAAAACAGGAAGTTGCAAGTAAAAGAGAGAAGCAAGCAAGGCGCCTTGTGGATGATGACAGGAGAGAGCTGCAAGTTGCAAGTTGCAAGTAAGAGCCGTATCTAGTGCCCCGTCTTGGCAGTGAGCGGACGAGAGAAACAAGGCAGAGCAGGATAATGACGGGGCGAGAGGCGAGAAGGGTACCTTGTGGATGATGGCAGGTTGGCAATGGGGTCGATTCATGAGGGAACCAGCATTGCAGCGCCCCTGATAGTGTAAGTGTGGTCTTGAGGATTCTCACGAACAGCCTGCAACAGGCCCTTACCTTGTGGATGATAACGGGGGAGTTGCCGATGGGGTCGATCTTGTTGATGGGGCCGCACTGAGTCCAATCAAAAGTCACCGATATGCGTGAGGCAAGCAGCAAGGCGGGAGAGGACTATGCATGGGGCGAGAGGCGAGTAGGGTACCTTGTGGATGATGACAGGGGAGTTGCCGATGGGGTCGATCTTATTGATGGGGCCCTTTTCCGGAGGGAACCACCGGTGCAGTGCCGCTGGTGGTGGTGGTGGCAGTAGGTGTGGGGGCAGGATAGGATAGGCAACACGTGAGGCCAGCCAAACGTGCATGTGTGCCCTAGAGCGTCGATCTTGCTAATGGGACCCTTATCCAGGAGGCAAGAAAGTCGATCTTATTACTTTTACCTTCTCTTAATTCTCTTCCCTTCTTTTTAGTTCTCGTTACAGTCCCATCTCGTTACATGCTAACTCCCGCACAGTCCTCAGCCACCCGTCCTCAGCCCCCCACCGCGGAATCCCGCAGAAATTTGTGCGGCGGGAGGCTGAGGACGGGGGGCTGAAGACTGTGCGGGAGTTAGCATGTAACGAGATGGGACTGTAACGAGAACTAAAACGAAGGGAAGAGAATGAAGAGAAGGAAAAAGTAACAAGTATGGTTCATATTGTAATATAAGTGCAAAATCTGACATAAAATTCCAAACCCCTACTGCTCCCTCACGCCCCACCTTTATTCTTGGCTAGTTCAATATAGTGAAAGGGAGAGGCGAAAGGGGGCATGAGACGTGACCCTAACAGGAAAGGAGCTGCTGCTGCGCCCCAATGCATTCAAACCCCTACTGTTCCCTCACGCCCACCTTTACTCTTGGCAGGTTCAATGTTATGGAAGGGAAAGGTTGAAGGGGGCATGAGATGTGACCAACATGAAAGAAGCTGTTGCATATCAATGCTTTCGAACCCCTACTGTTCCCTCTCGGCCACCATTATTATTGGCGGCTCAATGTAATGGAAGGGGAAGGCGGAAGGGGGCATGAGATGTGACCAACAGGAAAGAAGATGTTGCATATCCATGCTTCCAAATCCCTACTGTTCCCTCACACCTACCTTTATTCTTGGCGGGCTCGATGTAATGGAAGGGGAAGGTGGAAGGGGGCATGAGATGAGATGTGACCAACAGGAAAGAAGCTTTTCCATATCAATGCTTTCAAACCCCTGCTGTTCCCTCACACCCACCTTTATTCTTGGCGGGTTCAATGTAATGGAAGGGGAAGGCTGAAGGCATGTCGCCCACTGAGAGGTTGGGGATGGGGCGCAGAATGAGGTGGTCTGGCTCTGCCATCCATACATAGCTATGAGGGGGGTAAAGGGGGGAAGCATGGGGCGAAGGGACGGGGAAGGCTGAAGGCATGTTGTCGCCCACTGAGAGGTTGGGGATGGGGCGCAGAATGAGGTGGTCTGGCTTCGCCAACCCTGGTCTGGCTCCGCCATCCATACATAGCTGTGAGAGGTGGGGAAGGAACAAGGAAACAGGGGGGAGAGCTGTGAGTGGGTGTGAGAGGTGGGGAAGGAACAAGGAAACAGGGGGGAGAGCTGTGAGTGGGTGTGAGAGGTGGGGAAGGAACAAGGAAACAGGGGGGAGAGCTGTGAGTGGGTGTGAGAGGTGGGGAAGGAACAAGGAAACAGGGGGGAGAGCTGTGAGTGGGTGTGAGAGGTGGGGAAGGAACAAGGAAACAGGGGGGAGAGCTGTGAGTGGGTGTGAGAGGTGGGGAAGGAACAAGGAAACAGGGGGGAGAGCTGTGAGTGGGTGTGAGAGGTGGGGAAGGAACAAGGAAACAGGGGGGAGAGCTGTGAGTGGGGCGCAGAATGAGGTGGTCTGGCTCCGCCATCCATACGTAGCTGTGAAAGGTGTGGGGAGGGGGGGGGGGGGGGAGGGGGGGGGGGGAGGGGAGGGATGCACATTGGAAGGGGAAGGGGAGGTTTGAGTGGAGTCAGAATGAGGTGGTCTGGTGGTTCTGCCATCCATACATGGTTGTGAGATGGAGGAGGCGGGAGCGTGGTGCGAGGAGAGGGGAAGGGGAAGGTAGAGGGCGTGTTGTCACCCACTGAGAGGTTGGGGATGGGACGCAGAATCAAATGGTTTGGCTTCGCCAACCCAACCATACATAGGTGTGAGGGGGGGGAAGGGGGGGGGGAAGGGGGGGGGGAAGGGGGGGGGGGGGAAAGGGAGGGGGGAAGGATAAAGGGGGAGACTGGAAGTGAAGAAAAAAGAGGTCAAGTGGGTACGAAATCAAGATGAGATGGTATGGTAGAGTCCCGACTCTGCCATCCATCCATCGCTGTGAAAGGGGTAAAGAGATGGGGGAAGGGGTGAGTGGGGTAAGGGGCAGGGGGCGCGATTTTGGAGAGAGGTGATCACATGTGGTGACATGGGTTGACATGCGGTGACATGTGGTGACATGTGGTGACATGCTAGGGCATGCGATGGCATGCAGCGGCACGCAATGATGGCTGGCATGTGGCGATATTCTATGGTATGTGATGGCATGACATGTGATGGCATGACATGTGATGGCATGTGGAGCTTACTCTTCAGGAAAAGTGGCTTGTTGAATCCACTGCACGAACGCGTATGGACGATTCAGAACCACATAGTCCTGCCATGTGACATGGCCAAGGGATGGGCAAGGGATGGGCAGGGGATGGGAAAGGGATGGGCAAGGGATGGGCAGGGGATTTGTAAGGGATGGGCAAGAGATGGGCAAGGGATGGGCAAGGAACGGGCAGGGTATGGAAACGATATGGGCAAGGGATGGGCAAGGGATGGGAGATGGCAAATTGAAGATTAGACCCGAACCAGAATTACATGTGAATGACACCCGGATAATACCTGAATTTAACCAGCAATACACTTGATTACACCTTGACTCCGTGCCACCCCCATTCCCCTACCCTGACCCCCTCCCCCCGCACTGCCCCTCTCCCTCCAACCAATCACCAGCCCAACAGGAATCCACATAATCCCCTCTGCACAATCTGCTTCACCAAGCAGTCAATCCATCCACCCATGCATCCATCCCCGTTACCCCGTGGCACCGTTTGTTGCTGCGGCGGCAGCGGGTTGACGACGAAGGTCGGGATTTCCCCCATGAGCTCGTCTTCCTTCCCCGTGTGCAACACGCGTGTAAATCCCCCCATCTCCTCCCCGCCCGGCTCGCCCTGCCATTTCTTGTAATAAAAGTACATGACTCGCGACTGCCACTTGCTGTAACCCGAACTGTCGCACGTCATCGCCGCGTGGAATGGTCGCAGGGGCCCGTTTCGCCGGATTGACCGCTTGCCGTTTGCCGTGTCGGCAGGCCGGCTGATGACAGGCAATTCTGACTGTGACGTGGAGCTACGTCCGTCGGGTTTGCCGGTGCGGGCCTGACGCGTAACGGAAAGCTGATTTGCGTTATTCGAAGAGATTTCACTAAGGGGGTGACGGAGGGATCGACGGTGAGGGACCACGGCGGTAGAATTGTCCAGAAGCATCGTCACGAAATTAAAAGCCGCGAAGAACGACGTGGAGAACGCTATAGCGAGGATGAGCCCGGACACACGAGCCATGGTGAGGCTCAAACGGATGAGGCGTTCAGGTACGAAACGGAGGTTGTGTACGAGGAAAAAGCGATGGGATCGCCATTACCGAGGTTCTATCTGGACCATTTTTCCTCGCCTCCTGGGATGCAATGCAATCGAGCTAGTCAAGAAAAACAGGCAGAGGGGTGTAAAAGCTGAGGACGCGTTTATTCGTCCGAAATAAATGCACCCAGGTCATGCTTTGTCTCACCCGTGGGGTCAGATTCTCGAGGGCAGCCTGCACTGTATGCAGACATTCAACACTCAAAACCCTTGCATGTGTGTTACTTGAACATCTCCTCTCTTTAACTTCGATCTCCAAACCGTCAAGCCAATGCCAGCAGGCTAGGGCTGATGGCTTGTCTTCCGCTAGTTGGGTCAGCCAGGAAATACACGTTAAAAACGGATTGTTTACGAGATTTGCGGAAGCTCAAATGTGCTAATTCAATGACTAGAGGTCACATTTGATATTTACCAATACATAGTTTATTTACTCTTAGAAACATTATTGATTCAATGAAATGTTCTGTAGCTTTTATTACTGAAGGATGAGACACACAATATATAGCTATAGCATATTACACTCACCGTCGTAACTGACAAACTATATAGCACTTTATCCACGGTTGCAACGCATGTTTCAGTAACGGGACCTAGCACCCTCAAACAGGAAATGGCTTGTCTTTCAAGCCATTACCGTTCAAGCTGCTGACAGAATTTCGTGAATCAACGCTCTTTGCGCTTGGCGTACTTTACGGAGTGCTCGACGCTCGGTGCTCGGCGCTCGGTGCTCTGATATCAATATTCGGCTACTGGATACCACCATCTTGCCGGGTCGCTTTGGGAAGCACAGGTCGCGAGTAGTAACTGAAGCTGCGAAAGTTTGACGGGAGTTTGACGGAAGCGATGGATGGCGGTGCTGACATTGACGTTGACGAGGACGAATTTCTAGTTCTCGACGAGGATGACGAGCTGCGCGCGCAGCGAATCAGCGGTGAGGAACGAGCCTGGCTGGGAGGACCAAATTAACGGCTAGAATTGCGTCGGCAGTGAGAGACAGTGAGAGATGAGATAGCCGTGAAGCGCGCCAAGCGGCGACGGTAGAGCGGATGGAGAGAAGCAGACGCATCAAAGCAGCCGTACGGCCGGGTCAATCGGAGTGGCGACGTTTGCAAAATGGCTGCTTTGCTAAACGGCCGAAAACTTCCAAGATTCGTGACACTACCCCCTTCCTCCTTCAGAAACACCCCTCACTTTCCCCCTTCCCTTTCCGGGTCATGATCTTTCCTTCCTACCTAAATTCTTATTCATTTCCGCCAGGTGAAAGGACGTCAGAGGAGGGCCACGCCCTTCGGGACTTTGTTCAGATGCAACTGAAGGGTGACCACTCGCAGCGGCCGATGTGGGTGTGCGCATGTAGAAGGGTGTGCATGAATGTCAATTCTCCCCATGTATCATCCTTCTTCCCCCCTCAACACCGTTGTTGCCACCACCAGCGGCAGGAAAAGGGACGTCAGAGGAGGGCCACGCCCTGCGCGATTTCTCCAAGATGCATTTGAAGGAGGACCACTCGCAGCGACCCACGTGGGTGTGTGGGTGTGCGTGGGGATGCACGCACGCCAAATTCACTGTTTCACCACGCTTCTTCCCCCTCCCGCCCTCCCTGCCACGACCACCAGCGGCAGGAGAAGGGACCTCTGACGAGGGTCACGCCCTTCGGGACTTCTCCAAGATGCATCTGAAGGAGGACCACTCGCAGCGCCCCATGTGGGTGTGTCCGGACGGACGAATCATCCTGGAGACCTACTCGCCCCTCTACAAACACGCCTACGACTTTCTAATCGCAATTGCCGAGCCAGTCTGCCGGTGAGTGGGACACACAAGCTGCTTCTGTTTCTTTTCCAGTTTTGGGGCATGTCAGTGTCTATCCCTCACTCAGGGGATCATCCCGGAGACCTACTCGCCACTCTACAAGCACGCCTACGACTTCCTGATCGCCATCGCTGAGCCTGTGTGCCGGTAAGTGTTCACTCTCCTAGTTCTGGGGTGTGTTGTTGATGCATGTTACTGTGTGGCTGCCTGTCTACCACTCAGCGTGCATCATCCTCGAGACCTACTCGCCACTCTACAAGCACGCCTACGACTTCCTGATCGCCATCGCTGAGCCTGTGTGCCGGTAAGTGTTCGCTCTCCTAGTTCTGGGGTGTGTTGTTGATGCATGTTACTGTGTGGCTGCCTGTCTACCACTCAGCGTGCATCATCCTCGAGACCTACTCGCCACTCTACAAGCACGCCTACGACTTCCTGATCGCCATCGCTGAGCCTGTGTGCCGGTAAGTGTTCGCTCTCCTAGTTCTGGGGTGTGTTGTTTGTGCATGTTACTGTGTGGCTGCCTGTCTACCACTCAGCGTGCATCATCCTCGAGACCTACTCGCCACTCTTCAAGCACGCCTATAACTTCCTAATCGCCATCGCAAAACCTGTGTGCTGGTGAGTGTTCGCTCTCCTACTTCTGGGGTGTGTGAGTACAACCTCACGCTGCATTCTCTTTGTGCAGCAGTGTCAGTGGGTCTAGACACCTCCACCATCATCTCACTGCTCCTCCGTCTCTTCAACACCAGGCTCCCTGCTGACATCATGCGCTGTACTTTCCTTCCCTGCCGCCCCTCCCCACTTTTCCCCCCACTTCCACAGTCCCGAGAACGTGCATGAGTACAATCTTACTCCCCACTCCCTCTATGCAGCAGTCTCAGTGGGTCTAGACACCAACACCATCATCTCAGTGCTCGACCGCCTCTCCAAGACCAAGCTCTCAGCTACTGCTGACTGACATCGTACCCTGTACCTCCCTCCCTCCCTCCTCTCTTCCCCAGTCCAGAGAACGTGCACGAGTACAATCTCACGCCCCACTCCCTGTACGCAGCGGTCTCAGTGGGTTTGGACACCAACACAATCATATCAGTGCTCGACCGCCTCTCCAAGACTAAACTCTCCCCTGACATCATCACCTTTATCCGCGAGTCCACTCAGAACTACGGGAAAGTGAAGCTGGTGCTGCAGCGCAACAAGTACTTTGTGGAATCGCCGTACCCCAATGTGAGTACTGGCCCTACACCTAGAGTCTCGTGGCAAGGTCAAGCTACCGAGTCAACACAGAACTACAGGAAGGTGAAGCTGGTGCTGCAGCGCAACAAGTACTTTGTGGAATCGCCGTACCCCAATGTGAGTCCCGGAGCCCCTTGTCACTTATCTCTCACCATAAGCAATGTATGTGCAGTGCAGAATGGAGAGCCGGCTCGGCTTGGTGCTCTGCACAGCCACTGCAGAGGTTCTCACTCACACCTGCGGCCCTGCAGGGGTTATTTCATGTTTGTTTTTGAGACATCTCGAAACCAATATGTTGACACCAGCAGCCGTAGAGGGGCTCTCACATGTGTAGCCCGTTCAGATGCGCATGAGTGGTGGATCCTTATCACATATGGATGGATGCGGACTTGCACTGGACATCAATAAGAAACCTATGCGCAAGGATGACATCAATAAGAAACCATCCATCCATCTCCACTCCACCTGCGCATACGGTCATCCTTATTCATGTACATGTCCGCTTATGTGCTCTTTCTGTTCATGTGCTCTGCTCCCGCTGTGTTTATGTGGTTTTATTACTCTTGCAGGTGCTTCGAGAGCTCTTGCGAGACGATGTGATTCGCCGAGCCAGAATCTTGCCGTCAGTTAATGCTCAGGCATGTGTGTGTGTGTGTGTGTGTGTGTGTGCGCGTGCATGTGTGCGTGCGTGCATGCATGGGAGGGAGTGGGGAGGGGGATTCCTTTTCATCGTGTTTGTGTGTGCACTCATAGATAGGGTTGCATTGTATGTGTGCTAATAGTGTGCCCTGCTCGCACGCCATGTGTTCCATTCACGAGTCTCCGCTGCGTTTAGTCTCCCCCCAGTGCTTGTCCTATGACGCTCAATGTTATTTTCAGCGTCATTCCTCCATGCAAATGCAATGGTACATTCCGTGGCCTGGCTTGACCTTGATTAGGATCCAGGCGGCGATGCCTTTGCAGAGCAGCACGTGGGCGCATGCACCAGATGCATGCAGCAGCAATAGCAGGTGAGTTTTGAGTCGACTCAAAACTCACCTTGATTAGGGCCCGGGCGGCGATGCCTTTGCAGAGCAGCAGGTGGGCGCACCAGATGCATGCAGCAGCAACAGCAGCGGTGGCCGCACATGCATTCATGGGGGCGGATTATGTTTATGGTGGTTGTCCTATGCCACCATGAATGCATGTGTGGGCACCGCTGCTATTGCCCCAATTTTCAGCAGGGGCCGGCACGGCACGTGTTTGCATTGCAGCAGGGGGGAGCAGCAGCAGACGGGTCAGCAGCATCAGCAGCGGCGGTGCTGATGGGGGTGGAGCGGGTAGGAGAATGTCTCTGGTCTGGTAGTGTTTCAATGCGCTGCGCCCCATGTGTTTCTCTCTCCCTCTACGGTCGTGTTTCTTTGCAGCAGGGGCCAGCAGGGGACGCGTTTGCAGTGCAGCAGGGGGGAGCGGCGGACGGGTCAGCAGCAGCACTTACGCATGCGCTCATGGGGGCGGGGGAGGACGTGGGCGGGGCAGCGGACGATGGGGAGTTTCACTCGTTCGAGATCGACCCCTCTCAGGTGTGTTGGCGTGTGTGTTGGGTCAGGTGCTTGGCCCAGGTGTGCTATACGTCTGCCAACCCCCGCCCGTCCCTTAGTGTGGGTGGTGGGGGAGGGTACGATGGGGAGTTCCACTCCTTTGAGATCGACCCGTCCCAGGGGCCTGCTAACTCTTGCCCGTTCGTTATTGTAGGCAGGGGAGGGGACGATAGGGAAGTTCACTTCTTTGCGCTTCTTTTTGCGCGCACGCCTGCCTTTATGCGGCCGGGGTGGAGTGGGATGGGTGGTGGATGGGGATGGGTGGTGGATGGGGGTGGGTGGTGGATGGATGAGAATGCGATGTTTTGTTGAGATCTTCAACGTTGGATATCTTTCACTCAAGTTTCTTGTTGGAGGAAACAATTGTGAGGCTGATGCATTGAGAATGGGGGATGGATGGATCGAGCTTTGTGCTGCGTGCATCTATCTACCATTCACGCTCCACGGGAGTGCAGGCAAGTGTGCAGGCACGATATATGCTCGGCACTGCACTGCATGTGCCTATCTGTGTGGTGTACAGAATGTACACAAACCTTCTTGTTACATTGTTGTTGTTGTTGTTGTAGTTGTTTTTTTTTTTTTTTTTTTTTTTTTTTTTTTCTACGTTATCCTCCTTTCGACTTTGATTTTTCTTCGGTGCACAGGTGGAGTGTGTGAAGCAGAGGTGTCTTCCCAACGCCCTCAACTACCCCATGCTGGAGGAATATGACTTCAGAAACGACTCGGTATGTGCGAGAGGAGAGTAACGACATGCACAC
Organism: Closterium sp. Naga37s-1; assembly: GCA_947471745.1. NCBI lineage: Eukaryota > Viridiplantae > Streptophyta > Zygnematophyceae > Desmidiales > Closteriaceae > Closterium > Closterium sp. Naga37s-1. The sequence goes on along the minus strand of CANJKZ010000096.1, from coordinate 5,028,128 downwards.
ATGTATGGCGTGCACTTATGCATGCACTCAGGTGCCCTCGCAGGCACGTTGGCGTGCACTCATGCATGCATCCCCACACGCACATGCATTGGTATCTACACATGCGATTGCGGACATTCCATGCACGTCCGTGTGTGCATGAGTAAGAAATGTAACGACGACTTTGCATGGCCCGCAAACACACACACATGTTCGCTGTTGCACACGTGTACATACACTCATACATGCACTGATACGTGCACTCATGCACACGTGCATCCGCTCACTCATGTCCTGTAGGTGAATCCAGACGTGGATGTGGAGTTGAATCCACATGCTCAGCTGCGGCCGTATCAAGAGCCACATGCTCAGTTGCCCAGTTTTTAAGTGTTGCACCCTTGTATGCACTCATCCATGCACTCATGTCCTGTAGGTGAATCCAGACGTGGATGTGGAGTTGAATCCACATGCTCAGCTGCGGCCGTACCAGGAGTTGCTACATAGCCACTTGACCTGTTGCTAAATGTTGCACTCATCCATGTACGCATGCATGCAGGTGAATCCTGACGTGGACGTGGAGTTAAAGCCACATGCGCAGCTTCGGCCGTACCAAGAGAAGAGCCTCAGCAAGATGTTTGGCAACGGTGAGATGAGAGATGGTTTTTTTTTTTTTTTTTGCCAACCAGAAACTCTGACGGTGATGGGGATGTAACAGAAACGCTGACGGTGACGGTGGTGTAACAGAAACGCTTAGTCTGCCTCCCCAACCCTTTTCCACATGCCTTGCGGTGCATGCACGTCCCTTGTGGTGGGTGGGCGTGTCAGCAGCCATGCTCATTCGCAAGAGCTGCCTTTTCTCTGTTGCCATCGTCAGTGCCCACTGACAGAACCCTCATCTCATTCATTCTTCTCTTCTCTGCTTCTCCTCTCCCTCTTTCCCTCCCTTTGTGCCCCAGGTCGAGCGCGCTCATGCATCGTTGTGTTGCCGTGCGGTGCAGGCAAATCCCTGGTGGGAGTGTCAGCAGCGGTGCGCATCAGAAAGAGCTGCCTGTGCCTGGCGACCAATGCAGTGGCCGTAGGCAACGCTCCCAACTCACCATGCTCCTTCCTATCATTTGTTTTACCCTTCTTGTCTCAGGTCGAGCGCGTTCAGGCATCATAGTGTTGCCGTGCGTAGCAGGCAAGTCCCTGGTGGGGGTGTCAGCAGTGGTGCGAATCAGGAAGAGCTGCCTGTGCCTGGCGACCAATGCAGTGCCTACTCACAGAACTCTCGTCTCGTTCATTCTTCTCTGCTTCTTCTCTCCCTTTCTCCCTCCCTCCCTTTGTGTCTCAGGTCGAGCGCGTTCAGGCATCATAGTGCTGCCCTGCGGTGCAGGAAAGTCCCTGGTGGGAGTGTCAGCAGCGGTGCGCATTCGAAAGAGCTGCCTGTGCCTGGCGACCAATGCAGTGTCGGTGGATCAGTGGTGCCTGCAGTTCAAAATGTGGTCCACGATCAAGGATCAACATATCTCAAGATTCACCTCTGATACCAAGGAGATGTTCCAGGTGAGTTACACTCCAGCGTGGGTGTGTTTCTGAGGCGCCACACGCAGTATCAGTGGATCAGTGGTGCCTGCAGACTGCAGTTCAAGATGTGTTCCACGATTAAAGACCAGCATATCTCGAGATTCACGTATGATATCAAGGAGACGTTCCAGGTGATTAACATAGGGGTGCCATACTGCCAGTATGTTCCAAGTGAGTTGCGTTGCATTGTGGGTGGATTAGTGGTGCATGCAATTCAAGATGTGTCCCTTGACTAATATCCCATTCTCTCACTCACCCTTTCACTCACTCGCTTCCCTCCCTTTGCATACAGGGCGATGCAGGTATTGTGGTAACCACGTTCAACATGATTGCGTTCGGAGGGAAGCGGTCGGCAGAATCGAATAAAATCATCGAAGCCATCCGATCGCGCGAGTGGGGCTTGCTGCTCATGGACGAGGTGCAGTGCGGTTGAGTGGGATATACTTGGGTGGAATGTAGAAAGAGGGGGTTGGCTAGTTAGCAGCAGTATGATAGAATGAATAATTGACACATAGTTAGAGGGTTGGTGTGGCATGCCTCTCGTCTCGTTTCGTGCTTATCGCCAATGTGTGCATGTGTTTTCTATGCATATGCCCCCCATGCTGACGTGTCAGGTGCACGTGGTGCCAGCTCAGATGTTCCGGAAGGTCATTGGCATCACCAAGTCGCACTGCAAGCTGGGATTGACAGGTGAGTCAACGCAGGTCAAACCAGGCAAGGAAGCATTGTGGGTCATTGGCATCACCAAGTCACACTGCCATTGCAATCACACCTCAATCTCCTCGTCAACCTCGCCATTCATTTCTCTTTATATCTCTCCACCTCAATCTCCTCTCCACATTTATCTCGACATTTCGCAACCTCAACTTTCATCCGCTCCTACATCCTTTTGAGATGTCTAAAAAATAAAATTTCTACACGTGTCAACATTTCACAGCCTCAACTTTCATCCACTCGTACATCCTTCCCCTCCGCCTCTCCGCCTCTCTCCAGCCTCTCTGGTGCGAGAGGACGAGTTGATTGCGGACCTCAACTTCCTGATTGGTCCCAAGCTGTACGAAGCAAACTAGACTCACGTCTTAGCCTTTCCTTTCCCCTCCCCTCCCCTCCCCTTGCCCCCTCCCCTTCCCTTTGTCCCCCTCTTTCCCCAGCCACTCTGGTGCAAGAGGACGAGCTAGTCGCGGATCTCAACTTCCTGATTGGTCCCAAACTGTACAAAGCAAGCTGGACTCACCTCCTCCCCTCCCCTCCCCTCCCCTCCCCTCCCCTCCCCTCCCCTCCCCTCCCCTCCCCTCCCCTCCCCCCCCCTCCCCCTCCCCGCTTCCCTTCTCCGCTTCCCCTCACCTCTCCAGCCACACTGGTGCGAGAGGACGAGCTGATAGCACACCTCAACTTCCTGATCGGTCCCAAGCTGTATGAGGCCAACTGGACTTACCCACTCCTCCTCCCCTCCCTCTTCTTCCTCTCGCCACCTCACTTCACAGCCACTCTCGTGAGAGAGGACGAGCTGATAGCAGACCTCAACTTCCTGATCGGTCCCAAGCTGTATGAAGCAAACTGGCTGGACCTGGTGCGAGGGGGGTTCATTGCCAACGTGCAATGCGTGGAGGTGAGAGACTCTAGTAGTGGGTGTGCCAATAATGAGCGTGCAGGTGAGAGTGTGCGGATGATGCAGAGAGGGACTGCGGATACAGACACTGTTCGAGGCCAACTGGCTGGACCTGGTGCGAGGGGGATACAGACACTGTTCGAGGCCAACTGGCTGGACCTGGTGCGAGGGGGATACACCGCCAACGTGCAATGCATGGAGGTGAGTAGGGGGTGTGGTGATGCGTTGAAGTGAGACGTTGGATGTGATGTGACAACAATGGGGGTTGGGTGGGTGGGTGGATTTCGGAGTTGAGAATACACCAACATGCTCCTGCATCAGCATTTCGTGTGATTACGTTGAGGGTTGAATCGTACGGAAGGGCTGTCACATTGTGACTGGGTTGTTGTGACTGTTTGGGGGGGGGGGCGGTTGAAACTCCTCGAAACGGCACCGAGAAAGGAAGCGATCTGTGCGGCTTGTCCGAAGGCATTGGCCAGAGCAGCGGCTGATGGTCGGTTCGGTGATCAGCCGTATACATCGTTCCTGTGTCTGTGTTTTCTCTTGTGCGCCTTGAATGTGTCTGTGTTTCTCTTGTGTGCGTGTTTTTGACGATGCGCGCTCCTGTTTGTATGTGCATTCATGTGCGTGCATGTGCATCTATATGTGTGCACATGTGTTCGCCTGTGTGCCTGCATGTGTGCATTGCACGTGTATGCATCCCTATTCACGCCAGGTGTGGTGCCCCATGACTCGCGAGTTCTATGCAGAGTACATCCGAGCCGATGCAAGAAAGCGCCAGGTGAGGTGACATGGGCTTTAAGGGCTGCATGTGTGCATGCATGCATGGGTGGGTGGCACATCATCCCACCAGGTGTGGTGTCCCATGACCCGCTTGTTCTATGCAGAGTACATCCGAGCCGATGCAAGAAAGCGCCAGGTGAGGTGACATGGGCTTTAAGGGCCGCATGTGTGCATGCATGCATGGGTGGGTGGCACATCATCCCACCAGGTGTGGTGTCCCATGACCCGCTTGTTCTATGCAGAGTACATCCGAGCAGACGCAAGAAAAAGACAGGTGATTGGATCATGATGGCCTTCAAGGGTGCAATGTTACCTGGCAGTCTGGAGTTTCGAGGTTTGGTAACACACAGAGGTCAACTGCTCAATCACACTCTGTCTGGTTTCTAACCGATCGCCCCGTCACACGTGTGCTCACTCACACTCTGTCTGCCACGCTCGTGCCTCATGCCTGAACCAAGTGCAGTGCAAGTAGCATGCCCCTCTCTTGATGGTATTTGGTTGATTTCTTAGAACTGCCAATTACTAACATGGTCTTGAAAAATTTCCCCACTCACTTTCGATTCACGCTGTCTGCCTCTAGCATCACACCTTACGCCGGAAACAAGCCGCCTTGCGCCATATCCCCCCTCATCCTCCTGGCCTACAGGGCCTGTACGTGATGAACCCCAACAAGTTCCGCGCGTGTGAGTACCTGATCCGCTTCCACGAGGAGCAGAGGGGGGCGGGACAATAATCCCTCAAGCCACGTTCCCCCTCCTCTTACCTGCCACCCACACCCCAGGGTCTGTACGTGATGAACCCCAATAAGTTTTGCGCATGCAAGAACCTCATTCGCTTCCACGAGGAGCAGAGGCAGGACAAGGTCACGCAGCACTTTCCAGTGTACCCAGAAAAACCCAGAAGTACGCAAAGCCGACTCAAAGCAATTCGTCCACCCATTCCCCTCCCTGCCCGTTCTCCCTCCCTCCCTCCCTTCTACCTCCCTCCAGGGTCTGTACGTGATGAACCCCAACAAGTTCCGAGCATGCGAGTACCTGATTCGTTTTCACGAGGAGCAGAGGCGAGACAAGATCATTGTGTTTTCGGACAACCTGTTTGCTCTGGAGCAGTATGCGCGGAAGCTCAACAAGCCCATGATCTACGGGCCTACCAGGTGATGCACGGGCCTACCAGGTGATGCACGGGCCTACCAGGTGAAGCCTGTGCTTGAAAAACAACATACTTGCCAGGTGGGTCGTGACTCACAAGGCGCATACATCATCGTGTTTTCGGACAACCTGTTTGCCTTGGAGCAGTATGTTTGTATGACTTTTGAGAATTCTCAAAAGTCATACAAATATAGTTTGCCTTGGAGCAGTATGCCAGGAAGCTGAACAAGCCCATGCTTTACGGCCCCACCAAGTATGTGTGTGGCTGGTGAGGCGCATTTTGAGGCGCCTCAAAGTGACGCGCTTCAAATACTGCTATTAGGGCTGCCGTTTCGTTTGAGACAACCTAGTTGCTCTATGCCTTCAAGAAACGACTGCTGTTGAGTCAACTCACAAACCCCTCCTTTCCCTCTCCCTTCTTCCCCTCCAGCCATGCAGAGCGCACTCGAGTGCTCTATGCCTTCAAGAACAGCCCCAACGTCAACACCGTCTTCCTCTCCAAGGTACCGCCCTTTGTTTCCATGCTGTAGCTTGGAGTACCGTCCATGCACAACCTGCTGTGACCCTCACTCACTCAGCTTCATCCACACAAATCGCACCCGAGTGCTCTATGCCTTCAAGAACAGCCCCAACGTCAACACGGTTTTCCTCTCCAAGGTACCTCCTTCCTTCCCTGTACACATGCCTTCTCAATTATTCCCACAGAAACCACCCCCCTGACGTGCGTCTCCTCTTGCGATGCTCTATGCCTTCAAGAACAGCCCCAATGTCAACACCGTCTTTCTCTCTGAGGTGCTTCCCTTCCTTGTACGCGTGCCTCTGCTATTCCAACACAAAGCACCCCCTTGGGTTGGGAGCCTGTGTATCCAGATGACAATGCTTCCATCCCCCCCTCGCCTCTTCACGCTTCTGTTCCGCTCGCCGTCTCCTTCCCATCCCATCCCCTCCCATCCCAACCCACCACTCTTTTTCACCGTCCCATCCCATCCCATCCCAACCATAGGTGGGCGACAACTCTATCGACATTCCAGAGGCGAACGTGATCATCCAGATCTCATCCCACGCGGGGTCAAGGAGGCATGAGCCACAGCAGTTGGGGCGGCTTTCATCGTCTCTAAGTGGCATTTCCCTCTGTTTCCCCCTGCGCCACTCTTCACTGATCCACTCCTCCCCTCCTCCCTCCCATCCCACCAAAGGTGGGGGACAACTCGATTGACATTCCAGAGGCCAACGTGATCATCCAGATCTCATCCCACGCGGGGTCAAGGAGGCAGGAGGCGCAGCGGCTGGGGCGCATTCTGAGGGCCAAGGGGCGGAAGGAGGACCGGATGGCGGGCGGCACGGAGCACTACAATGCGTTCTTCTACTCGCTGGTCTCGACCGACACTCAGGTGATTTTCCAGGTGGTTTCAACAGGGCCCGGAGTTGAGGAAGGAGGACCGCATGGGGGGTGGCACGGAGAGCACAGCAACACGTTCTTCTACTCGCCTCTGTCAAGTGACATGCAGGTGATTCTTCAGGCGGTTTCAACAAATGTGTGGTGTTTTGGTTGTCGAGAGGTTATCTTGTCACCTGTTACCTTCTTCAGGATATGGCTTCGCATGTTTACTCATCAAAGTGCTTTTATGTGTTTGTGTGTGCTTGTACGTGCGTGTTTGTGGGCTTGTGCGTGCGTGTATGTGTGTGCGTGTATGTGTGTGCGTGTATGTGTGTGCGTGTATGTGTGTGCTTGTATGAGCAGGAGATGTATTACTCGTCCAAGAGGCAACAATTCCTCATTGATCAAGGTTACTCCTTCAAGGTAATGGGCACACACACACACACACACACACACACACACACACACACACACACACACACACACACACACACACACACACACACACACACACACACACACACACACACACACACACACTGCTGCTGCTATGCAGAAAGTTGAGGGTTTTCTCATGTTCTTACAGCATGTGGCATGCACCGTTTGCCATGTATCATCTACCGGTTGTGATGTGCCATCCTCCATGCACCAGCCACCATCCACCATGCACCATGCACCATGCGCCATGCACCATGCGCCATGCACCATCCACCATGCGCCATGCGCCATGCACCATGCGCCATGCACCATGCGCCATGCACCATGCGCCATGCACCATGCGCCATGCACCATCCACCATGCGCCATGCGCCATGCGCCATGCACCATGCGCCATGCACCATGTGCCATCCACCATGCGCCATGCACCATGCACCATGCGCCATGCACCATGCGCCATCCACCATGCGCCATGCACCATGCGCCATGCACCATGCGCCATCCACCATGCGCCATGCACCATGCGCCATGCACCATGCGCCATGCACCATGCGCCATGCACCATCCACCATGCGCCATGCGCCATGCACCATGCGCCATGCACCATGCGCCATGCACCATGCGCCATCCACCATGCGCCATGCACCATGCGCCATGCACCATGCGCCATGCACCATGCGCCATCCACCATGCGCCATGCACCATGCGCCATGCACCATGCGCCATCCACCATGCGCCATGCACCATGCGCCATGCACCATGCGCCATGCACCATGCGCCATGCACCATCCACCATGCGCCATGCGCCATGCGCCATGCACCATGCGCCATGCACCATGCGCCATGCACCATGCGCCATCCACCATGCGCCATGCACCATGCGCCATGCACCATGCGCCATGCACCATGCGCCATCCACCATGCGCCATGCACCATGCGCCATGCACCATGCGCCATGCACCATGTGCCACGTGTCATGTTCCGTCTCACCCACCATCCCACCATCCATCCCAACACTCCTGCCTCTACCCATACCACAAAGGTGGTAACATCGCTGCCCCCACCAGGGGAGGGGGACGACCTCTGCTACACGTCCAAGCAGGAGCAGCTTGATCTGCTCTCCACGGTGAGTGCCCTCTCCCTGTCTTCAGTATGTGGCATGAGACTAGTGGCGGTATCCTGCTTATCACGTCTCTTTGTGCCATCCCTTAAAGTGCTCAGCGCAGGAGACGAGGCACGGAGGGAGGAGGTACTGGCAGAGGACTAAGCCGATCTGAGCCACGTGCCTTGTTGCACATCTCCTTTTTCACATTCCGCCCCTCTCTCTCTCCCCTCAGGTGCTGAGTGCAGGCGACGAGGCACTGAGGGAGGAGGTACTGGCAGAGGACTATGCCTATCTGAGCCACGTGCCGACCAGCGGCCCTTGCCCTTCTGGGTTTGTGTTCCCTTCCCCTCTCTCTCCCCCCGTCACCAGGTGTTGAGCGCAGGGGATGAAGCGCTAAGGGAGGAGGTGCTGGCAGAGGACTATGACGATCTGAGCCACGTGCCAACCATCGTGAGGCCCCTCCCCTAATGGGTTGTTTCCTGTCTTCCCTTCCCCCTTCACCAGGTGCTTAAACCAGGTGACGAGGCACTAAGGGAGGAGGTACTAGCAGAAGACTATGACGACCTGAGCCACGTGCCTCTTTGCACATCTCCTCTCCCTGCCCTCCTCTCATTCTATCTACCCAGGTGCTGAGTGCAGGAGACGAGGCACTGAGGGAGGAGGTACTGGCAGAGGACTATGCCGATCTGAGCCACGTGCCAACCAGCGGCCCTTGCCCTTCTGGGTTTGTGTTCCCTTCCCCTCTCTCTCCCCCCGTCACCAGGTGTTGAGCGCAGGGGACGAAGCACTAAGGGAGGAGGTACTAGCGGAGGACTATGACGACCTGAGCCACGTGCCCACCATCGTGAGGCGCTCCGCTGCTTCCATGAGCGCCATGTCCGGCGCGCAGGGGCGGTCTTACATGGAGTTCAGGTGGGTGACCACTCAAGCACATGTGGACCCTTGGTCAATCAACATGTCACGTGCATCTATCATCGATCATCGTGAGGCGCTCTGCTGCTTCCATGAGCGCCATGTCCGACGCGCAGGGGCGGTCGTACATGGAATTCAGGTGGGTGAACTTCAATTACATGTGGATTGGATTTATTGTCATGGCATGTGGATCTATGTTACACCATCGTGAGGCACACCGCTTCTTTCACGAGCACCATGTAAGGAGTGCAGGGGCGGTCATACTTGGAGTTCAGGTGGGGTGAGGTTGCAGCTGGTGCAGGGAGTGCATGCAGGTACCGGGTATGGGGGATAAAACACTTGGATGCTCCATGAGTGCAGTGTGAGACGTGGAGCTTACGAGAGTACAGGTGTACTACGGTATATGTACCTAATTTGAAATACACTAGGTGCAGTTGAGCTCAAATGTGTTGTTCAATATGGGATGCATGAGGTGTGTCTTTGAGGTTTCCCAAATGAAGTGTAGTAAGCAGTTTCTTTCCTTTGTCTTATTTGAGTTCTCTCGCCACATCATCCTTCTCTTCCTGTTGCCTTTCACCTAACAGCACTGGCAGGGGTGGGGGAAGGGGAGGAGCGGGAGCAGGGAGAGGGGCAGCAAAGCCCAAGGATCCAGCAAAGAGGCATTCTCTCTTCAAGCAGCGCTACCGATAGAAGAACACAGAGCTTTGCAGCATTGGTTTCAGTAGAAGCATACTTCTTTACAGTTGTTGATCAATGCAGACTGGCTTGAAGCCCTGACTGTTCAATTCAACAAGGTTCGCTTCCTTGTTATGATACGACGTGATTTAACATAGAAGCAAGCAACATTCATGGGTGAAGGGATTGTGCCAAAAGTCTACTGTAATAAGATCACTGTGTCGCACTGCTGCAGCCCATTCTCAAAGAAAGGCATACGGTACAGTACTTTGCCTGTTGGTTCATTCTGAACGGAGGCATTGACAGAGGAGTTAACTTCGTGCGGGGGAATTCATATGATTAGGCAATGATTGACAGGTGTAAGGAAAATTCCTTTTCCTTACTTCGCATCCCTGCTCAACGCGTACATCACTGTAGCACCACAGTCAGCACCGTTACCACTCGCAACCCTCGCATCGACAATCCGCCCGCCACCTTCGCACATCGCACCCCGACCTCACGGCTCGGCGGGTAACCCGCGCTCCGGGCCTCCGCTTCGACACTTTTTCCCAACCTCAGTCCCAGGCCCGTCGCGCGACAACCACAGTCCATTACCGTTACCACTGTAGTTTCGCTATATATTCTTCGCTCATGCCTTCGCTCATCGTACTCTTGCTTCGATAGTGCAATTCTCGTTCGTTCACTCAAATTGCACTCGTAACACTTGGTATTCAGAGCCTACGATCTCCTCTCGGACCGCACCCACACCTTCGCTTCCCCACTATCTCAATTTTTGGGGGGGGTAGACGTCTCTCAGCGACACAGCACCGCCGCTCGTAGTGCTCTCTCGTAAGCACGCACGGCCACGACCGAGGCTCTCGCTGAGCTCGCCCGACACCCCCGCCATGGCCGAATTCACGCTCGCCACATTGACGCAGGAGCAGCTCGACCGTCTGGTGCGCCAACTTGAAGATTCGGCGCTCGAAATTGCGACGCTCACGGCGGAACGTGACTCCGCGCGTCAGCAATCAACGATGAACACTCCAGCGCCACCACATGCACCGACAAATGCATCTGCACAATCAGACGAGCCGATCATCATCTCGTCCGGCACACCAACACAAAACAACAGCGTGGGACAGCGCTCAGGCGCAGCCAGCGATGGCGCCGCCCAGCCGATGCCTGGCATGGGAGGAAACAGGGTCGCACCAAGCCCGCGGGAGCCTCGCGAAGCCCGTCGGCACGTGGAGTTCGCGGCGACAAGTGGCGAACAGGCCATTATGGCACCAATGCCACTCAAGCCGCAACGCCCGCCCTGCTTCGACCCGAGCCAGCGTGGAGGTCCGACGGTTCAATCGTGGGTCTTCACGATGAACGTCTTCTTCGACGCGAATTACGTCGAGTCGGACGCAACGAAGATTCGGTATGCCGTTTCGCTGCTAAGGGGCCCCGCCATGGACTGGTGGCGAGTCATCGTGACGTCGCCACGCGCCTACGAGCCACCGTCGCAAGAGGAAGGGCCCACGGGCCCAGCTGTCACCTGGAGTTCATTCTGCGAGACCGCCCAATACAGCACGTGGGATGCGTGGTGCGCAGGGCTTCGGGCGCGCTTCGAGCCGATCGCGGCTTCTATTTCGGCGCGTCAGAGATTCCGCACTTGGCGGCAGCTTGGATCGGTTCAAGACTATACGAGTGGTTTTCTCGCATTATGCGAGCAAGTCGGCTACATGCACGGAGCGGAGCGGGTGGACCGTTACGTCGGAGGGCTGAAGCCGGACATCTCGCACGAAATCATGCTACGCGGGCTCTCGAACTTCAACGAGATTCTTGCGCTCGCCAAGAAAATCGACATTTTACGCCGTCCGAGACCGGGGTCCTACTATGGACATCGTCCTCGGGGACCGATCGAGCACGCCACTGTACACGCTGTTGCGACGAATGCAGCTGCCGCGCCGTTTAAGGGGCGCTTCTTTGCTTGCAACAGGCCGGGCCATCGCAAGAGCGAATGCCCAGAGGAGCTAAGGCGCCGCGGAGCAGAGCAGGGGAGGGAGTCTCCAAAGCAGGGAAACGCCAGCAGTCAGTAGGAATCGGGCCAACTACTGACGAGACTGCCTGCTCGCCCAACCCCACCGACCCTCACCGAGTCACAGTACCGATTCATGCTATCGATCGGACTCGGACGAATAAGGAGGGTACGGCGACGGATTGCCCAGTACTGATCCACGGGAAAATACAAGGAGCAGCAGTGAAGATTTTTATCGACGGAGGAGCAAGCCACAGTTTAGTTAATACCGCAACCGCACGAAAACTGCAGCTGACACTTAGCCGTTGCTTACCGGAGATAGACGCACGCTTAGTCGACGGCACGCCACTGGCCATACGGGAAAAGGTAGAGAGAGGCAAAGTCCGCGGGGGAAATTTCGGGTTTACACAGGAAATGCTCGCAACGACACTAGATGGGCACGATATTTTACTGGGACGTGATTGGCTGCGACGGTATAACCCGCGAATTGACTGGACGACGGGTAGCTGCACCGTGCGAAGTAGTGGTAACTGGGTCGAGTTACCTCGCTGGCAGTCGCCCGAGTCTTCAACGGTACACGTCAACGCCATCACAATGAAACGGGCTGTCGCTGCTGGAGCTGACGTGTACGCAGTAGACATCGCATTAGTCGAGGAAGCAGAGCAGCCGAGTGATTTCAAGAAACTGCTGGCAGCCGTACCGCCCGAATTACGAGAATTGTTGAAACGATACCCCGGGATTTTCCCGACGACTTACCGGAAGGACTGCCACCTCAGCGAGCACATGACCACCGAATCGAATTAGAACCGGGGGCACAGCCAACCGTACAGCGCCAGTTCAGACTGACACAGCCCGAGCTCGACGAACTAAGGAAGCAGTTAGATTACCTGTTAGAGAAAAAAAATCATCAGACCGAGCTCGTCACCGTTCGCCGCACCGATACTATTCACGCCGAAAAAAGACGGGGGTTTTCGCATGTGTATCGACTACAGAGCACTGAACACGGTAACAGTCAAGTTGCGGTACCCCATTCCCCGCGCCGACGAACTGATCGACCAACTGCGAACAACACGGGTTTTTTCGAAAATAGATTTACGGGGAGGTTACCATCAGATTAGGGTCGAACCATCGGACTGCGCAAAACAGCTTTCAGGACTAGGTACGGGTCGTTCGAGTACACTGTGATGCCATTCGGGCTGACCAACGCACCGGCGACTTTTCAGATGACCATGAACGAGGCATTTAGGCCGCTCTTAGATAAATGTGTAATAGTTTACCTCGACGACATCCTAGTGTACAGTCGGGATAAGCAGCAGCACTTAGCAGATCTGGAAGCAGTGTTTAAGGTTTTAGACGAGCACAGATTACTGACCAAGGGTTCCAAGTGCGAGTTCTTCCAGGATAGGTTAGAATTTTTGGGGCACGTTATTTCGGAGGCTGGAGTTGAAATCGACCCAAAGAAGCTGGATACGGTAAAAGCGTGGCATCCCCCGACGAACATCACGGAGCTGCAGAGCTTTTTAGGGTTCGTTAATTATGTGCGTCGGTTCGTCCCCGATATGGCACGGTTAACTGCCCCACTGACGGATTTACTGCAGAAGGGGGTCGCTTTTACGTGGGGGGAGAAAGAGCATGCTGCCTTCTCTGCCCTGAAAAATGTTCTCTGTTCACCGCCCGTCCTGCGCATCGCCGACCCACACCGCCCATTCGAAGTAGTTACCGACGCAAGCGATATCGCCATCGGAGCCGTACTGCTACAGGATTTCGGCAATGGCCTACAGCCTATCGCATACGAGTCACGAAAACTGCATCCGCCCGAGAAAAATTACCCGATACACGACCGCGAAATGCTTGCGATCGTGCACGCATTCAAAGTATGGCGCTGTTACTTGACTGGCGCGGACGTGACAGTACGGACAGACCATAAATCACTACAGTACCTTCGCGCACAGCCACACCTCAACCCACGACAGATTCGCTGGCTCAATTTCCTCGAGTCCAACTTTCACTACACGGTCACTTACAAAAAGGGAGCCTCGAACATCGCCGACGCACTGACCCGCCCCACTGCCCAGATCCACGCAATACTACTCGCCCAGACAAGCCCGCTACTGACAGGCCTATTCACCCACGGGTACCAAACGGATCCATTATTCACAGGAGGAAATTCGCAGCAGTTCGCAGCAGCAAAGGGAGTCTATTACGTAAAAACCGGGACTGACCGCATTTGGGTGCCTGGGTATACACTGCTACGGGAATTACTGTTACAGGAGGCACACGACGGAGTTACCTTGGGGCATTTCGGAGTAGAAAAAACACGGCAGCAGCTGCAGCGGTATTATTACTGGCCCGAAATGTTGACCGACGTACAACGACACGTGGCATCGTGTCCCACTTGTCAGCTCATGAAATCATCACGACAACGGCCGGCGGGACAGTTGCAGCCGATACCACCCCCAGAACGTGCTTGGGAGCAGGTGACGATGGACTTCGTCACGGGGTTACCAGCCGGGGCGAGTGGGAACGACGCGATCCTGGTCGTCGTCGATCGACTGACGAAAATGGCACATTTCGCAGCCTGCAAAAAATCAATCACAGCCGAAGAAACAGCACGCCTCTTCATCTCCACCGTCGTTCGACTGCACGGGATACCAGCCGCGATCATCAGCGACCGCGACACGAAATTCACCAGCAACTTCTGGCGGAACCTGTGGCAGCAGTTCGGCACGCGACTGCAGTTCAGTTCATCATACCACCCCGAAACCGACGGACAGACAGAACGGACAAATCAGACCATGGAACAGCTCATCAGGGCCACGTGTGACGACCCGACCACGTGGGAACAACAACTGCCACTAATCGAATTCGCGTACAACAACTCGCCATCCGCCACGACCCAACAGTCACCATTTTACCTAAACTACGGACAAGACCCGACAGTACCCATGACCCCGAATCCCGACAACCCAGTACCACGAGCACAACAGTTCGCCGAAATATTACAAGCAGCACGGACTCGGGCAGTAGACGCAATAAAAAAATCGAACATCATCGCTAAACGCAACGCCGACCGCCACCGCAGACCTGTCACTTACCAGCCCGACGACTTAGTTTTACTTGACACTCAGAACCTCCGACTGCCCATCACCCCGAAACTCCGCCCCCGATACTGCGGGCCATTTCGCATAAGCCACATGCTTACACCCGTCACCGCCCACCTCCTCCTCCCTGCTGACTGGTACGTCAGCCCCTCATTCCACGTCAGCCTACTTCGCCCTTACGTCCCGTCCACGAGCCAACTGCCACGCAATCGCCCAGCCAGCATGACAAGACCACCAACTGAACCAATCATCACCCCCGAGAAAATCCTGAGTCACAGAGTTCGCGACCCTCGAGGAGCCCGAAGGATCGAGTTCTTACTCCGCTGGAAGGATCGTACACCCACCGAAGACAATTGGGTTCCCCTGGACAGAATCGAAAACCACCCCGTCCTCACCGAGTATCTGCGCATCCGAAATTTCAGGGATGTACACGCACTTTCGTAAGGAGGACCTCCTTAGGGGGGGGGGGGTAGTGTAAGGAAAAATCATTTTCCTTACTTCGCATCCCTGCTCAACGCGTACATCACTGTAGCACCACAGTCAGCACCGTTACCACTCGCAACCCTCGCATCGACAATCCGCCCGCCACCTTCGCACATCGCACCCCGACCTCACGGCTCGGCGGGTAACCCGCGCTCCGGGCCTCCGCTTCGACACTTTTTCCCAACCTCAGTCCCAGGCCCGTCGCGCGACAACCACAGTCCATTACCGTTACCACTGTAGTTTCGCGATATATTCTTCGCTCATCCCTTCGCTCATTGTACTCTTGCTTCGATAGTGCAATTCTCGTTCGTTCACTCAATTGCACTCGTAACAACAGGTCTAATGACAGACAAAATGTGTACAATACCGGTATTTATAAATTACAAAACCAGGTTCTGGAGGCATGCCATCTACTCTGGCAGTCCAGTTACTCTGGCTCCAGCCACAGCTGATACTCTAAACTCTATCCAGCTATTACTGTCAAGTCCTAATATTGGCGAAGTACACTGCTCATTCTGCGGAGGGTGACCCGGCTGCTAGAGCCAGTGATTCTGCGCCTGGCTCCAAACCTGCCGATGCCGACCGAAATACCTGACACTGCCAACGCCTCCCTTTCCTCCTCCTCTTCCTCATCCATATACAGCTGATTCATGTAGCACATCGTTCCTGTCCCAAGGGTCCTGGAACTTAGCTTGCTACTGCCATCCTCTTCCTCCTCCTCCTCTTCCTCCCCATAATCACACCTAAACAACTGGTTTGAGACCATCCGTCCTTCCTCCGCCTTCCCAAACCCCTTCACCTTCATGCTCCAGTCCTTTCCACTGCATAAAACGTCCTTATCCATCCCACTCTTCACTGATTTTTCCTCAGCTGCCAAGAGCTCAGTGAAATGGTAAGCAGTGGACAGAAAGCATCCCTTCCCTATCCTGGAAACGCCTCGGCCAGTCCCCCTCTTCACACCAGCAACCTCCTTCGTCAAGCCAGTGCGGCTGTTGCAGAGGCTATCAGCAGAGGAGGAAGAGGAGGAGTCCGAGGAGAGGTGGATGAGACACGCACTGAGGCTGCTGCAGCTGCTCTCACTGCGACTCAAGCTGCACCACCCGCTGCTCGCCTCTGCTCCCTCCTTCCCACCCTGCTCCACACCCAACCAGGCCGCAACCTTGGCTGAGGAAGTAACAGCCACAGTAGGATACGCTACTGAGTTCTCTTGAGCAAGGAGCTCCAGGAACGAAGACACTTTCCCTTTTAACTCCAACGGTTTCTTTTCTTCCTCAGCTTTCTCAGCCTGAATTGAAACGGCAACAGTCACAGTTGCAGCGTCCGCCTTGCCAGCCTCAGTGGAATGGTGAATGATTTCCGCATCTGCCTCCGTTGACGCAGAATCTTCCAGAGGAGCGACAACAGGAAGAGCGGGAACCGACTGCACCTCCACTGCTGCTTGCTCGCACGACCTGATCCAGCTGGAGACAGCCTGCAGGAGGAAAAAGGGATAGGTTAGCTGCTGTTTACGAGAAGCGTCATGACAACCAGAAAACAACCGATTCTAGATATGGACAAAACATTGCTCGTAAAGAAGTTGAGGGTTTGCGAGAACTGAAGCGAATGGCGTGGAGGAGTGGTTCTTACCAGGCGTGGAGCTGCAACAATGCTGCAGACAAAGCGAGTGAGGGAGTCATTCTGCTCCCAGCAGCTCGAGAACAGAGCGTCGACGTCCACGCAGGCACTCTCAGCACCGATGCAGGCCATGTTGCTGACGGACGAATAAGGAAGGAAGGCTAAAGTTTCCGCAACAGAGCTTGTACGCGAGATTATGAGCACTCAAGCAGGCTTAGACAGCTGGTAGTAACGAGGGAGCAAGGTAAGAGAATTTGCAGGTAGCTTCAATCGAGACTGATGAATGAACTGAAAATTCTGAAGGTCTACTTATAACATATCCGTCTGGTGGGTACAGCGACTCTGATGAGCGTCGCCTGAGAAGCGAGTGGGAGTGAGCGAGCGAGGGAATGCGACGAATGGCCCGGGAGGTTAGGAGGGTGGCAGAGGGAGTGAGGCAAACAGGGGGGAACCCGCCGATGGTCGCTTGAGGCGAACTCGCAACGCCTGAGGGTGGGCTTGCGATGCGAGTGCTGGCAACAATCGGAGCCCATGGCGACATCGTCGGCTGGCCTTGGGGGTACAGGGGAGTCGCGCGAGCCTACATTAGCGACGATTCAGAGAACGACACGTGTTGTTTATGTGCCAGCAAGGTGGGGTCGACTGGAAGCGCGTACCGCTCGAGTATCCGCCGCAACCGGGAGTACCAAGCGGCACGCGAATATCTAGAAGGCGGGAAAGAGGTAATGTTTGTACGCCGACAAAAGTCTCGGCACACGCGGTACGGTTCCCCGAACCTAGTTCCCAGGCCTAGTGATTTGCGGGATGATGAGCAGATGGATCGAGTTTATGACCAAGCTTGGACGTCAGGTATGGGAGTGAGGTATGGTGGAAGGAGTTGAAGGTGGGAAGGGAGCGATGAAGGCGAGGGTGCTTGTCGGGCCTTCGGTTTGCTGTGGTTCATTTGGAAGAAAGAATTCATGCAAATTACATCAACGGTTCCAGTAAAAATTAAGCCCACCACATGATTGGCAGAACTAGCCATTTTGCTATTTTTAATCAATTTATGACATGAGATGAGATAACATGAAATATTGCGTATCTTAAAGACTAGAAGCATATAAAAAGGATAATTAGGCAAAAATGCAATGCATTGATGTAATTGTGACGGACGGACGTTAGTAACAGTTGTGATAGGTAATTCAATTTGTCTTATTGCAGAGACACAGCTCCTATTCCTACTAACTGTCAAGATAGCAAACAGTGATTGGTTGCATTGAATCAAATGTGGGTACAAGTACTAACCCTAACCTCGGGTTGTACCCCATATGGGCTACCCCACTATAGCCTACATTGAACTAATATATGTATAGTTTGACACACCCCCATAGGCAAAGTGGGGAAGAACAAAGGGTCACAAGACCAGTCAAGAAAAGCAAAGCAAGCTCGGGGTGGATCACAACGTCACCACATACTCGAGCACAAGCAAAGGGGCCACAAGGCCAGTTCCCATTCAAAGGTATATATGCAACAACAATACAATGATCACTACCTAGCAAGAGTAAACATGCAGGTATGCATATATAGATCACAGTACAACCAGAGTCTACAGCAAGTGAGGAAACGTAGGCACCAGGCCTAGAGCAGTGCAAAAGAGCTGATGATCACCAGCCGGAAGGGCCTTGGTGAACACATCAGCAGTGTTGGCCCGGGTGGGCACGTGAGCGACACGAAGCTGACCACGCTGCTGCAACTCTCGAGCAAGGAAGTAACGCAGAGCGATGTGCTTCGTTCTGTGCTCCAGTCTATGGTCCTGACACAAGGCAATGGCAGCCTTGTTGTCGACGTACAGAACTGGAGGAGAACGAGGCCTCTCTCCCAAGTCGGTCAGCAGGCAGGTAAGCCAGCGTAGCTCTTGTGTAGCCATGGCTGTGGCGTAGATCTCAGGCTCACAACCGGAGCTGAGAACAGAAGACGAGCGAGTAGACCGCCAAGAAACAGAGCCACAGCCAAGGCTGAACGTGTAACCCTGTGACGACCGCTGCGTAGCCAGATCGTCAACCCAAGAAGCGTCTGAGTGCCCAGTGAGGACAACTGAGCTCCGCCCTCCAAGCACGAGCCCCATGCCCGATATACTGCACAAGTAGTGCAGTACCCTCTTCGCAGCATCCATGTGCACCTTTCGGTGCCTACCAGGAGCCACATAGCGTGCCAGAAGGCCAAGAGGGTACGCAAGGTCAAGAAGAGTGCAGGTCATCAGGTACATGAGGCAGCCAACTAGCTCTGGGTACGGACCACTCGGCTCTACGGACTCGTCCGAAGGTGGAGCTGAGAGCGAGTGGCCTGTAGCAAGAGGAGTGGGCTGTGGCGAGGACCAAGTGAAGCCGAAGCGCTGAAGGACCTGCTGCACCATGTGTGACTGAGTCAGTGTGATGGTGCGGCGTGCTCTGTCCCGGGTGATCTGCAAGCCAAGGTAACTGCGCAGCTCACCCAGGTCTATGCACCTGTGTCTCTTCTGCAGCTCTGACTTCACCAGGGCGAGAGCCTCAGTGTCAGCAGTGGCAAAGACCAAGTCGTCGACGTACACGAGGATGTAGAACGGCGGCAGCGAAGTGTCGGCACGCAGAAACATCGACGGTTCAGCAGTAGAACGGGCGAACCCAAGAGCCGCAAGTGTCGTCCTCAGTGTGTCGTGCCACTCACGAGGCGCCTGACGGAGACCGTAGACCGGCCGACGGAGGCTCCACTGGGTACGAGGAGGGAACGACCCAGTGAAGCCAGGTGGGCGGCGCAGCCAGATCTCCTCGTGCAGACTGCCCTGCAAGAAAGTTGTGCTGAAGTCCAGATAGTGAAGCTCGTAGTCACGCTGAGCAGCAACGTGCAGCAACACCCGAAGAGTGGTCATCTTCGGGGTGGGGGAGAAGGTCTGGAAGAAGTCGACTCCTTGTCGCTGACTGAAGCCTCGTGCAATATAACGAGCCTTGAAGACAGGCGGAGAACCCGGCGGCTGCTTCACCCTGAAAATCCACATGCCATCGACGATGTTCGCCCTAGGAAGGGGAACCTCATCGACGTAAGTGCCTGTGGACTTCTAGGATGCCATCTCTGCGTCCATGGCTGTCTGCCACTGAGAGGAGTACTCACCCGCGATCGCCTTAGCGTAAGAGCGCGGGGTCGGGATGTCTGGGGCATCCGGGTCTCCCTCAGGGGCAAGCAGCATGGCCACGAAATGAGGCGCAGCGGCTGCAAGACATTCAAAGTCCTCCTGTCTGTCCTCAAGGACGTCCGTGCCAAGAGCACACTCACCCCCGACGGACGGAGGACAGACAGACTCAGACTCAGCAACAAGACTAGCAGCGAAGTTGAGACGACAGGCAGCAGCAAAGTCAACAAGCTCAGAGACAAAGGCAGACGCAGCAGCAGAATCAAACGACGGGTCAGTAACAACAGTGGCTAGCAGACACGTGATAGTAGGGTGAGCAGCACGAACCAGGTCAGACTCAGGGTCCTGAACGTCAGGTAGAGAAGACGCAGGAGGAGACGGTAGGGGAACACGCTGTGGAACAGAGGAAGGACGAAGTGCCATAGCGTGCATGCCAGGGACAGGAGGCGGACGCTCACGAGGAACACGACAACCAGTGCGACCAGCGCGAACAGGCGAGGCAGGACGAGACGCAGGCTCACGACGCTCTGTAAGCAAGTCTGTCTGCTCAGTGTAAGGAGAAGGAGCAGCCAGTGTCGCGTCGGGCTGTAACGGGAGGCCAGTGGAAGACGGGAGGCTAAGAACCTGGCGAAGCACGGAGTCAGGCGGTGGAAGAGATGACGGTGACGGCGGAGCGAAAAACAGTCGCGACGGTGCAGGGCCACCAGTACCAGTAGCTCCAGCGCCTCTAGCAGCTCTTAAACCTCCAGCTCCAGCGCCTCCAGCAGCAGCACATCCAGCTCCAGTGACTCCAGCAGCAGCACCTCCAGCTCCAGCGCCTCCAGCAGCTCCAGTGCCTCCAGCTCCAGCGACTCCAGCAGCAGCACCCCCAGCTCCAGCGCCTCCAGCAGCAGCACCTCCAGCTCCAGGGACTCTAGCAGCACCAGCTCCAAGGCCTCCAGCCCCAGTACCTCCAGCAGCAGCACCCCCGGAACCGACACCTCCAGCTCCAGGAGCAGCACTAGTCCCGGCAGCTCCAGTACCTCCAGTACGAGCACCTCCAAGACCAGAGACACCAGCACTCCCAGCGCCTCCACGACAAGCAGCTCCAGCAACACGACTCCTCAGGCGGGTACGCGACGCAAGCCACTCTCGTGCCTGCTGTGGTGAGATAGGCCCGCGTCGTGAAACGAGACCCAGAGGAACTCCAGCAGACTCAGCACCCCCAGGCGTCGCACCCCCCGGCACCTCATGGACGGGCTCAGCACCCCCAGACTCCGCCGCCGCAGGCTCAGCACCCCCAGGCTCCGCACTCCCCAGCACCTCACGCGCAGGCTCAGCACCCTCAGAAGCAGCACCCCCAGCAGCACCTGAGTCGCTAGTGACCTCTACAGGCTCAGCCAAGGGGGGCGGGTCTACCTGAGACACACCTGAAGGAGCAGGACCCTGATGGGGGAGGGGGTCTACCGGAGGGGGACCTGGAGCGAGGAAAAACGGCGGGGGAGGGAGAGGGGTAGTGTGGTAGGGGAAGAGACGGTAGAAAGGAACCGACTCGTCAAAGGTGACGTCCTGAGAGGGGAAGACACGGCGCGAGGTGGGGTGGTAAAACTGCCAGCCAGGCGCATCAGGGACAAAGCCAAGGAAGACACAGGGAATGGTGCGGGAGGAGAGCTTGTCCGCGGACGTTTCGCGGACAAGGGCACGAGCACCCCAGACCCGGAAACGTGACGCATCGCCAACCTGCCCTGTCCAACGCAGTGTGGGCGAGGTCTCCAACAAGGAGACACGGTGCCAGAGGTTGAGCTGCTGCGCGGCGTACCGGACCGCAAAAGACCACAGAAAATGGGGAGCCGCCACATGGATCAAGGAGGTTCGAGCGACCTCCATGACTAAGCCAATGCGGCGCTCAGCAACCCCATTTTGCTGTGGTGAACCCGGAAGCGTGAACGACTGCTCGATGCCCTCGCCCTGACCCCGCAAGAGGTCGGAGGTGAACTCACCACCTCCGTCAGAGTGCAGACGCAGGACAGGAAGGTCCTGGCGGAACCTGAGGCGGAGCCGGAGACGAACTGCTCGGATCCTAGGGATCAGGACAGCAGGGACCTCACCCTTGGTGCGCAAGGGGAAGACCGTGGTGTACCGCGAGTAGTCGTCGACAACCAGCGGTAAGTACCGCTCACCACCGTGTCCACGAACGCGGGCTGGGCCCCACACGTCCAGGTGGAGGGTCTGCAGAGGAGCCTCTGTCGGGGGAAACGAGGAGGAGTGAGGAGCGGCGCGCTGCCACCCCTCGACGCAAGGAAGGCAGGGCGGCGCAGGCGAGGCAGGGAGGGGAGGGAGAGACCTGGGAAGACCAGACACAAGGAGGCGACGGTGCATGCCACGTAGACGTGGCAAGGAGGGGTGACCCAGACGGTGGTGCTAGAGAAGAGTCTGGTGCGATAGGGAGCGACACTCACAAGGGGAGGCTACCTGACCTGACGCAGACACCTGACCAGTAGCAGCTACCTGAGGAGGCGCAGTCGTCAGTGTGTAAAGACTCGACCCTGGCTGACGTGTAAACGTGGCCAGGTGGCGGCCGGTCCGGGAGCACGTACAGATTGCCACACGCTGTCCTCCAGGGGTAAAAGTGTCAACCCACTGGTCCTGGAGAACTGCGTTGCTCACCAATTTCGTAGAGAACGAGGGGAGGTGGAAGCCTGTCAGTGAGCCAGATGGAACCGCCGGGCACGGAAGCACAGTGGTGGACCGTGCAAGAACTGGGCCCCTTGAGGGGTCAGCCAGAGAGACTGCAACAGGTGCAGTGAGTGGTGTGAGTGCAGTAATGTCATGAAATAAACAGCGGGAAGCACCTCAGTCAAGCGTGAAGGTGTGCAAGGCCTCAGCAGGCGCAGTACCTGAGGAAGCAGACTCGCTAGCACCTAAGGCAGCAGCCTCACTAGCACCTAGAGCAGCAACCTCTATACCGGGGTCGTACTGCACGCATAGGTGACAGCCACGCTCAGCACCACCAGGCAAAGCAGACATGGCAGTAAGGATGGCGTCATAGTCTAAAGCAAAGACAGCAACGCCCGACCTAAGCAGCCCAAGCCAGGGGGGGATCTCAGCCTCGTCGCCAAACTCTGTGCGCCAAGCGTCAGTCAAATAGGCGAAACAGCGGGACTGTGCGTGACCAGTTGTCCCACAGGTCTCACCAGCTTGACAACCTGTGCGAATGACGTACGGGCAGGGACCCGGACTCGGAGACGACCCACGCTGGTAAAGCCACTCACTAAGCTGCCGGGGCGTAAGGGTCGGACGCCGCCGTAGCTGCATCTGGCCACCGCCAGACACTCCGCACCAACCAGTGCCACAGTGACTGCGACTACGGCCGCCACCACTCCCACTGCTGCCACCACCGTGTCAGATTTATATGACAGAGCTATTGTAGGCTATAGTGGGGTAGCACATATGGGGTACCGTTTTTCTAGGGTTTGTATTTGTACCCAACTTTCCCTTAGTCTTTTCATTCCTGTTTTCTTCATTCACATGGTATAGAGCGGGTTCCTACATGGGACCGTTCCTTCCTAAGGGCCCACCATAACGATTTTTTTTTTTTTTGCTGCCCGACGCGCATTGCGCCCCTGCCCTAAATTTTTTTTTAGCGCCCCCCCCCCCTAGCGGCCCCTACGCGACCCCTACGCGGCCCCTACGCGGCCCCTACGCGGCCCCTACCCGGCCCCCTACGTCGCCCCTGACGCGGCCCCTACGCGGCCTCTGACGCGGCCCCACCGCGGCCCCTGACGTGGCCCCTACGCGGCCCCTGACGCGGCCCCAACGCGGCCCCTGAAGCGGCCCCAACGCGGCCCCTGACGCGGCCCCTCCGCCGCCACTACCGCGGCCCCTACGCCGCCCCTGACGCTGCCCCTGACGCGGCCCCTGCCGCGGCCCCTGACGAGGCCCCTGACGCGGCCCCTGACGCGGCCCCTGCCGCGGCCCCTGACGAGGCCCCTGACGCGGCCCCTGACGCGGCCCCTACGCCGCCCCTGACGCGGCCCCTGACGCGGCCCCTGACGCGGCCCCTGACGCGGCCCCTGACGCGGCCCCTGCCGCGGCCCCTGCCGCGGCCCCTAACGCGGCCCCTGACGCGGCCCCTGACGCGGCCCCTGCCGCGGCCCCTGCCGCGGCCCCTGACGCGGCCCCTGACACGGCCCCTTCGCCGCCCCTGCCGCGGCCCCTACGCCGCCCCTGACGCGGCCCTCTCCTGCACCTGACGCCAAGCGTCAGTCAAATAGGCGAAACAGCGGGACTGTGCGTGACCAGTTGTCCCACAGGTCTCACCAGCTTGACAACCTGTGCGAATGACGTACGGGCAGGGACCCGGACTCGGAGACGACCCACGCTGGTAAAGCCACTCACGAAGCTGCCGGGGCGTAAGGGTCGGACGCCGCCGTAGCTGCATCTGGCCACCGCCAGACACTCCGCACCAACCAGTGCCACAGTGACTGCGACTACGGCCGCCACCACTCCCACTGCTGCCACCACCGTGTCAGATTTATATGACAGAGCTACTGTAGGCTATAGTGGGGTAGCACATATGGGGTACAATTTTTCTAGGGTTTGTATTTGTACCCAACTTTCCCTTAGTCTTTTCATTCCTGTTTTCTTCATTCACATGGTATCAGAGCTTGTTGGCTGCCTCATGTACCTGACGACCTGCACACGACCTGACCTTGCATACCCTCTTAGCATTCTCGCACGCTATGTTGCTCCTGGGAGACACAGACCGGAGCACATGGCTGCAGCGAAGAGGGTGTTGCGCTACTTGTGCAGTACGTCGGGCATGGGGCTTGTGCTTGGAGGGCAGAGTCCAGTGGTCCTCACTGGGCACGCAGACGCTTCTTGGGCTGACGACCAGGCTACGCAGCGGTCGTCACAGGGTTACACCTTCAGCCTTGGTTCCGGTTCTGTTTCGTGGCGGGCTACCCGCTCGTCTTCTGTTCTCGGCTCCAGTTGTGAGGCTGAGATCTACGCTGGGGCCATGGCTGCACAGGAGCTTCGCTGGCTCACCTACCTGCTGACTGACCTCGGAGAGCCGCCTTGTTCTCCTCCAGTGCTGTACGTAGACAACAAGGCCATGCTGGCCTTGTGTCGAGAGCAGAGACTGGAGCACAGAACGAAGCACATTGCTCTCCGCTACTTCCTTGCTCGTGAGCTACAGCAGCGTGGTCAGCTGCGACTTGCGTACGTGGCCTCTCAGGCCAACACTGCTGATATCTTCACCAAGGCACTTGCGCCTTGTGATCATCAGCGTTTCTGTACTCAGCTGGGCCTTGTGCCTACCTTGCCTCACTTGCTCACCCCTTGACCTTGTTTGTACTGTTGCATATATATATACACGTGCTCTTGCTTGTCTAGCCTTATATATATATGTAATCCTGCATGTGAACTGGCCTTGTGGCCTTGAACTTGTGCTCAGAATGTGTGGTGACTTTGTGATCCACCCTGAGCTTGCTTTGCTTTGCTTGACTGGTCTTGTGACCCCTTGTTCTCCCCCACTTTGCCTATGAGGGTGTGTCAGATTTATATGACATAGCTACTGTAGGCTATAGTGGGGTAGCACATATGGGGTACAGTTTTCTAGGGTTTGTATTTGTACCCAACTTTCCCTTAGTCTTTTCATTCCTGTTTTCTTCATTCACACACCGCCGTCACCACTCCCACCGGTACGACAAAGGGAAGTGATGGCGGGCAAGCTAGAAGGAGCGCGACCTCTAAGGCAGTACGGAGTGAAGGCAGTAGCACGAGTAGTAGCAGCAGCAGTAAGAGTAGTAGGGCCGCGCGCGGTCAGAGCAGGGTGGCGTGCAGCCAGAGCAGGGCGGTGCGCGGCCACAGGAGGGCAGTAGCAGGTAATAGCTCCTAGGGCAGGAGCACCTAGGGCCCTTTTTTTTTTTTTTTTTTTTTTTTAAGGGTTTAGCAGGGCGCTGGCGCAGGGCAGGGCGCTAGTGCGCGCAGGGCAGGGTGGCAGGCTGCAGCAGCGCGTGACGCGAGGGGCAGCAGAGCGCGACGTGACTGGCTGCCTTAGGGCGCGACGCGCGGGCTGCAGCAGAGCGCGACGCGCGAGGCAGCAGCGCGCGACTCGTGGGCTGCCTTAGGGCGCGACTCGCGGGCTGCAGCAAAGCGCGACGCGCGGGGCAGCAGCGCGCGACGCGAAGGCTGCCGTAGGGCGCGACGCGCAGGGCCACAGCGCTGGCGTAGGGCAGGGCGCAGGCGCAGGGCAGGGCGCTGGCGCAGGGCAGGGCGCTGGCGCAGGGCAGGGCGCTGGCGCAGGGCAGGGCGCTGGCGCAGGGCAGGGCGCTGGCGCAGGGCAGGGCGCTGGCGCAGGGCAGGGCGCTGGCACAGGGCAGGGCGCTGGCATAGGGCAGGGCACTGGCGCAGGGCAGGGCGCTGGCGCAGGGCAGGGCGCTGGCGCAGGGTGACGCCAGGCAGGGCAGGGCAGGGCGTGCGCTAGGCAGCGCGACGCGGGGCAAGGCAGGGCGTGCGCAGGGCAGCGCGACGCAGGGTAGTGGGGTAACGCGGTAACCGCAGTCGGAAGCTAAGTATGGTGGGCCCGAAAAAAAACGGTCCTACGGATCTACTGCTCTGAAACCATGTCAAGATAGCAAGCAGTGATTGGTTGCATTGAATCAAATGTGGGTACAAGTACTAACCCTAACCTCGGGTTGTACCCCATATGGGCTGCCCCACTATAGCCTACTCTGAACTAACACATATATAGTTTGACACTAACACCATGTGGCAGAGAACTGGATTGGACCGAATGGTAAAGAGGACTGGAGTCCACCCATGTTACAATCCCAAGGGGGACTTAGCGAAGGATCGCTCAGGGTTGATCGCAGAGTAGTGTTGCAGCGGAAGTTTGAATCTCAGGTCAGAGTGAATGTAAATGACTGAGATTTGATAAAAGCATGCATACATCGAGTTTATATAAGAGTATAGGGGAATACGAAAGGACCTAGACTAGCCATGTACTCTAAGGGGTACATTCCCTTATTGCAGCGAGAAATTCAAACCGTGCGGCGCGGGAACCCGTTTCAAACCTGTTCCCGCTCTTTTCACTACAAGTGTTTCTGCCTGCATCGGTCTTGGTCAGACGGTTGCTGTGTCGCTTCGATTCTTCTGACTCTTCGACTTCGTACTCGGTAGAGTCGGCTCCTGCAGCATACAGGAATGCCTTCTCACAAAACCTCATATCGTAACAACCCATGCAAGACAATGGCTGTACCCCTTTCAGATGTGTTGTAATGCACTACCTTGTGACACCATGGCAGTCAGTTTGTTGAGTTGAAGATATTAATAGAATACATTGTACAATAA
Organism: Closterium sp. Naga37s-1; assembly: GCA_947471745.1. Classification (NCBI taxonomy): domain Eukaryota; kingdom Viridiplantae; phylum Streptophyta; class Zygnematophyceae; order Desmidiales; family Closteriaceae; genus Closterium; species Closterium sp. Naga37s-1. The sequence goes on along the minus strand of CANJKZ010000096.1, from coordinate 5,000,859 downwards.
ATGGAAGATTCTATACGCATGCTACTAATTGTGGCAGTCCAGTTTCTCTGGTTCAAGCCACAGCGGCTACATCTAGTGAAGAAATTTCAAGTGAAAAGCCACCTAGAACCGTCTCAGCGCACCACTGATTCTCCGGAGACTGACCCGGCTGTTGGAGCCAGTGATTCTTCGTCTGGCTCCTAATCTGCCGATGCCAACTGAGATGCCTGCTCTTGCCAATGCCTCCCTCTCCTCCTCCTCTTCCCCATCCATATACAGCTGATTCATGTAACACATTGTTCCAGCCCCAGAGATCATGGAACTTTTTCTGCTGCTGCCATCTTCCTCCTCTTCCTCCTCATCGTCATAACCATACAGTAGATTCGAGACATTCGGTCCTTGCTCCGCCTTTCCAAACCCCTTTGTCAGAATATGTTGTTTGTGTAGCCTGCAGTGGGGTACTCTATAGTGAGTACAGCCCCTTAGGGTTTGCTATTTGTATCCTGCTGCTTGCTTGTTCAATCAATTCCTTCTCAATTCTGTTCCTACACACATTCCTAGCTCGTACTTGGCTCCTCGTTACTAGTCCTACTGTGGCCTAGGCTACTAAGCCTAGGCCGTACTCCTACTACTTCTGACATGGTATCAGAGGGCGGCATGTCTGCCGCCTTCCTGTGTATGGGCCCACCACCCGCTTCCGCTGCCGTACTGTCCGCCGCGCGCCCCGTGGTGCACGGCGGCGAAACCCTAATTTCTGCCCGCCGCGCGCTCGGGGCGCCTGGCGGTTTTCCCTTCCGTGGCGCCCGTCGTGGTGCCCTTGGGGGGGCCTCCGCGGTCCCCTCCCGTCGAAGCGCCCGTCGAGGCGCTCTCGGGGACCCGCGCGGCCTCCCCTCCCGTCGCCCGTCGAGGCGACCTCGGGGACCCGCGCGGCCTCCCCTCCCGTCGCCCGTCGAGGCGACCTTGGGGGCCCGCGCGGCCTCCCCACCAGTCGCCCGTCGTGGCGACCACGGGGGCCGCGCGCGGTCCCCTCCCGTCGCCCGTCGAGGCGACTTCGGGGGCCGTGCGCGGCCCTCCCCGTCGCCCGTCGAGGCGACTTCGGGGGGCCCGCGCGGCGCCCTCCCCGTCGCCCGTCGAGGCGACTTCGGGGGGCCCGCGCGGCACCCTCCCCGTCGCCCGTCAAGGCGGCTCTGGGGGCTCGTCGCGGCGCCCTCCCTGGTGCCCGTCGCGGCGCCCCGGGGGGGGCCGCGCGGCTCCCTTCTCGTCGCCCCTCGGGGCGCCCTGGGGGCCGTGCGTTCCCCCCCCCCCCCCCCCCCCTTCTGCCTTTCAACTGCGGCGGCCGCCCCTGGAGCCCCCCGCCACTGCAGCAGCAGCCCCTGGAGCCGCCCGCCACTGCAGCAGCAGCCCCTGGAGCCGCCCGCCACTGCAGCAGCCGCCCCTGGAGCAGCCCGCACCTGCAGCAGCCGCCCCTGGAGCAGCCCGCACCTGCAGCAGCCGCCCCAGGACCCGCGCGAGCCGCCTCTGCAGAAGCCCGCCCCGTTCCCCCCCCCCCCCCCCCCCCGTGCTGCCCATTGCTCCCATTCCACCGTGCGTTCCGCGGTGGCTGGGGTGTGGGGTGGCGAGCATGGGGGTGAGAGGTGTGGGTTCTCCCCTCCTCCTTTTTCGTCTCCCACTGCTGCAGCTGCCGCTGAGGGGGGTGGAGGTGTGGGAGTCGTGGGGAGTGGCACTAGGGGGGTGATGTGGGAGTGGAGCTAGGGGTGAAGCAGGGGGTGTGTGAGAGGGGTGTGGGACTGTTGGGGGAGGTTGAGTGGAGGCTGCTGTCTTGTCGTCCGCAGCACCTGTAGTCCGGGGCGCACTGTCCTGGTAGCTCAGAGAGCCTGCTGCACCTGTTGCCCGTGGGTCCGTTGCTCCTGCCGCTCGTCGCAGCCGCAGAGCCTGTTACTCTTGTATTCCGGGACGCACTGTCTCGGTAGCCACTGAGAGCCTGCTGCACCAGTCGCCCGTGGGTCCGTTGCTTCTGCCGCTCGTCGTAGCCGCAGAGCCAGTTACTCCAGTATTCCGGGGCGCTCTGTCTCGGTAGCCACTGTGTCAGCCGCCACTGTGTCAGCCGCTTCTGTTGCCCGTGTGTCTGCAGCTTCAGTCGTCGCCTCCCATCTTCTCTCCTTTCATAGTCCCTCCTCCTCCTCACTTGCCCTCTGTGATAGCCTCTAGCTTTGCTGATAATTATGAACTATTGCTATGACTGCTCATTGTGCTGATTACACCCCACTTTGGCTATGGGGGTGTGTCAGAATATGTTGTTTGTGTAGCCTGCAGTGGGGTACTCTATAGTGAGTACAGCCCTTTAGGGTTTGCTATTTGTATCCTGCTGCTTGCTTGTTCAATCAATTCCTTCTCAATTCTGTTCCTACACACATTCCTAGCTCGTACTTGGCTCCTCGTTACTAGTCCTACTGTGGCCTAGGCTACTAAGCCTAGGCCGTACTCCTACTACTTCTGACACCCTTCACTTCCTTGCTCCAGTCCTTCCCACTGCAGAAAACGCCCTTACCGATCCCACTCTTTACTGATTTTTCCTCAGCTGCCAAAAGCTCAGTGAAATGGTAAGCAGCAGACAGAGAGCATCCCTTCCCAATGCTGGAACCGCCTCGGCCAATCCCCCTCTTCAGACCAGCTACCTCCGTCGTCAAGCCAGTGGGAATACTGCAGAGGTTGTGAGCGGAGGAGGAGAAGGAGTCCGAGGAGAGGTGGATGAGACACACACTGTGACTGCTACAGCTGCTCTCACTGCGACTCAAATTGCACCATCCGCTGCTCGCCTCTGCTCCCGCTTTCTCACCCTGCCCTGATACAGCTTCCACACCCAGCCAGGCCGCAACCTTAGCTGACGAAGCAACATCCTTAACCGTGGGTAAGGTAGCTGAGTTCTCTTGAGCAAGCAACTCCGGGAACGAATACACTTTCTTTTTCAATCCCGCCGGTTTCTTTGCTTCTTTAACCTGGTTCGAAACGGCAACAGTCACAGTTGCAGCGTCCGCCTTGCCAGCCTCAGTGGGATAGTTGACGGATTCTGCCTCAGCATCTGTTGAGGCGATTTCTTCCAGAAGAGCGACAAGAGGAAGAACGGGAACCGGCTGCACCTCCACTGCTGCTGGCTCGCACGGCCTGATCCAACTGGAGACGGCCTGCACGAGAAAACGGAGACACGTTAGTTGCTGTTTAAGAGAAGCGTCATGACAGAACCAGAAAACGCTGAAAACGTTGCTGAAAGAAGAAACGAGGGCTAGCGAGAGCTGAAGGAAATGGCTTGGAGGAAGAGGTTCTTTCCAGGCGTGGAGCTGAAATCATGCTGCAGATGAAGCGAGTGAGGGAGCCATTTTGCTCCCAGCAGCTCGCGAACAGAGCATCGACGTCCATGCAGGCACTCTCAGCACCGATGCAGGCCATGTTGCTGACGAACGGAGAGTTGGACGGTTACGGCTAAGCTTTCACGACGAGTTAGCAGAGTATACTGACACTTGAGAAGACTTTTACAGCTGGTAGTGAAGGGAGCACGAGCCGATAGGAACTCGAGGACAAGTTAGGAAGATTAGCAAACAACTTCAATTCGAGACTGATGAATGAAATAGAAAACTCAAGCGACCTATTTGTACCTTTTCTCTGTATGATGGGTGGAGCAACAGGCGTTGGGTGAGAAGAGTGGGAGCGAGCGAGCGAGCGAGGGAATGGGACGAGGGGGGTGGGAGGGTGGCAAGGGTAGCGAGGCAAGCAGGGGAACCCGCTGACATGGTCGCTGCTGAGGCATAGGCTTGCGAGGCGGCGCGACGATCAGAACACATGGTGATATCGTAGGCTGGCCTTGGGGGTATCGGGGTGTCGCACGAGATTCCATTTTTACAGCAACGATTCAGAGTGGAACACGTGTATCTTATGTGGCAGCGAGGCGGGTTATGCTCAGAGTCGGGTTATGCTCTAGCGTCCGCCGCAATCGGGAGCACCGAGTGCGACACGAGATTTGAACGAGTCATTTGGAAAGCGGGAAATAGGTCAGGTTCGGAGCCGACGAGTGTTTCAGCGAGCGCTGTGTGGTCGACCGAACCTAATTTCAAGGCCTAGAGAGATTCGTGGGGTACTGACCAACGCACCATAGCACATAGAATAAGTTGCGATCCAACCTGGGCAGCTGGTTTGGCAGTGAGAATTTGCGGAAGGCTGGGGAGCGACAAAATCGAGACTCCGTTAGCGCTACACTTTTCTTCGCTGCACCCTAATGACAGAAGATGTTAGGCCCCTTGGCCTAAATCCGTTAAAGATTAGCGGGGTCGACTAAGTCGAGGATAAAACACAGCGGAAGACTTTGGCGAAAGAACTATTAGCGAAATAGGCGAAGAAGTTACTCAGTAATAGTTGAATGGGAATTGGTTGAGAATGGATTGATATTGGCAAGTACAAGAGAGGTTTATTTAGCGAACAAGAGAGAATGTTGGAAAGTAGTTTGTGGGACTAAGAATTGGAAAGCTAGAAGAGTAGAGTGCAGGGCCTCATATTGGTTTTGAGCTAGGCTGAACCAATCAGAGTTGGTACAAAAAAATATGCTAAAAATCAGAAAAATATGCCATTATGTGCCAGTTTACACTACAAATCACATCATTTTTCCTGTTTTTTCACAGAAAAATGCTGAATAATCAGCCACAGTTCTAAAAAAGGTATGAAATCTCAGCCTTTTTTTAACCCAAATCAGCCTTTTTTCGCTGACTTCTGAGGCCCTGGTAGAGTGCCACGTGACCCAAGGGAATCTGGGAAATCCCAAAGGGATTGGATGAAGATAAGGTTGGGATTAGGTTGGGGGACGGTTTAGGGTAAATTACCCTTGAACAGTAAAGTACCCCGTAACAGAAGAAGTTGAAAGAGTTGTATGTATACAGAATCCTAAACAAATTCCTTTCTAGTTATGCAAAGGGATTTATAGAGTTTCAACTTAGGAAACTGAATTACAGAGCTCACATATCAAACAGAGAAAATGACACTCTTATGCCACTGGTATAAGTATAGGCGATATTGCTTATGGGTACAATTGCGAAAGACCAGTTTGGTGGTTTATGAAACTAGGCAACTGCTTTCAAGATAGAGCACAAAAGGGGTCAAGTCAAACCCCAATGACTGCATCACAACAGCAGAAGCGAGGGGATTTGGAAGAAATAAGGGATATAGAGTGTAAGCAGTAGCAGTGGGAAATAGTGGAGTGGGGAGGTGAGGGGAAGCCATGTGCAAAGGTTGGGGGAAGATGAGGGGTGGGAATGGGAAGTGGTACTCCCAGACGAGAAAAAAAGCACCAGGAAGCAGTGCAGAGTGAAGTAGAAGTGATGTTGCTGCACTTTCATGCACTCTGAACAATGACGAATGAGGACGATTGAGCCAAAAGGAGAAAAGGTGAGTTTAAAAGGTTAGCTTTCACGCTGAGGAAATGGATTAGAGGCATGTGGAAGGGTCAGGGGGAAAGGGGGAAGGATGAGGGAATGGAAGCGGGAGATGCTGGACGGAAAAGGATGAGGTGTAGCCTGATGGGATAAGACAGCTGCATTTCATCACTTTGCAACCCCTCCCCACCCCTTATTTTCCGCAGTAACTTATGCATTCATGTCCCACTCCCTCTTCTCATCCACCCCACACACCACTCCCCACCTCCCATCCCATCACCCCTCCTATCCCATCCCGCATATCTTGTATCCCCCTTCATCCTGCTATCCATCCATCTCCCGTCCCCCCACCTCCCATCCCCCAACCTCCCATCCCTCATCTCCCATCCCCCCACCTCACATCCTCCCACCTTCCATCCCCTATTTCCCATCCCCCATCTCCCATTCGCCCCCCACCCATCCCCCATAACCCATCCCCTCCCCCATATCCCATCCCCCATATCCCATCCCCCATATCCCATCCCCCATATCCCATCCCCCATATACCATCCCCCATATCCCATCCCCAATATCCCATCCCCCATATCCCATCCCCCATAACCCATCCCCCGTTTCCCATCCCCCCTATCCACCCCCCTATCTCACGTTCCCCTGTCCTCCCATTGCATATCCACCATCCTAAGGCCGCATCCCCCATCCGCCATCTCCATTCCCCATTCCCCCATCCCGGTCCCCCTTTCCCCCATCCCTCATCCTCCTTTCCCCCATCCCCCATCCGCTTCTCCCACCCTCCCCCTCCCCTCTCCTCCCCTTCCCCCCTGCTCTCACCACTACCCAATGGTCCAGTGCTTAGCTGCAATTCCTCTCTCACCGTCAGGCCCGTCTGCCCGGCAGCACCCTCCTATCTCCACCCCCCTGTTCTCACCAACACCCAATGGCCCAGTGCTCAGCAGCAAATTCTCCCTTATCGGATTCGCTAGTCTCATGTGAACTTGTCCTTTCCCTGCAGAATTTCCCTGAATGGGCGAAGGGTGACATGGAGAAGCAAAGACAGCACCCCGCCCCATTCCCCCCCTCTTCCCCCCCAACTCCCCTCCTCACACCGCCTTATCACCGTCGTACCTGTCCTCGCTTGTGGTCCAGCCCCCTTCTGCTCTCCGCTCCGCCCGGCCTCTGCTCTCCGCTCCGCCCTTTCCTCTCCGCTCCGCCCTCTCCTCTCCGCGCCCTCTCCGCTCCGCTCTCTCCTCTCCGGCCCACCCTCTCCTCTCTCGAGAACTGATTCCATTGCTGCTTCGGCGAAGCGCCGCGCCGTTGCTTACAGCAAAAGCCAGTTCCGCAGAGGCGTTTCAAGAAATTTATACTTCGAGACGTCTCAACGATTTCATATTTCGAGACGTCTCAAAACTCACGTCATCGCATGCTGCTGTCAGCTTTGCCTCTCCGCCCTGTGTTCGGTCGGGCCATATCGACCCGCGGTCGCACGAGTTCCGCACGGGAAGGACAATATGCTGATCCATCCCACTCTGTTCAATCGCCTGAGAACGTAATGTCTTGTGCGGTTGAAGAAAGTGCGGCATCGGAAATGCTCAACTACAGACGTGTGGTAGGAGGGCATGCCGTATTGTGAAGCAACTATGGTGAAAACTAGCACGCCCTAGCAAAAGACGGGAGAACGGGTGACATGTGCAGAGTCCTGCGCGAAAATTGTCGAACCTAGTGACGTGAGGATGTGTCATAAGCAATTCGTTTTAGTGCGTTTCGGTAAGTCTTTTTCTGGTGCAGAACGGTTGGCTGGAGACTGAATGGTTGGGTAGGGGTTGTTCGGCGAAAGTGCAGGTTGAGGTAGGTCAGCGCTGACGAAGTAGAGCGAATTAACATTCATGTCAGCGAAGGTGTCGAATGGCGAAATTCTGACTGCGTCAACGAAGATCTATTTCCTTGACGAGACAGAACGAAAGCATGCGCGAAAAAATAACGAAGAAAGCAAAACCTCTCATGTGCCAGCCGGAATCGAATCCGGGTCAGCACCGAGCTCGTGGCAGGGTGCTGTTCTACCTCTTTATTGACTCTATAGTAAATGTACAATGGACACAAGGCAAATCCAGAGACCTAGTGTATGGAAAGCAGGCTAATCCTATTGTGAGGCCTACAAATAGGCCTCTGAGATGTTTCAGTGGTCCTCTCCAAAGTAGGCAAAGTCAGCTGCAGAAAGAGAAGTCACCTCGGGTGGTGCGTGGTTGACGCCCTCGGTAAAACGAATTTGTGCACGACGACAAACAGTGCGAGCCTGCTCACGTTGGTGGACAAGAGAAATCCGTTTGTAGAAGTTGGTCTCAAACAGCAGGGGAAGAGAATCTGTAGCACCACTCAAGTCGCGGAGTTGTGACGCCCCTTTGCGGCTGCATTGGCGAAGGAAGTTGTTGAACGAAGAGCCGAAGCAACCGAAGGTTTCAATGACAAGGGGAAACAGTTTGATGTCTGGACGGTCATGAAGTGCTACAGCATAGTGGGTGGTCTTCTCACTTTCACGAGTGGCTGCTGCTGAACCAATCACCGTAGCTGCGTTGGAGTGCGGAAACCCCTTTTGTGGATCAGCAACAGAAACATCCAAGGCCCAGGTGGTACCAGAGCTAATGTCGCGGCACGTGATGTCTGTGCGGCGGCCAGGCAGGAGATGCTGGTCCTCCATCTGCATGCGGGCCCTGCAAAGAGGTTAGACGAGCAAGGCGAAGCGGGGACGTTACTGTGGCTCGAACCTTCTCCAGCAAATCGGCTTCGAGGTGTTGGGAGAGATGAGTAAAGAGTTTAGGAGGGTAGCCCGATTGAAGCACAGGCCATGATGGGAAGCGATCACGAATGTCTTGGGGAAGCATAGTCATGGTGGATGAGATTGAAGGGTCGAGGAGGTTAATGGAGTCCGTGGTGACGTAGGGGCGGAAAAGAGGAGCACCATCAGTGATGAAGTGGGTGGATAAGGTCGAAACTGTCTGCGCCCAGCTACAGAGGTAACTGAGGGGGGCGATGGATGCAGAGCTGGGAATGCCGAAGCCACCTAAGCGGATAGGGAGCGAGGCTTGGAGGCGGGCCGATGTGGACTGTTCAGAGGTGGGATTCCAGTACTCAGAGCCCAGGAGCTGAAAGAAGTGGCTGAAAATGGTGCTGTCCTATGAAGAGAGTAGCTCTTGGATTTCGGGAAAAGGTGCGACAGTTCGGAGGAGGAAAGAAGGTCGGGCAGTGATGCATAAGGAAAGGATCCGTGAGGCAATCTGTGGGTCCTGCAGTTGATGCACTAAGGGGAGGGAGGAAGTGAAAGAATCGAGTTTGTCACGAACTGTAGAGATGATGTAACCGTCGGAGCCAGTAGGAACGCCGGCGACAGTGAGACCGTTTGCAGCGATGGAAATACCCGGGGGCGGAATGCAGTGTTCAGGTAGGTCCATAGGGGCCCATAAAGAGCACTTAGAGGGTTGGACTGTAAGGCCGAGAGAGAGAAGGCGGGAGGTAAGGTCAGTGTATGCGGCAAAGACGTCTGAGGGAGGGCCGACCAAGTAGGTATCGTCTGCGTATGAGGTAATGAAAATTGAGGGAGACTGCTGATGGGTTGGTTGGATGGCTAGCTGCTGTGTTAGGGCATAAAGGAAAGGGCCACAAGGGTCGCCTTGACGAACACCAGAAGCTGACTGGAATGTGTGGAGAAGGGGGCCGCTGCGGTAGTGGAGAGGTGAAGGGGTGGAGTAGAATAGGCGGAAGAAGGGAATGAGACTAGAGAATGGGGAGCGCCTTAATGCCTCAAACATGGAAACCCGGTTGAACGAGTTGAACGCGTTTGCAACGTCCAGCTGAAGCACCACCCAGTCTGGATGAAGGGAGAAGGCGGAGCACACTGCGTGCGACATAATCTCGATCCCGGCCGGAACTGCTACGCCAAATTGAAGGTGAGGAAGGAATGTCTCTCGCATCTGCTGCTTAAAAAGGAGAGTGATGCAGCGTGAAAGGAGGCGTGGTAGCACTTCCCCAATGGCGATGGGACGTACACCACCATGCGGTTTCTGTAGGGCCACGAGGTTCGAAGCGGTGTAGAAAGGCCTGACTGCAGGTGGAAGGTCACCCTGCAGCCAGTTCTGGAATACGTGGAGGAGAGAAGGGAGATGCTGCTGGTGAGAAAGAAATGTGTCCCTGAGGTGCTCAATGAACCACCCAGAAGGACCAGCAGCTGTGCCACGGGGGGCGGACTGTAGAGCGGCATGGAGAACAGGGACGGTGAGCTGTGGTGCGGCTGCAGGAGTGAAGCTATGTACCCAGTCAGGAATCTTTGCTGCAGCAGGTGGGTGCTTGGAGATGAGGGCAACAACTGTTTCTGATGATGGGGGAGCTAGCTCGCCAGCTTCCAGTGCTGCCAGTGACCGCGACCAATCCCCGCATTTCGCAAACCGCTTCGCACGGTTGAGACGAGCCTGCTGCGCTGTAGAACGTGCTGAAGCCATGTGCAGAGGTCTAGCGACTGGAGTGGTTGCAGCTACGGCTTCGCTGAAAAGAGAGTGCCAGTCACCAGTGATGAAGGGGCGCGCTAAGGCAGCACATGAAGAGGTAAGGGGCTGTGTGGGAGCAGCGGCAGATGGTAGGCGCAGCAGGAGACGCGGAAATGCCAAGAGAATAAGATGTGCAGCGACGTCAGAAGGATGCTGTGCAAGGCGGCGCAGTGGGATGAGAAGTGCATCGAGAATGAGGAGTCGGATGCGGGAGGGGATTCGGCGGAGTATAGGGCCAGGTGAGACTGCTGGGCTGAAGAAGGAAGGCCAATCCCAGGAAGGAACGGCCTCCCAAGTGGCTTGAGGAATTGCAGGTCGATCTACGGCTGCAGGCGCCGAGGTTGGGGCTGATGAGCGGGGGGGAGGAGGCCGAGCAGCTTGCTGACGTGTGGCGGTGTTGCGAGAGCAGGCTGGAAGGTGACGGGCCAGCGAACCTGAGTTGGCAAAGGTGCGTCGACATGTGAGGCAAGAATTAGGAGGTAGTGGGTTATCGGAGGTTGATAAGGGCGGGCAGGGTTGCGGGCATGGCTGCGTAGAGTGAGGAGTAGGTGAAGGAGGAGGGGGATCTCGAGAAGGTGAAGCAGCAGTTTCATAGTGTGATAGTGGGTGCGTGTTGTCGGCATGGGCTGTGGGAATAGGAGCATCTGCTGTAGTCGTCGGTGGAGGTGTTGAGGTAGATGAAGGATGGGCACGGGACGTCGAGGGCTGAGGGTGAGAGGTTTGAGGCCGTGATGGAGACGGAGAGTCAGGAAGGGTGGCTTTAAGGACGTGCTGGAGAATCTCCTTTTGTTTCTCCGAGACAATTTTTGGCGCTGTTGTTGGCTGAGGTTGCTGGGAGGGAGCAGAAGATGATTGAGGCTTAGGAGTAGGGAGTGGTGCAAGGCTTGATGAGGAGGTCGAAAGAATCACAAAGGCTGGGGTTTGTTGCGAACGGGCAGGCGGGCGTGGAGACGTGGGTTCAGAGTCTTGGGCACCACGGCCCCTTTTGCGGCCTGTCATTCTGTAAGGAATTGGGCTGGTGGCAAGCAATATGATTTTGGAGGTAAAGGAAGCATAAGAAATGAGGTGGAAAGTGTAGTCTTTGTTTTAGGGAAGAAGTTGGTGTAGCGAGGAAGGTCACGAAAAGTGGCTGGGGAGAAGCACAAGCGCGAATGTGAGGTTGGCGAAGAGGCGGGAAGTTGGGTTGGTGGAGAGGCGGAAATGCACGTCGGGGGAAGGGGAGGGGGGGGGGGGGGGGGGGGGGGGGTGGGGGGTTCGCGAATCTGATGTTCGTGCAGCGAGTGGTAGAAACTGATGGTGGCACCGTGCTGTCCTCTGCTGCTCAACACAAAGCTCAAACCACGCCGTTCCAAGGAAGACTCCACTCTGCGCCGTGCACTGATAGCCTGCCGGATAAGCACTAGTTTCGTAACAACGTGCGCCAACACCGTCACGATAGATCCACGATTGTAGTTTCGATCGGCTCGTCGCGTCAAGGTGTCGCGGATTACTAGCAAGTCGTGGCTCAAATGTACGAGTATAAGAGAAGGTGCAAGGTTGCTGATTCCGCCCTTTAGCAGAGAGTAGTGAGCTTAGCAGCTTTACTTGAGCGAGCAGCTTAGCGAACTACTAGGAGAAGCGTTCTAGCGCTTTTTATACGTGCTGCAGCGAGCTGGAGTGAGAGCGTGCTATTCTACCTCTTTATTGACTCTATAGTAAATGTACAATGGATACAAGGCAAATCCAGAGACCTAGTGTATGGAAAGCAGGCTAATCCTATTGTGAGGCCTACAAATAGGCCTCTGAGATGTTTCAGTGGTCCTCTCCAAAGTAGGCAAAGTCAGCTGCAGAAAGAGAAGTCACCTCGGGTGGTGCGTGGTTGACGCCCTCGGTAAAACGAATTTGTGCACGACGACAAACAGTGCGAGCCTGCTCACGTTGATGGACCAGAGAAATCCGTTTGTAGAAGTTGGTCTCAAACAGCAGGGGAAGAAAATCTGTAGCACCACTCAAGTCGCGGAGTTGTGAAGCCCCTTTTCGGCTGCATTGGCAAAGGAAGTTGTTGAACGATGAGCCGAAGCAACCGAAGGTTTCGATGACAAGGGGAAACAGTTTGACGTCCGGACGGTCATGAAGTGCTGCAGCATAGTGGGTTGTCTTCTCACTTTCACGAGTGGCTGCTGCTGAACCAATCACCGTAGCTGCGTTGGAGTGCGGAAACCCCTTTTGTGGATCAGCAACAGAAACATCTAAGGCCCAGGTGGTACCAGAGCTAATGTCGCGGCACGTGATGTCTGTGCGGCGGCCAGGCAGGAGATGCTGGTCTTCCATCTGTGCAGAGAACCCAAGCTCCAAGGCAATGCGATGAACCTCTCGTTTGATTGCGTCGTGCACCTTAGTAGGCTCGTTGTTGCTAGGGCAGCGAAGGACATGAGAATGGATGGAAGGATCAGTGAACGGGGAGTTGCAGGTGCAGGTGAGTGAAGATGAAAGGTGAGGAAGAGGAAGGCCTAAGCGGATAGCTGCTGCAATGCGCCACTCGGTCTCTGAAAGCTGCATGTGCAGGGAGGATGGAGCCACAGTGAGCCAGTCACCTGCATGCGGGCCCTGCAAAGAGGTTAGACGAGCAAGGCGAAGCGGGGACGTTACTGTGGCTCGAACCTTCTCCAGCAAATCGGCTTCGAGGTGTTGGGAGAGATGAGTAAAGAGTTTAGGAGGGTAGCCCGATTGAAGCACAGGCCATGATGGGAAGCGATCACGAATGTCTTGGGGAAGCATGGTCATGGTAGATGAGATTGAAGGGTCGAGGAGGTTAATGGAGTCCGTGGTGACGTAAGGGCGGAAAAGAGGAGCACCATCAGTGATGAAGTGGGTGGATAGGGTCGAAACTGCCTGCGCCCAGCTGCAAAGGTAACTGAGGGGGGCGATGGATGCAGAGCTGCGAATGCCGAAGCCACCTAAGCGGATAGGGAGTGAGGCTTGGAGGCGGGCCGATGTGGACTGTTCAGAGGTGGGATTCCAGTACTCGGGGCCCAGGAGCTGAGAGAAGTGGCTGAAAATGGTGCTGTGCCATGAAGAGAGTAGCTCTTGGATTTCGGGAAAAGGTGCGACCGTTCTGAGGAGGAAAGAAGGCCGGGCAGTGATGCATAAGGAAAGGATCCGTGAGGCAATCTGTGGGTCTTGCAGTTGATGTAGTAAAGGGAGGGAGGTAGTGAAAGAATCGAGCTTGTCACGAACTGTAGAGATGATGTAGCCGTCGGAGCCGGTAGGAACGCCAGCGACAGTGAGACCGTTTGCAGCGACGGAAATACCCGGGGGCAGAATGCAGTGTTCGGGCAAGTCCATAGGGGCCCATAGAGAGCACTTAGAGGGTTGGACTGTAAGGCCGAGAGAGAGAAGGCGGGAGGTAAGGTCAGTGTATGCGGCAAAGACGTCTAAAGGAGGGCCGACCAAGTAGGTATCATCTGCGTATGAGGTAATGAAAATTGAGGCAGACTGCTGCTGGGTTGGTTGGATGGCTAGCTGCTGTGTTAGGGCGTAAAGGAAAGGGCCACAAGGGTCGCCTTGACGAACACCAGAAGCTGACTGGAATGTGTGGAGAAGGGGGCCGCCGCGGTAGTGGAGAGGTGAAGGGGTGGAGTAGAATAGGCGGAAGAAGGGAATGAGACTGGAGAATGGGGAGCGCCTTAATGCCTCAAACATGGAAACCCGGTTGAACGAGTTGAGCGCGTTTGCAACGTCCAGCTGAAGCACCACCCAGTCTGGATGAAGGGAGAAGGCGGAGCACACTACGTGCGACATAATCTCGATCCCGGCCGGAACTGCTACGCCAAATTGAAGGTGAGGAAGGAATGTCTCTCGCATCTGCTGCTTGAAAAGGAGAGTGATGCAGCGTGAAAGGAGGCGTGGTAGCACTTCCCCAATGGCGATGGGACGTACACCACCATGCGGTTTCTGTAGGGCCACGAGGTTCGAAGCGGTGTAGAAAGGCCTGACTGCAGGTGGAAGATCACCCTGCAGCCAGTTTTGGAATACGTGGAGGAGAGAAGGGAGATGCTGTTGGTGAGAGAGAAACGTGTCCCTGAGGTGCTCAATGAACCACCCAGAAGGACCAGCAGCTGTGCCACGAGGGGCGGACTGTAGAGCGGCGTGGAGAACAGGGACGGTAAGCTGTGGTGCGGCTGCAGGAGTGAAGCTGTGTACCCAGTCAGGAATTTCTGCTGCAGCAGGTGGGTGCTTGGAGCCGAGGGCAGCAACCGTTTCTGATGATGGAGGAGCTAGCTCGCCAGCTTCCAGTGCTGCTAGTGACCGCGACCAGTCCCCGCATTTCGCAAACCGCTTCGCATGGTTGAGACGAGCCTGCAGCGCCGTAGAACGTGCCGATGCCAGGTGCAGAGGTCTGGCGGCTGGAGTGGCTGCAGCTACGGCCTCACTGAAAAGAGACTGCCAGTCACCATTGATGAAGCGGCGCGCTAAGGAGGCACATGAAGAGGTAAGGGACTGCGTGGGAGCAGCGGCGGATAGTAGGCGCAGCAAGAGACGCGGAAATGCCAAGAGAATGAGATGTGCAGCGACGTCAGAAGGCTGCTGTGCAAGGCGGCGAATTGGAATGAGAAGTGCATCGAGAATGAGGAGTCGGATGCGGGAGGGGATTCGGCGGAGAATAGGGCCAGGTGAGACTGCTAGGCTGAAGAAGGAAGGCCAATCCCAGGAAGGAATGGCCTCCCAAGTGGCTTGAGGAATTGCAGGTCGATCTGCGGCTGCAGGCGCCGAGGTTGGGGTTGATGAGCGGGGAGGAGGAGGCCGAGCAGCTTGCTGACGTGTGGCGGTGTTGCGAGAGCAGGCTGGAAGGTGACGGGCCAGCGAACCTGGGTTGGCAAAGGTGCGTCGACATGTGGGGCAAGAATTAGGAGGTAGTGGGTTATCGGAGGTTGATGAGGGCGGGCAGGGTTGCGGGCATGGCTGCGTAGAGTGAGGGGTAGGGGAAGGAGGAGGGAGATCTCGAGAAGGTGAAGCAGCAGTTTCATAGTGTGATAGTGGGTGCGTGTTGTCGGCAGGGGCTGTGGGATCAGGAGTATCCGCTGTAGTCGTCGGAGGAGGTGTTGAGGTGGATGAAGGATGGGCCCGGGAAGTCGAGGGCTGAGAGTGAGAGGTTTCAGGCCGTGTTGAAGACGGAGAGTCAGGAAGGGTGCCCTTCAGGACGTGCTGGAGAATCTCCTTTTGTTTTTCCGATACAATTTTCGGGGCTGGTTTTTTTGAAGGTTGCTGGAAATGAGCAGAAGATGGTTTAGGCTTAGGAGTAGGGGGTGGTGCAAGGTTTGATGGGGAGGTCAAAAGAGTCGCAAAGGCAGGAGTTTGTCGCGAACGGGCAGGCGGACGAGGAGAAGTGGGCTCAGAGTCTTGGGTTCCACGGCCCCTTTTGCGGCTTGTCATTTTGTTGGGTAGTAGGATCGTGGCATGTGGAGTGAATGTGGAAAGTGAGGAAGCATAAGAAGGAAGCTGGAAAATGAAATGTAGCTGTTAGGTGGTGTAGCGCGAGAGGTCTCGTGAAGCGAGGTTGCGGATGCTGTAGGGGCAGCTGCAAGCGAGGATGCAGACGCGGCGAGGTGGCGGGAAATTTGGGAGGTGGGGAGGGGCGGTGTAGTTGCCAAAGGGAGGGAAGACGCGGAACAGCTGGTCGTGCTGCGGAAGGTGAAATATCGTGCTAGCGGCGTGCTGCAAGGTCCCGAACACAACCCACGCAACTGAACTCGATGTTCGTGGCCGGTATGAGCGAGCGGTTCGGCGACCTAATTTTCCAGCAACGTGAAGTAGCAGCTGCACGGAAATGGCGCGATCCTAATTTCGTCCACCACGTCGCGCAATAGGTTTTCGAGGTTTTCGACTGAGGTAAGCAAGTCGCGACGCTCGCGTATGTCTATAAATGAGAGTACGAAGTCCCTGTTTTTCCTCCTTAGCGGTGAGTAGTGAGTTTAGCTGCTTCACCTGAGCGAGCAGCTCGACGAACTACGAAAAGAGAGGTAAGCTAGCGCTTTTATACTTTCAGCAACGAGCTTAGGTGAGCGCGAGGCAAACTACGAAACGAGAGGTAAGCTAGCGCTTTTATACTTTCGGCAACGAGCTTGAGTGAGCGCGAGGCAAACTACGAAACGAGAGGTAAGCTAGCGCTTTTATACTTTCAGCAACGAGCTTGAGTGAGCGCGAGGCAAACTACGAAACGAGAGGTAAGCTAGCGCTTTTATACTTTCAGCAACGAGCTTGAGTGAGCGCGAGGCAAACTACGAAACGAGAGGTAAGCTAGCGCTTTTATACTTTCAGCAACGAGAGGTAAGCTAGTGCTATTCTACCTCTTCATTGACACTATAGTAAATGTACAATGGATACAAGACAAATCCAAGCATCTAGTGTATGGAAAGACATGCAGGCTAATCCTATTGTGAGGCCTACAAATAGGCCTCTGAGATGTCTCAGTGGTCCTCTCCAAAGTAGGCAAAGTCAGCTGCAGAAAGAGAAGTCACCTCGGGTGGTGCGTGGTTGACGCCCTCGGTAAAACGAATTTGTGCACGACGACAAACAGTGAGAGACTGCTCACGTTGATGGACCAGAGAAATCTGTTTGTAGAAGTTGGTCTCAAACAGCAGGGGAAGGAAATCTGTAGCACCACTCAAGTCACGGAGTTGTGAAGCCCCTTTGCGGCTGCATTGGCGTAGGAAATTGTTGAACGATGAGCCAAAGCATTCGATGACAAGGGGAAACAGTTTGACGTCTAGACGGTCACGAAGTGCTGCAGCATAGTGGGTGGTCTTCTCACTTTCACGAGTGGCTGCTGCTGAACCAATCACCGTAGCTGCGTTGGAGTGTGGAAACCCCTTTTGTGGATCAGCAATAGAAACATCCAAGGCCCAGGTGGTACCAGAGCTAATGTCGCGGCACGTGATGTCTGTGCGGCGGCCAGGCAGGAGATGCTGGTCTTCCATCTGCGCAGAGAACCCAAGCTCCAAGGCAATGCGATGAACTTCTCGTTTGATTGCGTCGTGCACCTTAGTAGGCTCGTTGTTGCTAGGGCAGCGAAGGACATGAGAATGGATGGAAGGATCGGTGAACGGGGAGTTGCAGGTGCAGGTGAGTGAAGATGAAAGGTGAGGAAGAGGAAGGCCTAAGCGGATAGCTGCTGCAATGCGCCACTCGGTCTCTGAAAGCTGCATGTGCGGGGAGGATGGAGCCACAGTGAGCCAGTCACCTGCATGCGGGCCCTGCAAAGAGGTTAGACGAGCAAGGCGAAGCGGGGACGTTACTGTGGCTCGAACCTTCTCCAGCAAATCGGCTTCGAGGTGTTGGGAGAGGTGAGTAAAGAGTTTAGGAGGGTAGCCCGATTGAAGCACAGGCCATGATGGGAAGCGGTCACGAATGTCTTGGGGAAGCATGGTCATGGTAGATGAGATTGAAGGGTCGAGGAGGTTAATGGAGTCCGTGGTGACGTAAGGGCGGAAAAGAGGAGCACCATCAGTGATGAAGTGGGTGGATAGGGTCGAAACTGCCTGCGCCCAGCTGCAAAGGTAACTGAGGGGGGCGATGGATGCAGAGCTGCGAATGCCGAAGCCACCTAAGCGGATAGGGAGCGAGGCTTGGAGGCGGGCCGATGTGGACTGTTCAGAGGTGGGATTCCAGTACTCGGAGCCCAGGAGCTGAGAGAAGTGGCTGAAAATCGTGCTGTCCCATGAAGAGAGTAGCTCTTGGATTTCGGGAAAAGGTGCGACAGTTCTGAGGAGGAAAGAAGGTCGGGCAGTGATGCATAAGGAAAGGATCCGTGAGGCAATCTGTGGGTCCTGCAGTTGATGCAGTAAAGGGAGGGAGGTAGTGAAAGAATCGAGCTTGTCACGAACTGTAGAGATGATGAAACCGTCTGAGCCGGTGGGAACTCCAGCCACAGTGAGACCGTTTGCAGCGATGGAAATACCCGGGGGCGGAATGCAGTGTTCGGGCAAGTCCATAGGGGCCCATAGAGAGCACTTAGAGGGTTGGACAGTAAGGCCAAGAGAGAGAAGGCGGGAGGTAAGGTCATTGTATGCGGAAAAGACGTCTGAGGGAGGGCCGACCAAGTAGGTATCGTCTGCGTATGAGGTAACGAAAATTGAGGGAGACTGTTGCTGGGTTGGTTGGATGGCTAGCTGCTGTGTTAGGGCGTAAAGAAAAGGGCCACAAGGGTCGCCTTGACGAACACCAGAAGCTGACTGGAATGTGTGGAGAAGGGGGCCGCTGCGGTAGTGGAGAGGTGAAGGGGTGGAGTAGAATAGGCGGAAGAATGGAATGAGACTAGAGAATGGGGAGCGCCTTAATGCCTCAAACATGGAAACCCGGTTGAATGAGTTGAACGCGTTTGCAACGTCCAGCTGAAGCACCACCCAGTCTGGATTAAGGGAGAAGGCGGAGCACACTGCGTGCGACATAATCTCGATCCCGGCCGGAACTGCTACGCCAAACTGAAGGTGAGGAAGGAATGTCTCTCGAATCTGCTGCTTGAAAAGGAGAGTGATGCAGCGTGAAAGGAGGCGTGGTAGCACTTCCCCAATGGCGATGGGACGTACACCACCATGCGGTTTCTGTAGGGCCACGAGGTTCGAAGCGGTGTAGAAAGGCCTGACTGCAAGTGGAAGATCACCCTGCAGCCAGTTCTGGAATACGTGGAGGAGAGAAGGGAGATGCTGCTGGTGAGAGAGAAACGTGTCCCTGAGGTGCTCAATGAACCACCCAGAAGGTCCAGCAGCTGTGCCACGGGGGGCGGACTGTAGAGCGGCCTGGAGAACAGGGACAGTAAGCTGTGGTGCGGCTGTAGGAGTGAAGCTGTGTACCCAGTCAGGAATTTCTGCTGCAGCAGGTGGGTGCTTGGAGCTGAGGGCAGCAACCGTTTCTGATGATGGAGGAGCTAGCTCGCCAGCTTCCAGTGCTGCCAGTGAACGTGACCAGTCCCCGCATTTCGCAAACCGTTTCGCACGGTTGAGACGAGCCTGCAGCGCCGAAGAACGTGCCGATGCCATGTGCAGAGGTCTGGCGGCTGGAGTGGCTGCAGCTACGGCTTCACTGAAAAGAGACTGCCAGTCACCATTGATGAAGCGGTGCGCTAAGGAGGCACATGAAGAGGTAAGGGACTGCGTGGGAGCAGCGGCGGATGGTAGGCGCAGCAAGAGACGCGGAAATGCCAAGAGAATGAGGTGTGCAGCGTCGTCAGAAGGATGCTGTGCAAGGCGGCGCAGTGGAATGAGAAGTGCATCGAGAATGAGGAGTCGGATGCGGGAGGGGATTCGGCGGAGAATAGGGCCAGGTGAGACTGCTGGGCTGAAGAAGGACGGCCAATCCCAGGAAGGAACGGCCTCCCAAGTGGCTTGAGGAATTGCAGGTCGATCTACGGCTGCAGGCGCCGAGGTTGGGGCTGATGAGCGGGGAGGAGGAGGCCGAGCAGCTTGCTGACGTGTGGCGGTGTTGCGAGAGCAGGCTGGAAGGTGACGGGCCAGCGAACCTAAGTTGGCAAAGGTGCGTCGACATGTGGGGCAAGAATTAGGAGGTAGTGGGTTATCGGAGGTTGATGAGGGCGGGCAGGGTTGCGGGCATGGCTGCGTAGCGTGAGGGGTAGGGGAAGGAGGAGGGGGATCCATAATTAAGGATTATTTTTGTATGACAAATTTTGTAAGGTTTTGTAAAACTACTAGCTCTGTTACCAGCTGTTACCACTTGAGCACTTGACAGTACTGCCAGTGTAAACACACCCTAAGACTTCTGCTGTAAATGGATTTTATGGTCTTACCAGAGATTTCACTTGAGCTGTTTTTGCGTAGTTGCTCAAGCCATGGCGGAGAGGTGTGAGGAGCCGCTAGAATACAGAAGTCAATCCGCGACCATGCAGGATGTCCACGTACAATGTGCAGGATGTCCATGCGATGCTAGTAACGAACATGACGAGCGCGCGGAAGTGGTTACCAGCGACACGCACGACAGCCTCCACATCTACCTCCTCGCCACCGGGCCTCGCGATTCCTCAGGGAATTTAAATTTTAGCAGCCCGTCCCAGCAGCAATACCGCGTGATCGTGAAGCGTTCGCCACGCAGGAACCGCCTCAAGCAGACTAAGAACGGTGGTAGTGGGTCTCAGGATCAGACGAACCGACGGACGGCATCAGCGGAGCGGCATCTCAGTGTGATATCTCAATCCGACGGTTCACAACGCGCTCGACCGCATCACCGAACGTGGGGATGGCAACGGTCGCTCGAACAACCAGGCGCGTTACAAGCAGGACCGTTATCTCGTTTAGGGATGCATGGATTTCCAGGACTGGTGGGTGGGATCGCTCTGGCCTTGCGAAGTCCAGTGGCGAATGCGGCGAAATGGCTAGGCGATGTGAAACCCCAACCGTGCGCTCCCCTGATCCAACCACACTCACCGAACCTGATCCAGCCTTCCGAGCCTGCTCGGCTGCTCTGGTCCTCCGCCCGGCTGCCCGCAGCGGCAGCGGCTGCTGGCGGCGGTAGTGCTGCACCGGTCGTGCAGCGAGGAATCCTAAGGCGGTTTGGAAGTTTCAAGGTGCCCGAAAAGCTGCCCGTAGCAGCACACGGGTGTGGCAGTGCTGCTAATGTCATGCTGAAAGGAGTGGGAGTGGGAGTGGGAGAAGATTCAGGGGCCTTTTGGCAGATTCAGGAGGTTCAGGAGGGGTTTACGCTGCAGCTGTCCGCCCCACTCTCCTCCTCCTCTCTTTCTTCCTCCTCTTCCTCTCTTTCCTCGACCTCGTCGTCGTCCTCCTCCTCCTCCTCCTCCTCCCCACCACCCTCCTCCTCTCCAACCCGCTCTCGCCCTTCCCCCATGCCCATGCCACCGCTGCCATCCCTCCTCCCCACGGACCAGCAGCAGCGGGTGGGCAGTGGGCCGGCGTTCATGGGAAATGTGTTTCTCGTGGCGGACCCCTCCAAGCGGGGCATGCTGGGCGTCAAGGTCGAGCCGTCCCCCTTCACAGGGATGGGGGAATGGGTGGGGCAGCAGCAGCAGAAGCTCACAGGGTGAGTCATTTTGTCGGTGTGATTGGGTGGGGGTGATTGAGGAGGGGGCTGGGGGAAGGGATTGGCAGCACTGCACGGCACTGCATCATTCCAGCGGATGGGGCCCCCATCATGGGGGGACCAGCGTTCATGGGCAATGTGTTTCTCGTGGCAGACCCCTCCAAGAGGGGCATGCTGGGCGTCAAGGTCGAGCCGTCCCCCTTCACAGGGATGGGCGAGTGGGTGGGGCAGCAGCAACAACAGCTGCAAGGGTGAGTGGTTGGGATGGTTGCGGTGTGGTTCGCGTGTTTGTGCTGGGTGAGAGTGGTTGACCCCTCCAAAAGGGGCATGCTGGGCGTCAAGGTCGAGCCGTCCCCCTTCACAGGGATGGGCGAGTGGGTGGAGAAGCAGTGACAGCATCTGTCAGGGTGAGTGGTGGGAATGGGTGGGGTGTGGTTCGCGTGTTGTGTTTGGGCTGTGTGAGAATGGCTGACCCCTTCGATGGCCGGGGCAGAAGGGGCAGCCTCTGCAAGGGTGAGTGGTTGGGAATGGTTGGATTGGGTGGGGGATTGCGGATCGCTCTGAGTGGGGAATGCGGTGATCGAAGGGCGCGCCATTCCCCACCTTTCCCGCCTCCACCATTTTTCCGCCTCCCCCTTTCCCCACTCCCCTCCGTCCCTTCCACCCGATCCCGCCCCTCATCCAGGCTACTGAAGCGCTCCCTCCCAGTCATTGACTTTTGAGTCGACTCAAAGTCATCCCTTCCACCCAATCCCGCCCCTCATCCAGGCTACTGACGCGCTCCCTCCAAGACATTGTGGGCAAGGGGGAAGGAGAAGGGGGAGAGGCAGGTGGAGGGGAAGCGGAAAGAAACGGGGGAGAGATGGGGACAAGTGGGGAAGAGAAGGCAAGGGGAGTGGAATGGAAGGAGAGAAGGGGAGTGGAATGGAAGGAGAGAAGGGGAGTGGAGAAGGAGAGAGGAGGGAGGGAGGGCGAGGCAGCAGAGGAGAAGCAGAAAAGGGGCGGCGAGGGAGAGGGTGTTTTTCGATTCTTTCTGAGCAGAGGCACTGCAGGTGAGGGGCAGTGAGCACTTGAAATCATCTTACAATCGAAGCTCACTCATTTTTCTAGAACAAGTACCTTTGGCCCAATTCTGGTCCCTCTCACCTTTTCCCCCAACCCTCCCACCCACTAGCCCGGTAAACCCGTGGCACCTGCAGGCAATCCCCGTTGGCCCTGAGTGAATGGAATGGAGTGAAAGAGCAGCAAAGCTGGCTCGTGCGCTCTTGATAATAAAAGTGTTTTGAGACGTCTCAAAAAGCTGGCTCGTGCGCTCTTGATATTCACGTCATTCACTCTAGAGGTTCAGGGGAACTCTTCATCTAGGGTCCCTGGACCCAACCTGCCTCTTCTTCCCCAGCCCGCTACCTGCGAATGTACCCATTTGCACTGAGTGAATGGAGTGAAGAGTGACAAAGCCGTCCCATCCCCTCTTGATCTTCACGTCACTCACTCAGTGCAAACGGGGGACCCCCGACCTCTTCGTCTAGGGTCCCTGGACTCAACCCGCGTCTTCCCCCGAGCGCGCTACCTGCATTGCCTGCTGCAACTGTACCCATTTGCCTCGAACAAGTTGAAAGCACTCCTCGTGGTCCCTGCACTATAAACACTCCTTTTATCACAGGGCAGAGCCCTCGTGCTCCAGGTTGCTTGAAATGCCCCATCTCGTCCCCTCCTCTCCCCTCTCCTCTCTTCTCCTCCCTCCCTCCCCCAACGCGTTACCTGCGTCGCTTGCAGCTGTACCTGTTTGCCTCGAATGAGGTGAAATCCAGCTCTGCTGGGATGTGCCCTCGAACGGGGGCAGAGCCCTCGTGCTCCAGGATGAATGAAATGCGCCTTCTCGTCTCCCTTACTCTTAACCCCCCCACAACCCCACCCCATCTTTCCCAGCGCGCTATCTGCGTCGCTTGCAGCTGTACCCGTTTGCTCCGGACGAGGTGAAGGCCAGCACTGCTGGGCTGTGCCGTCGTGCTCCAGGTTGCCTGAAATGCCACATCTCGTCCCGTCCTCTCCCCCCTCCTCTCCCTCCTCGTACCTCCCCCCCACAGCGCGCTACCTGCGTCGCCTGCAGCTGTACCCGTTTGCTCCGGACGAGGTGAAAGCCAGCATGATTGGGTTATATCTCTCTTTCTGTAGTGTGCTGAGAACACCTGATATCATCCCCCTCCTTCTCCTCCTTCCTCCCCTCCCCCCTACACCCTCCCCCCAGCACGCTACCTGCGACGCCTGCAGCTGTACCCGTTCGCTCCAGACGAGGTGAAAGCCAGCACGATCGGATTCTGCCCTCTAGAAGTCGCCTATCGGTTCTTCAAGGTTGGTGTGAGGGAGGCTTTATCTGAATCCAGTGCTTAAGGGTCTCAACTGATAGCCCTGAATTCTGGGAAGGTTTCAACTCATGTCAGAGCGGAATGGGCTCATTTGGCACCAGCAATGTTGGTGTGCAGTGGCGATTCAATGTCCTTGGCCTGGATAACACTCCAGGAAACTCTCCCAGGTCCTGATTTGCATCCCACCTGTCACTTCTTCTTCAACAGCTTATGCCCTTCATTCGCCCTCTGTCCTTTGCTGCCCGTCCCCCTTCGCTGCTCGTCCCCCTTTGACACTCCTTCCCCTTCTCCCCCCACCCCACCCTTCGCCAAGTAGTATTGCCACCCACTTTTTGTCTTCAACAGCTTATGCCAATCCCTTGACGCCCGCCCCCCTTCGCCGCCCCTTCCCCTTCTCCCCCCACCCCACCCTTTGCCGCCCAGTTCCGCCACCCGCTTTTTTCCTTCGTGCCGGACGAGAGTCAGGTGCGGGCGGCACGGCAGTTACTGCGCCAGCTGGAGGGGCGGCAAGCGGCGGAGAGATTCCATGGAGTGCCGGTGTTCAGTGCAGCGAACCTGACCATTGCTGTGCCGTCCAAGGGAGGCCAACTGAGGTGGTGAGTGAGGTGCCATCGCCCCTATCTCCTCCGCAAAAAAGAGTGACGGATCAGTTCCAAGGAGTGCCGGTGTGTTCAGTGTGGCGAACCTGACCATTGCTGTGCCGTCCAAAGGGGGCCAGCTGAGATGGTGAGTGGTGGTGGGGGCGTGCTGAGATGGTGGGTATGGGCCATCCGTTTACGGAGTGCCGGTGTGTTCAGTGCAGCGAACCTGACCATCGCTGTGCCGTCCAAGGGCGGGCAGCTGAGATGGTGGGTGGTGGCGGTGTGCTGAGGTGGTGAGTTAGGTGCAATAGAGGTACTTCCCCTTCCAGGGAGTGCCGGTGTTCAGTGCGGCGAATCTGACCATTGCTGTGCCGTCCAAGGGCGGCCAACTGAGGTGGTGAGTGTTGGCGACCATCGCTGTACTCGGGCTTTAAGGGAGTGCTGGTGTTCAGGCAAAGAATCCAACGATTGCTGTTCCGTCTAAGGGCGGCCAGCTACGATCGTGAGTGGTGGTGGGGGCGTGGTGCGCTCGCTAAGGTGGTAGTTAAGCCAGGTGCTATCGCCCTCCACTGCCGGTTTCCCGTGTAGCGAATGATTGAAGAAGTGTTTTGAGACGTCTTAAAACACTACTTCGATCGTGAGTGGTGGTGGGGGCGGGGTGGTGCGCTCGCTAAGGTGGTAGTTAACCCAGGTGCTATCGCCCTCCACTGCCGGTTTCCCGTGTAGCGAATCTAAGCATTGCTGTGACATCCAAGGATGCCCAGCTGAGATTTGAGTGAGGCAGGCGTGTTGGAGGGTTTTTTTTAGAATTCTCAAAAAAACCCTATGGTAGTGTGTTGAGGTGGTGAGTGTGGTGTGGTGCCATCACGCCCTCACCCTTGTTGGCTGGTTTCCCCTTTTGAGGCGCTTCAAAGGATGCCCAGCTGAGATTTGAGTGAGGCAGGCGTGTCGGAAATGGTAGTGTGTTGAGGTGGTGAGTGTGGTGTGGTGCCATCACGCCCTCACCCTTGTTGGCTGGCTGGTCTCCCCTTCTTCTCCTACCCTCCTTCCTTCCTCCTTGCTATTCATTTCTTCAACAAGAAGCAGCTGGACCGACCGCTGGCATCCAGTGTGGACCAGCATTGACCACCATTGACCCCCTGTTGACTCTTAGGCTGCCCCCTACCCTATCACCCCCCTATCTGTCCACTTGTTCCCCCCACAGGTACTGCCCTTACTTCTTCAACAAGAAGCAGCTGGATAAACTGCTGGCCTCCATCGTTGACCAATGTTGACCCTTGTGCATTCATATCTTCCCCTCCTCCCCCCACAGGTACCGCCCTTACTTTTTCAACAAGGAGCAGCTGGATAAACTGCTGGCGTCGAGTGTGGAGCAATACTTCATGGGACTCATGCGCGCGAGGAGGGCAGCGAGACAAGCACAGGTGGGTGGTGTGGTGAGCACGCTTGTTCTATGCAGGTAGTTCTTGAGCTGCTTCAAACCTCGAAGCGGTGCACTGTTCTTCTGGCGCCCAGTGTGGATCAATGCTTCATGGAATTGATGCGAGCGAGGAGAGCCGCCAGGCAAGCACAGGTAGTGCGGTGCGGGTGGAATAGCAGTTCAAGAGGTTCAAGGGGGTGCTGTGCTGTGCTGGCATCTGGTATGGATAATTTTTTTCGTGGGATTGATGCAAGCAAGAACAGCCGCCAGACAAGTGTAGGTAGGCTGGCATGATGATGGGCGTTGGGCAGGTGAGGGGACAGTAAGGAGGGGTTATGAGCTGTTGCATCAGCTGCTAGTGGGGTTGTGTGATGCTTGAAATCTCTCAAGGACTCACTACCATTAAAGTCGCGTGTCTTTTCAAGCTCTGTTTTTCTCAAGAATTGAAATGTCTTGGTTGACTGCAGCTGGAATGGAAACAGCCACATGCTCCTCGCTTTGCCCCCTCCTCTTCCCCCCTATTGTTGCAATGGATGGTGCTGCGGTCACTGCAGCGATAAGCTGGTGGATGTGCTGCAGAAGGGGGGTGGGAGAAGCATGTTAGTTCATTCTGGAGCACATCCACCATTCATTGACATGGTTGGTTCTTGTGCTCTTTTTTCTTTCCCCGCATTCTTTCCACTCTCTTTCCCCCAATCCCCAACCACCCTGAATTCAATGCACCCAGATTGCGGCAGTGGATGGCGCAGGGGCAGGAGGAGGGGGGGGAGGAGCAGAGGAGGAGGATCCGTTTGACTCCTTCCCAGACCCGCACGAGGTGAGGGGGATGGAGGGGCAGGGTGTCAGGGGAAAGGGAAAGGGAAATGGAAATGGGCATGTTTTGAGTCGACTCAAAACACAGGTGGAGGGGGGGGAGCAGAGGAGGAGGATCCGTTTGACTCTTTCCCAGACCCGCACGAGGTGAGGAGGGGATTGGAGGGGTAAGGGAGAGAGGACATGGTGGATGGTTAAAAGTGTTTTGAGACGTCGCAAGACATGGTGGATGGTTAAAAGTGTTTTGAGACGTCGCAAGACATGGTGGATGGTTAAAAGTGTTTTGAGACGTCGCAAGACATGGTGGATGGTTAAAAGTGTTTTGAGACGTCGCAAGACATGGTGGATGGTTAAAAGTGTTTTGAGACGTCGCAAGACATGGTGGATGGTTAAAAGTGTTTTGAGACGTCGCAAGACATGGTGGATGGTTAAAAGTGTTTTGAGACGTCGCAAGACATGGTGGATGGTTAAAAGTGTTTTGAGACGTCGCAAGACATGGTGGATGGTTAAAAGTGTTTTGAGACGTCGCAAGACATGGTGGATGGTTAAAAGTGTTTTGAGACGTCGCAAGACATGGTGGATGGTTAAAAGTGTTTTGAGACGTCGCAAGACATGGTGGATGGTTAAAAGTGTTTTGAGACGTCGCAAGACATGGTGGATGGTTAAAAGTGTTTTGAGACGTCGCAAGACATGGTGGATGGTTAAAAGTGTTTTGAGACGTCGCAAGACATGGTGGATGGTTAAAAGTGTTTTGAGACGTCGCAAGACATGGTGGATGGTTAAAAGTGTTTTGAGACGTCGCAAGACATGGTGGATGGTTAAAAGTGTTTTGAGACGTCGCAAGACATGGTGGATGGTTAAAAGTGTTTTGAGACGTCGCAAGACATGGTGGATGGTTAAAAGTGTTTTGAGACGTCGCAAGACATGGTGGATGGTTAAAAGTGTTTTGAGACGTCGCAAGACATGGTGGATGGTTAAAAGTGTTTTGAGACGTCGCAAGACATGGTGGATGGTTAAAAGTGTTTTGAGACGTCGCAAGACATGGTGGATGGTTAAAAGTGTTTTGAGACGTCGCAAGACATGGTGGATGGTTAAAAGTGTTTTGAGACGTCGCAAGACATGGTGGATGGTTAAAAGTGTTTTGAGACGTCGCAAGACATGGTGGATGGTTAAAAGTGTTTTGAGACGTCGCAAGACATGGTGGATGGTTGAAAGTGTTTTCAGACGTCGCAAGACATGGTGGATGGTTAAAAGTGTTTTGAGACGTCGCAAGACATGGTGGATGGTTAAAAGTGTTTTGAGACGTCGCAAGACATGGTGGATGGTTAAAAGTGTTTTGAGACGTCGCAAGACATGGTGGATGGTTAAAAGTGTTTTGAGACGTCGCAAGACATGGTGGATGGTTAAAAGTGTTTTCAGACGTCGCAAGACATGGTGGATGGTTAAAAGTGTTTTGAGACGTCGCAAGACATGGTGGATGGTTGAAAGTGTTTTGAGACGTCGCAAGACATGGTGGATGGTTAAAAGTGTTTTGAGACGTCGCAAGACATGGTGGATGGTTAAAAGTGTTTTGAGACGTCGCAAGACATGGTGGATGGTTAAAAGTGTTTTGAGACGTCGCAAGACATGGTGGATGGTTAAAAGTGTTTTGAGACGTCGCAAGACATGGTGGATGGTTAAAAGTGTTTTGAGACGTCGCAAGACATGGTGGATGGTTAAAAGTGTTTTGAGACGTCGCAAGACATGGTGGATGGTTAAAAGTGTTTTGAGACGTCGCAAGACATGGTGGATGGTTAAAAGTGTTTTGAGACGTCGCAAGACATGGTGGATGGTTAAAAGTGTTTTGAGACGTCGCAAGACATGGTGGATGGTTGAAAGTGTTTTGAGACGTCGCAAGACATGGTGGATGGTTGAAAGTGTTTTGAGACGTCGCAAGACATGGTGGATGGTTAAAAGTGTTTTGAGACGTCGCAAGACATGGTGGATGGTTAAAAGTGTTTTGAGACGTCGCAAGACATGGTGGATGGTTAAAAGTGTTTTGAGACGTCGCAAGACATGGTGGATGGTTAAAAGTGTTTTGAGACGTCGCAAGACATGGTGGATGGTTAAAAGTGTTTTGAGACGTCGCAAGACATGGTGGATGGTTAAAAGTGTTTTGAGACGTCGCAAGACATGGTGGATGGTTAAAAGTGTTTTGAGACGTCGCAAGACATGGTGGATGGTTAAAAGTGTTTTGAGACGTCGCAAGACATGGTGGATGGTTGAAAGTGTTTTCAGACGTCGCAAGACATGGTGGATGGTTAAAAGTGTTTTGAGACGTCGCAAGACATGGTGGATGGTTAAAAGTGTTTTGAGACGTCGCAAGACATGGTGGATGGTTAAAAGTGTTTTGAGACGTCGCAAGACATGGTGGATGGTTAAAAGTGTTTTGAGACGTCGCAAGACATGGTGGATGGTTAAAAGTGTTTTCAGACGTCGCAAGACATGGTGGATGGTTAAAAGTGTTTTGAGACGTCGCAAGACATGGTGGATGGTTGAAAGTGTTTTGAGACGTCGCAAGACATGGTGGATGGTTAAAAGTGTTTTGAGACGTCGCAAGACATGGTGGATGGTTAAAAGTGTTTTGAGACGTCGCAAGACATGGTGGATGGTTAAAAGTGTTTTGAGACGTCGCAAGACATGGTGGATGGTTAAAAGTGTTTTGAGACGTCGCAAGACATGGTGGATGGTTAAAAGTGTTTTGAGACGTCGCAAGACATGGTGGATGGTTAAAAGTGTTTTGAGACGTCGCAAGACATGGTGGATGGTTAAAAGTGTTTTGAGACGTCGCAAGACATGGTGGATGGTTAAAAGTGTTTTGAGACGTCGCAAGACATGGTGGATGGTTAAAAGTGTTTTGAGACGTCGCAAGACATGGTGGATGGTTGAAAGTGTTTTGAGACGTCGCAAGACATGGTGGATGGTTGAAAGTGTTTTGAGACGTCGCAAGACATGGTGGATGGTTAAAAGTGTTTTGAGACGTCGCAAGACATGGTGGATGGTTGAAAGTGTTTTGAGACGTCGCAAGACATGGTGGATGGTTGAAAGTGTTTTCAGACGTCGCAAGACATGGTGGATGGTTAAAAGTGTTTTCAGACGTCGCAAGACATGGTGGATGGTTAAAAGTGTTTTGAGACGTCGCAAGACATGGTGGATGGTTAAAAGTGTTTTGAGACGTCGCAAGACATGGTGGATGGTTAAAAGTGTTTTGAGACGTCGCAAGACATGGTGGATGGTTAAAAGTGTTTTGAGACGTCGCAAGACATGGTGGATGGTTAAAAGTGTTTTGAGACGTCGCAAGACATGGTGGATGGTTAAAAGTGTTTTGAGACGTCGCAAGACATGGTGGATGGTTGAAAGTGTTTTGAGACGTCGCAAGACATGGTGGATGGTTGAAAGTGTTTTGAGACGTCGCAAGACATGGTGGATGGTTAAAAGTGTTTTGAGACGTCGCAAGACATGGTGGATGGTTGAAAGTGTTTTGAGACGTCGCAAGACATGGTGGATGGTTGAAAGTGTTTTCAGACGTCGCAAGACATGGTGGATGGTTAAAAGTGTTTTGAGACGTCGCAAGACATGGTGGATGGTTAAAAGTGTTTTGAGACGTCGCAAGACATGGTGGATGGTTAAAAGTGTTTTCAGACGTCGCAAGACATGGTGGATGGTTAAAAGTGTTTTGAGACGTCGCAAGACATGGTGGATGGTTAAAAGTGTTTTCAGACGTCGCAAGACATGGTGGATGGTTAAAAGTGTTTTGAGACGTCGCAAGACATGGTGGATGGTTGAAAGTGTTTTGAGACGTCGCAAGACATGGTGGATGGTTGAAAGTGTTTTCAGACGTCGCAAGACATGGTGGATGGTTAAAAGTGTTTTGAGACGTCGCAAGACATGGTGGATGGTTAAAAGTGTTTTGAGACGTCGCAAGACATGGTGGATGGTTAAAAGTGTTTTGAGACGTCGCAAGACATGGTGGATGGTTAAAAGTGTTTTGAGACGTCGCAAGACATGGTGGATGGTTAAAAGTGTTTTGAGACGTCGCAAGACATGGTGGATGGTTAAAAGTGTTTTGAGACGTCGCAAGACATGGTGGATGGTTAAAAGTGTTTTGAGACGTCGCAAGACATGGTGGATGGTTAAAAGTGTTTTGAGACGTCGCAAGACATGGTGGATGGTTAAAAGTGTTTTGAGACGTCGCAAGACATGGTGGATGGTTAAAAGTGTTTTGAGACGTCGCAAGACATGGTGGATGGTTAAAAGTGTTTTGAGACGTCGCAAGACATGGTGGATGGTTAAAAGTGTTTTGAGACGTCGCAAGACATGGTGGATGGTTAAAAGTGTTTTGAGACGTCGCAAGACATGGTGGATGGTTAAAAGTGTTTTGAGACGTCGCAAGACATGGTGGATGGTTAAAAGTGTTTTGAGACGTCGCAAGACATGGTGGATGGTTAAAAGTGTTTTGAGACGTCGCAAGACATGGTGGATGGTTAAAAGTGTTTTGAGACGTCGCAAGACATGGTGGATGGTTAAAAGTGTTTTGAGACGTCGCAAGACATGGTGGATGGTTGAAAGTGTTTTGAGACGTCGCAAGACATGGTGGATGGTTGAAAGTGTTTTGAGACGTCGCAAGACATGGTGGATGGTTAAAAGTGTTTTGAGACGTCGCAAGACATGGTGGATGGTTGAAAGTGTTTTGAGACGTCGCAAGACATGGTGGATGGTTGAAAGTGTTTTCAGACGTCGCAAGACATGGTGGATGGTTAAAAGTGTTTTGAGACGTCGCAAGACATGGTGGATGGTTAAAAGTGTTTTGAGACGTCGCAAGACATGGTGGATGGTTAAAAGTGTTTTGAGACGTCGCAAGACATGGTGGATGGTTAAAAGTGTTTTGAGACGTCGCAAGACATGGTGGATGGTTAAAAGTGTTTTCAGACGTCGCAAGACATGGTGGATGGTTGAAAGTGTTTTGAGACGTCGCAAGACATGGTGGATGGTTGAAAGTGTTTTGAGACGTCGCAAGACATGGTGGATGGTTGAAAGTGTTTTCAGACGTCGCAAGACATGGTGGATGGTTAAAAGTGTTTTGAGACGTCGCAAGACATGGTGGATGGTTGAAAGTGTTTTGAGACGTCGCAAGACATGGTGGATGGTTGAAAGTGTTTTCAGACGTCGCAAGACATGGTGGATGGTTAAAAGTGTTTTGAGACGTCGCAAGACATGGTGGATGGTTAAAAGTGTTTTGAGACGTCGCAAGACATGGTGGATGGTTAAAAGTGTTTTCAGACGTCGCAAGACATGGTGGATGGTTAAAAGTGTTTTGAGACGTCGCAAGACATGGTGGATGGTTGAAAGTGTTTTGAGACGTCGCAAGACATGGTGGATGGTTGAAAGTGTTTTCAGACGTCGCAAGACATGGTGGATGGTTGAAAGTGTTTTGAGACGTCGCAAGACATGGTGGATGGTTAAAAGTGTTTTCAGACGTCGCAAGACATGGTGGATGGTTAAAAGTGTTTTCAGACGTCGCAAGACATGGTGGATGGTTGAAAGTGTTTTGAGACGTCGCAAGACATGGTGGATGGTTGAAAGTGTTTTGAGACGTCGCAAGACATGGTGGATGGTTGAAAGTGTTTTCAGACGTCGCAAGACATGGTGGATGGTTGAAAGTGTTTTGAGACGTCGCAAGACATGGTGGATGGTTAAAAGTGTTTTGAGACGTCGCAAGACATGGTGGATGGTTGAAAGTGTTTTCAGACGTCGCAAGACATGGTGGATGGTTAAAAGTGTTTTCAGACGTCGCAAGACATGGTGGATGGTTAAAAGTGTTTTGAGACGTCGCAAGACATGGTGGATGGTTAAAAGTGTTTTGAGACGTCGCAAGACATGGTGGATGGTTAAAAGTGTTTTGAGACGTCGCAAGACATGGTGGATGGTTAAAAGTGTTTTGAGACGTCGCAAGACATGGTGGATGGTTAAAAGTGTTTTGAGACGTCGCAAGACATGGTGGATGGTTAAAAGTGTTTTGAGACGTCGCAAGACATGGTGGATGGTTGAAAGTGTTTTCAGACGTCGCAAGACATGGTGGATGGTTAAAAGTGTTTTGAGACGTCGCAAGACATGGTGGATGGTTAAAAGTGTTTTGAGACGTCGCAAGACATGGTGGATGGTTAAAAGTGTTTTGAGACGTCGCAAGACATGGTGGATGGTTAAAAGTGTTTTGAGACGTCGCAAGACATGGTGGATGGTTGAAAGTGTTTTGAGACGTCGCAAGACATGGTGGATGGTTGAAAGTGTTTTCAGACGTCGCAAGACATGGTGGATGGTTAAAAGTGTTTTGAGACGTCGCAAGACATGGTGGATGGTTAAAAGTGTTTTCAGACGTCGCAAGACATGGTGGATGGTTAAAAGTGTTTTGAGACGTCGCAAGACATGGTGGATGGTTGAAAGTGTTTTGAGACGTCGCAAGACATGGTGGATGGTTGAAAGTGTTTTGAGACGTCGCAAGACATGGTGGATGGTTGAAAGTGTTTTGAGACGTCGCAAGACATGGTGGATGGTTAAAAGTGTTTTGAGACGTCGCAAGACATGGTGGATGGTTAAAAGTGTTTTCAGACGTCGCAAGACATGGTGGATGGTTAAAAGTGTTTTGAGACGTCGCAAGACATGGTGGATGGTTGAAAGTGTTTTGAGACGTCGCAAGACATGGTGGATGGTTGAAAGTGTTTTCAGACGTCGCAAGACATGGTGGATGGTTGAAAGTGTTTTCAGACGTCGCAAGACATGGTGGATGGTTGAAAGTGTTTTGAGACGTCGCAAGACATGGTGGATGGTTAAAAGTGTTTTCAGACGTCGCAAGACATGGTGGATGGTTAAAAGTGTTTTGAGACGTCGCAAGACATGGTGGATGGTTGAAAGTGTTTTGAGACGTCGCAAGACATGGTGGATGGTTGAAAGTGTTTTGAGACGTCGCAAGACATGGTGGATGGTTGAAAGTGTTTTCAGACGTCGCAAGACATGGTGGATGGTTAAAAGTGTTTTCAGACGTCGCAAGACATGGTGGATGGTTAAAAGTGTTTTGAGACGTCGCAAGACATGGTGGATGGTTGAAAGTGTTTTCAGACGTCGCAAGACATGGTGGATGGTTAAAAGTGTTTTGAGACGTCGCAAGACATGGTGGATGGTTAAAAGTGTTTTGAGACGTC
This sequence comes from Closterium sp. Naga37s-1, assembly GCA_947471745.1. Classification (NCBI taxonomy): domain Eukaryota; kingdom Viridiplantae; phylum Streptophyta; class Zygnematophyceae; order Desmidiales; family Closteriaceae; genus Closterium; species Closterium sp. Naga37s-1. Next base: position 4,967,500 of record CANJKZ010000096.1, on the reverse strand, counting down.
GCAAGACATGGTGGATGGTTAAAAGTGTTTTGAGACGTCGCAAGACATGGTGGATGGTTAAAAGTGTTTTGAGACGTCGCAAGACATGGTGGATGGTTAAAAGTGTTTTGAGACGTCGCAAGACATGGTGGATGGTTAAAAGTGTTTTGAGACGTCGCAAGACATGGTGGATGGTTAAAAGTGTTTTGAGACGTCGCAAGACATGGTGGATGGTTGAAAGTGTTTTCAGACGTCGCAAGACATGGTGGATGGTTAAAAGTGTTTTGAGACGTCGCAAGACATGGTGGATGGTTAAAAGTGTTTTGAGACGTCGCAAGACATGGTGGATGGTTAAAAGTGTTTTCAGACGTCGCAAGACATGGTGGATGGTTAAAAGTGTTTTGAGACGTCGCAAGACATGGTGGATGGTTAAAAGTGTTTTGAGACGTCGCAAGACATGGTGGATGGTTAAAAGTGTTTTGAGACGTCGCAAGACATGGTGGATGGTTAAAAGTGTTTTGAGACGTCGCAAGACATGGTGGATGGTTAAAAGTGTTTTGAGACGTCGCAAGACATGGTGGATGGTTGAAAGTGTTTTCAGACGTCGCAAGACATGGTGGATGGTTAAAAGTGTTTTGAGACGTCGCAAGACATGGTGGATGGTTGAAAGTGTTTTCAGACGTCGCAAGACATGGTGGATGGTTAAAAGTGTTTTGAGACGTCGCAAGACATGGTGGATGGTTAAAAGTGTTTTCAGACGTCGCAAGACATGGTGGATGGTTAAAAGTGTTTTGAGACGTCGCAAGACATGGTGGATGGTTAAAAGTGTTTTGAGACGTCGCAAGACATGGTGGATGGTTAAAAGTGTTTTGAGACGTCGCAAGACATGGTGGATGGTTAAAAGTGTTTTGAGACGTCGCAAGACATGGTGGATGGTTAAAAGTGTTTTCAGACGTCGCAAGACATGGTGGATGGTTAAAAGTGTTTTGAGACGTCGCAAGACATGGTGGATGGTTAAAAGTGTTTTCAGACGTCGCAAGACATGGTGGATGGTTAAAAGTGTTTTGAGACGTCGCAAGACATGGTGGATGGTTAAAAGTGTTTTGAGACGTCGCAAGACATGGTGGATGGTTGAAAGTGTTTTCAGACGTCGCAAGACATGGTGGATGGTTAAAAGTGTTTTCAGACGTCGCAAGACATGGTGGATGGTTAAAAGTGTTTTGAGACGTCGCAAGACATGGTGGATGGTTAAAAGTGTTTTGAGACGTCGCAAGACATGGTGGATGGTTGAAAGTGTTTTGAGACGTCGCAAGACATGGTGGATGGTTAAAAGTGTTTTCAGACGTCGCAAGACATGGTGGATGGTTGAAAGTGTTTTCAGACGTCGCAAGACATGGTGGATGGTTAAAAGTGTTTTGAGACGTCGCAAGACATGGTGGATGGTTAAAAGTGTTTTGAGACGTCGCAAGACATGGTGGATGGTTAAAAGTGTTTTGAGACGTCGCAAGACATGGTGGATGGTTAAAAGTGTTTTCAGACGTCGCAAGACATGGTGGATGGTTAAAAGTGTTTTGAGACGTCGCAAGACATGGTGGATGGTTAAAAGTGTTTTGAGACGTCGCAAGACATGGTGGATGGTTAAAAGTGTTTTGAGACGTCGCAAGACATGGTGGATGGTTAAAAGTGTTTTGAGACGTCGCAAGACATGGTGGATGGTTGAAAGTGTTTTCAGACGTCGCAAGACATGGTGGATGGTTAAAAGTGTTTTGAGACGTCGCAAGACATGGTGGATGGTTAAAAGTGTTTTGAGACGTCGCAAGACATGGTGGATGGTTAAAAGTGTTTTGAGACGTCGCAAGACATGGTGGATGGTTGAAAGTGTTTTGAGACGTCGCAAGACATGGTGGATGGTTGAAAGTGTTTTGAGACGTCGCAAGACATGGTGGATGGTTAAAAGTGTTTTCAGACGTCGCAAGACATGGTGGATGGTTAAAAGTGTTTTCAGACGTCGCAAGACATGGTGGATGGTTAAAAGTGTTTTGAGACGTCGCAAGACATGGTGGATGGTTAAAAGTGTTTTGAGACGTCGCAAGACATGGTGGATGGTTAAAAGTGTTTTGAGACGTCGCAAGACATGGTGGATGGTTAAAAGTGTTTTGAGACGTCGCAAGACATGGTGGATGGTTAAAAGTGTTTTCAGACGTCGCAAGACATGGTGGATGGTTAAAAGTGTTTTGAGACGTCGCAAGACATGGTGGATGGTTAAAAGTGTTTTGAGACGTCGCAAGACATGGTGGATGGTTGAAAGTGTTTTGAGACGTCGCAAGACATGGTGGATGGTTGAAAGTGTTTTGAGACGTCGCAAGACATGGTGGATGGTTAAAAGTGTTTTGAGACGTCGCAAGACATGGTGGATGGTTGAAAGTGTTTTGAGACGTCGCAAGACATGGTGGATGGTTAAAAGTGTTTTGAGACGTCGCAAGACATGGTGGATGGTTAAAAGTGTTTTGAGACGTCGCAAGACATGGTGGATGGTTAAAAGTGTTTTGAGACGTCGCAAGACATGGTGGATGGTTAAAAGTGTTTTGAGACGTCGCAAGACATGGTGGATGGTTAAAAGTGTTTTGAGACGTCGCAAGACATGGTGGATGGTTAAAAGTGTTTTGAGACGTCGCAAGACATGGTGGATGGTTAAAAGTGTTTTGAGACGTCGCAAGACATGGTGGATGGTTAAAAGTGTTTTGAGACGTCGCAAGACATGGTGGATGGTTAAAAGTGTTTTGAGACGTCGCAAGACATGGTGGATGGTTAAAAGTGTTTTGAGACGTCGCAAGACATGGTGGATGGTTAAAAGTGTTTTGAGACGTCGCAAGACATGGTGGATGGTTAAAAGTGTTTTGAGACGTCGCAAGACATGGTGGATGGTTAAAAGTGTTTTGAGACGTCGCAAGACATGGTGGATGGTTAAAAGTGTTTTGAGACGTCGCAAGACATGGTGGATGGTTAAAAGTGTTTTGAGACGTCGCAAGACATGGTGGATGGTTAAAAGTGTTTTGAGACGTCGCAAGACATGGTGGATGGTTAAAAGTGTTTTGAGACGTCGCAAGACATGGTGGATGGTTAAAAGTGTTTTGAGACGTCGCAAGACATGGTGGATGGTTAAAAGTGTTTTGAGACGTCGCAAGACATGGTGGATGGTTAAAAGTGTTTTGAGACGTCGCAAGACATGGTGGATGGTTAAAAGTGTTTTGAGACGTCGCAAGACATGGTGGATGGTTAAAAGTGTTTTGAGACGTCGCAAGACATGGTGGATGGTTAAAAGTGTTTTGAGACGTCGCAAGACATGGTGGATGGTTAAAAGTGTTTTGAGACGTCGCAAGACATGGTGGATGGTTAAAAGTGTTTTGAGACGTCTCAAGACATGGTGGATGGTTAAAAGTGTTTTGAGACGTCGCAAGACATGGTGGATGGTTAAAAGTGTTTTGAGACGTCGCAAGACATGGTGGATGGTTAAAAGTGTTTTGAGACGTCGCAAGACATGGTGGATGGTTAAAAGTGTTTTGAGACGTCGCAAGACATGGTGGATGGTTAAAAGTGTTTTGAGACGTCGCAAGACATGGTGGATGGTTAAAAGTGTTTTGAGACGTCGCAAGACATGGTGGATGGTTAAAAGTGTTTTGAGACGTCGCAAGACATGGTGGATGGTTAAAAGTGTTTTGAGACGTCGCAAGACATGGTGGATGGTTAAAAGTGTTTTGAGACGTCGCAAGACATGGTGGATGGTTAAAAGTGTTTTGAGACGTCGCAAGACATGGTGGATGGTTAAAAGTGTTTTGAGACGTCGCAAGACATGGTGGATGGTTAAAAGTGTTTTGAGACGTCGCAAGACATGGTGGATGGTTAAAAGTGTTTTGAGACGTCGCAAGACATGGTGGATGGTTAAAAGTGTTTTGAGACGTCGCAAGACATGGTGGATGGTTAAAAGTGTTTTGAGACGTCTCAAGACATGGTGGATGGTTAAAAGTGTTTTGAGACGTCTCAAGACATGGTGGATGGTTAAAAGTGTTTTGAGACGTCTCAAGACATGGTGGATGGTTAAAAGTGTTTTGAGACGTCTCAAGACATGGTGGATGGTTAAAAGTGTTTTGAGACGTCGCAAGACATGGTGGATGGTTAAAAGTGTTTTGAGACGTCGCAAGACATGGTGGATGGTTAAAAGTGTTTTGAGACGTCGCAAGACATGGTGGATGGTTAAAAGTGTTTTGAGACGTCGCAAGACATGGTGGATGGTTAAAAGTGTTTTGAGACGTCGCAAGACATGGTGGATGGTTAAAAGTGTTTTGAGACGTCGCAAGACATGGTGGATGGTTAAAAGTGTTTTGAGACGTCGCAAGACATGGTGGATGGTTAAAAGTGTTTTGAGACGTCGCAAGACATGGTGGATGGTTAAAAGTGTTTTGAGACGTCTCAAGACATGGTGGATGGTTAAAAGTGTTTTGAGACGTCTCAAGACATGGTGGATGGTTAAAAGTGTTTTGAGACGTCTCAAGACATGGTGGATGGTTAAAAGTGTTTTGAGACGTCTCAAGACATGGTGGATGGTTAAAAGTGTTTTCAGACGTCTCAAGACATGGTGGATGGTTAAAAGTGTTTTGAGACGTCGCAAGACATGGTGGATGGTTAAAAGTGTTTTGAGACGTCGCAAGACATGGTGGATGGTTAAAAGTGTTTTGAGACGTCTCAAGACATGGTGGATGGTTAAAAGTGTTTTGAGACGTCGCAAGACATGGTGGATGGTTAAAAGTGTTTTGAGACGTCGCAAGACATGGTGGATGGTTAAAAGTGTTTTTAGACGTCTCAAGACATGGTGGATGGTTAAAAGTGTTTTGAGACGTCTCAAGACATGGTGGATGGTTAAAAGTGTTTTGAGACGTCGCAAGACATGGTGGATGGTTAAAAGTGTTTTGAGACGTCGCAAGACATGGTGGATGGTTAAAAGTGTTTTGAGACGTCGCAAGACATGGTGGATGGTTAAAAGTGTTTTGAGACGTCGCAAGACATGGTGGATGGTTAAAAGTGTTTTGAGACGTCGCAAGACATGGTGGATGGTTAAAAGTGTTTTGAGACGTCGCAAGACATGGTGGATGGTTAAAAGTGTTTTGAGACGTCGCAAGACATGGTGGATGGTTAAAAGTGTTTTGAGACGTCGCAAGACATGGTGGATGGTTAAAAGTGTTTTGAGACGTCGCAAGACATGGTGGATGGTTAAAAGTGTTTTGAGACGTCTCAAGACATGGTGGATGGTTAAAAGTGTTTTGAGACGTCTCAAGACATGGTGGATGGTTAAAAGTGTTTTGAGACGTCTCAAGACATGGTGGATGGTTAAAAGTGTTTTGAGACGTCGCAAGACATGGTGGATGGTTAAAAGTGTTTTGAGACGTCGCAAGACATGGTGGATGGTTAAAAGTGTTTTGAGACGTCTCAAGACATGGTGGATGGTTAAAAGTGTTTTGAGACGTCGCAAGACATGGTGGATGGTTAAAAGTGTTTTGAGACGTCTCAAGACATGGTGGATGGTTAAAAGTGTTTTGAGACGTCTCAAGACATGGTGGATGGTTAAAAGTGTTTTGAGACGTCGCAAGACATGGTGGATGGTTAAAAGTGTTTTGAGACGTCGCAAGACATGGTGGATGGTTAAAAGTGTTTTGAGACGTCTCAAGACATGGTGGATGGTTAAAAGTGTTTTGAGACGTCGCAAGACATGGTGGATGGTTAAAAGTGTTTTGAGACGTCGCAAGACATGGTGGATGGTTAAAAGTGTTTTGAGACGTCGCAAGACATGGTGGATGGTTAAAAGTGTTTTGAGACGTCGCAAGACATGGTGGATGGTTAAAAGTGTTTTGAGACGTCGCAAGACATGGTGGATGGTTAAAAGTGTTTTGAGACGTCGCAAGACATGGTGGATGGTTAAAAGTGTTTTGAGACGTCTCAAGACATGGTGGATGGTTAAAAGTGTTTTGAGACGTCTCAAGACATGGTGGATGGTTAAAAGTGTTTTGAGACGTCTCAAGACATGGTGGATGGTTAAAAGTGTTTTGAGACGTCTCAAGACATGGTGGATGGTTAAAAGTGTTTTGAGACGTCTCAAGACATGGTGGATGGTTAAAAGTGTTTTGAGACGTCTCAAGACATGGTGGATGGTTAAAAGTGTTTTGAGACGTCTCAAGACATGGTGGATGGTTAAAAGTGTTTTGAGACGTCTCAAGACATGGTGGATGGTTAAAAGTGTTTTGAGACGTCTCAAGACATGGTGGATGGTTAAAAGTGTTTTGAGACGTCTCAAGACATGGTGGATGGTTAAAAGTGTTTTGAGACGTCTCAAGACATGGTGGATGGTTAAAAGTGTTTTGAGACGTCTCAAGACATGGTGGATGGTTAAAAGTGTTTTGAGACGTCTCAAGACATGGTGGATGGTTAAAAGTGTTTTGAGACGTCTCAAGACATGGTGGATGGTTAAAAGTGTTTTGAGACGTCTCAAGACATGGTGGATGGTTAAAAGTGTTTTGAGACGTCTCAAGACATGGTGGATGGTTAAAAGTGTTTTGAGACGTCTCAAGACATGGTGGATGGTTAAAAGTGTTTTGAGACGTCTCAAGACATGGTGGATGGTTAAAAGTGTTTTGAGACGTCTCAAGACATGGTGGATGGTTAAAAGTGTTTTGAGACGTCTCAAGACATGGTGGATGGTTAAAAGTGTTTTGAGACGTCTCAAGACATGGTGGATGGTTAAAAGTGTTTTGAGACGTCTCAAGACATGGTGGATGGTTAAAAGTGTTTTGAGACGTCTCAAGACATGGTGGATGGTTAAAAGTGTTTTGAGACGTCTCAAGACATGGTGGATGGTTAAAAGTGTTTTGAGACGTCTCAAGACATGGTGGATGGTTAAAAGTGTTTTGAGACGTCTCAAGACATGGTGGATGGTTAAAAGTGTTTTGAGACGTCTCAAGACATGGTGGATGGTTAAAAGTGTTTTGAGACGTCTCAAGACATGGTGGATGGTTAAAAGTGTTTTGAGACGTCTCAAGACATGGTGGATGGTTAAAAGTGTTTTGAGACGTCTCAAGACATGGTGGATGGTTAAAAGTGTTTTGAGACGTCTCAAGACATGGTGGATGGTTAAAAGTGTTTTGAGACGTCTCAAGACATGGTGGATGGTTAAAAGTGTTTTGAGACGTCTCAAGACATGGTGGATGGTTAAAAGTGTTTTGAGACGTCTCAAGACATGGTGGATGGTTAAAAGTGTTTTGAGACGTCTCAAGACATGGTGGATGGTTAAAAGTGTTTTGAGACGTCTCAAGACATGGTGGATGGTTAAAAGTGTTTTGAGACGTCTCAAGACATGGTGGATGGTTAAAAGTGTTTTGAGACGTCTCAAGACATGGTGGATGGTTAAAAGTGTTTTGAGACGTCTCAAGACATGGTGGATGGTTAAAAGTGTTTTGAGACGTCTCAAGACATGGTGGATGGTTAAAAGTGTTTTGAGACGTCTCAAGACATGGTGGATGGTTAAAAGTGTTTTGAGACGTCTCAAGACATGGTGGATGGTTAAAAGTGTTTTGAGACGTCGCAAGACATGGTGGATGGTTGAAAGTGTTTTCAGACGTCGCAAGACATGGTGGATGGTTAAAAGTGTTTTGAGACGTCGCAAGACATGGTGGATGGTTGAAAGTGTTTTCAGACGTCGCAAGACATGGTGGATGGTTAAAAGTGTTTTGAGACGTCGCAAGACATGGTGGATGGTTAAAAGTGTTTTCAGACGTCGCAAGACATGGTGGATGGTTAAAAGTGTTTTGAGACGTCGCAAGACATGGTGGATGGTTAAAAGTGTTTTGAGACGTCGCAAGACATGGTGGATGGTTAAAAGTGTTTTGAGACGTCGCAAGACATGGTGGATGGTTAAAAGTGTTTTGAGACGTCGCAAGACATGGTGGATGGTTAAAAGTGTTTTCAGACGTCGCAAGACATGGTGGATGGTTAAAAGTGTTTTGAGACGTCGCAAGACATGGTGGATGGTTAAAAGTGTTTTCAGACGTCGCAAGACATGGTGGATGGTTAAAAGTGTTTTGAGACGTCTCAAGACATGGTGGATGGTTAAAAGTGTTTTGAGACGTCTCAAGACATGGTGGATGGTTAAAAGTGTTTTGAGACGTCTCAAGACATGGTGGATGGTTAAAAGTGTTTTGAGACGTCTCAAGACATGGTGGATGGTTAAAAGTGTTTTGAGACGTCTCAAGACATGGTGGATGGTTAAAAGTGTTTTGAGACGTCTCAAGACATGGTGGATGGTTAAAAGTGTTTTGAGACGTCTCAAGACATGGTGGATGGTTAAAAGTGTTTTGAGACGTCTCAAGACATGGTGGATGGTTAAAAGTGTTTTGAGACGTCTCAAGACATGGTGGATGGTTAAAAGTGTTTTGAGACGTCTCAAGACATGGTGGATGGTTAAAAGTGTTTTGAGACGTCTCAAGACATGGTGGATGGTTAAAAGTGTTTTGAGACGTCTCAAGACATGGTGGATGGTTAAAAGTGTTTTGAGACGTCTCAAGACATGGTGGATGGTTAAAAGTGTTTTGAGACGTCTCAAGACATGGTGGATGGTTAAAAGTGTTTTGAGACGTCTCAAGACATGGTGGATGGTTAAAAGTGTTTTGAGACGTCTCAAGACATGGTGGATGGTTAAAAGTGTTTTGAGACGTCTCAAGACATGGTGGATGGTTAAAAGTGTTTTGAGACGTCTCAAGACATGGTGGATGGTTAAAAGTGTTTTGAGACGTCTCAAGACATGGTGGATGGTTAAAAGTGTTTTGAGACGTCTCAAGACATGGTGGATGGTTAAAAGTGTTTTGAGACGTCTCAAGACATGGTGGATGGTTAAAAGTGTTTTCAGACGTCTCAAGACATGGTGGATGGTTAAAAGTGTTTTGAGACGTCTCAAGACATGGTGGATGGTTAAAAGTGTTTTGAGACGTCTCAAGACATGGTGGATGGTTAAAAGTGTTTTCAGACGTCTCAAGACATGGTGGATGGTTAAAAGTGTTTTGAGACGTCTCAAGACATGGTGGATGGTTAAAAGTGTTTTGAGACGTCTCAAGACATGGTGGATGGTTAAAAGTGTTTTGAGACGTCTCAAGACATGGTGGATGGTTAAAAGTGTTTTGAGACGTCTCAAGACATGGTGGATGGTTAAAAGTGTTTTGAGACGTCTCAAGACATGGTGGATGGTTAAAAGTGTTTTGAGACGTCTCAAGACATGGTGGATGGTTAAAAGTGTTTTGAGACGTCTCAAGACATGGTGGATGGTTAAAAGTGTTTTGAGACGTCTCAAGACATGGTGGATGGTTAAAAGTGTTTTGAGACGTCTCAAGACATGGTGGATGGTTAAAAGTGTTTTGAGACGTCTCAAGACATGGTGGATGGTTAAAAGTGTTTTGAGACGTCTCAAGACATGGTGGATGGTTAAAAGACTGGCTGTGGGATCGGATCAAAACACAGGTGGAGGGGGAGGAGGAGCAAGAGAGAGAAGGATGTGTTTGATTCCCTGCCAGAGGTGAAGGGGGAAAAGGTGGAGGCAAGGGGAAAGTGGATGGTGGATGGAGCTCGAATGAGGGGCGGATGAGAAGGGGGATGCGTTTCTTTCTTACGTCCTTTTCACCTTTTGTGATATCAAACACAGTTATAATCACTACTTAATGTTTGCACCTTTTCTTGTTGCTCAACCATGCCTTGTCCATTGGACTACTACTATTGCAACCCTTCTCCTTAACCCTTCCTCCCCCCCTTTTTCCCCCTTCGCCTTCCCCCATTCCCCCTCCCCCCACCCATGCCCTTGTCAGTTTGCGGACGATGGCATGTTCCCAGACCCGCCAGAGGTATGAATAGAGGTGTTGGTGTGAGGGGGTGAAAGTAAGGCGTCCTCCCTTCCCCTCCTTCCCCCCATCGCCTATCTCCGGCCCCCACCCATGCCCTTATCTTTGCAATTTCCAGACCCTCCCGAGGTATGAATAGAGGTGTTGGTGTGAGGGGATGAGGCTTGAAATATATGTCTGGGAGGCTTGGGAGGCATGAGGGTTGGGATGGAAGTTGAAGGATGGCGATATGTTCCCCGCCCAGACCCTCCTGAGGTATGAATAGAAGGTGTTAGTTCTCTCTCCCCCTCGCAGATGCACGAGTTCGCTCAGGACTTGGGCGCCATACAGATTTTCTTCCCCAGAACCTGGTTTACCCATCCCCACCTCCCCCCTGCTCTCTCCCTTTCCCTGCCCGTATCCCTTTTCCACTCAGATGCAGGAGTTCGCTCAAGAGTTGGGCCCCATGCTCGGCGCCTTCCCCTCCGCCTCCCTCGGTTCTTCCTCCCCCGGGTCAACCCTGCCGCTGCTGCAGCAAACACACATGCCCCCCTCTCTTTCCCTTTCCATCTCCTCTCTTTCCCCCTCTCTCAGATGCAGGAGTTCGCCCAGGAGTTGGGCCCCATGCTCGGCGCCTTCCCCTCCGCCTCCCTCGGTTCCGCCTCCCCCGGGTCAACCCTGCCGCTGCTGCGAGACGCTGAGATGGTGGTGCAGGAGTGCATGGATCGGGTGCTGCTGAGCAGTCAATGGGGGAGGAAACTAGCTGGTTTGGAGCCTTCTTTTACCGTCATTGTGGATTCGTTTGAACGAAGGTGAGCAGATGAGTAGAGCAGATGAGATGAGATCAGCAGCAGAGCTGGTGGTGCAGGAGTGCATGGATCGAGTGCTGCTGGGATCCCAATGGGGGAGGAAACTAGCTGGCTTGGAACCGTCCTTTACTGTCATCGTGGACTCGTTTGAACGGAGGTGGGTCTTGGCTTGTCTGAGGAGAGGTGGGAGGAATGTGAGTGAGATGCACAGATGGTGGTGCAGGAGTGCGTGCATCGGGTGCTGCTGGGAAGTGAATGGGGGAGGAAACTGGCCGGGCTGGAGCCTTCCTTCTGTCATCGTGGACTCGTTTGAACGGAGGTGAGCAGTCGAGATTCGGGGTGTTCAATGGGTGGGTTTAGTTGAAGCCTCGAAGAAGCAGAGTTAGCGGTGCAGGAGGGCATGGATCGCGTGCTGCTGGTGAGTCAGTGGGGGAGAAAACTTGCTGGTTTGGAGCCGTTTGAACGGAGGTGGGTTTAGGCCTTGTCTCTGCTGCGAGATGCAGAGGTGGTGGTGCAGGAGGGCATGGATCGTGTGCTGCTCGGGAGTCAGTGGGGCAGGAAGATTGCAGGGCTGGAACCCTCTTTCACAGTTGTCGTGAACTCGTTTGAAAGGAGGTGAGTATGCAGGCTTGTTGTTGAGGGAAGATAGAATGTGAAAGGAGGTGAGTATGCAGGCTTGTTGTTGAGGGAAGATAGAATGTGAAAGGAGGTGAGTATGCAGGCTTGTTGTTGAGGGAAGATAGAATGTGAAAGGAGGTGAGTATGCAGGCTTGTTGTTGAGGGAAGATAGAATGTGAAAGGAGGTGAGTATGCAGGCTTGTTGTTGAGGGAAGATAGAATGTGAAAGGAGGTGAGTATGCAGGCTTGTTGTTGAGGGAAGATAGAATGTGAAAGGAGGTGAGTATGCAGGCTTGTTGTTGAGGGAAGATAGAATGTGAAAGGAGGTGAGTATGCAGGCTTGTTGTTGAGGGAAGATAGAATGTGAAAGGAGGTGAGTATGCAGGCTTGTTGTTGAGGGAAGATAGAATGTGAAAGGAGGTGAGTATGCAGGCTTGTTGTTGAGGGAAGATGAATGTGAACCGCAGAGATGGTGGTGGAGGAGCGCATGGATCGGGCGCTGCTGGGGAGTCAGTGGGGGAGAAAGACTGCTGGTTTGGAGTCTTCCTTCACTGTCATTGTTGACTCGTTTACACGGAGGCGAGTAGTTGCTGCTTCACCTCCGCCTCCCACAGTGCACCCTCCCCCAGGTCAACCCTGCCGCTGCTGCGAGATGCAGAGCTGGTGGTGCAGGAGTGCATGGATCGGGTGCTGCTGGGGAGCCAGCGAGGCAGAGGCGGTGGTGGGTGCAAAGATCAAGACGTTTGTCATCTGCGGTTGATAGCTATATCCTCTACATTGATGCCTATAACCCATAAGCGCACTCCCTCTCACTTCCTGCAGGGTGGAGGAGGCAGAGGCGGTAGCGGATGCGGAGATCAAGGCGTTTGTCAGCTGGGGTTGATACCTGGAGATTTGCTGCTTATAACCCATGAACCCACTCCCTCTCTTCTTCGCTTTCTGCATACAACAGGGTGGCGGAGGCAGAGGCGGCGGTGGATGCGGAGATCAAGGCGTTTGTGAGCTCCGCCATCACCAGCCTCTTACCTCTCCCCTTCCCCTTCCTCTTCCTCACATCTTGCCCTCCTGCCGCTGTCCCATTGGCAGGGTGGCGGAGGCAGAGGCGGTGGTGGATGCGGATATAAGGTGTTTGTCAGCTCAGCCATTTGCACACCCGCTTTTCCATTCTCTCTCCTCCTTACACAACAGGGTGGAGGAGGCAGAGGCGGTGGTGGATGCGGAGATCAAGGCTTTCGTTAGCTCTGCCATCACCAGCCTCCTGAAGAAATGCGATCTGCTGCCGCAACAGCTCTCCACCGCACCTCACAAGGGGAAAGCAGAGGACAAAGCGAAGGAAAGGGGAATGGCAAAGGACGGCTTTTTAAAAAGCGAGAGGAAGGGGGATTCAGAGCAGGCGCTGTCAGTGCAGCAGCAGCAACAGGAGCAGGTGCAGCAGAACCGGCAGCAGCAGCAGGTGAAGGAGGAAAGGGGTTTGTCAGAAGCTGGTTCTTCCCTCTCCACTCGTCCCGCTGCCAGCACTGCCAGCACCACACTCCCTGGTGATACTGTCACGCCCACAGTCCCTGATACGATCACATCCCAAACCACTGATACTGTCACATCCGCTCCTCCTGATACTGTCACGTCTGCTCACAGCAGCACGGCCATTGATAACAGCACACCCTCTACTACCACTGTCATTGCTGCTACAGCAGCACCACCCACAGCCTCTCCTGCTTCCGAAACACCGCTTACAGGCACACGCAGCACAGTCACAGCTGCTGGGGGAAAGGGGGGAAAGGTGAAGGGGAGGGGGAGTGGGAGCAAGGAGGGCAGCAAAGAGGGGCATGCCCTGGAAGGGGATTTACTGGCTGGCCTGCTGCGATTGATGGGGGAGGATGGTGCGGCTGACCTGCTGTATAAGGCAATGGGAATTGGTCGCACGAGCGGGGGTGGTGTTGGGGGAAAGGAAGGGGGTGGGAATGGAAAGCGAAGGATGGGAGAGGACGAGGCTTCTGAGCTGTTGGGTAAGGCTATGGCCTTTTTAAACAGGGATGGGGATGATGCTGGGAGGAAGAGTGGGGGTGATGTTGGTGGAAAGTCTGGGAGTGATGCTGGTGGGGAGAGTGGGAGTGTCACAGCGAAGAATGGGAATGATAAAAGCACTGACAGTGTGGATGAGGGAAATGGGAAGAGTAAGGATGATAAGGCGCAGTCATTTGGGAGCCATGACGGGGGCGATACTGGGTTGAGTGGTATAGTTGGGAAGGATAAGGCATTGATAGGAAGTGGTACGGGAGCGAATAGCAGTGGAGGAATGAGCCCTGTTGACAGCAGCATCGATAAAACCGCAACCAGCAGTCTTGGTTCCAATGTCAGCAGTAGCAGCAGCAGCATCAGCAGCAGCAGTGCCAGCAGCAGCAGCAGCACCGTCACAGCTAATGTCTCGGATAATGCAGATCTGAGTATGAGAGAGGGGATCAAAGGAGCGGTCGAGAAAAAGCAAGAGGACGTGAAGGAGATAGCAGCTGAGGAGAAGCATCTTGTGCAGAGAGGTTTAGGTTCGACTCCCAAGACTGCTGATGAGGATCCGGCACAGGAGAGCATAAGGCAGGTGGTGAGTGCGATACGGGGGAAGCTGGCTGCTGCTGTGGCTGAAGGGACACGTGGCATGGCTGGATTGGTGGATTCTGCTAAGGAAGCGGTGGCAAGACTGGCCCGTCAAGAGGGTACGTCTTCAAACGAAGCTGCTTCAAACGAATCTGCTTCAAATGAATCTGCAGAGGCTGTTGCAGGAAAAGCTTCTGTAGGGACGGGAGCTCGTGTTACAGGTGGGGTTGCTTCGGCAACAGAGCATGGTCTTGCAGCTGGTGCAACAGAGCCTGTCAAGTCACAAGCGCAATCGAGTGAAGCACAACTAGGGGCTGCATCATTGGCGGCTAATCAGAGTGATTCTCCTGCAGGAGTTGTGGTGCCAAAATTTCCTGCAGCAACAGAAGGTGGAACGGCAGAACCTTCTGAAGTGGTTGCGTCTGAGGCAGATGTCACAGCGATGTCTGAATCAGAGATGAGAGATGCTGAAGAGAGAGCTGCTGCTGCTGTCGCTGCTGCTTCTGCAGTTGCAGCTATTGCTGCTGCAGCTGCTGCCAATGCTGCTGCTTTGGCTCGGCCTGAACGTCTGCCTATGTCCCAGCCGAAGCTAGCAATCTTAGGGGTGACAGTACCGAAGCTGCAAGTCCGTTCCGAGGCTAAAGATGGCGACAAGAAGGCCGAGAGTGAGGGTGGGAGTGATGAAGGGAGTGAGAATAGGAAAGGTGGAGGGAGTGAAAGTAAGAGTGAGGGAGGGAGTGAGAAAACAGGTTCTGATGCTCTGGAGAATGGTTCCACAACTGAGGGAAAGGTGGAGACAATAATTCCGCCAGCAAGTGGAGGGCCTAATGGGAAAGCCTCAGTTGAGAACATCATTGCCACTGCTAAAGGACCTGTTGTGTTGCCTGATGTTGAGGTGGCAGCAGCAGCAGCAGCAGCAACAGCAGCAGCAGCAGCAGCAGAGGCAGCCGCACAAGCAGCAGCAGAGGCAGCATTAGCAGGAGTGAAAGAAGCCATTGCAATCGCATCAAGGGACTTTGAGGAGACTGTTCGCAGGGGTGGTGTTCCGGACGCGAGTCGGGACCCACTGTTCATTGCAGATATAGGGGAGGACAGGGAGGAAGCTGGGTGGGGAGATAGATCAGAATTTGGCCTCAAGCATGCTGGATAATCTGCTACCGTAATACCCCGGATATAAGACCCGGGGGCATTATAAGAATCCCACCCCAAAAATGAGGGGGGGTCTTAACAGTTGGCTACATTTTATAAGACCCGGGTCTTATCATAAGGTCATTTATACTACTTGTATTTTGGAAGTTATACATGTCAACACTATGTGCTTAGTTTTTAGCATAAGAAGGGAATACGCGCAATGAAATTTGTGTTTAGCATCCAAATTATTACACGAAATTGACATGATGATGAGTATATGTGCTTTTGTGACTGGTTTTACCCCTCGTTAATGAAAATCTTATAAAATTTGGTGTGGAAAGGGGCAGAAAAGCTATCAGAATTGCATTCATTGCCAATAAAACGACCGATTCTCTAGGGGGAGGGGGGTCTTATAATGTTAGCCCCCATTTAGGGGGGTATAACAAAAACGACCTATTTAGCGTACCCCCCTCCGTATTATAGACCCGGGGGTCTACAACTGGAGGGGGTCTTATATCCGGGGTATTACGGTAGGTGGATTAGGAGGCCTTTCTGGCAGGGCAGGACTCAGTCCTGTTGACCAGACAACTTTGTGACAGGCAGGTCAAATGCCATCTAGGCATGTCACAGCTGCAAGAGCACTCCTTCTGGATGTTTCAGGAGTTCCTTACAACCATACGTGGTATGCTTTCCAATCAAGACGTTGATAAAAAGTGACAACTCGCATGCATGAAGTCACATAACAGAATAATATCACAAAAGATCAGCTAAGGATCCGTCCAACCTCACGTCTTTGAACATGGAGACTTCTCTTTCATAGTCTTCAATGCAGAAGACCTCCTTGGCTTGGTATGAAAGCTGCGCACGTGACTCGTGACTTCCACAAATCTTCTCAAGCTGGGAAAGAACCCTTGCCTGGGTATCCTTTTCTACGGCTGAAGCTGGTCGGTATCGGTTCACGAATTCCAACAGGCTTTGTAATGTCTTCTTGCTTTTCAGAGCACCAACCTTGGCTGAGTCAAGCTGAGTCCAGGAATCAATCTTAGAGACCAAATTTTTGGAGGGATGCAGCTTTGGGAGAAACTGTGCTGCTTCACTTTGTCCCAGCCTCAGGAGCTGCAGCACAGAGCTTCCAAGCTCTTCAGTTTCAAGGTCGCAAGGAGCTAGCACCTCGTTAACAAGAGTCCTTGCAAGGCTGTCCTTTCGGTCCCTTGGGCACTGCTTGAACATACTCAATACCAAAACACAGCGGCTCTTTGCGTTTCCGTCCATCAACTGTGTAACCAGCTCCTTCATCAAGCCCTTGATCCGAGTATCCTTGTGCAGCAGCCCCACAGCCAGCCGCTTCATGAATCCTTGTGCCTTCATTTTCTTAGAAAGAAGCAGATGCGCATAGACAGCATACGCCTCCAGTTGCGCATCACTGGTGTCAGAATCCATCAGGCTATTCACTCCATCCAATAAGTCTGGGAACTCATTCGGAGAAGTGAGGATTAGTTTGGCCACAGTGGCAAGTGCAGCGACCTTCACCGGTTTCTCCTCATCCTCTAAGAGTCGTGTGATTAGAGTGCAATGCCGCTTTGCAAGGTCAATAGACAGCAAGAGAAAGCTACTCAAGCTTCTCAATGCTGCCAGTCGCACAGCAAGTGGAACATCACTTTCGGAGGCAAGCGAGACGAGTATGGGGATATAGCATCTCGGCATGAAATTCCCATCCAGAAGCAGTTGCGAAAAATGCTGAGCCGCATCTGCACAGATTGTTGAAATTCATTCATAGATGTGCCAAAGCCAGAAACGCAGGCAAATGGTATTTCACGTACCTTCTTCTTGCGCCTTCAGATCTTCATGTTGCAGATAATCGAGTTCTGCATTCTTGGATTCACCTCTGCTTGTACGCAGGCGCTTCATGAAGATATCAGAAGCCACCTTGTACCGTTGAGAGAGGTGGCCAATAAGTTCGAGGAATGTAACTGTAACTTTTACATTCTGCTCTTCTTTCCACAGACCATTATGCTCCATAAAGGTTTGAAGAACCCTTTGGGATATTTGAACTGAGGTTTCCAATGAAAAAACACAGTTCATGGTCTCCTCAAGAAAACTTTCCGACAGTTGGTTGAAATCTTTCACAAAAATCTGTTGAAGCTCAACTCCAGTGCACTGTCCAGACTGCAGGGCGGCTGCAAAAGCCTGCAATGGGAACAAAGTAAGTGGGATGAACGCACACCTTCAAGTGAGCTGAAAGAACCCCGCCATACCTTCAAGCACCAAGACACCATATGTCTGGAAGTTTGTTGTTTCTCCTGGCTGGTCTTGAGGAAAGTTTGAACAGCTCGCTGAAGATGCTTGACCATGGATGAATCATATGTACTGGGTCCTTTTTGTTCAGTGCAGGTTGGGGCGAAAAGCCAAATGATCCTGAAAGGTGATGCACACCCGTTCGAGAGACTTTCCGCTTGCGAAATGCGAGAAAAGGCTTGGTCCACAATCTTCCTGTAGGTTTTGATGATGGCGTGATTGCGGGAAGCCTCATCCCTCAGAAAATCCTTCACTGTTGCCAAGGATGTCTCCGAACATTTCACAGAAAACTCCGCCCAGCGTTCATAATCATTGAGATAGCAATGAATGACTCTGCTTGCCACAGGCCGCGATGGTCGGCTAAGGCCAACGTTAAAGAGATTTGCCAGCTCCTCATACACCATTTGATGCGGAAAAGTTAACAGACAGAGCACTTCACCAACACCTTCCCAGGTCTCCACACACATAAGACCTGATTCTGGCGGAACTGATATCAGCCTTAACAGAGCGTCCATAAGTGGCTTTAACTTTCCGACATGATCCCCCCGGGTATGAAAAGACAAGAACGGCTTTGAGAGGCTAACAGCTTTCAGCCTGACAAGCTTGCTTTTGTCGCACAGCGCTGATGCTAATGCTTCTGAAATAACCTCTGTCAATTCCGTGCCGTGATGATTTTCCGGTTTCGCAGCGGCGACGAGAGAGGTTATAGCCTGTAGTCGACATATCGCAGAGCGGTTGTTGAGCAGAGCTTGCAAAAGCTTTACTAGTGCGAGCGAGTCGCTTTTGCTGATCCGATGGCTTTGCTCTAGGCAGCTTCCGACGATGCTGATGTAGTGCTTACGAACAGAGGCTCTTTCGCAAGTCAACATCAGCGATAAACGATCTGGAGTAGGAAAACGTCACATTTGAACGAACATAGAAGATCACGAATAAAAGTAGACATTACATACGTATTCAAACGGACTTACCCAAATAAAGGCCTGTTATGATCAACGCGTCTTTTCCGCAAGATGCTCGCTTCGCCAGCTTGGATGCGAGCGACTCTGTACGACAAAATCAGTTTCCTTCAACCATTGTTTCAAGCACTAACTTCGCATTGGCTTACCAAGTTTGTTCCACGAGTCAACGTCCAGAGTACCTCGTGACGCCAGTGACTCTATCGCAGCAACATCCAATGACTGCGAACACAATCGGCATTGTCATTGGCTGCTCGGAATCTATGAAAGCAACAGGAATAACTGACCAGCTGTTGCAAGGAATCCACTTCAGTGCGTTTGACTGCCTGGGTCAGACAGTTGATGGAATGATAGGGCGAGTGTGGTGATTTGCTGCTGAATCCTGATGGAAGTTGCTCTACCCAGATTGGAAAGGTGTTGTGACAGGAAGCTCGTTGAACGGATACATATGTGTGGGTCCACAATTTCTAGGAGACCCCGAGCGCGTACATGAAAAGGTTCAAGATGCCGTTACAGTATTCTCGTCATGCAGCGAATTGTCATTGTGTCGCTAATCCTCGTTGTGGCTTGAAAATAACTGGTAACTGACGACCAGATATCAATTTGCGTTCTATTTCCCAGACAGTGTTCGTGCCCTGGGTATGACCTATGGCATAGCCATGACGTACCGTACACCGGGTGTCATGGAGCTCTTGCAAGGCAGACGAACCACAAGTTTCAGAGTCAAGCCATTATAAACAACATCCTTCGATGTCAAAGCGAACTGGATTTGATGCGAATGGACTCAAAAGCCGCCAGTTGAAGCGATGATTATCCTGTCACCATTTCTAGCGTAAGGAAGGAGCTAGCACAAGGAAGGCTCATGATGGCAGAAATGGCTGCACGCGGTCGAAGAAGAAGAAATCCTTCATGGCGGTCCGAATGCGTACTGTTCCTTCTATTCTTCCTAGTCCTCGCCGCGAGCCG
Source organism: Closterium sp. Naga37s-1 (assembly GCA_947471745.1). NCBI lineage: Eukaryota > Viridiplantae > Streptophyta > Zygnematophyceae > Desmidiales > Closteriaceae > Closterium > Closterium sp. Naga37s-1. Next base: position 4,948,252 of record CANJKZ010000096.1, on the reverse strand, counting down.
GGACATCGCCGTTGGAGTCCGCGCAAACGCCGCGGCAGAGCGACGAAAGGAGATGGATCAGATGCTGCAAGCTCAAGTGAGAGGAAGTAGACGATTTTTCTGTGCCTGAGTCTATTCCAGATCTTATGCTGACCTAAAGTGTAGGCCGACGCTGGTGATGCTGCCTCGTGGAGTAAGTTCCGGCGAGGACGAGGTGCAATGCAAGCATCCGCCTGAGAGCTGTTTTCCCTGCCCGCGGAGAATTCTGAGACGTTTCAAACTCTGAGACGTCTCAAAATTGATGATGCGTCATCATACTGTCACCAATCTGAGAGTTGTTTCCCCTGCCAGTGGCGAATGTGTCAATTCTATTTCTCTAAGCTGTCTTGTCATCATGGATTAACTGTACATGTAAGGATGAGACCACCTGGCATTCTCAATTTGCCGCCTCCTTTGATTTTGCTCTCTGAGCTTGCATATATCCCCACCTGTCCCCTATTTGTCGCTCTATTTGATTCCTTGCCCTGCATCATCTCCACCAGGTGGATAAGATGCTGGCGACATTTGAAAAGGATGCTGACGTGGCATCGCTGACTCAGCAGCAGACGTCATGCTCTTGCTATCACATTCGCAATGATTACTGCTGTCACCAGTACATGTGCATCTGCTCGCCCATGTGCTGGAACGGCTATGAGGTGAATGAGGGTCTGGGGGGAATGAAGCTTTGAGGGGATGAGGCTGTGAGATGAATGAGGCTATGTGGTGAATGTGAATAATGCAACGTCTCACCAGCATAGGCCTCTACTGCTGCCACCAGTACATGTGCATCTGCTCGCCTATGTGCTGGAACGGCTATGAGGTGAATGGGGGTATGAGAGGGATGAGGCTATGAGGGGAATGAGGCTACGAGGGAATGAGCCTATGAGGGGAATGAGGCTACGAGGGACTGAGGCTATGAGCTGAATGTGAATAATGCTACTGCTCACCAGCATGTGTCACTGCTGCCACCAGTACTTTCGCATGTGCGTGCTCATTTGTTGGAAACTGCTATGAGGTGAATGCAGTGGCGCACATGGGTATCAGGTGAATGCACCCACGCCATCTCCCAACACCAACCCTAACACAGCACCCCAATTCCCCGTGGACCACACACACCACCAGGAAAGATTCGCATCACCACACTTGTCGTGATTCATATCAGTCGACTCAAAAGTCAGCAGCAGATCACGCAGCATCCTAACCCCCCTTGGAGGACCACACATGCACTCAGGTACGTTTTACATCACCACCCTCGTCATGATTGTTTCCATTCCCATTCCTCCTTCCAGCTTATTTCTCTCGGTCAACCCAAGTGCGCGCCAGCAGCAGAGCACACCGCACCTCCACCCGGCCAGGACCCCATTCTCTCCCCCGTAGACTGCACGCACCAGCGCGAATTCACCTCCGCACTCTCGGATATCGTCTCCATAACTGCAGAAGCTCGCTTGGCTGAGCGAAGCGCAGGCGGGAGGGGGGGCGGAAGGGGGGATGGTGGGGAAGGGTGGTTGGGGAGCCGGAGGGAGGTGGACTGGCAGTTTGGGCTGACCATGCTTCAGCGGTTCAATGACAGCTCCGTCAACCTCTCCCACTTTGCAGGTAGGTTTTTCAGTTAGCAGGTAAGTAAATCTGGTAGGAGGTGTCTCAGAACTTGTTCGGAGTCTTTATCTCCACTTTGCAGGTAGGTATCCAGTTCTAAGGCATGTCAGATGATCCCGATGCCTTTCACTTGAACTTGAGCCCTTTCAGGTGATTTTGTTACATTATAGAGTGGTTTGGGCCAAGTCAAAACTTCCTTGTCTATCTACCTCTCCCCCTCCCCCCATCTCTGCTCTTTCATCAAGTACCTTTTTTGTCCTGTTGGGTTGTCCTCCTTGGTAGGCTGAATTTGTTGGTCGACTCAAGCTCCCCTGTCCATCCATAATCACCCTCTCTCGTTGCTTCTATCAATCCCCTCTCTGTCTCGTTAGTTTTTTTTTTTTTTTTTTGTGTGTGTGTGTGTGTGTGTGTGTGTGTGTGTGTGTGTGTGTGTGTGTGTGTGTGTGTGTGTGGAAGGCTTGAACATGGCTGCACCTCATACTCACACGTCCTTTTGCTCCTCCCTGTCTCCTACCTGCCCCCTCTGCCCATTCTCCCATCAAAACGCAGAGAAGGCTCTCACAGTTCCCCCGCCCAAAAGCTTCTCTGGTTTTGATGCCAGGAAGAACGCCAATCCCTCCTGTCAAGTCTCGTCCTCTCTTCCTTGCAGAGAAGGCCCTCACGCTCCTCCTGGCCACCAACTTCACAGCGTGCCAGCTCTGCTGCGCTGCGTGGTCACTTCCCTTGCAACAGCCTCATGCTGTGAGATATGCTGTATCACCCTGTCTGTCCCTCTCCCCGCCCTCACAGAGAAGGCCCTCACACTCCTTCTGGCCAACAACTTCACGGCGCCAGCCCTGCTGCGCCCCATGGTCACTCGCTTCATGCTCCCTCGTGAGGAGCTGGTTCTAGAAAAGTGAGCATTGAGGAGTGAGCAGTGAGCACATGTTAGGTTGGTTGAGCCCTGTAGGACACTGCAACTCGCATAAGGCCCTCAGCGGCTCCTTCATGCCGTGCTACACCCCTTGGTCACTCGCTCCATGCTCCCTCGTGAGGAGCTGGCTCTAGAAAAGTAAGTAACTGCGTGGGTTAGGATGCACCCTACAGTGTGAGCCCTGTAAGATACTGCAACTCGTTTAAGCCCCTGAGCGGGCCCTTCACTCCGGCTCTTCTACACGCCATGGTCACTCGCTTCATGCTCCCTTGTGAGGAGCTGGCTTTAGAGAAGTGAGCATACACTGTGATTCACTTAGGCCTTGAGTGAGTGGGTCATTTATGATGTTTCTGCAACGCCCCATGGTCACTCGCTTCATGCTCCCCCGCTGGGAGCTGGCTCTAGAAAAGTAAGCACACGGTGGGTGAGTCATGTAGGGCACTGCAACTCGCTTAGGGCCCTCAGCGGGCCCTTCATTCCAGCTCTGCTGCGCCCCATGGTTACTTGCTTTATGCTTCCTCACAAAAAGCTGGATCGAGAAAAGTGAGTGGGCGCTTCAGTTAGGGTGAGCCCTGTGGAGCACAAACCCTAAACCCTAAGCAGGAGCTTTTTGGCCGCTGCGACTGGCTTAAGCTGCTTTACCACGGCTCTGCTATGCCATGATCACTTTCTTCAATCTCCCTTGGGAGGAGCTGGCCGTTGAACGGCGAGCAGTGAGCAGTGAACGCACGTTTGAATCGGCAAGCTTGTCCTTGCCACAAAAGTCACATCCCCTTTGTGTCACATTCGCTTGTTACAAAACCCTTTGACACAACCTCTTGTGTCACGCACCCCCTCTGTGTCACGTATCTAGGATGAGAATGAAGGGAGGCGAAGCGGTGCACGCGCGGTTGCTGCAGGCAATGATAGAGTTCGCCGTCACGCCCGTGCTCTCCCCTCGCATCCACATGTCTCGCCAACTGTACGTTGCCCTCGCATTAATGACTTTTAAGGCGCCTCAAAATCACGCCCGTGCTCTCCCTCGCATCCACATGCCTCGCCAACTGTATGTTGTTCCTCTCACCAATGCTTGCATACTTGCAATCTCTGCGTCCTTGTTCTATCTGCTTCCTTGCTCTATCTGCATCAGTGCTCTTCTGGCGTTTTTACTCACCCATGCTCTCCTTTTAACCTTGCTCTCCCTGCACCCTTGCTCTCCCTGCACCCTTGCTCTCCCTGTACCCTTGCTCTCCCTGCACCCTTGCTCTCCCTGCACCCTTGCTCTCCCTGCACCCTTGCTCTCCCTGCACCCTTGCTCTCCCTGCACCCTTGCTCTCCCTGCACCCTTGCTCTCCATGTACCCTTGCTCTCCCTGTACCCTTGCTCTCCCTGCACCCTTGCTCTCCCTGCACCCTTGCTCTCCCTGTACCCTTGCTCTCCCTGTACCCTTGCTCTCCCTGCACCCTTGCTCTCCCTGTACCCTTGCTCTCCCTGCACCCTTGCTCTCCCTGCACCCTTGCTCTCCCTGCACCCTTGTTCTCCCTGTATCCTTGCTCTCTCTGTATCCTTGCTCTCTCTATATCCTTGCTCTTCCGAATTCCCTGCACACTCTCCATCCCTGTATCCCTGCTCCACACCAGCCACGACCACAGAACACTGGGAGATGCCCCCATGGCATTCGGGCTGGTGGAATTCGAATCCGCATGGAACGCCGCCACCGAAGCCCGCCCTCTCTGCTTCGAAAGGCTCCTCCTCCCGGGGGTTCTCAAGGGGCAGGCATTCCCGTCCCACCCCACCCAGGGGACCTTCCTGGACCGGCACCTGCGGGCGAAGCTAGGGTTGGATCCGCCTGGAAAAGTGGAGTGGGGAAGGGATGGGGTGCGGGGGTGGCGGCCTCGAGTGTTGTATATCACACGGCTGGGAGCGGAGTTGAAGCTTCGTCGCACCTTCCTGCCGGAGAGTCATGAGGCGCTGCTGAAGCTGATGGAGGAGCTTGGGTTGCAGGTGAGCTCCTGGTTGGCGTCTTGGTGAGTTGCTGGTTGGTTCCTTGTAGTCTCCTGGTAGGTTCCATGCAGTCAGGCCTCGGAATGTGGTGTGGGGCAGCCCAAACATGTTGTAAGTGAATGCATTTAACGAGTGGAAAGGGCATCTAAGAACGTGGTGTAAATGTCTGTGACTATAGGTGATTGTGCTATATGTGGTTATTGCTATGGATGACACTACAACTCCTTGGTGGTTACACTCTTTGGTGTTCATATAACTCCCTACATGTTCATTCTTCAGGTGACAATGGTAGAGATGGGTCAATTGACATTTCGCCAGCAATTCGAAGCCATTCAATCCGCTGACATTGTGATTTCCCTGCATGGAGCTGCCCTCACCAACGTGGCTCTCTTCGCCCGCCGCACCACCGCATTAATCGAGGTAATGCCGTACGGCGTCGTGCACGAGCTCTACTACTCGCTCTCGCTTAACTCGGGCATTCCGTATTTTCTCAAGATGTGCCGCAAAGGGGAGGCACAGGAAGGAGACTTGGCAGAATTCGAGGGGTTGAGCTACAAGGAATGCATGCACAAAAACCTTGCATGCAAGTGGCACCACATCCACATACGGCGGATCGAACTCACCGACCGGGATTTAATGGACTTGAAGAAGATGCTCCTGGTTGCAAAGGATATTGTTGGAGCAAAATTGGGAGGGTTTGGCAGAGACTTGCAGTCTGGGGAGCTGCCTGGCTGGGCTGTAGAGAGGTTTGGGGGCATGTGTGTTGCTAGGGATGTGGACTTGTATGGTGAAAGGAGTGATTTTCTTAGGGTGCCTAATCCAGGGAAAGCGACTGAAGACCTTATTTGTGTGTTTTCAAGAGGCGATGCCTAACATGCATATCAAACCATTTTCTCCTGGATAGTACCGTGGTGGATTTCAGGGATGTGCTCTTTTGCTGGACTCAAAGTATCACATGTGGCGCTTTTACGGTACACAACGCATGTGAATTGTAATCTGGGTCCTTGCATTTTTGTTCCCCCGTTCAATTTTCGGATTGCTACGGTAATGGTGAATGCTAATGGCGAAGACGAATAATGGTGCTGCTAATCTCTCATTCAAGTTTTCTCTAGATTCTGCTTCACCTGTTAGCAATTCGCATTTCGTCAAATTCTAGCCGTTCCTCGTCTACTAGATATCTCGTGTCTGCGTCCTTTTCCTTTTCGGCAGCCTTCGCAGCTTCTTCGGCAGGAAAGTAGCGCACTTCTTGAAACAGGGTAACCGAGGCCACACGAAATAGGACTCCTGTAACGAGAGCTCAGGGTTGTTACAACTCTGCGGAACATCTGGCTTGTTCTTGCAGCGAGCGTCAGGCGTCCACGTCGACCATGTCGCAACCCGGCACATGCTCGCATGACCATGACTGTAGCGATCATGACTGTGGGGCTGGCTTCTCCCTTTATAAGAATGTCGACCTCCCTAAGGTGATTATCCTTTCCTGCTTTTTTTCCGGCATGCTCTCCCCTCCTTTCCGCTAACCCTGCTTTCGTCTCCCGCTCGCTCGCCCTGCTCGTCCTTTGGTCCTGCTCTCACCTACTCTTCTCTTGCCCAGTTCGCCGCCTCTCTCTTTCAAACGAAGGTTTTACTTTCTATTCTCCGTTCCGGCGCACTTTCTCTCCCTCCTTAATCCCTCCCCCGCCCACCACCCCCCCCCTGGCCCCTCCTTTTTCCCTTCCTCCCTCCACCCGCCCCTGCCCTCCCTCCATCCATCCCTCATAAATTTTCTCAAAGGCCAGTTAAAGTAACGGAGGGGAACGCCAAAGCCTTCTACCACACCTGGAAATTTTAACGGCGTTCCCTTCTTGCATCCCTTTTGTCTCTTTATCCCCTTTCTTATTCCTTCCCCCCTCCCCTCCACTCGCTCTTTAGATGCGAGCGCCCAACGAGGTAGCAGAGGGGAGCGCCAAGGGCATGTTTCAACATCAGAAGTTTGCGCAATGTGTTTCATTTTCAGTTCTTAACCTCTTCCCTCTCCTCCGTACACTCTCCCAACATAACCTCGCGTCAGGTGCGAGCACTGAATGAGGCAGTGGAGGGGAGCGCAGAGGGCGTGTTCCGCAGCTGGGAAGATCGCATGACCTTTCCAAGTGTAAGCTGCTCTTGTAAGTTTTTGTGACTGTGCTCAAACGTGTGCACATATAAGCTCTTTGCATTCCTAGAACTTTTGGGGCAGCATTTCTTCCTCATGGTGGTTCAAACTTCAGTTACTTCCCCAACAGTTATGGAATCTTTCATGAGCTCTGCTTCCTGCCGATGTATTAAAATATAATATTTTAGTATGCACATTTGACTTTCCATCTTTCCGTTATCGTCAGTTTCCCTTTTGTCCGTTTTCTTCCCTTCCCTCCCTTCCCACCCACTCCCATCCTCTTCCTTACCACCCTCTTGCATGAACCCAGCAACCAATGGACAGTAACGAGGATGATCCAGAGCTGATACTCTTTATTCCGTGAGTCAGTCTGCCTGTTTCAGTATTTCTCTGTTGTTTGGGATTTTTAGTTGTGGATTCAACATCAATGATTTGGATGGAGCTCGATTTCTCCACTCTGTGATTGTGTAATTCCTTCGGTTTTGGATAATGCATGATTCAGGTCTTGTCTCTCTTACTGAAGAGGGCTTTCCATTTGGTTGAGAAGATTAAGGGCAGTGCAGTGAAGGGCACTCTTGGTGCCGCTGTATTCATTTGCAACTGCTGTACTGTACTACTGTTCTACTGTACTAATGTGTGCAGATTCACAACCGATGTGAAGATCAAGAGCATCGCCATTATTGGGGGAGCAGATGGGACCAGCCCTGCAAAGATGCGAGCGTAAGTGTATCTTTCTTAGTGCATCTTCCTGTAACAGCATGATTTCAAATATCAATGATAAACTTTAGATCCATTTTCCTCCACTTCTCTCGCTTCACCTCACTCTCCCCTCTCCTTCCATCTCTCTCCAAGCAGCTTCATAAATCGTGAGGACGTTGATTTCTCTGTGGTTAATGATCTGACTGCAGTGCAGGTAACATTTGATAGTCACTAAGGTAACATCTCTCACCCAAGTGTATGTTTTTTGGTGACCACAGATCACTGCACGACTTACAATGTTTTCCACACCTCTATTTTTTTGTTACGCACACAGATTTTTATCCGTTGATGCATCTGTCACCTATACGTGTGTCTGATTGTTTGTGGCCAGGAATGGGATCTAACTGAGGACCTTCAAGGCGAGCTCGAGTACACCACCAAGTAAGGCCATTCGCCCTTATTGTCGCCATCTCATCGGTATTCTTCTTATGACAGTGAAACTATTTCCCTGAACAAGTTCATAAACATGGCCACTCGTGATGTATCCATTACTATGACGTCTAATCGGTGCGAATATCCGTCACACATTGGTGTGAGCATTGATTGCGTCAAACGAATGTTACCATTTCATGTCAGGGCAAACCGTGTTACATCTCATTGACCCAAATTCTGCGGAAGTCCGCTTTTCCCCCATTTCATTTTCCCAGTGAGTGGTGTGTCCCTTTCTTTACTCCAGTTCTCCGCATCCCATCCCATCTCCCCTTATCCTCCACTCCAGTCACCTCACCCCCATCCATTCCTGTTCGTCCCCCAATTCCGTCCTTCCTCTCCCTCCCTCCCCTCTCACCAGATTCTCCAAGTTCCAGGGCGTGTCCTCTCTCACCCTCCATTTCCCTTCAAATTTTGGGGGTGATTTCTCTCGGATCCACTTCGTGGGACTCAAAGGAGAGGCCACTCAGGTATGGGAGGAGTAGGAGTCGTAAGGAGAAAGTTGAGAGAGGTGTGTAACAAACGAATGCTGAACGGGCCACTCAGGTTTGGGAGGAGGAGGAGTTACAAGGAGAAAGTTGAGCGACGGCCTAAGAGTTACAAATGCTGGATGAACTCCAGGGATCAGCTACTCAGGAAGAGGAGTAGGAGGAGTATGGCTAAAAAGGATTCGTATTTGTGAGAGGAGGACTGGTGGGCTGGCGAGGACAGGATTCATCTTTGTAGCCCTGGAGGCACCTGCCTGTGTTGTCTCATTCGTGCCACCATACACACATGCCCCCCCTTCCCTCCCACCTCCTACCCTTTCTCCGCCTGGTGCGTGCTCAGAACAATCGGAGAGCGGTGGCTGCAGTTGTGTACGAAGCACAGGCCAACCCCAGTGACCATGAGTAATCACACATGGCTTCAACCAAACACACCAACCACCCACCATTGTTCACCTCTTCACACCCGCGTCTGTCCCTTGTGTACCATAAAATTTGGAATGGTTTCGGCTGCACCCGTACTGGTTCCAGAATTCACAGCCCACAATGACACCCTGTTTTGTTTCTCGTCTTTTACCTATCTGGGCTGCCCCTTGTGTTTTGTGGAATGATGCTTATGAGCGAAATTGTGCCTGTGTTGGTTCTTATCATTGTGTTTCTCAGGGTTCCGGCTGACATGGGAGTCCCCAAGGTGCTCCATCATTAGGTATAAAGTATACAGGGTCTCCATCTTTTGTGGGTGTGGGTTTTGCTCATATGATATCTCTCTGTTTAGGAATTAGGGTACTCAGATTCTAGCTCATTGCTTACAAGGGGTACTTTGGGGGTATTTTTGCCCCTTTCCTAACAAGGTAAGATATTTTGGCTCGAACTAAAGCCTTTTCAATTTGCTATGTGCAACGATTTGTATGAGCACATGGTTATCTTTCTATGTTCAGTAATGTAACAGATTTGTCGAACACAATTATGAAGCACAACGGATAAATTGGATGTGGCTAGTACAGCGTACAGCGAACGTGTCGTTCTGAGCGCGATAGCAAAACGCCAGAAATATTGTGTCAGCCACCAGGCACCTGAGAACACAGAAATAGAACCGACAGGCACACTCGGTAGGTGCGTCGCCATGCTACGCTCGTTCGAGCAAGGCTTTGAGTATTATTTTTAGAAGAAGGGGTTCCATATCCTCTTACGGGTATGCTCTAAGATCTTAGCAGGCGAAAAAGGCTCTCCAAGCATCGAGAATGAGGCTCAGGCTACACAATGTGGGTCGTGGATTCTTGGCGTCGTTCGCGATTCAACTATTTTTCCTTGTTTTCGCGTCTGCTGAGTCTTTTGATGCATCTTCCATCGGAGTCTGTTGGGGAAGAGTAGCATGGCAGCCATTACCTCCCCGAATCGTTGTGAAGCTTCTTCAGGTAGGTGTACTATTTCGTTTCCTTAACATGATCCGTACTTAGGATGTGCGTCCGATTCTTATAGCTTCTCTACAGGACAACAAAATATCGAAAGTGAAACTTTTCAATGCTGACCCGCAAGTCATGAAGGCCCTCGTTGGGTCCAAGTTGGAGGTAGGTTTCCTTTTCCCCTGCATTTTGCAACGTCCTTCTGCTCGGCAGTGTCCCTGATTTCTTTCTCATTAGGTGACGGTGATGGTAGCCAATGAGCTGCTGAACGACATGGCCATGAGTCCTAAGAAGGCTCAGGACTGGGTTGACTATAACGTCAAGAGATACGCGTTCCCAGGAGGCGCCGATATAAGGTAAGATTACCACCACTTGGCCAAGAGGCATGTTGAGCCCTTCGTCTGCGGCTAAGCGTGAACCTCTTTTCGTCTCAGATACGTCTCTGTCGGAAATGAGCCGTTTCTGACATGGGACAATGGAGAGTACAACCTCGTTTTGGCGCCAGCCGTTCAGAACATCCAGCAGCTGGATTGGACCAGAAGATTAAGGTTACTGTCGCGTTCAATGCTGACGTCATGGGAACGTCATACCCTCCATCTAAAGCATCTTTCCGGCCAGACATCGCCAATCAGATGCGAAGAATTGTCTCACTATTCAGTGAAACCGGAGCCCCGTTTTCCGTAAATATCTACCCATTCCTTAACTTATATCAGCAACCAGGAGTCTTCACAATGGGTGATATTTTCCTGGATAGACCGAACGAGCGGAACTTCACAGACCCAGGGACTGGCTTGGTCTACACGAATGTGTTCGACAGCACTTACGATGCCATCTTGACAGCACTATCAAGGATCGGCTTTCCAGATGTAAGAGATCAAGTCTTTTTTCTCTGGTGTACCTTGTGGCATACTGACCGCTCCACTTGTTTGCTCACAGCTACAAATCATTATTGGTGAAATTGGCTGGCCTTCTGATGGGCAAGGTTCACTCAATGCATATGCCAACAATGCGTATGCACAAGAGTTCAACAATGCCATCATCCAGCACATGTTAAGCGGATCAGGCACGCCTTTGCGCCCTGCCAAGCAGATTGGAGGATTCATTTTTGGGTTACTGGATGAAGACATGAAAAGCACACTACCTGGAACCTTTGAGCGCCATTGGGGAATCTTCCGTGCCGATGGAACCCTAAAATACAACTTAGACCTCACAGGGAAAGGCAATCCGAATTCTCAGCTTGTGCCAGCAAAGGACGTGTCTTTCTTTTCACGACAGTGGTGTGTGGTGAAGCAAGGAGCCAACCCTGCAAATGTTGCAGCTGCTTTGACATACGTCTGTGGGGGGGATAAAAGTGTGGATTGCACTCCAATTCTTCCAGGAAGTTCATGCTACTTCAACAACAAACTGGAGGACGTTGCTTCATACGCTTTCAATTCATACTACCAGCTTCAGAACCAAAGCCAAGCATCCTGTGACTTTGGGGGTTCTGCTCAGGTTGTCAGCACTGATCCATCAAAGGATGGGTGCATCTTCTTTATTGGCATGGATCAAGCCAGCATGCTGAAAGCCTCTTCAAGGAAACACTGGATCACTCTGACACATGCAGCCTTTGGCAGTACCTTGGCAATGCTGCTGATATGGTTCCTTTGATTTATGCAAAGGGGGGGTGATTAACCAGGCACCACAATCACAGCCTTGTTTTAGAATTGAGTGGAATGGTCAGAGTTGGCTTAGGGTAATGGTGAATGTTTTACGTTTGTGTGTGGCAGGTAGGTGCTGCAAGGTTATGGTGCTACCGGTACTTTACAGTACTGCTGATAACAAGCAAGTATGCACTGTTCAGACATTGAGAGAACCTGTCTGTCACCTAAAGCAAATACGGTACGGTACATGTGATCATGTCCTGTCACCACCACAGGCTGTAATTGTAGTGTAGTTGCTTGTTTTTATGAAAAGGCAAGTGTTTACATGCTGCAATATCAAGATTGTTATACCGTAGGTCATGTTAGAAAATCAGTGGGATGGGAAGCCTAGCAGTCAGTACGAGCAATGCAAAATTGAACACCAGTGTAGCGTAAACAGGCATCCGAACCCAGGCGAATTACATCAGTAGATGTACCACTATGTTCTATCACCATTGATATGAAGGCAGGTAAGGTGGGGGAGTCACAGCTTCTCCCGCAGGTGGGGACAAGAATGCAGGTGAGGGAGGAGGGGGATACGCAGGCGGGGGAGGAGTGAAAGGTGGTGGTGCTGCTGGGAGAGGTGGAGGCGGAGAAGATGCAGGATAGGGGTATAATGGAGGGGGGGGTCCGGGAGGCAACGGGGGATAAGAAGAGCTGTCAGGCAGGGGAGGGGGAGGGCCAGCAGGAAGAGGCGGAAGAGGAGGATGGTTGGTTGTTCCAGGCGGGTAGAGTGTTTGTGATGGCGGGAGGTAAAGCATAGGAGCGGGAATTGCAGTGGGCTGGGTAGGAGGTGGGGGCTGAGGAGGATAGATCACAGACTGGCCATGACTGTACGTATACTGCAATGGTACTTGCGAATATCCTGGAGTCTGGGTGAAAGCTGCTGCTGCTCCGGAATAAGTGGTGGTTGAAGGTGGTGCTTCAGCGATAGCTCCTCTTGCTGCTGACCCTTGATTGTAGTCTTGGTACGTGTCCAGCTGCACATCACCGCCACCATCATCGCCACACTCACTCTCAATCCCAGCCGCCCATGACAGCACCGCCGAACTAGCACTAGCACCGACAACCCCCCTTGCGTCTTTAACCACTCCCACAATCCCTTCCCCCCTTGGAGGGGCAGCCTCAAAAGCAGAGAGAAAAGCAGAAGGCGGACTGGTAGCAGCACCACACGCACCTCCATATCGATCATTGGCTGAATTGTCATGTCGCCGTGATGATGTGTCGTAGCGGGATTGGTCCAGATAAGCCCCGTAGGAGCTGCTGCTGCCCACATGCCACCTGTCACGATCCAACTGCCACCGGTCAGAATCTGTGTCGCCAGCTCTGCTTCTCTCTCTTCCCTCATATGCACCTCTGTCATCCTCATGCCTAATAGGGCTCCACTCCTCCCTCCTCTTCTCATCCGCGTCCCTCTTTCTGTCGCTGCTCCTGTCTCTGTTCCTCTCCCTGCTCCAATCTTTGCTCCTCTCCTTACTCCTGTCTCTGTTTCTGTCCCTGCTCCTGTCTCTTCCTCTCTCCTTGCTTCTGTCTCTGCCCCTTTCCTTACTCGTCTCTCTTCTCCTCTCCCTGCTTCTCTCCTGCCGCCTCTCCCTGCTTCTGTCCCTTCCTCTCTCTCTGCTCCTGTCTCTGCCCCTCTCCCTGCTCCTGTCTTTGCCCCTCTCCCTGCTTCTGTCTCTGCCTCTCTCCCTGCTTCTGTCCCTTCCCCTCTCCTTGCTCCTGTCCCTTCTTCTGTCTCTATCCCCTTCCCTGTCCTTCTCACCATTCCTATCCCTTCCCGACCTTCCCTCCCTATCATTCTTACCTCCCTCTCTCTTCTCATCAGCAGAACCATCCCTAGCCATTCTCCTCCGCTTCCTCTCCCTCTCATCCTCATCCTTCCTTCCCTCCTTACCCCTCTCCCTCTCCTCCCTCTCTCGCCTCCTCCGCCGTTCCTCCTCCCACCTCTCATCCTCATACCTCAACCTCCTCCTCCTCTCACTCTCCTCCCAATCCGCCCGCCACCCCCTCCCTCCCCACGCATATTCATCCGCACCCTCAGGAGGAGGGGCATTCAGACCCGGAAACTCGACAGTAGGAACAAGGAAAGGTTCCGGTTCAGGAGTCGTTTCACGCCCCCCCTCCCCATCACCACCACCATCAGCATCAAGGGAACCTTCCTCAGAAGCATCGTCCAGCACAAGAGCAAGGGACTTGAACTCATTCGAATCTTCAACAGCAGCAGCAGCAGCAGCAGCTTTCTCGTTGACTGGTTTTCCTTCAGCGTTGGTCTCTGCTGGGATTTCTCCTGCCTCGCTATCAGTGTCCTCTCCCTCCTCCTTCGAAGCCTTCTCTGCTCCTGCTGCTGGTTCCTGGCCTTTCACCTCTGCCTTCTCCTCCTCTTGATCTGCTCATCAAAACACACACAGGAGCAGTCATTGGCAGGAAGCGTGAGGGCATCACTGCAGTTGAGCAGATTTGAAACAAAAAGAGGCTGGGAAAGAAATGGAAACCCGGAGAAAAAGCTGGTCAAAGGGAGGAACAAATCAGCTCCAGACAAAAATACAGGAGGGATAAAGGGGGGGGCGGTTGGGAGAGAACGCAATGAGCTAGAGGCCTAAGGAATCGCCCAGCCGAAGAAACGAGACAGTTTACAGCCTGGATAGCCAGGCGGGTGGCCTGGCTCTCAAATTGGGTTTCAAATTGCTCATCTTGAGATAGATCTTGAGTCAACTCCATCTAGTCGGGGCAAAACTTACAGCCAAGATAGCCAGGAGGGTAGCCCAGCTCCCTCATTCGCCTGAGCCATGGAGGGGGGTCGCGATCCTGGAGAGGAGGCGGGGATGAAAGGAAGCAAAGGGGGATGTAGAGAGTTGCGTTTTCATGGCCACAGCGAGCAAACCAGGATGGTACCCCAGTTCCCTCATTCGCCTGAGCCACGGAGGAGGGTCGCGATCCTGCAGAGGAGGGGGACACAAAAAGAAATGGAGATTTGTGAATGGGGTTTATGGTGATTAGGCAGGAGAGAAGGATGTGCGTGAGGAGGGAGGGGGGAGGAAAGCATCCCTATGTCCATGGTAACACACAGCTCCGCACGCACTCAGCACACCTGGCAGCAGCCCCTGAACCTGAACCTGAAATATCCTCCATCCCTCCTTGAGCCTCACCTTTACCAGCGCACAAACTCACCTCAAGTCCCCTAGCTTATACCAAATCACTCACCCCTATGCCCATGGCAGCACGCAGTTCCACACTCAGCACACCCGGCAGCAGCCCCTGAACCTGACCTGGACCGCCCCCTCCATCCGTCCTCGAGTCTCACCTTTACCAGCAGCAGCACGCACAAGCCCACCTCAAACCCATCTCACGCATGCCGAACCACTCACCCCTATGCCCATGGCAGCCCGCAGCTCCGCACTCAGCACGCCCGGCACGAGCCCTTCAAACCGCTCCTCCATCGATCCTCCTCTCCCCTTCCCACCCCCTGCCCCTCCAAACCCGTAATACCTCGACTTCCCCACCCCTCCCTCCCCAGCAGCACTGTTCCCGCCCTTCCCACCCTGCCCGCCCTGCCCCTTCCCCCCTGCGTGTTCTGCCCGGGCAGCTGCTACAGCTGCATGGTCCCTTGGGCGCTGACAGTCCCGCAGGGCGTGAGTGTAGGAACCGCAGTTGAAGCAGCGGGCGGCAGATTTTAACTTGAGCGCCTCTTCTGTGAGGGAGGAGTCGGAGTGGAGGAAGAGGGGTGTGAGGCTGGAAAGGTCTCCTCCTGCTGCTGCTGCTGCTGCTGCTGCTGCTGCTGTCGCTCCTGCCGCTCCTGCTGCTGCTGCTGCTGATGCTGTTGCTGCTTCTGTTGCTGTGTCAGAGGGAGCGTTAGCGTCATTTTCTGTCTCGTTACTGCCTGCACCTACACCGGCGCTCCTGCTGCTGTTGCTGCTGTAGTTGATGCCTAAAACGACGCCTGATTCTGACCTATCATAGAGAGGCACGTCGTTGGCTGTGCTGTAGTGCTTATTGAACGTGACACCACTGCGAACCCCTGCCAGAACCACACCGCTGCTGCTGAGCTTTGCCTTTGCTGCGTCACTGGCAACAACTGCGGCAGCAGCTGCAGCAACAGAGCCTGCAACAGCAGCGCTCACAGCAGCACTGGGCAAGGACTCATCACCAGTGGAATCTTCAGCAGCAGCAGGGACACCAGCAGCTTGGCCATCACCACTACGAGATGCCACAGCACCTGCCGCATCAGCACCAGCGTCAGCACGTGCATCCACAGCCGTAGCGGCACCAGCAGCACCAGGAGAGCCAGTAGAAGGTTCAGCCGCAGCAGATGGCGGTTGTAATTGCTTTGGAGGAAGTGAAGGGGAGGGCAGGGGCTTGGGTGGGGGTAGAGAAGCCCATACACGCTGCATGGGAGGAGCAAGGAGGGGAAAGGAAAGGAAAGGGGAGACGAGAAATCAAAGAGGTGAGAAATTGAAGGGAAAGAAACCGACTACGCACGAGAAAGCACGCACGCACATCAATCCAGAAAACTGGCCAGCAAAAAACACATTGGTCCAGTGTACGAGTTTAGTATACCCCGGACTGTATGCAAGGCATGTGGGCTCAACCAGGATGAAATGTATCACTCGAATTTTCAGGGCGTGAACGAACGTAACTAGGCATCCGCTCGCCCGTAGCCAAAACAACACGAGGTCAGCCAAGACCTTTCAGACCACCAAGAAGAGAGAAAAAAAAAAACCATGATTGGTGCTACAGCAAACGCCGATCCAATCCAGCCACCAAAAAAAAAAAAAAAAAACCCACCACAAAAAGAAAGCAAGCAACCCACCAGTGGTGCTATGGATCCACGCTCTGAAGCCCCAGGAGAGCGAAACGAACCCAAAGGACCAAGGCGAGAGAGCACAGAGGGGACTGCTGCAGAGGAGGGCCCAGAGGAAGGGAAGTAGACGTCCGTTCCACTCAGCCTTGTGCTCTGATGCTCCTCCTGACCCTCGCGTTCCTGCACGTGCCATCCATAAGATAGAGGAGAGGAGAGGAGAGGAGAGGGATGAAGAGAGAAGAGGAGATAAGACGAACAAGAGGAAGCCACAAGCTGCAATCGGTCCAGTGGTAGATGGCAGCACGGGATGATACATTATAGTTTCAAATTACAGGAGAAAGCCTTTGGTTGAGCAGTGTATTTGTGCTTACAGTGGATTAAAATTATTCTCAAACATGATCGGGTCTGTGGTCAGGTTACAGTGGATATAGTCTGTGCTTACAGCGAAAGGGGTTTGAGTGGACTCCCATGATGACCACGAGGACAGAAGGTTCTGAAGATGGTCCAAACTTGCTCTGAGATCACATCAAAATTGCACATTCGCAGACATGTCAGGCGCATCACAACAGGCGCAAGGCCAGTCACAGACATAGTCACAGTCCAGTTTGCCAAAGATCATGAGCATAGGAGGATGGAATATGCATAACTACAGGGTCTTTAGACAGCCTTGCATCACCTTGCCTCGGTAATTCATACAGAGATATGATTGGCACAAGACCAGCAATGAACCTACTGCACGCGTTTCTTGTAAAGAAGGCATGAATGTTGGACAAAGGCCACATGAATGACAGACAAATGTCACGTGAATGTTAGACGTCCTCTCAGTGTCAGAAAAATGCGATGTAGTCATATATATGTCACGTAATGCCAGACAAAAATGTAACTTCAAATGTCAGGCAACGATGTCAGGAAACGTCAGACTAATGTCACATGAACATCAAACAAATGTCACATGACTTTCACTTCACACAAGTCTCAGTGCTTACTTTGACAGATTCTCGTAGTGCACACGCACATATGGCCCTTTCTCCCAACCTCGTCGTCGCTTGCGGTGGTGGTGGTGCAAATGGGGTGCTTGTGATGCACCCTCCATAGTACCCACACTCAACTCGGAGTAGTCACCGCCGAGTAACTGCTAACAAATCAAGGGAGGAAACAAGTCACGGTTTCCGGTAATTAAATTATGGGTGATCAAATAAACAAACACGAGAACATCTAGCAAAAAAAACAAGAATAGCGAAATTGGCTGGAGTAGCGAGAAGAAACAGGAATATCCGACTAACTGAGTGGAGAATGTAGCGACGAGAAAATAAGTAACGAGATGAGAAGAAGGGTTGAGAGGAGTAGAAAGGCATCGTAAAAGGAAAGCGAAGCGCGATGAAGGTCGGATGGTTCGAAACAAGCATGGTATGATGAACTGACATTGACAACTCGAAGATCGTCACGGGTTTGGAGAACGCGAGAAAAACACCAACACGAAGCTTGCAGACTGGCTAAGGAGGAACAAAAAGCGCACGAAAAGCTAAGTATAGACAGACGCTAGGAGCCGACGACGCCACTCTTCAACTAATCGAACCAGGAGTTAGGAGTTCAGATTAGGACGACCCGAAACGAGCTCCCTGCGAGTTCATGTCTGGCTGTAGGAGATCGATAAGCGGAGACTACTGATGGAAAAAAAGACCTACGGCATGTGAGAAATCAGAAGCTCGGATTATTTACAGCAGTTCAAAATCAGGTCAGGAGTGATCACCTTTTCACCGTGTCTTGCAGGAGGGTTAGAGGCATTTCAGTAGGTTAGAGCAATATAGCATGGATGCAGTGTGGCGACGAGTCGACCTTACACCACCTCGAGATTACTACCCGCGTGGCGCAAATAGGTCACCTCTTTCCGTTAGTGTGGTTGAGAAGTTTGCTTCGGATTCCTGATGGTTTACAAGGGTGTTGAGACGGTTAAGTAAGTTGTGATCTTCGATCGCGGGTGGGGGAACTGATTACGTCCGATCTGGTTTCGGAGCGTTCGTTTTGACAAGATCGAGGTGGCTTCTTGGTACGGGTGCAATGAATCGAAGTAGCGAGAATTGCACTAAGGTGTCAAACGAGTACAAAATGTGAGCGAAGGCATGAGCGAACATTTATGCGCGAAACATGCAAACGGTAACGCGGTGCGTGCGAGCTTGCTAGTGCTATGCCGGAAGCGAGGCTCGGGCTAGTCCCGAAGCGTAGGCCGACACGGCCAGGCCAGCAGTGCGAGGTTTGGTGAAACAGTGCGCGCGAAGTCGGCGAAGTCCCGTTAGCAGTAACGGGCGAGCAACGGCTGTTGCTGTACGCGATGTTGCAGGGCGCGCTAAGGAATATCGAGAAAATTCCTTACACTACCCCCCCCCCCTCAAGAAGCCTCCTCTGCTACGCGAGTGCGTGTATATCGCGGAAACCCCGGCTCCTCATGTACACTTGCAGGGCAGGGTGGTTTACGATGTTGGCCACGGGCACCCAGCTATCTTCAGTTGGCGTGCGATCCTTCCAGCGAATGCGGAATTCAATCCTCCTGATTCCTGTGGGGTGTCAAATCCGATGGCTCGGGATTTTTTCGGGCTCGATGATCGGCTCCGATGCAGGGCGAGTCATGGATGGCGGGCGGTGACGAGGCAGTTGGCTTGAGGTTGGGATGTATGGGCGAAGCAGGCTGACGTGGAACGAAGGGCTGATGTACCAGTCCGTCGGCAACAGTAGGTGAGCTTTCACTGGGGTAATCATGTGGCTGATTTGGAATGGTCCACAGTAGCGGGGTCGCAATTTCGGTACGACGTGCAGTTTTAAGTTCTGTGTGTCGAGCAGTACGTAATCCCCTGACTGGTACGTGATTGGGCGGCGGTGGCGGTCAGCGTTGCGTTTAGCGATGACGTTGGCTTTTTTAATTGCTTCAGCGGCTCTGGTGCGGGCAGCTTGCAGAATTTCGGCGAATTGCTGTGCACGTGGTGTTGGGTTGTCCGGACTCGGCGTCATGGGCACTGTAGGGTTTTGCCCGTAGTTCAGGTAGAAAGGGGACTGCTGCGTCGCCGCTGACGTGGCGTTGTTATACGCGAACTCGATCAGCGGCAGCTGCTGCTCCCAAGTGGTCGGGTCGTCGCACGTGGCACGAATCAACTGCTCCATCGTCTGATTCGTCCGCTCCGTTTGACCATCGGTCTCGGGGTGGTACGACGAGCTGAACTGTAGCCTTGTCCCGAACTGCTCCCAGAGGTTCTTCCAGAAGTTGCTGGTGAACTTCATGTCGCGGTCGCTGATTATCGCGGCTGGTATCCCGTGCAGTCGAACGACGGCTGCGATGAACAGGCGAACGGTTTCTTCGGCTGAGATCGATTTCTTGCACGCAGCGAAGTGTGCCATCTTCGTCAAACTGTCAACGACGACCATAACCGCGTCGTTACCCCCAGGGTTCGAAGGTAACCCTGTGACGAAATCCATGGTAACCTGCTGCCAGGCGCGCTCAGGCGGTGGGATCGGCTGCAACTGACCCGCCTTTCTTTTTCGCGCGCGTTTTTTCTACCCCGAAATGTCCCAAGGTAATCCCGTCGTGTGCCTCCTGCAGTAACAGTTCCCTCAGTAGCGAGTACGCGGGTACCCAGATGCGGTTGGTGTCTGTTTTTACGTAATAGACTCCTCTGGCCTCTGCCAGTTGCTATGAATTTCCGATCGTGAAAAATGGGTCGGTACTGTATCCGTGGGTGAATAGGCCTGTTAACAGTGGGTTGATTTGGGCGAGTAGGATGGCGTGCAGTTGGGCGGTGGGTCGTGTGAGTACGTCGGCGATGTTGGATGCGCCTTTTTTGTACGTGACCGTATAGTGGAAGTTGGACTCCAGATAGTCCAACCAACGGATCTGTCATGGGTTGAGATTCGGTTGGGCGCGAAGGTACTGTAGTGATCGGTGGTCTGTCCGTACTGTCACGTCTGCTCCCATGAGGTAACGTCGCCACACTTTGAACGCGTGCATGATCGCCAGCATCTCGCGGTCGTGTATCGGGTAGTTGCGTTCGGGCGGGTGAAGCTTGCGGGACTCGTACGCGATTGGCTGAAGGTCGTTCCCAAATTCCTGCAACAGTACTGCGATGTCGCTAGCATCGGTGACGAGCTCGAACGGACGGTGCGGATCTGCGATGTGAAGTACGGGCGGTGAGCACAAAATATTTTTGAGGGCCGAGAAGGCAGCTTGCTCTTTCTACCCCCACGTGTACTCAACCCCCTTTCTCAGCAGGTCAGTCAGCGGGGCAGTCAGCTTCGCCATGTCGGGGACGAACCGGCGCACGTAGTTGACGAACCCCAGAAAACTCTGCAACTCGGTCAAGTTGGTTGGCGCATGCCATGCTTGAATCGTCGCAATCTCTTTTCGGGTCTATTTCCACTCCTGCAGCTGAAATAATGTGTCCCAAAAACTCCAGTCGGTCCTGTAAAAACTCACACTTAGACGCTTTTGTCAGTAGGCGGTTCTCACTCAGTATCTTAAAAACTACTTTGATGTCCTGTAAGTGCTGTGCTCTGTAAATCAGTATGTCGTCAAGGTACACAATGACGCACTTATCTAAGAGCGGGCGGAAAGCTTCGTTCATGGTCATTTGAAAGGTGGCGGGGGCGTTGGTCAGTCCGAAAGGCATGACAGTATATTCGAAGGATCCGTAGTGTGTTCGGAAGGCTGTCTTAGGGCAGTCGGGTGGGTTGACGCGAATCTGGTGGTAACCTCCGCGAAGGTCGATTTTCGAGAAAACCCGGGCGGTGCGCAGTTGGTCGATCAGTTCGTCGGCTCGCGGGATGGGGTAACGGGATTTTATGGTAACCCTGTTCAGTGCTCTGTAGTCTATGCACATGCGAAAACCCCCGTCTTTTTTCGGTGTGAACAGTATCGGTGCTGCGAAGGGCGACGAGCTGGGGCGAATGAACTCCTTCTCGAGCAGGTAATCCAGCTGCTTCCTCAGTTCGTCCAGTTCGGGTTGGGTCAGTCGGAACTGTCGCTGTACTGTCGGCTGTGCCCCCGGTTCTAGTTCTATCCTATGGTCGTGCGGTCGCTGAGGTGGCAGTCCCGTCGGTAGGTCGTCCGGGAAGATGTCACTATACTGCTTCAACAGTGCTGCCAGATCACCCGGTACGCCGGCTAGCAATTTCTGTAAATCCCCTCCTTTGTCTGCTGCCTCGGCTTCTCGAATGTCAGCCGCGTACACGTCAGCTCCTGCCGCTACGGCGCGTTTCATCGTGATCGCGTTGACACGCACCGACGAAGACTCAGGTGAGCCCCAGCGAGGTAAGGCGATGTTGTTACCGTTCACTCGCACAGTGCAGTCACCCGTCGTCCAGTCGATTCGCGGATTGTGTCGTCGCAGCTAATCACGCCCGAGTAAAATGTCGGTTCCGTCGAGGGTCGTTGCGAGCATTTCCTGGCTAAACGTGAAGTTACCACTGCATCGAATCCGAACTCGGTCCACACGTTCCCGTATCGCCAGTGGCGTGCCGTCGACCAGTCTTGCGTCGATCTCAGGTAAACATCTGTCCAGTGGCAGTCGCAGTTTTCGTGCTATGGCAGTGTTGATAAGGCTGTGGCTGGCCCCTGCGTCTACGAATATTTTAACTAAGTCAGTCCCGATTTTCCCACTAAGCAGTATAGGGCTGTCTACCGTGGTACCCTCCTTATTCGGTCGGGTGTGGTCGATTGCGTGAACCGGCACAATCACTCGGTGAGGGTCGGTTGGGTCGGGCGAGCGGCGTGACCTGTCAGTAGAGGGCCCGTCTGCTACTGACTCCCAGCGTTTCCCTGCTGCTTGGTCTGTCTCTGCTGCTCAGCTTCCCCCTTTCCCTTAGCATTTTCCGGGCATTCGCTCTTACGGTGTCCCGGCCGATTGCACGCAAAGCAGCGCCCTTTGAACGGTGCGGTAGCGGCATTTGCGGCGACGGCACGTATCGTAGCGCCCTCGTTCGTCCCACGAGGCCGATGTCCCCAATTGCTGCTTCCGTAGGACCCCGGTCTCGGTCGGCGGAAGAAATCGAGTTTCTCCGCCATGGCGAGAATCTCCTGAAAATCGGTGACGCCGCGAAGTTGGATTTCCTGAGCGATGTCCTGCTTCAGGCCGCCGATGTAGCGGTGGATGCGTTCGCTCTCGTGCATGTATCCCACCTGCTCGCATAGCGCCAGAAACCCGCTCGTGTAGTCTTGGACGGAACCGAGTTGGCGCCAAGTGCGGAGCCTCTGTCGCGCCGCGATCGAAGCCGCAATAGGCTCGAAACGAGCGCGCAGACCTGCGCACCACGCGTCCCACGTGCGATACTGGGGCACCTCTACGAAATATGACGGCGCCCAGGGTCCGGTTTGTCCTTCCCGTGTCGGTAGAGTCGCGTAGTCCACCGGCTTCGTGACGATGACACCCCACCAGTCCATGGCGGGTCCTCGCAGCAACGACACGGCGTAACGGATCTTCGCCGTATCCTCCGAGACGTAGTTCGCGTCGAAGAAAACGTTCAACGTGAAAAGCCACGCGTGAACGGTAGGACCACCCTGACTTGGGTCAAAGCATGGCGGACGCTGCGGCTTCAGCGGCATCGGCGACGGTAGAGCTGATTCGCCGGCCGGCACCGAAATAGTGACTCGAGGCTGATTCCTGGCCGCATTCGTCGCGTCGGGGTGTGTCGTGCCGTGGTCGTCGTCTTCGTCATGGCGGACGACGCCATCACTTGCGGCGCTCGCGGGTTGCCCCACACTTCCGTGTTGCGATGTCTGTGGTGCGGGCTGAATCGGAGTGCCCGGTGCTTGGGATTGTGCTCGTGCGAGGTCATTTTGCAGGGAGGTACGTTCCGCCGTTAATGCTGCGATTTCTTCGGAGTTTTCGTGCAGTTGTCGCAGCAGCTCGTCCAGGCGGTCCTGCGTGAGGTTAGTGACGTCAAGATGCTCTGCCATTCCGAAGGGCGTCGGCTCGTCTTAGTCTAGGCGCAGTCGTGGCTGCACGCGTTTACGAGAGAACGCGAGGACAGCGGCTCCTAGGTGCTAAGGTGCGTGAGTCCCTTCGAGTGAAAAATCAAAAGTTGATTTCCTGGGTGCGGAGATGCGCGGTCCGAAAAGAAAGAGGCTCTGATAACCAAGTGTTACGGGTGCAATGAATCGAAGTAGCGAGAATTGCACTAAGGTGTCAAACGAGTACAAGATGTGAGCGAAGGCATGAGCGAACATTTATGCGCGAAACATGCAAACGGTAACGCGGTGCGTGCGAGCTAGCTAGTGCTATGCTGGAAGCGAGGCTCGGGCTAGTCCCGAAGCGTAGGCCGACACGGCCAGGCCAGCAGTGCGAGGTTTGGTGAAACAGTGCGCGCGAAGTCGGCGAAGTCCCGTTAGCAGTAACGGGCGAACAACGGTTGTTGCTGTACGAGATGTTGCAGGGCGCGCTAAGGAGTATCGAGAAAATTCCTTACACTTCTCAAAACTCCTAAACTTGGTACACCCGAAAGTTTGTCCGTTCAGTTAGCCTTTAAACTTCCTAATAACAACTACTCCAAAGAAACAATACCTACTTTTGCTAGTGCTCATTTGCTTGGTGGAATCACATTTGCTGTTCCTGCTCCATAAGTCGCCTTGCTTCCAAGCTCTTCCTCAATCCGTAAAAGCTGCAGCCATCAAACACAACAGACATCGGCCAGAGAACCATCAGATAGCATATACGGTAAGAACCATGACGCACGAAAACGTGAAGAGCTTACAACCAGGCAACCTAATAAAGCAGCCTTTATGAACCAGCCCGTGTCAGGAATCACCTGATTATACTTGGAGCATTGCTCGCCCCGACACACACCCCCAGCCTTGATTCGCTGGGCCCCCATGCCCACTGCCACGTCAGCAAGCATGCAGTCCTCCGTGTCCCCCTGCCGTCCCACCCCACCTGCCACCACCACTGCCCACCCCGCTGCCCTCGCTGCCTTGGCCACCTCTAGAGCCTCTGAAAGGGTGCCGATCAAGGGGAGCTGGCAGGGAGAAGTGGGGGTGAGAAGAGGAGGGGAGAAGAGCGGGAAGAGAGAAGAGAGAGCAGCGATATTGGTTTCACCTGCTCTCGCTGCCTTGGCCACCTCTAGGGCTTCTGAGAGAGTGCCGATCAGGGGGGGCTGGTGGGAATGGGGGAGAAGAGTGGTGCAGAGAGAAGTAGAAACTGTAACGTTGGTTTCAAGGATGCAATGCGGTACAATGAGGGATCTCCCACCCACCTTGACTGCAATGCTACCGCATGTATCGGAGTGCGGAGCAATTAGGTACCACTCACATTGATGGTGATGCCACTGCACATGATGCAGAGCGGTGCAATGCGGTACCACTCACCTTAATTGCAATGCCACTGCACGTGCGCCTCTCAATGGCTTGAACCAGTCACTTGGCATTCGAGACCAGCAGGTCGTTGCCCAATATGTGATATGGTGTAATACGGCGCAATGTGGTGCAATGTGGTGCAATGCGGTACCACTCACTCACCTTGATGGCGATGCCACTGCATGTGCGTCTCTCAATGGCTTGCTCCAGTCGCTTGGCATTTGAGACCAACAGGTCGTTGCCCACCACCTGCAAGTCATGCGGTGTGTTGTGGTGCAATGCGGCGGGAGGCGGCGCAATGTGGTGACATGCGGTGGAGTGCGGAGGAAAACATTAGCAAGAAGATCGGTGGGGAACAGGAGAAGATATTGCGAGATAAAGGGAAAAGTTAGTGGCAAGAGGATGAGGGGAAGCACAATATTAGGGCATGAGTGACGGAGTGAGCATGCGAAAGAGCATGAGTGAGAGCATGAGTGAGAGCATGAGTGAGGGCATGAGTGAGGGCACGTGTGAGGGCATGAGTGAGGGCATGTGTGCGGGCATGTGTGGGGGCATGAGTGAGTGTATGTATGAAGGCATGTGCGAAAGCAAGAGCACAGGTACGCACTTGGGTGAAGCCAACCCCTGAGAGAGCTTGAGTGAGTGTCATGAGGAACTTGCCTGGGTGAAGTCAGCTACTTCCAAAGGAAGTGGAGGTGACTTTTGAGTCGACTTGAAATCACCTCAAGCGAGAGCAGGAGCACAGGGACTTGCCTGGGTGAAGCCAGCCTCTGAGAGGGCTTGAGTGGCGTCAAAGTCTTCCTGGTCAAACGGGTCCTCTATGCTCACAATGGGGAACTCTGTAACGAGGATGGGCAATCGGGTGGAAAGGAACAGAGCGGGAATGAGGTGAGGTCCGAAAGAAGCGGAGCTGTCAGCCTGAACTGAACACAGGGACTGCACTGAGTCATTACAGTATAAACTAGACGCGTATGTGAACTTATGGCTTGGGAATACTGGGGATGTCAATCTGAACATAGAAGTGCTGCTATGCTCGCTCACTCGCTATAAGGAACTCGCTCAGCAGGATGGTTCACCACACCTGAGCACAGCTGCTGATACACCTGAGAACAGTTGGAAATTCACCTGAGCACAGCTGCTGGTACACCTGAGAACAGTTGGAAATTCACCTGAGCACAGCTGCTGGTACACGTCTATGAGCTGCTGGACGGTCACTTGCTCCAAACTGCTGCTGCTGTTGTTGGCTGATGTCATGCTGATGTCACCGCTGCCATCCAGC
This sequence comes from Closterium sp. Naga37s-1, assembly GCA_947471745.1. NCBI lineage: Eukaryota > Viridiplantae > Streptophyta > Zygnematophyceae > Desmidiales > Closteriaceae > Closterium > Closterium sp. Naga37s-1. The sequence goes on along the minus strand of CANJKZ010000096.1, from coordinate 4,922,450 downwards.
TGCTGCTGCTGCTGCTGGATGCCCAGGTCATAGTGACCTTCGTCTGTGGTTGGGGGAGGATGGGGGGAACGTGCATGGGGGGATGATGATGCTGCTGCTGCTGCTGCTGCTGCTGGATTCCCAGGTCATAGTGACCTTCGTCTGTATGTGTGGTGGGATGTGGAGGATATAATAAATAAATTTTGGTTTTCATATGTATGTATATATGTATGTATATATATATACATATATATATATACATATCTATATATATGAAGGCTGCAGATGCGCACACACTGAGGCCGATGGATGGTTGGTAGACTTGTAGAGGGATAAGAGACTTTTCCACAATAATCACCTGTACCATTTCACCCCATCTTAAATCACATACACTCCCCCAACCACCGTAGGTCACACGCTCCCCTATCAATCACACTCATCTCCCCCCCTCTTCTCCTCCCGTCCCACCCGAAACCGAGTTACAAGCACCCGACAAACACCGTCACAACACAGCACATAAGCAATGTTCACTTTCTCTGCGTGCCGACTCAACCCCCTGTTACAATCACGTGCCAATTTCTCTGTGTGCCCACTCAGCCACCCCTTACAATCACCTATCGATATCTCTGTGTGCCCACTCAACCCCCCTTTACAATCACCTGTCACACGGCCCCCCAATGCTGCATGAATGCTGATCTTCACTTTCTCATTGTGCACATCCTCCCAGGCTTCCAACAGTAGCGAGTTGACTTTTGAGTCCCACATTTGCTGTGTACCCACCTCTCCTCCCCCTTACACCAACTAACCTGTCACACGCCCACCCAACGCTGCGTGAATGCTGATCTTCACTTTCTCTGCATGCCCTGCATTTGCCACTGCTGACGTCAGCAGCTGCAAACCGTCTCTTATGCTGGCGTTTGGGGGAGGAGGGGGGGGGGGGAGCGGTAGGAAGGGAGAAAGAGAAGGTGGTGGGGAAGGTTGGGATGGTAAGGACGTGGGAACAAAGGTGAAACACAGGGGATCAGATGGGGAGACGCATAAGTTTCACATTGTATTGAGGCGAGTTTTGAGGCGCCTCAAAACTTGCATGAGACATAGGGGATTGGGATGGGGAAACGCCAAAAAAAAAAAAGTCCCGTATGCGTTTAAGATGGGGGAGGAGTGGGGGGTGTGTGAAAAGAGAGGGGAATGGGAGGAGGAGAGAGGGGAAGGGGAGGAGGAGAGAGGGGAAGGGGAGGTGGAGGGAAAAAAGGGGAGGTAAGGACGAATGAAAAAGGGTGAAGATTGGGGTTGTGGATGGGGAAGGAGGAAGGGGTCGGGAAGGAGGGGAGGTGGAGAAACGGTGGAGGGGGGAGGCGGGGGAGAGGGAAAACATAGGGGTTAAAGGATATCGGATGGGGTGTGATGGGGAAACGTCAGTTGCTGGAGAAGCTGCTTGGCATATGCTGGCAGAGGGGTAGGATGATGGGAGGGGAAAAGAACTTTGGATGCTGGATGGGCAGAATACCAGGGGGTGAAGGGAACGGGCATGGGAGGAGGAAGGAAGGCAAGGCAGCACAACTCATTTCTCAACCTGTGGTATCACTGTGTTATGATCGTGCAAATAGCATAACTTTGTTATGATCGTGCAAGTGCAACACCCAAATCTGGGTGTACAATTTGGTTGGGCAAAGTCGCCCTAACCAATTTGGGTTGGGTGCAATTGACAGGGGCGGGAACCAACTTGCTTGGCTCATCCCAACCATTATTCGTCCCCCTCCCAAAATTTACGCTCAGCCCAAAGCATTACTCGGTGACCATTCACATTGGTCCAACAATAATGCCTAGGTTACTTCACCAAGTTCCCCTCAAGTTCATCTCTTATGTATAGTCGTTTTCCTTGATGAGATCAGCACTTGAGTTTCTAACAATCACCACCAGAGTGGACGCCCCACCCACCTATGTTGTGTTGTGTATGTAACCAGTCAGAGAGGCCCACCTTGTGAGCGGCAAACCCAAGCGATAGAAGTTGTATTTTGAGACGTCTCAAAATACTTCTTCTATAACGTACCTATGTTGTGTTGTGTATGTAACCAGTCAGAGAGGCCCACCTTGTGAGCGGCAGACCCAAGCGATAGAAGTTGTATTTTGAGACGTCTCAAAATACTTCTTCTATAACGTACCTATGTTGTGTTGTGTATGTAACCAGTCAGAGAGGCCCACCTTGTGAGCGGCAGACCCAAGCGATAGAAGTTGTATTTTGAGACGTCTCAAAATACTTCTTCTATAACGTACCTATGTTGTGTTGTGTATGTAACCAGTCAGAGAGGCCCACCTTGTGAGCGGCAGACCCAAGCGATAGAAGTTGTATTTTGAGACGTCTCAAAATACTTCTTCTATAACGTACCTATGTTGTGTTGTGTATGTAACCAGTCAGAGAGGCCCACCTTGTGAGCGGCAGACCCAAGCTGCCATCGTCAGTCACCAGCGCTGCTGCTGCTGCTCCAAACCGTTCTGCTGCAAGTGCCTGGCGGGGAATGCGGTTGAATGCGGTGGAGAGGGGTAGAAAGGGGTGCATTGGGATGGAATTCGATGGAGCGATGTGATGTGATGTGATGTAATGGACCTTTGTGTTATATATTTATATGGTTGTACTGTATGTGATGTGAGAGTTAATGTAAACACCCAGCTATAGGTCTGACGGTGACGGGAAGCCTACAGTGCTGCTACTGACTCTTGGTTCCTTTCAGTCCCCAATGACCCCTATCAGTCCCCAATGACCCCTTTCAGTCCCCAATGACCCCTTTCAGTCCCCAATGACCCCTTTCAGTCCCCAATGACCCCTTTCAGTCCCCAATGACCCCTTTCAGTCCCCAATGACCCCTTTCAGTCCCCAATGACCCCTTTCAGTCCCCAGTGACCCCTTTCAGTCCCCAATGACCCCTTTCAGTCCCCAATGACCCCTTTCAGTCCCCAATGACCCCTTTCAGTCCCCAATGACCCCTTTCAGTCCCCAATGACCCCTTTCAGACCCCAATGACCCCTTTCAGTCCCCAATGACCCCTTTCAGTCCCCAATGACCCCTTTCAGTCCCCAATGACCCCTTTCAGTCCCCAATGACCCCTTTCAGTCCCCAATGACCCCTTTCAGTCCCCAATGACCCTTTCAGTCCCCAATGACCCCTTTCAGTCCCCAATGACCCCTTTCAGTCCCCAATGACCCCTTTCAGTCCCGAATGACCCCTTTCAGTCCCCAATGACCCCTTTCAGTCCCCAATGACCCCTTTCAGTCCCATATGACCCCTTTCAGTCCCCAATGACCCCTTTCAGTCCCCAATGACCCCTTTCAGTCCCCAATGACCCCTTTCAGTCCCCAATGACCCCTTTCAGTCCCCAATGACCCCTTTCAGACCCAATGACCCCTTTCAGTCCCCAATGACCCCTTTCAGTCCCCAATGACCCCTTTCAGTCCCCAATGACCCCTTTCAGTCCCCAATGACCCCTTTCAGTCCCCAATGACCCCTTTCAGTCCCCAATGACCCCTTTCAGTCCCCAATGACCCCTTTCAGTCCCGAATGACCCCTTTCAGTCCCCAATGACCCCTTTCAGTCCCCAATGACCCCTTTCAGTCCCCAATGACCCCTTTCAGTCCCCAATGACCCCTTTCAGTCCCCAATGACCCCTTTCAGTCCCCAATGACCCCTTTCAGTCCCCAGTGACCCCTTTCAGTCCCCAATGACCCCTTTCAGTCCCCAATGACCCCTTTCAGTCCCCAATGACCCCTTTCAGTCCCCAATGACCCCTTTCAGTCCCCAATGACCCCTTTCAGACCCCAATGACCCCTTTCAGTCCCCAATGACCCCTTTCAGTCCCCAATGACCCCTTTCAGTCCCCAATGACCCCTTTCAGTCCCCAATGACCCCTTTCAGTCCCCAATGACCCCTTTCAGTCCCCAATGACCCCTTTCAGTCCCCAATGACCCCTTTCAGTCCCCAGTGACCCCTTTCAGTCCCCAATGACCCCTTTCAGTCCCCAATGACCCCTTTCAGTCCCCAATGACCCCTTTCAGTCCCCAATGACCCCTTTCAGTCCCCAATGACCCCTTTCAGACCCCAATGACCCCTTTCAGTCCCCAATGACCCCTTTCAGTCCCCAATGACCCCTTTCAGTCCCCAATGACCCCTTTCAGTCCCCAATGACCCCTTTCAGTCCCCAATGACCCCTTTCAGTCCCCAATGACCCCTTTCAGTCCCCAATGACCCCTTTCAGTCCCCAGTGACCCCTTTCAGTCCCCAATGACCCCTTTCAGTCCCCAATGACCCCTTTCAGTCCCCAATGACCCCTTTCAGTCCCCAATGACCCCTTTCAGTCCCCAATGACCCCTTTCAGACCCCAATGACCCCTTTCAGTCCCCAATGACCCCTTTCAGTCCCCAATGACCCCTTTCAGTCCCCAATGACCCCTTTCAGTCCCCAATGACCCCTTTCAGTCCCCAATGACCCCTTTCAGTCCCCAATGACCCCTTTCAGTCCCCAATGACCCCTTTCAGTCCCGAATGACCCCTTTCAGTCCCCAATGACCCCTTTCAGTCCCCAATGACCCCTTTCAGTCCCCAATGACCCCTTTCAGTCCCCAATGACCCCTTTCAGTCCCCAATGACCCCTTTCAGTCCCCAATGACCCCTTTCAGTCCCCAATGACCCCTTTCTCCCATCAACAGCTCAACATACTCCGCATTCTTCCCTTCCCCATTCACCCCCCCAGCCCCCACACCCCCCTCCTCTCCCCTCCAATGCACCTGCAAGCAGTGCTGCACCTCTGCTCCAATCCGCACAGCCTCTGAAAATGTGGATGCTCCCACTGGCAGAATGGAGAGTGACTGAGGGGGGGGGTGCGGATGGGGTTGGGCATGGAGGGAATGAATCGGGGATGGTGGGAAGGAGTGATAAAGATGATATCATGACACCCCCAATGCACTGAACAGCTGCAGTGGGTGATAATGCTGCACTGGATGCCTGTTGTGGAGTGGACAAGACAGCCTCAGAAAATGTGGATGCGACTAGCAGGAGGGAGGGAGAGGGACTGCTGAGAGAAGGGAAGGGGAGATAGGGGCTTGAAGGAAAGAAAAGGGAGGAGAGGGACTGCTGAGAGAAGGGAAGGGAGGGGAGATAGGGGCTTGAAGGACAGAAAAGGGAGGAGAGGGACTGTGGGGGTTAAAAATCACATGACAGCGCTCACATGACAGCGCTCACATGACAGCGCTCACATGACAGCGCTCACATGACAGCGCTCACATGACAGCGCTCACATGACAGCGCTCACATGACAGCGCTCACATGACAGCGCTCACATGACAGCGCTCACATGACAGCGCTCACATGACAGCGCTCACATGACAGCGCTCACATGACAGCGCTCACATGACAGCGCTCACATGACAGCGCTCACATTGATATAATCCACTCACTCACCCACTTGCTGGCACCAATTCGGCTCTCACTGAAAGCCTTAAAGCCTTGATAGTTTCTGTACTCTTCTACCGGACCATATCATTTCACACACTCATTCACTCGCTGGCACTGGTGCAGATGTCACCATTTCACACACCCATTCACTCGCAAGCACTCAGACTCACATGGAACGGGGGCGAGGCGGCAGAGGAGGGCGTGAGGGCGCCCGAGAGGAGGGCGAACTCAGGCACGGGGAGAGAAGGGTGGGGCAGCGCTGCCAGGGAGGCGATGTACTCGTGGAGTGACAGCTGCGAACAGGGGGGTAAGTGACCAGAGGTCAGAGACAACAGAAGAGCAGGAGAGGTGGGAGAGATGGGTGGGGCATGGCAGCAAGTGAATGAGAGGAGGGCGAATTTGGGCACGGGGAGAGAAGGGTGGGGCACCGCTGCGAGCGATGCGATGTACTCGTGCAGTGGAAGCTGCGATACGAACAGGGCAGGTGGATGGAATGTAAGAGTGAAGGAGGGAGGGAGAGGGAAAAGAGGAGGGCGCGAGAGGTCGAGATTCTCCCAGCGAGGCAATGTACTCGTGCAGTGGAAGCTGCGATCATGTGCGGGGAAAAAGAGAACAGAGGTCAGAGACGACAGAGGGGCAGCACGTGACGGAGAGGAGAGAAGGGCGAACTCAGGCACGGGGAGAGATGGGTGGGGCACCGCTGCGAGCGATGCGATGTACTCGTGGAGTGGAAGCTGCGATACGAACAGGGGAGGGTGGGGAGGATTAGTGAAGAGGGGAGGGGGAGGGGAAAGAGGAAGGCGTGAGAGTTTAAAACTTCAGCAAGAGAGGCGATGTACTCGTGCAGTGGAAGCTGCGGTTGTGGTGTGGTTGGAGGCAAGAGAGGGGGCAGCAGAGGAGGGAAGGAGGATGGGGGATGGCAGCAAGTGAATGAGAAGAGAGGAGGGTGAATCGGGTATGGGGAGAGAGGGGTGGGGACCGCTGCCAGCGAGGCGATGAACTCATGCATGCAGTGGGCGCTGCGATTGTGGTGAGAGGCATGAGAGGGGCATGGAGTGGGAGAGATGGGTGGGGGTTGGCAGCAAGTGAATGAGAGGCGAACTCAGGCACGGGAAGAGAGGGGTGAAGGACCGCTGCAAGCGAGGCGATGTACTCGTGCAGTGGCATCTGCGAGATGAACAGGGAAGGTGGGGGGGAGGAACGCAGGAGGAGCGGGAGGGAATAGGGGAGGGCGGGCGTGAGAGGTCAAACTCCTGCAAGCGAGGCGATGTACTCGTGCAGTGGCAGCTGCAGTTGAGGGGTTGGGGGAGGAAAATGGTGCCAAACTTGGTGGTATGACACAGGGGGAATACTATGCATCCCTGTGAGACGCACGCACGCACGCACGCACGCACTCACACACAGGCGCACATAATTAATCACATGCGCACTCTCATCACTCCATCTGCCGTCTCTGCAACACCCACTCAGCCACACTCACCTCTCTCTCTGCTGCGCCTGCTCAGCACACTGTCAAAGACACACCCTGAGTCTTCCTGTTGCTTCAAATTTCCACCAAACCCCCCCTTACCCCCTCTCTCACGCACACCCACTCGCACCTCTCGCTCAGCCACGCCTGCCTGGCACACTGTGGAGACGCACCCTTGTTTCCCTCTGACGCTCCAACTCTTCCTAAGCAGCCCCATGCCGCCACTCACACCCACTCACACACACCCTCACCTCTCTCTCTGCCGCGCCTGCCCGGCACACCGCCAGAGACACGGCGAGAATAGCATTGGCACCAAGCTCGCCCTGAAAGCAAGGGGGAGACAGGGGGGCGAATGAGAGAAAGGAGAGGAGAGGGGGGCGTGTGAGTGAAGGAGACACGGCGAGAATGGCGATAGCGCCTAGCTCGCCCAGAGGGAATGGGGAAACGAAGAGGTATGTTGGGGAGACAGACGAGGGGACAAAAGGGGCGTGGGAGGGGGATGAGGGGATGAAGGGGTTGCAAGGAGCGAGTGAGAGAAGGAGGCAGCGAGAGAAGAGCATTGGGCCCCCTTCTCCCCTGTGGCAAGTGCGGCAAACTATGCCCTGCCTGCAGGAGGAGACGTGAAGGAGTGGGGAAAGGCAGTGGCGTGAGGAGGGGATGGGACGATGGGACGAAAGGCATTGGCGCCTAGCTCATCCCCACCCACCCACCTTGTTGTCTGTCTAGCTGGTATTGTTCAGCCGGCATCAACCTGTCGATCTCGCCCTGCTTGCATTGCAAGCCTCCCTCTCTCACAGCGCACTAATACATCACAACCCACCATCCGCCTTGTTGTCAGTCTGATCAAGCTCGGCCGCCATTAGCCGGTCAATCTCGCCCTTCTCGTGAGGGTCCTTTCTCTCCCCCCTGTTTTCCCCCTTTTCCCCCTTTTCCCTGTTTTCCCCCTTTTCCCCCTTTTCCCCCTTTTCCCCCTTTTCCCCCTTTTCCCCCTTTTCCCCCCCCTTTTCCCCCTTCCTTTCCCCCTTCCTTTCCCCCCTTCCTTCCTTTCCCCCCTTCCTTCCTTTCCCCCCTTCCTTCCTTTCCCCCCTTCCTTCCTTTCCCCCCTTCCTTCCTTCTTTCCCCCCCCCCTCCCTTCTTTCCCCCCCCCCTCCCTTCTTTCCCCCCCCCCTCCCTTCTTTCCCCCCCCCCTCCCTTCTTTCCCCCCCCCCCCCTTCTTTCCCCCCCCCTCCCTTCTTTCCCCCCCCCCCCCTTCTTTCCCCCCCCCCCCCCCTTCTTTCCCCCCCCCCCCCCTTCTTTCCCCCCCCCCCCCTTCTTTCCCCCCCCCCCCTTCTTTCCCCCCCCCCCCCTTCTTTCCCCCCCCCCCCCTTCTTTCCCCCCCCCCCCCTTCTTTCCCCCCCCCCCCCCTTCTTTCCCCCCCCCCTCCCTTCTTTCCCCCCCCCCCCCTTCTTTCCCCCCCCCCCCCTTCTTTCCCCCCCCCCCCTTCTTTCCCCCCCCCCCCTTCTTTCCCCCCCCCCTCCCTTCTTTCCCCCCCCCCTCCCTTCTTTCCCCCCCCCCTCCCTTCTTTCCCCCCCCCCCCCTTCTTTCCCCCCCCCCCCCTTCTTTCCCCCCCCCCCCTTCTTTCCCCCCCCCCCCTTCTTTCCCCCCCCCCCCTTCTTTCCCCCCCCCCCCCTTCTTTCCCCCCCCCCCCCTTCTTTCCCCCCCCCCCCCTTCTTTCCCCCCCCCCCCCTTCTTTCCCCCCCCCCCCCTTCTTTCCCCCCCCCCCCCTTCTTTCCCCCCCCCCCCCTTCTTTCCCCCCCCCCCCCTTCTTTCCCCCCCCCCCCCCTTCTTTCCCCCCCCCCCCCTTCTTTCCCCCCCCCCCCCCTTCTTTCCCCCCCCCCCCCCTTCTTTCCCCCCCCCCCCCCTTCTTTCCCCCCCCCCCCCTTCTTTCCCCCCCCCCCCCCTTCTTTCCCCCCCCCCCCCCTTCTTTCCCCCCCCCCCCCCTTCTTTCCCCCCCCCCCCCCTTCTTTCCCCCCCCCCCCCTTCTTTCCCCCCCCCCCCCCTTCTTTCCCCCCCCCCCCCCTTCTTTCCCCCCCCCCCCCCCCTTCTTTCCCCCCCCCCCCCCTTCTTTCCCCCCCCCCCCCCTTCTTTCCCCCCCCCCCCCCTTCTTTCCCCCCCCCCCCCCTTCTTTCCCCCCCCCCCCCTTCTTTCCCCCCCCCCCCCCTTCTTTCCCCCCCCCCCCCCTTCTTTCCCCCCCCCCCCCCTTCTTTCCCCCCCCCCCCCCTTCTTTCCCCCCCCCCCCCCTTCTTTCCCCCCCCCCCCCCCTTCTTTCCCCCCCCCCCCCCTTCTTTCCCCCCCCCCCCCTTCTTTCCCCCCCCCCCCCTTCTTTCCCCCCCCCCCCCCTTCTTTCCCCCCCCCCCCCCTTCTTTCCCCCCCCCCCCCTTCTTTCCCCCCCCCCCCCTTCTTTCCCCCCCCCCCCCCTTCTTCCCCCCCCCCTTCTTTCCCCCCCCCCTTCTTTCCCCCCCCCCTTCCTTTCCCCCCCCCCTTTCCCCCCCCCCTTTCCCCCCCCCCTTCCTTTCCCCCCCCCCTTCCTTTCCCCCCCCCCTTCCTTTCCCCCCTTCTTTTCCCCCCTCCTTTTCCCCCCTCCTTTTCCCCCCTCCTTTTCCCCCCTTCTTTTCCCCCCTCCTTTTCCCCCTTCTTTTCCCCCCTCCTTTTCCCCCTTCTTTTCCCCCCTTTCCCCCCTTGCCCCCTTTCCCCCCCCCTTTCCCCCCCCTTTCCCCCCCCCTTTCCCCCCCCTTTCCCCCCCCCTTTCCCCCCCCCTTTCCCCCCCCCTTTCCCCCCCCTTTCCCCCCCCCTTTCCCCCCCCCTTTCCCCCCCCCTTTCCCCCCCCCTTTCCCCCCCCCTTTCCCCCCCCCCTTCCCCCCCCCCTTTCCCCCCCCCTTTCCCCCCCCCTTTCCCCCCCCCTTTCCCCCCCCTTTCCCCCCCCCTTTCCCCCCTTCTTTCCCCCCTTCTTTCCCCCCTTCTTTCCCCCCTTCTTTCCCCCCTTCTTTCCCCCCTTCTTTCCCCCCTTCTTTCCCCCCTTCTTTCCCCCCTTCTTTCCCCCCTTCTTTCCCCCCTTCTTTCCCCCCTTCTTTCCCCCCTTCTTTCCCCCCTTCTTTCCCCCCTTCTTTCCCCCCTTCTTTCCCCCCTTCTTTCCCCCCTTCTTTTCCCCCTTTTCCACCTTTTCCCCCTTTTCCCCCTTCCCCCCCTTCCCCCCCTTTCCCCCCTTTCCCCCCTTTCCCCCCTTTCCCCCCTTTCCCCCCTTTCCCCCCTTTCCCCCCTTTCCCCCCTTTCCCCCCTTTCCCCCCTTTCCCCCCTTTCCCCCTTCTTTTCCCCCTTTTCCCCCTTTCCCCCCTTTTTTCCTTAACTCCCACCCACCTTCTTGTCAGTCTGGTCCAATTCAGCCGCCATCAGCCTAACTCCCCACCACCGCTGCTGCACGTCGTTACTGCACTTGACTCATGAGTATCCCTTTTCAGCCCCATTCCCCCATCCCTTCCCCCCCCCATCCTCTCCACCACCCACCTTGTTGTCGGTCTGATCAAGCCCAGCCGCTATCAGCCGGTCAATCCCCCCTGCTCGCGAGGGTTCCTCCCCACCACCGCTGCCTGCCTGCCGTCACTGCCCTTGCTGCCATGAGCCTATCGATCTGCCCTTTTCAGCCCCATTCCCACCCACGGCCTTCTCTCCCCCTCTCGCCCACCTTGTTATCTGTCTCATCAATCTCACCCGCCATCAGCCAGTCAATCTCGCCCTGCTCACGAGGGTCGCTCCTCGTCCCCCCTGCCCCCTCCACTCCCCCTCTTCCTCCCCCCACTCCCCAATCCCCCACACACCTTGTTGTCAGTCTGGTCCAGTTCAGCCGCCATAAGCCGGTCAATCTCCCCTTGCTCGCGAGGGTCCCTCCCCACCACCGCTGCTGCCCACCAATATTGCCCATGAGTCCAAACCCTTGTCACCGCGTCCCCCCACCCACCTTGTTGTCTGTCTGATCAAGCTCGGCCGCCATAAGCCGGTCAATCTCGCCCTGCTCGCGCGGGTCCCTCCCCACCACCGCTGCTGCAATCACCTCAATCACATTCCCCACCGCCCGCTGCACGCCCCTCCCGAAGAATTCCCCCTCGTCCCCATCCCTCACTTCCACTGCTTCATAGCTGAACGGGAATGGGAGAGGGGTGGGAGAGAGGGTGCGGAGGAGAGAAAAGGGTGGTAGCTAAGGGAGTGACATGCTGCAAACGCGTCGCTCACATTCCCCACCGCCCTCTGCAAGCCCCTTCCAAAGCACTCCTTCCCGTTCCCATTCCGCACCTCGACTGCTTCATAGCTGAATGGGAATGGGGCAAGGGAGAGAGGTGGAAAGAGAACAACGGATTGGGGGGAGTGGGAGGTGGTGCTGCAATCGTAATCTTCACAATCCAAGCGCCCTCTGCACGCCCCTTTCGAAAGAATCCTCCGTCCTCTCCATCCCACATCTTAACCACTTCGAATCTGCGACTGGGCAGAGAAGGAGACATGGGAGAGGATGGGGTGGGAATAAAGGGAGAAGGGTGGTAAGGGCGTGACATGCTGCAATCCCCTCGCTCACATTCCCAAACCCGCTCAGGTCGGGTCTGGTCGGATCGAGTCGACTCGGGTCAGGTAGGGTCGGGTCAAGTCTGGTAGGGTTGGGTCCAATCGAGTCGGGTCGGGTCGAGTTGGATCGGGGTCAAGCTGGGTCGGGTCGGGTGGGGTCTGGTCAAGTTGGGTCGGTCGGGTTGGGTCAGGTCGGGTAAAGTCGGGTCGGGTCAGGTCGGGTTGGATCGGGTCGGGTAAAGTCGGGTCGGGTCAGGTCGGGTCGGATCGGGTCGGGTCAAGTAGGGTCGGGTCGGGTTGGGTCAATTCGGTTCGGTTCAAATCGGGTCGGGTCGGGTTTGGTCGGGTCAAGCTGGGTCGGCCGGGTTGGGTCGGAAAGGGTTGTTGGGTGAGGTTGGGTAAAGTCTGGTCGGGTCGAGTAGGCACAGGTCTGGTCAGGTCGGCCGGCTCGGTTGGGATAGTAGGGTTGGTTTGGGCCGGGTCAGGTCGGATCGGGTCGGGTCGGGTCAAGCCGGGTCAGGGAGGGTCGGGTAAGTCGGGTCGGATCGGGTCGGATCGGGTCGGGTTGGATCGGACGGGTTGGGTCAAGTCGGGTCGGGTCGGGCCGGGTCAACTCAGGTCGGTTCAAGTCGAGTCGGGTTGGGTCGGGTCAAGTTGGTTCAAGTCAGGTCGGGTCGGGTCGGTTCGGGTCGGGTCGGATCGGGTGTGGGTTGTGGCTAACTTCTCTGAGGGCGGCTCAATTGCAGTAGGGATCTGTGTGTGTGTTCCATCTTGGACCAGACCAGTTGGTTCCTTGTTGGTTTCTGAGAGAATCTCAAAACCATGCCACTTGTAACTCTCCCATGCCACTTGTGCCACCACATGTAAGTAACCCTCACATCCAGATGTAACGCCCTCACATGCCAATTGTAACTCGCACTTCCAGATGCAACGCTCACATGCCAGATGTAACGCCGGTGGGAACAGAGGCGCGGAACTTGCCCCTGTGTGAGCCCACCTCCGCCTCCACTGTGGGCTCCCCTCTCGCATCCAGCACCATGCGCCCCTTGACGCTCAGAATCACCGACGGGGCTGCGCGCTGCAGATGGCGCGCCTGGGGAAGAACGATGGGATAGGGAATCATAAGTGAAGGCGAAGCGGCTTGTGTTTGGATCCTGAGCCGCCCACCTCCGCCTCCACCGTGGGCTCCCCCCGCGCATCCAGCACCATGCGCCCCTTCACAGTCAGAATCACTGACGGGGCTGCGCACTGCAAGTGCCGCGCCTGGGGAAGATAAAGGAACATAGTGGGGGACATGGATGGGGGTGTGTGGTTCCTGTGAGAGCCAATCTCCTCCTCCACTGTCGGCTCCCCCCGTGCGTCCAGCACCATGCGCCCCTTCACAGTTAGAATGACTGATGGGGCTGCGCGCTGTAGATGACGAGCCTGGGAGGGGATGAAAGACGGGAAGGGAAGGGGGTAGGTGTGCCAAATGTGACTCTCACACGCCGCGGAACTTGCCCCTGTGAGAGCCCACCTCCGCCTCCGCCGTGCGTAGTATAGAATCTGACACAAACGCGTCAGCTTGTAACGAGTGGTAACGGTTGAGCTTACATCGAGTGTTAACGAGCGAGCCTACAATGAATGCGCTTCGTCCGTTGTAGCTCGTACGGCCGCATTGACCGCCTCTTCTATGCGCAGCGACAGCCTGTGAGCATTAATGAGTCAGTTTATAATGAGAAATACCTGGTAGACTTACGATGAATGCGATTGGTTCGTCCGTTTTCGCCCGCACGGCCGCATTGACCCTCCTCTATCCGCAGCGACAGCCGCTTTGTAACCGCAACACGGACGAGGCAGCTTATAACGGAGCCTACCAGGTAAACTTACTATGAATGCGATTGGTTCGTCGGTTTTCGCCCGCACGGCCGCATTGACGGCCTCCTCTATCCGCAGCGACAGCTTGTGGCGATCGAGATACTCCTGTACCGTCATCGACATGTTGCCCGCACCCTCACTCTCTCACTCACTCTCTCGCTTACTCACTCACTCACTCGCAATCTCTCGTTTTCTCACCTCGATGTCACACACACTCACTGAAATGCACCTCACTCTCGCTCTCTCTCACACACACTCTTCCGCTCCTTACGGAACTCTGCCTCCTACCGGCGGTACAAAGAACTACACACTGCCGACTTCTAATCCGTTGTCTCTATGATGCTAACAGTAGACTCCGTCCTTCGTCTCTCAAGCGGACTAGAGAGCGAGAGTTCTCGATTGCCCCGAACGCGTTCTGCTTGAATGCTGGTGCTTCACGCTTGCCAAGCTGAATCTGAATGCATCCGCGTTTCAGCCTGTCGTATTATGTGCTGAAAGCGTCTGACAAATATTCGTATTTGTGTTTTTTTCCAATGTATGAACCAAGCTGTACGCTTCCGAACAAGTTCGAATCCGCCTTGATCCCAAACCTAGAGTCGACCGAACTTCGATAGGGGCACTCGCTTATCGCAACCTTGCTGACGAAAGTGGCGAAAACTAGAGTAACTGATCAGATGAGTCCAGTCCAAAGCAACACCATACCCGACCATTCTAAATGTAAAAAGACGTCTGCTGAGCCGAATTCAACTTACTTTGGGGACTATCCCAACCGCACCACCTGCCGAGCCGCACATGATCCATACAAGCAGTTTCGCTCCCTAGGGGTGTGCAAGTAATGACAGGCCAAGATAGACATTTATAGTATATTTTCAGTTGACGGTTTCGTTTGAGCCCAAACGAGACTTTTCGCGGAGAAAGTGGGGATGGCTGAAACTGGAGCGGAGGGTAATGCGATTAGTATCGGGGATGACGGAAAGGAGCCGAATGACGCAGAGGAGTCTAGAGAGACTAAAGACGCAAGAGACTTAGTGGAGATTAAGATCGTCGACGATAAAGCAGGGGGGGTAGTAGGCGACGAGAAGCAGAAGGCGGCAGGGGGAAAGAAGCGGAAGAAGAAGCGCCTGGCGGGGCGGAAATGGGCGGTTTTGCTTGTCGGGATGCGGGGGGAGGCGGAGCTGCTACAGTGCACGAAGCAGGCCATCATGCGCCGCGTGTCGGTCCCCGCGCGCGATCTCCGCTTAAACGGCCCGTTGCTGTCCTCCGCCGCCGCGATTCTCGGTGAGTTGTGTTAAGCCTGACTCTATAGCGTACGTACGTACGTCAGCTGTCGCTCCCCACGCGCGATCTGCACGTGCGCGGCCAGCTGCAGCTGAGGTCGAAGCCGCGCGCCGGTTCCCGAACGTCTGCGCCATTTGCGCTAGCACGGTCCGACTGTTGAGTTGACTTAGTTCCCCTAAACCCGAAACCCGAAGTCTTTATTTCTCTCTCTCTCTCGCCCCGTCTGGTTACCCGGTTACAGGCAGGGAGGGGTGCATGATGGTGAACCTGGAGCATGTGAAGGCCATCATGTCTCTTTCTCCCTCTCTCTCTCGCCCCGTCTGGTAACCCGGTTACAGGCAGGGAGGGGTGCATGATGGTGAACCTGGAGCATGTGAAGGCCATCGTGTCAGCGCAACAGGTGCTGCTTTTCAACCCCTCCTCGCCGCCCGTTGCCGCCTTTGCCGCCCACCTGGAACGAGTGCTTGCCATGGGGCCTGAACCGGCACAGACAGAGGTGCAGACGACGATGCAGGAGCAGGCACGGACACACGATCTTGTGGAATCACACACGCGGGCAGAGGCGGAAGTGGGGAGGGATGAGGCACAGGCACGGACGCACGCTGTGGGGCCTGAATCGATGCTGACACAATCGCAGATAGAAGGAGGGGGGAGGAATAGGACACAGGTGCAGGCACATTCACATGCACATGATCATGTGGGGACACAAGGGCAGGGTGAAATACAAAAAGAAGGAGATGCAGATGGAGGGAGAGGACGGGAGCATGGAGGAGGAGAAAGGGAAGGGGAAGGAGGAGCAGGAAAACGAGCGGGAGCAGATGTTGTAAGGCTCGGAGATAAGGAGGAGAGTGAAAGCGAGAAGGAGGAGAGTGAAAGCGAGAAGGAGGAGAGTGAAAGCGAGAAGGAGGAGGAGGAAGAGAGCAAAAAACAGAAAGAGAAGGAGGAGGAGAAGAAGGATACAAAAGCAGCCGAGGAGGATGGGGAGGAGGAGGAGGAGCCTTTACCGTTCGAGTTCCGTGTGTTGGAGCAGATTCTAGAGGAGGTGGTGAGCAGGAGGCTGGAGGGGGAGTGCCGCGAGCTGGAGAGGGATGCGTATGCTGCACTTAATGCACTTGCCAGGGCTGTCAGCACGGCGGGTCTGGAGGCCGTGAGAGGGGTGAAGAACCGGCTGACAGTGCTGACCTCCCGCGTGCAGAAGGTGAGATAGGGAGGCAGAAGAGTAGGTGAGGCACTGCCGGTGTAGTAACCATAGAAAGATGAGCAGATTCTAGAGGAGGAAATGAGCAGGAGGCTGGAGGGGGAGTGCCGCGAGCTGGAGAGAGACGCGTATGCGGCTCTGAATGCACTGGCCCAGGCTGTGAGCACGGCAGGCCTGGAGGCCGTGAGAGGCGTGAAGAACAGGTTGACTGTGTTGACCTCCCGTGTGCAGAAGGTAAGATGAGGCAGGCAGAAGGTGAGGCAGAAGGGTAGGTGAGAGGCACTGCCAGTGTGGGTAAGCAGTAAGCAAGGAGCTCACTCTAGAAGCAGTGGTGAGCCGGAAGCTGGAGGGGGGGTGTCTGGAGCTGGAGAGAGACGCGTATGCGGCGCTGAATGTGCTTGCCAGGGCTGTCAGCACGGCGGGTTTGGAGGCGGTGAGAGGCGTGAAGAATAGGTTGACCGTGCTGACTTGGCGCCTGCAGAGGGTGAGGCAGAGGGTGAGGCAGAGGGTGAGGCAGAGGGTGAGGCAGAGGGTGAGGCAGAGGGTGAGGCAGAGGGTGAGGCAGAGGGTGAGGCAGAGGGTGAGGCAGAGAGTGAGGCAGAGGGTGAGGCATTCACATTAGTAACGAACGCGCTCACCAGGGCTGTCAGCTCGGCACGGCCAGCCTGGAAGCCGTGAGGGGGGTGAAGAATTGGCTGATTGTGTTGACTTGGCGTGTGCAAATGAGGGATGTGAGATGATGTGAGATGAGGGATGTGAGATGAGGGATGTGAGATGAGGGATGTGAGATGAGGGATGTGAGATGAGGGATGTGAGATGAGGGATGTGAGATGAGGGATGTGAGATGAGGGATGTGAGATGAGGGATGTGAGATGAGGGATGTGAGATGAGGGATGTGAGATGAGGGATGTAGAGGGTGAGGCAGGCAGCTAAACAGGTGCGGGACGAGTTGGAGCATCTACTAGACAACGACAGACAGGGACATGGCAGACCTTTACCTCCTTCTGTCCCGTTCCCTTTCCTTACCTGCTCTTCTCCCTCCCTTCTGTTTCCCTCTTGCTCTGTTCCTGCAGGCGCGGGACGAGTTGGGGCATCTGCTGGACATGACAGACCTCTACCCCACACTGCGTTGCTGCTTTCTTACACTATTTTGCTCCCCTCCCTTTCCCTGTGCCTCCTCTGCCCTCATTCCTGCAGGCGCGGGACGAGTTGGAGCATCTGCGGGACATGGCAGACCATTACCTTTACCTCTACCTTCACACTGTGCTGCCCTTGTGCTCCCTCTACCCTTTCTCTCTGTCCTTCCCATTGTCCCCCTTCCTTGTTCTGCCTCGGTGCAGGTGCGGGACGAGTTGGAGCATCTACTCGATGACGACAGGGACATGGCGGATCTCTATCTCACACGCCAGCTGCAATGGCTCACTCTACCCGCCTCTCCCGCACACTCTCCCTCACACTCGCCCTCACACTCACCCTCACACTCTCCCTCACGCGCTCACCCACTCTCTCCTGCACAATCTCCCTCTCCTGCACATTCATCCCAACACTCCCCCACACACTCTCCCCCACACTCTCCTTCAAACTTTCCAGCACACACTCCCACACACTCTCCAACACCCTCTCACTCACTCTCACGCTCACCTTCAGATTCCCCTCCACCTGACCTTTCTTCTCCTCCTCCCAATTCCCTCTCCTCATATCCAGCCCGCTGCTGCTGGGCCTGCCTTTCCCCCTACCTTCCCCCCTAGTTTTCCACCTGTGACCGTCTCTAGTCACAGGGGCTCCCTCACTCACTCCCCCACACACTCCCTCACGCACTCCCTCACTCACTCGCTCCCTTACTCGCTCACTCACTCGCTTTCCTTCCTCCCTGTCACCGGCCGAAGCTTCCGCAGCTCTGGCAGAGGCGCATGGGGGGGAATGGGGGGAACGCCGAGGGGGGGAATGGGGGAGGGGTCGGGGAGCAGTGTGAGTTCGAGTGTGGTGAGTGTGGGAGGAGGGGAGGATGTGGAGGAATTGGAGATGCTTTTGGAGGCGTATTTCACGCAAGTGGACCGACTCCTGAATGACTTGACAGCGGTGAGTGAATATAGATATCACGTGCTTTGTCTGTCCTTGTTTGACGTGTGTGTGGGTTGGGTTGTCTGTGCTTTGTCTGGTGGGAGGAGGGGAGGACGTGGAGGACTTGGATATGCTGCTGGAGGCGTTTTGAGACGTCTCAAAACATCTCTGTTTACACGTGTGCTGGAGGCGTATTTCACCCAGGTCGACCAACTATAAACGACTTAACAGCGGTGAGTGAATATAGATATCACGTGCTTTGTCTTTTCTTGTTTGACGTGTGCGGGTGGGTGGGTGTGCTGCTGGGTTGGGTTGCTGTGGAGGGGGGGGGAAAGTGGAGGAGTTGGATATGGTGCTGGAGGCGTATTTCACTCAGGTGGACCAATTGCTTACCGACACTGTTGTGAGTGAATATCTAGCTGACATGGGCTCTGCCCTTCTTTCAGATGTGTGGGTGGGTGTGCTGCTGGATTGCTGTGGAATGGGTGTGCTGCTGGATTGCTGTGGAATGGGTGTGCTGCTGGATTGCTGTGGAGGAGGAGGGGAGGATGTGGAGGCTATGTGATCACCCATCTGGATACCTGCATACTACATACTCACACCTTACCTCTCCTTGCTCTCTCTGCCCCCATTTGTCCCCTCTCTCCCCCAGCTCCATGAGTACGTGGACGACACGGAAGACTATGTGAACACGCAGTGAAGAGCAGGCCATCCAACTGTACCCCTACCCTCGCCCTGCCTCCCATCCCCACCGCCCACCCCAGCTCCATGAGTACGTGGACGACACGGAGGACTATGTGAACACGCAGCTGGACTACCGCAGGAACCAGCTGCAGGGGATGCAGGTGCGTGGTGCTGATGACGTGGCAGGAGTGACTGACGTGGCAGGAGTGACTGACGTGGCAGGAGTGACTGGCGTGGCAGGAGTGACTGGCGTGGCAGGAGTGACTGGCGTGGCAGGAGTGACTGGCGTGGCAGGAGTGACTGGCGTGGCAGGAGTGACTGACGTGGCAGGAGTGACTGGCGTGGCAGGAGTGACTGACGTGGCAGGAGTGACTGACGTGGCAGGAGTGACTGGCGTGGCAGCTCATCCTGGGGTTGGGGACTTGGGGTGGGGGGAACGGGGGGTTTAGAGGGGGGATGGATGCAGGGGGGTATGAGAGGAAGGGGGAAGTAGAGCATGTGTCATGTGGTTCTTGTTACTAGTCATGTCGTCATGATGATTCTTGCCGCCTTTTTATCAAACCTCCCAAAACCTCTGCGTCCCCTCCTCCCTCTTCCTATATTCCCTCCCATGCTATCTACCACCTCCTCCCCTCCCCACCTCCAGGTGCTGATAACAGCAACAGGCACAGTCCTGTCTATCATCATTGTGATCATAGCAGCCTTCTCAATGAACCTCCCCAACTTCCTCTTTGAGACGGACGGCCAGTTCCTCCCCGTGCTGCTGCCCCTGCTCAGCACTGGTGCCGCTCTTCTGGGTGGTTTCATATACTACACCTGGTATTTCCAAATAATCACCTGAAATAGATAATCTGTAACAGGACTTAAAACACTATGCCTTTTCTGAGTTGTACCCATGGAATGGAATGGAACATTGTTGTGCATGAAAAGCCTCATTGTAGGGTAGGCAATGATGGAGAATTTTATATACAAATAAAGTTCTAGACATATCCTGTCATGCCCTATACATAGATGTGCGGGAGGATGCCAAAAATTCATGTGACTGAAATTTCAGACATGTAAAATAGCCACTACGAGAAGTCAACATATTTGTACACTCGCAACACTGCTGTAATTCAAAATGAAACTGCCCTTTCAGGAAACAAACAAGGAGTTCGCAGCACACACGACCCTCGCAAGTTTCGCACATGCACAGCTCCACGCGGCCCTCTGTGATCACAAGCACCCTGTGATCACAGCTGGCTATTATGAAACCCCGTTACCCTTCGCAAACATTGTGCGACAGCACACGTAGCTCGTCTGGGCAAGAATGTTGCGTCCTCGAGAGACAGCCCAAGTGTGAACGAAAAGGACCCTTCATTAGCAGGAATGCATGGTTCGACATCCAGCCAGCACATGTCCCAGCTTTCCCAGCTCTCACACGGCCATGGCTATTCAGAGATGCCCGGCGTTGGCTGGGAATCTCGCCAACGCTACCACTGATCTCGCGTTTCGGTCGACATCCTCTCGCTCTTTCCGTTCATCCATCCCTCCGTGTCATTTCTTCAGGCACACGCCATTCACCCACGCCAAGACTTCCTTTTGACGCCAGCCTGCTGAAATATTCCTTCCTGCTATTCCCCAGCCACTTCGGTTAGTACTGTTGAGATTGCACTGACCCTGCAGAGGGTCGTCGAGTTCTGCGGGGACGCGAAATTCTACCGAAGCGGAAATTCGCAGAGGACAGGGCGGAGGTCTGCACTGCAGCAGAATTACTTCGCAGAAGCGAAAATGAAGTCCTGCTGCAGAGGAACGCGTGTCTGCAGAAATTGAGTCTGCAGAAGAGGGCGAATCTGCAGAGCAGATCGTGGTGCTGCAGAGGAGGGCGCATCTGCAGAGATTTCGGAGCTGCAGAAGAAGGCGCATCTGCAGAAACGAAATTCTGCAGAGGATCACAATTTCGACCGGCGAACCCCTCCGACGCGAAAACGCGATCGTTTCGGAACTTTTGCGTGGGAATTTCGGAACATTGCGGACATTGAGAAATTGACCCCCGGAAACAGTGCGTGAACTTGGGGTTTTCAATCTGGGGGCGAATTGAACCACCTGAGCAAACTGAACCTGGCGCACGTTTTCGTAACTACGAAAACGTGCGTTACAGAAGTTGTTTAAAACAACCTGAACAGTTAAAATAACTACTTTTAGGTAGGTAAAAATTACCAACTAAGCATGTGTTGTAATTTTCACCTGCCGATGCTGACTTGGCAAAGCGCAGCTAAGTAGTAGTTATCTAAACGTTCTAGGCGAGAACGTTCTCTTGGTAGGTTCAGTGGTTGGGTAGTTCTTTACCCCTTGTATTCTATCTTTCATTCTATTCTAGTGAATTTTCTGTGAGTGCCAAATCTATGCCTTCAAGGACTTGGACAAATTTCTGTCTCCTTAGTACACCACCAATATCGTGTCTACGCAGAAAGCATTCCGTAGAGCTCGTTCATCCGTTAGAGCAGAAATCTCTGCAAGTACTTCCTTCCCCCTGACGTTTCGACTGCCAGGCAGGCCCCTAGATTCGTTTTGAGGTAGTCTGAGGCCTCAGAGTACACCCCTCCTGGAACTCTGTCTGTCTGAGGTGCCTCAAAATTTTAGTCTGAAAATTCAGACAAGCAATTTTTTTTTTGTCTGAACTGTCAGAGTTACTTCAAATTTTAAGATGTTCATGCAGTTTCGTAAAAGCAGTTATAATAGCATTGAGGCTGATTACAGCCTACCATACCAACGCATCAGGCAACGTGCTCGTGCTCGTGCATCGCCTCTGCTCATGTCGGCGGCGTTCCAGTGTTTTTGTCACGTGCAGCGCATGGTTGTTTCTGCTCTGCTGATCTCATTTCGTTTTGTCGTGTGTGTGATTACCGTTCTGTACCCATTTTCTCGCATGTGTGCCGATTTTGTCAGTTTTGGATTTGCTTTTCAAGCGATTCGATCGTTCACCCGATCTGTATCAGATGGGCCAAGTGCCACGCAGCTGAGCTGGCAGCAGGCAGAAACTGTTGTTTGGCGTGACATGTGAGGATCAGACAGTGCCACACGAAACTTTCAGTACGAATCAGGAACTTCGCAATTCACACCAGTGCGTGCTGCAGATGTTTTTACAGCGAATCAGCATCAAAGTCGCCTATTCTTTACAATACATTAGCGATAGCTTACATGTGACGAGATTTTGTCTTCAGAAATCTCGTAATCACGCAACCATTTCCTCAGCGTAACTGGAAGATATTCTCGACGAACGAGTGTATTTGGATGTCCCAGCTGTCGAAGTGAGCGTTGCTCACGTCCTGGCACTCCACTGCCATCTCGGAAGTGGGCATATCGGAAGGAAACTTCTAGGAAACTTTGCTCCGATAAGCGCGCAGAGTGTACCCCCGATACAAGTCTGGGGCTCAGCCTACCCTAGTAAAATTAGGCTGAAATTTCAGACAACTCATAAGAAAAAACTCTGGAAAACCAGACAAGGTACATAAATAAATTCTTTGAGTTCAGACTAGGTACAAAAAAAAAGTCTGAACGGACTCTGATTCAGACTCCAAAGTCTGATATCTAGGGCACTGCTGCCAGGTTAGATTCGTCACAGAGAGCCTTCAGTATCCTCGTCGGCTTTATTCTCGCTTCACAATCAGCTTCGGAGTCATTAGTACCTGTGTTTCTAGGTCGACCTAGATCCGTTACAATGTCACAGGAGTCTTCGATCCGACGTCTATCTGACGACTTGCTCGCCAAGATCCTGCACTTAGTTGTTCGACCCGACGAATTCTTACATGCTCTGGTGTGCACGAAATGGCGCAAGGTAGCCTACAGCGTGCAGGACGTAGTTGAAGTATCCGATCATCGCGAAATTGTTTGGGTCTCAAATTTGGCCCTCTGTAGATTTTTCCCCCTAAAGGTACACAAAAAGTCCCAACCAGCTCCGAAAACCTAACAGCACCCTCTGTAACATTTTCGTGACTCCTCGCGGTGTACATAAAAGTCACATTTGTGTCACATCTAGCGACACATGCGCACGAAATGCACGATTCGACCAACTTTCTGATGCCGCGGTTCGAATTCAGCACATTCAGACTCCAATACGCAACACTGGTGACTCATTAAACGACCACTGTACCAATTCCGGCCAGTTTTGTGGTTATAACGTATAGCTCTAACACGGTTTAGACTCTGGTTAGGTAGTGACCACGAAGCATGCGAAGCAACCCGACCACTAGCGAAAAACAATAGACGGGGCAACTAATTTCGTGAATGTCGTAAAAACATAAATTTTGTTGATTCCATGAAGTACAGCCAGAAGCTACGCGCCGGACTCAACAGTGAGGTATGCAAACCAATCAAAGCTACACGTCAGATTGAGAAGTGCAATCCCCCAATCAGAGCTACTCCAAACCGTGTACATTGCTAGAAGAAAATTCTGGACGTTCCTGTCAAACTTATATGATCTAGCCTGTGTAGGCTGTAGCGGGTTAGATACTAAGGGGTACACAATTCTAGGGTTTCATATTTGTATCACTTTCATTCCTTAGTCATTCATTCTCGTTCTAAGTTTCTCATGGTATCGAGCAGGTTCCCTCGTGGGAACTGTTCCTAGGGCCCACCAAGATTTTTTTTCCTACCCGGGGCGCGTGCCGCCCCTGCCCGAAGCGCGCCTAGTGTCCCGCCCTTAGCGACCCGTCGCGCCCTTCTTAGCGGCCCCTCAGGCCCCGTCGCTGCCCTCTCTAGGCCCTGCGTGGCCCCTTAGCGGCCCCGTCGCCGCCCCTTACGGCCCCGCGACCGCCTCTTACGGCCCCGCGACCGCCCCTTACGGCCCCGTCGCCGCCCCTCACGGCCCCGCGACCGCCCCTTACGGCCTCGTCGCCGCCCTTCAGCGGCCCCGCGACCGCCCCTTACGGCCTCGTCGCCGCCCTCCGCGGCCCCGTCGCCGCCCTTCAGCGGCCCCATTGCCGCCCTTCCGCGGCCCCGTCGCCGCCCTTCAGCGGCCCCATTGCCGCCCTTCCGCGGCCCCGTCGCCGCCCTTTCGCGGCCTCGTCGCCGCCCTTCAGCGGCCCCGTCGCCGCCCCTCAGCGGCTTCGTCGCCGCCCTTCAGCGGCCTCGTTGCCGCCCCTTGCGGCCCCGTCGCCGCCCTTCGCGGCCCTGCCGCCCTTCCTCGGCCCCTCAGCCGCCCTTCCCGGCCCCGTCGAGCAGCCGAGCCGCCGTCACCGCCGATCCGCCGAGCCGCCGAGCCGCCCTTGCCGCCGTGCCGCCGAGCTGCCGAGCCGCCGAGCCGCCGAACTACCGAGCCGCCGAGCCGCCGAGCTGCCGAGCCGCCGAGCCGCCGAGCCGCCCTGCAGCCGAGCCGCCGAGCCGCCGAGCCGCCGAGCCGCCGAGCCGCCACGCCGCCGCAGCCGAGACGCCGCAGTCCCTGCAGTCGCGGCCCTGTCCCTGCCGGCCTTCCTCGGCCCGCCCCACCTCCCTGGTAAGAGCAGCGCCTCTGCCACTGCACTGCCCTACCCCGCTGCTCTCTCTGCCAGTCTACTGCTGTCATGGCCACCCCCAGTGTTCTCACCTTTGACGCTGAGGGTCGGGCTGTTGACTTTGAGGTCTGGGTAGATGATCTGCAGCTTTTCCTACAGTGCGATAGGGCAGACGGTCTCTCTCTGTTTGACCTCACCTCTGGTGCCTCTCCTGCCCCTGCTGCTGATGCTGACGCCACTGTTCGCTCACAGTGGGCCACGCGCGATGCTGCTGCTCGCCTTGCTGTGCGCCGCCACTTACCGACCGCTGAGCGCGCGCATTTTAGTCAGTACAAGAGTGCTAAGACCTTGTACGACGCTGTCGTTGCACGCTACTCTTCCCCTGCCACTTCTGCCCTTAGCCGCCTCATACTGCCGTACCTCTTCCTTGACCTCGCCGCTTTTCCCACAGTCGCTGACCTCATTACGCACCTTCGCACTAGTGACATTCGCTACCGCGCTGCGCTTCCTGCTGAGTTCTGCGCCAAGAACCCCCCCCCTATGTACATCACCCTCTACTAAATAGTCACCCGGCTCCCTGACACCCTTCGCTCGGTCAGGGACCACTTCCTCTCTGTTTGCCCCACCACCCTCACCGTTGACCTCCTCGAGGAGCGCCTCCTAGCAGCAGAAAAGAGTATAGTCGCTGTAGGAGCCTCTCGTGGTGACCCTCGTACCCCTATCTTTGAGGGGTGCTCCCCCTCCCCCCTCTTGCCCTCTGTTGCCTCTGCTGCTGCGGCCGACCTCGTTGGTCTTGAGTCGGTCGGCGCGGCGTCTGCCCCTAGCGGGAGACGCCGCTCAGGCAAGGGCAAGGGGGGCAAGGGCGCTGGAGGAGCTGGCGGGGGCGGTGGAGGCGGCGGTGGAGGCGGCGGAGGGGGTGGGGGTGGCGGTGGGAGTGGTGGCGGGAGTGGGGGCACTAGTGGCGGCAGTGGAGGCGGAGGAGGCGGCGGTGGTGGCGGTGCGAGCGGAGGTGGTGGAGGTGGAGGCGGTGGTGGAGGTAGCGGCGGCGGAGGTGGAGCTGGTCGGGGCGGCTCTTCGCAGAGGGTCGGCTTCGGTGGTGGTCAGCGCCAGCAGCAGCGCACTCGTGAGACCCCTTCCCCCCAGCAGCTTCGTGAGTGGTACACTGCTCGTCAGCGGAGTGGGGGTGCTGGCCCCTGTACCTACGTTCTACGTACAGGCGACCGCACGGGTGAGCAGTGTGGGGGTCCTCACTCCACCCAGCGCTGCTTCCGCCGCCTGACGGACGCTTGGCGTCATCAGTTCCCCGACGCTACTGAGATCCCTCGCTGGGGCGAGCTGTTTAGGGCAGGTGTTGCGATCTTTGATCTTGATTATGATGCTATTCTTGCTGCAATGTATGCTGTGACTATTAGTGATGAGGGTGACTGTTACCGGTGTTTTCCGCCTGACCCGGGCATTGAGGCTGCTGCTCTAGGTGCTAGTGAGGCTGCTGCTCTAGGTGCCAGTGAGCCTGCTGCCCCAGGTGCTGGTGAGTATGCGCTCTCAGGTACCGCGTCGGCTCCGGCCACCCACACCTTCACCCTTGACTCGGATGCTTCCCGCTCCTTCTTTCGAGACCGCACCACGCTTACGCCGCTTAGTCGGCCAGTGGCAGTCTCCCTGGCAGACCCCTCTGGGGGTCCTGTCCTTGCCCACTTCTCCACTGTTCTACCGTGTCCGGCGGCCCCTTCTGGCACCCTGTCGGGTCTTTACCTCCCCTCGTTCTCTACGAACTTGGTGAGTGGTGTCAGTAGATCTGCACTGTGGATGCCCGATTGATCCTGGAGAGGGTTACAGGCGCGTTCGCCTGGGGGGTTATGGGCGCACTGACCCGCTACTGAAACAAGCCCTTTTATCCCAATGGTCTAGTGGTTGGGATTCTGACATGGTATCAGAGCGGTCTCGGGTTCGATTCCCGGTGTATGCACATGTAGGCCGTTGCCGCTGTGCTTAGTCCTGGGCCTCCCAGTGTGGGGGGGTGTCAGTAGATCTGCACTGTGGATGCCTGATTGATCCTGGAGAGGGTTACAGGCGCGTTCGCCTTGGGGGTTATGGGCGCACTGACCCGCTACTGAAACAAGCCCTTTTATCCCAATGGTCTAGTGGTTGGGATTCTGACAAGTGGTGCTGACCTCCAGGATGGAGGGGTTCACCAGTTCACTCCTGCGAGTCAGCGAGTGACCCACTGTACCTGTGCTCGGACGGGCCGTCACTTGGCCACGTTTACCCTTCAGCCGGGGTCGAGCCTGTACACATTGACTACTGAGTCTCCTCCGGTCGCTGAGTCTGCTCAGGTAGCCGCGTCGGGTCAGGTGTTTGCTGCGGTGTCCAGGTCTGGTCCTGAGTCTGCCCCCTGCTCGTGTCGTCTCCTGTCTCATCAGACTCTCCTCTGGCACCACCGCCTTGGTCACCCCTCCCTGCCTCGTCTTCGAGGCATGGCCTCCCGTGTCCTTGTCTCTGGTCTCCCCCGGTCCCTCCCTCCCCTTCCTCCGGGGCCTGCCCCCACCTGCGTTCCCTGCGTCGAGGGGCGGCAGCGCGCTGCTCCTCACTCCTCCGAGTTTCCTCCGACAGAGGCTCCGCTGCAGACGCTTCACATGTACGTGTGGGGCCCAGCCCGCGTCCGAGGACAGGGTCACGAGCGTTACTTCCTGCTGGTGGTTGACGACTACTCGCGTTACACCGCAGTCTTCCCCTTGCGCAGCAAGGGTGAGGTCACTGAGGTGTTGATCGCCTGGATCCGCGCAGCGCGTCTCCAGCCCAGAGAGAGTTTCGGCTCGGACTTTCC
Source organism: Closterium sp. Naga37s-1 (assembly GCA_947471745.1). Classification (NCBI taxonomy): domain Eukaryota; kingdom Viridiplantae; phylum Streptophyta; class Zygnematophyceae; order Desmidiales; family Closteriaceae; genus Closterium; species Closterium sp. Naga37s-1. The sequence continues at coordinate 4,895,601 of CANJKZ010000096.1, read as the reverse complement.
TGTTCTGTGTCTGCACTCTGACAGAGGCGGAGAGTTTTCCTCTGACCTTCTGCGAGCCTTCTGTCGTGCACGAGGCATCCGCCAGACCTTCACGCTTCCGGAATCTCCGCAGCAAAATGGGATTGCTGAGCGCCGCATTGGCATGGTCATGGACGTCGCTCGTACGTCCATGGTCCATGCGGCTGCCCCCCATTTTCTGTGGCCGTTTGCGGTTCGGTACGCGGCGCATCAGATCAACCTTCAGCCCCGGGTCTCCATGCCGGAGACCTCCCCTGCTTTGCTGTGGACGGGGAAGGTTGGCGATGCGTCTGCGTTCCGTGTCTGGGGATCTCGGGCGTTGTCCGCGACTTGTCTGCGGACAAGCTGTCCCCTCGTGCTGTTCCCTGCGTCTTCCTTGGCTTCACCCCTGACGCGCCGGGCTGGCAGTTCTACCACCCCACCTCGCGCCGTGTTCTGTCCTCCCAGGACGTCACGTTTGACGAGTCGGTTCCCTACTACCGTCTCTTCCCCTACTGTCAGAATGTTGTATTTGTCTAGCCTGCAGTGGGGTACTCTATAGCGAGTACAGCCCAATCTAGGGTTTCTTATATGTACTCAACTACTTGCTAGTGAACCTCCTCCTTTCTTCATTCTTACTTTCTACTGCTAGTTCTGACATGCTATCAGAGCAGGTCGATCCCCTTGGGTCGATCTTGTGGGTGGGCCCACCACCTCACTGCTTCCGCTGCTACTGCTACTCTGTGTGTTGCACGCCCCGTGGCGTGCGACGGATTTTTCATCCCGCCGCGCGCTCGGAGCGTGCGGCGGTTTTCTGCCCGCCGTGCGCCCCGAGGCGCGCGGCGGTTTTCTGCCCGCCGTGCGCCCCGAGGCGCGCGGCGGTTTTCTGCCCGCCATGCGCCCCGAGGCGCGGCGGCTTTCTGCCCCGTCACTCCGCGCGTCGCTCCCGGGAGGCGCTGCGACGGGCGACGGGGACCCGCGCGTCGCCCCCCGTCGCCCGTCGCGGCCTGCGCGACCTGCGTAGGGCCCGCGCGCGGCCCGTATAGCCTGCGCGCGGCCCGTACGGGCTGCGCCAGGCCCGCGCTCGGCCCGTACGGGCTGCGCCAGGCCCGCGCGCGGCCCGTACGGGCAGCGCCAGGCCCGCGCGCGGCACGTACGGACTGCGCCAGGCCAGGGCGCGCCTCGGGCCGCCCGCACGCGGTTCGTACGGGCTGCGCCAGGCCTGTGGGCGCCCTGTTTTCTCTGCCCCTGCGCTGCCCGCTGTCCCCCGTGCTTCTGACGGCGCCCCACCCCTGCTGCTGCCCGTTCTCCTGAATTAGGGTTTGGGGGTGGGGGGTATGGGGGTGCAGTTTCTATGCGTCGTCCTCTACTCCTCCTCCTCCTCCGTCTCCCAGTGCTGCAGCTACCGCTGAGGGGGGTGGGTGTGTGGGAGCCGAAGGAGTGGTACTAGGGGGGTGACGTGCAAGTGGAGTTAGGAGTGAAGCAGTGGGTGTGTGGGGGGTGTGTGGGACAGTTGGAGGAGGTTGAGCGGAGGCTGCTGTCTTGTCGTCCGCAGCACCTGTAGTCCGGGGCGCACTGTCCTGGTAGCCCAGAGAGTCTGCTGCGCCTGTCGCCCGAGGGTCCGTTGCTCCTGTAGCTCGTCGTAGCCCGTGAGCCAGTTACTCCAGTAGTCCGGGGCGCACTGTCCCGGTAGCCACTGTGCCAGCAGCTCCTGTTGCCCGTGTGTCTGCAGCTTCAGCCGCCGTCTCTCATCTTCTCTCCTCTCACAGTCCCTCCTCCTCCTCACTTGCCCGCTGTGATTACCTCTAGCTTTGCTTCTTATTGTGAACTCCTGCTATACCTGCTCATTGTGCTGATTACACCCCACTTTGGCTATGGGGGTGTGTCAGAATGTTGTATTTGTCTAGCCTGCAGTGGGGTACTCTATAGCGAGTACAGCCCAATCTAGGGTTTCTTATATGTACTCAACTGCTTGCTAGTGAACCTCCTCCTTTCTTCATTCTTACTTTCTACTCCTAGTTCTGACACCTACCGCACTGCGTCCCTCCCCCCCCGCCGCTCTTCCTTACGCCAGGTCCCCCTCCGGTAGACCCCCTCCCCCCTCAGGGTCCTGCCCCCTCAGGTGTGTCTCAGGTAGACGCAGTCGACCCTGTCGAGGTAGCTGTTGACTCTGGTGCTGCTAGGGGTGCTGAGCCTGCGGGTGCTGGGTCTGGGGGTGCTGACTCTGGGGGTGCTGAGCCTGGGGGTGCTGACTCTGGGGGTGCTGCGCCTGGGGGTGCTGAGCCTGGGGGTGCTACGCCTGGGGATGCTGCGTCTGGGGGTGGTGAGCCTGGGGGTGCTGCGTCTGGGGGTGCGGAGTCTGAGGGTACTGGACCTGCTCGTGTGGCGTCTGGCGGTGCTGGGCCTGGAGGTTCTTCGGGTGCTTCGTCCCGGCGGGAGCTACTCTCTCCACAGGAGCTGCGTGAGTGGTTTGCCCGGCGCTGGAGGCGAGCTGCTGGAGCTGGAGGTGCTGCGGGTGCTGGAGGTTCTGCTGCTGCTAGGGGTGCTGGTGCCGCGGGTCCCGGAGGTGCTCGTACTGGGAGTACTGGAGCTGCTGGGCCTGCGGGTGCTTCTCGTACTGGAGCTGGTGGTGCTGCGGGCGTCGGTGCTACTGAGGGTGCTGGAGCTGGACCCGCTGCGTCTTCTGGTGGTCCGGCTGGAGCTGGAGCTGCTGGGGGTGTTGGCGCTGAGGGTGCCTCTGGTGCTGGTGCCTCTGAGGGTACTGGAGTTGGCGCTGCTGGAGCTGGGGGTGCTGCTGGCGCTGGTGCTGTCGTTCGGGGTGCTGGTACTGTCCCTTCTGGTGCTGAGCGGCCGCGGCCGTACTTCGTTCTGCTCCTTGAGCAGGTTCTTGGTCTTCCGCCCTCTGCTAGTCCGGCTCCTCCCTTAGAGTGTCCACCGCCTGTCCATTCCGAGTCACAGTTACAGCCTACCTCTCCTCTGCCTGCTCCTTCTCCCTACACTGGTCCTACTGGAGGTCTTGCTGAGCGTCGTGAGCCTGCGTCTCGTCCTGCGTCGCCTGTCCGTGCTGCTCGCACTAGTAGTCGTGGTTCGCGTCAGCGTCCTCCCCCTGTCCCCGGCACGCACCGGATGTCTCTGCGTCCCTCCACTGCTCCGCTGCGTGCCCCTTTGCCTTCTCCTCCTGAGTCTTCTCTTCCTGTTCTTGCTGACGCGGAGTCGGACTCCCTTCGTGCTGCCAGTCCTACTGTCACGCGTCTCCTTGCTACTATCGTCACTGATCCTTCCTTTGAGTCCGCGGCTGCGTCTGCCTTAGTTTCTGAGCTTGTCAACTTCGCTGCTCACTGTCGCCTAGACTACGCTGCTAGTCTTGTCGCTGAGTCTGAGTCTGTCTGTCCTCCGTCCGTCGGGGGTGAGTGTGCCCTTGGCACGGACGTCCTTGAGGACAGGCAGGAGGAGTTCCAGTGCTTTGCTGCTGCTTCACCTCATCTCGTGTCCATGCTGCTTGCCCCTGAGGGAGACCCGGATGCACCAGAAATCCCGACTCCGCGCTCTTACGCGGAGGCGAGAGAGGGTCCCTACTCCTCTCAGTGGCAGGCAGCCATGGATGCAGAGATGGCTTCCTGGAAGTCCACAGGCACCTACGTCGACGAGGTTCCCCCTCCTGGGGCGAACATCGTCAGTGGCATGTGGATTTTCAGGGTGAAGCGGCCGCCGGGTTCTCCGCCTGTCTTCAAGGCGCGCTACGTGGCTCGTGGCTTCAGTCAGCGGCAGGGAGTTGACTACTTTCAGACCTTCTCTCCCACCCCGAAGATGACCACTCTTCGGGTACTGCTGCACATAGCCGCTCACCGTGACTACGAGCTTCACTCTCTTGACTTCAGCACTGCTTTCTTGCAGGGCAGCCTGCACGAGGAGATCTGGCTGCGCCGCCCACCTGGCTTCACTGGGTCTTTTCCTCCTGGTACCCAGTGGAGCCTCCGGCGGCCAGTCTACGGTCTCCGCCAGGCACCTCGTGAGTGGCACGACACACTGAGGACTACACTTGCGGCTCTTGGGTTTGCTCCTTCTACTGCCGACCCGTCGCTGTTTCTGCGCACCGACACTTCTTTGCCGCCGTTCTACATCCTCGTGTACGTCGACGACTTGGTCTTTGCCACAGCTGACACTGCTGGACTCGCCCACGTGAAGTCCGAGCTGCAGAAGAGACACACGTGCACAGACCTGGGTGAACTGCGCAGCTACCTTGGCTTGCAGATCACCCGGGACAGAGCACAGCGCACCATTACCCTGACTCAGTCACACATGGTGCAGCAGGTCCTTCAGCGCTTCGACTTCACGTACTCCTCGCCTCAGGCCACTCCTCTGTCTACTCGCCACTCGCTCTCAGCTCTGCCTTCGGATGAGTCCGTAGAGTCGAGTGGCCCGTACCCAGAGCTTGTTGGCTGCCTCATGTACCTGATGACCTGCACTCGACCTGACCTTGCATACCCTCTTAGCATTCTGGCACGCTATGTTGCTCCTGGGAGACACAGACCAGAGCACATGGCTGCAGCGAAGAGGGTGTTGCGCTACTTGTGCAGTACGTCGGGCATGGGGCTTGTGCTTGGAGGGCGGAGTCCAGTGGTCCTCACTGGTCACGCAGACGCTTCTTGGGCTGACGACCAGGCTACGCAGCGGTCGTCACAGGGTTACACCTTCAGCCTTGGTTCCGGCTCTGTTTCGTGGCGGTCTACCCGTTCGTCTTCTGTTCTCGGCTCCAGTTGTGAGGCTGAGATCTACGCAGGGGCCATGGCTGCACAGGAGCTACGCTGGCTCACCTACCTCCTGACTGACCTAGGAGAGCCGCCTCGTTCTCCTCCAGTTCTGTACGTAGACAACAAGGCCATGCTGGCCTTGTGTCGGGAGCACAGACTGGAGCACAGAACGAAGCACATCGCTCTTCGCTACTTCCTTGCTCGTGAGCTGCAGCAGCGCGGTCAGCTGCGTCTTGCTTACGTGGCCTCTGAGGCCAACACTGCTGATATCTTCACCAAGGCACTTGCGCCTTGTGACCATCAGCGCTTCTGTACTCTGTTAGGTCTTGTACCTACCTTGCCTCACTTGCTCACTTCTTGACCTTGCTTGTACTGTTACATATATATATACCTGCTCTTGCTTGTTTAGCGTTATATATATGTGTGTACTCATGCATGTGAACTGGCCTTGTGGCCTTGAACTTGTGCTCAGAATGTGTGGTGACGTTGTGATCCACCCTGAGCTTGCTTTGCCTTGCTTTGCTTGACTGGTCTTGTGACCCCTTGTTCTCCCCCACTTTGCCTATGGGGGTGTGTCAAACTTATATGATCTAGCCTGTGTAGGCTGTAGCGGGTTAGATACTAAGGGGTACACAATTCTAGGGTTTCATATTTGTATCACTTTCATTCCTTAGTCATTCATTCTCGTTCTAAGTTTCTCAGTTCCACGTCACAACCCTACCCATATCTTCCACTCTCGGAACCATCGAGGTGAGCCTCACGAATCGTTCCAACCAATTGCTGCAGCTCATAAACACAAATACCGCCTCCGATATCCGCCCATCCCAACCAGCCGTGCCTATGCCATCGTGAAACCCTTCCCCCATTCGCCATACAAATGTTCCTTGCATTTCAGTTTTGTTGTTCATAGTTCATACCTCAGACTTATGTTCACCTCCTGTCATACCTTTCTATCAAACTCCGCACTTCAACCGCCATTAGCACTATACTCGTGAAGATCTACCACCTCGCTCAAAGTTTTTTAGAGATATATGCTACCCCCCCCCCCCGGGCCTTGTGTTCATGCGCAGTTCAAATGCTACTCTCGACGCTAGTGGCAATATTTTTTGCCACGATGAAGCTACTCCGTTTATATATCTCATTCTGCATCCACCCCACATTGATCCAACCCTCCCCTCCCACCTCCATTCCCCAGGGTAGTTTATGGTAGCATCAGCGCTACCGCACACGAAGCGACGAGATGTCAACTTCCGGGCAGCCGATGAAGATAACAGTAATGGTGAAGCTCTATTGTGATATGATAATGCGATAGCCAACAACTTCCGTTTGTCTCCCATGGCCTTGATCCGATCCGCACGCAACATCCATCGCGAAAAAGGCAAATGCAAGTTTCATAGATGACTCCCACGCCTCCGTTGACCTAGCGTTGTTCTTGCTGATGCCGTTACCATTTGCTTCTCTATGATAGTTAACATGTGGCAGGTGTCGCTCACGACGTTTTCCCCATTGAAACCCGTGGCCTCGGTTCTCTCTCTTCCTAATATTGTTTCCGTTCATCTGCACGTGGTAGTTCGCATGGGACATCACCAAGGAGCATGTCATGTCATTTTGTGCATCAAGTGAGAGCAAAAGCGACCGAAGTGCAGTGGTTCTTATTCCTGTTTCACTGCCCCAGCCTTTGACTTGTCAGAATGTTGTATTTGTCTAGCCTGCAGTGGGGTACTCCATAGCGAGTACAGCCCAATTTAGGGTTTCCTATATGTACTCAACTGCTTGCTAGTGCAACCACTCTTTCTTCTCCTAAACTTTCTACTCGCTATCTTCACATGCTATCAGAGCCTGTCTTTCCTTGGCCTGTGGGCCCACCTAACTGCTTCCGCTGCTACTCTATCTGTTGCACGCCCAGTGGCGTGCGATGCCTTCTTCCTGCCGCCGTGTGCTCGGGGCGTGCGGCGGTTTTCTGTCCGCCGTGCGCCCCGAGGCGCGCGGCGGTTTCCTGCCCTGGGGAGCCCGCGCGCGCTCGGGGCGATTTTTTTTTTAGGGTTTTCTGTCCGCCGTGCGCTCGGGGCGCGCGGCGGTTTTCTGCCCGCCGTGCGCCCCGAGGCGCGCGGCGGTTTCCTGCCCTGGGGAGCCCGCGCGCGCCCCGCCCGTTCGTCGCGGCGCCCTGGGGAGCCCGCGCGCGCCCCGCCCGTTCGTCGCGGCGCCTTGGGGAGCCCGCAAGCGCCCCGCCCGTCCGTCGCGGCGCCCTGGGGAGCACGCGCGGCCCCCACCCTGCTCGTCGCGGCGCCCTGGGGAGCACGCGCGGCCCCCGCCCGTTCGTCGCGGCGCCCTGGGGAGCCCGCGCGCGCCCCGCCCGTCCGTCGCGGCGCCCTGGGGAGCCGCGCGCGCGCCCCCCCCGCCCGTCCGTCGCGGCGCCCTAGGGAGCCGCGTGCGCCACCCCCCTCCCCCCGTCCCGCCCGTCCGTTTTGGCGCCCTGGGGGTCGCGAGCCGTCCCCCCCTCGCCGTCCCCCGCGCTTCTGCCCCTATCCCACCCGTTTTAGGGTTTGGGGGTGAGGAGTGTGGGGGTGGCGGTTGTGGGGGTGTCGGTTGTGCGTTACTCCCCTTGCTCCTCCTCCTCCCTAGTCTCCCGCTGCTGCAGCTGCCGCTGAGGGGGGTGGGTGTGTGGGAGCCTAGGGTTTAGGGTTTAAGGGGGGTGTCGTGGGAGTGAAGCAAGGGGTGCAGCAAGGGGTGTGTGAGAAGGGGGTGTGGGACTGTTAGGGGAAGTTGAAGGGGGTGGCCGCCGTGAAGCCAGCAGCTCCAGTCGCCCGTGAGACCGTTGCACCAGTCGCCCGTGAGCCCGTCGCTCCAGTCGCCCGTGAGCCCGTTGCTCCAGTCGCCAGTGGGTCAGTTGCTCCTGCCGCTCGTCTAGCCGCGGAGCCCGTTACTCCAGTTGCCCGTGTGCCAGTTGCTCCAGTTGCCAGTGTGCCAGTTGCTCCAGTTGCCCGTGTGCCAGTTGCTCCAGTTGCGCCGTGTGCCAGCAGCTTCAGCTGCCGCCCACCATCTTCTCTCCCCCACAGTCTCTCCTCCTCCTCACTTGCCCTCTGTGATAGCCTCTTGCTTTGCTTATATTTGTGAACTATAAACTTCTGCTTGTTGTGCTGATTACACCCCACCTTGGCTATGGGGGTGTGTCAGAATGTTGTATTTGTCTAGCCTGCAGTGGGGTACTCCATAGCGAGTACAGCCCAATTTAGGGTTTCCTATATGTACTCAACTGCTTGCTAGTGCAACCACTCTTTCTTCTCCTAAACTTTCTACTCGCTATCTTCACATGACTGTCAGAATGAGAAGTGATTGAACTATGAAAAGTTGGAGTACAAGTAGCAAACCCTAGCTTTGTGTACCCCCTAAAGGCTAACCCACTATAGCCTACACAACAATAACACATATAGTGTTTGACACACCCCCATAGGCAAAGTGGGGGAGAGCAAGGGGTCACAAGACCAGTCAAGAGAGGCAAGCAAGCTCAGGGTGGATCACAACGTCACCACACATTCCGAGCACAAGCAAAGGGCCACATGGCCAGTTCACATGCAGAAGTATATATGCAGCACAAACAACAAGGGTGATCTCAACCTAGCAGAGCAGACAGGCAGGAGTATATATATAGAGATCACAGTACAGGTAAAGCCTACAACAAGTGAGGAAAAGTGGGCACTAGCCCCAGCAAAGTGCAGAAGCGCTGATGATCACCAGGCTGAAGTGCCTTGGTGAATATATCAGCGGTGTTGGCCTGAGAGGCCACGTAACGCAGACGAAGCTGACCGCGCTGCTGCAGCTCTCGAGCAAGGAAGTAACGGAGAGCGATGTGCTTCGTTCTGTGCTCCAGTCTGTGCTCCTCACACAAGGCAATGGCAGCCTTGTTGTCGACGTACAGCACTGGAGGAGAACTAGGCCGCTCTCCCAGGTCGGTCAGCAGGTAGGTGAGCCAGCGTAACTCCTGTGCAGCCATGGCTGTGGCGTAGATCTCAGCCTCACAACTGGAGCTGAGAACTGAAGACGAACGCGTAGAACGCCACGAAACTGAGCCAGAGCCAAGGCTGAAGGTGTAACCCTGTGACGACCGCTGAGTAGCCTGGTCGTCAACCCAAGAAGCGTCTGAGTGCCCAGTGAGAACAACTGAGCTCCCTCCTCCAAGCACGAGCCCCATGCCCGATGTACTGCACAAGTAGCGCAAGACCCTCTTTGCAGCATCCCAGTGCACCATTCGGTGCCTGCCAGGAGCCACGTAGCGGGCCAGAAGGCCAAGAGGGTATGCTAGGTCAGGACGAGTGCAAGTCATCAGGTACATGAGGCAACCAACTAGCTCTGGGTAAGGACCACTCGACTCTACGGACTCATCCGAAGGCAGAGCTGAGAGCGAGTGACCTACAGCCAGAGGAGTGGCCTATGCTGAGGACCAGGTGAAGCCGAAGCGCTGAAGGACCTGCTGCACCATGTGTGACTGAGTCAGGGTAATGGTGCGGCGTGCTCTGTCCCGGGTGATCTGCAAGCCAAGGTAGCTGCGCAGTTCACCCAGGTCTGTGCACGTGTGTCTCTTCTGCAGCTCCGACTTCACGTGGGCGAGAGCCTCAGTGTCAGCAGTAGCAAAGACCAAGTCGTCGACGTACACGAGGATGTAGAACGGCGGCAGCGAAGTGTCGGTGCGTAGAAACAGCGACGGGTCAGCAGTAGAAGGAGCGAACCCAAGTGCCGCAAGTGTAGTCCTCAGTGTGTCGTGCCACTCACGTGGTGCCTGGCGGAGACCGTAGACCGGCCGCCGGAGGCTCCACTGGGTACCAGGAGGAAACGACCCAGTGAAGCCAGGAGGGCGGCGCAGCCAGATCTCCTCGTGCAGACTGCCCTGCAAGAAAGCTGTGCTGAAGTCAAGAGAGTGAAGCTCGTAGTCACGCTGAGCAGCAACGTGCAGTAGTACCCGAAGAGTGGTCATCTTCGGGGTGGGGGAGAAGGTCTGAAGGAAGTCTACTCCCTCTCGCTGACTGAAGCCTCGAGCAACGTAACGAGCCTTGAAGACAGGCAGAGAACCCGGCGGCCGCTTCACCCTGAAAATCCACATGCCACTGACGATGTTCCCAGGTGGGGGAACCTCGTCGACGTAGGTGCCTGTGGACTTCCAGGAAGCCATCTCTGCGTCCATGGCTGACTGCCACTGTGAGGAGTAGGGACCCTCGATCGCCTCAGCGTACGATCGAGGAGTCGGGATGTCTGGTGCATCCGGGTCTCCCTCAGGGGCAATCAGCATGGACACGAGATGGGGCGCAGCGGCTGCAAGACACTCAAGGTCCTCCTGTCTGTCCTCAAGGACGTCCGTGCCTAAAGCACACTCACCCCCGACGGACGGAGGACAAACAGACTCAGACTCAGCAACAAGACTGGCAGCGTAGTCTAGACGACATCGAGCAGCAAAGTCGACAAGCTCAGCAACTAGGGCAGACGCAGCAGTCGACTCAAAGGAAGGGTCAGTGACAGCAGTGGCCAGGAGACGCGTGACAGTAGGACTGGCAGCACGAAGAGAGTCAGACTCCGGGTCAGCAAGAACAGGAAGAGAGGACGCAGGAGGAGACGGCAGAGGGACACGCTGTGGAGCAGTGGAAGGACGCAGAGTCATAAAGTGTGTGCCAGGCACGGGTGGAGGACGCTCACGCGGACCACGGCGACCAGTGCGAGCAGCACGAACTGGTGACACAGGACGAGACTCAGGCGACACAGGACGAGACTCAGGCTCACGACGCTCTGTAAGACCGCCTGTCGGACCAGTGTAGGGAGGAGGACCAGGAAGCGACGAGGCAGGCGGTAGCTGTGACTGCGACTGGACAGGCGGAGGACACTCTACGGAGGGGGGGGGACTAGGAGGAGGCGGCTGACCAAGAACCTGCTGAAGGAGTGGAACGAAGTACGGCCGCGGCCGTGAAGTGCCCCCAGCAGCAGCAGAGACAGCACCAAAACCTCCAGCAGCTCGAGCAGAACCTCCAGCAGCTCCAGCAGCACCTCCAGCACCTCCAGTGCCTCCAGCAGCTCCAGCAGAACCTCCAGCAGCTCCAGCAGTACCTCCAGCACCTCCAGTACCTCCAGCAGCTCCAGCAGAACCTCCAGCAGCTCCAGTAGAAACTCCAGCAGCTCCAGCAGCACCAGCAGCACCTCCAGGAGCTCTAGGACCTCCAGCAGCGGTAGGGTCTCCAGCGGGCGGTACCTCAACACCAGGGGCTCCACTCCGGAGGCTGCAGCGCCGAGCGTACCACTCACGCAGCCGCTGAGGGGAGGGAGGCTCCGGTTGCGACACGGCACCCGCAGGACGACTAGCCCCAACTCCAGCAGACCCCTCAGCTCCAAGAGCCCCACGACGGAGGCTGCAACGCTGGGAGTACCACTCACGCAGCTGCTGTGAAGAAGGAGCGCCAGCAGGCGCAGTACGGTCAGTCTCAAAGCCCCCAGCCTCAGTGCCTCTAGGCGCAACACCCCCAGTCGCAGCACCTCCAGGCTCAGCACCCACAGTCTCCGCACCCCCAGTCGCAGCACCCCCAGGCCCAGCACCCGCAGTCTCAGCACCCCCAGGCTCAGCGCCCCCAGACCCAGCACCCCCAGGCTCAGCGCCCCCAGGCCCAGCACCACCAGGCTCAGCACGCTCAGCACCTCGCACAGGACCAGAGTCAACAGCTACCTCGACAGGCTCGACCGGGTCTACCTGAGAAACACCTGAGGGAGCAGCACCCTGGGGAGGTAGGGGGTCTACCGAAGCAGCACCTGGCGTGAGGAAGAGCGGCGGAGGGGGGAGCGGGGCAGTGCGTTAGGGGAAGAGACGGTAAAAGGGTACCGACTCGTCAAAGGTGACGTCCTGAGAGGCGAAGACCCGGCGCGAGGTGGGGTGGTAAAACTGCCAGCCAGGCGCGTCAGGGACAAAGCCAAGGAAAACACAGGGAACGGCACGGGAGGAGAGCTTGTCCGCGGACGGATCGCGGACAAAGGCTCGACATCCCCAGATGCGGAACACCGACGCATCGCCAACCTCCCCCGTCCAACGCAGGGTAGGCGAGGTCTCTGGAACAGAGACTCGGGGCCAGAGGTTGAGCTGACGCGCGGCGTACTGCACTGCAAACGGCCACAGGAAATGGGGGGCAGCCGCATGGATCATGGAGGTACGAGCGACCTCCATGACAAGACCAATGCGGCGCTCAGCAACCCCATTCTGCTGCGGAGAGGCCGGGAGTGTGAACGACTGGGTGATGCCGTGCTCCGCACAGTAGGCTGCCAAGAGGTCAGAGGAAAACTCGCCACCTCTGTCAGAGTGCAGACGCAGGACAGGAAAGTCCGACTGGAACCGCTGGCGGAGCTGGAGACGAGCAGCGCGGATCCAGGGGATCAAGACATCAGGGACCTCACCCTTGGTACGCAAGGGGAAGACCGTGGTGTAGCGCGTGTAGTCGTCGACGACCAGCAGAAAGTACCGCTCGTGGCCCTGTCCCCGGACGCGGGCGGGGCCCCACACATCCAGGTGGAGAGTCTGCAGGGGAGCCTCTGTGGGAGGGAACGAGGAGGAGGGAGGTGCGGCGCGCTGCCGCCCCTCGACACAGGGAAGATAGGGAGGAGCAGGCGAGGGTGGGAGAGGAGGGAGAACCCTGGGAAGACCAGAGACAAGGTACCTGGAGTGCATGCCGCGAAGACGCTGCACTGACGGGTGACCAAGGCGGTGGTGCCAGAGGACAGTCCTGTGCGACAGGGAGCGACACGAGCAGGGGGCCGACAGCTGACCTGACGCAGACGCAGACGCAGCTACCTGAGGAGACTCAGTGGTCAGTGTGTACAAGTCCGACCCCGGCTGCCGAGTGAAGGTAGCCAGGTGATGACCCGTCCGCGCACACGTGCAGTGCGTCACACGCTCGTAGGCCGGGGTGAACTGGTGAACACCCGCGTCCTGGAGCGCAGAACCTGCCACCAAGTTCGTAGAGAACGAGGGGAGGTAGAGGCCCGACAGCGTGCCAGACGGGACAGCAGGACAAGGGAGGGCAGTGGTGGAGGTCGCAAGGACCGGACCCCCTGAGGGGTCAGCCAGGGAGACAGCAACCGGTCGAGGAAGCTGCTCTAGGGCAGTGCGGTCGCGGAAGAAACAGCGGGAAGCACCTGAGTCCAGTGTGAAGGTGTGCAGTGCCTCAGTAGGTGCGGCACCAGCAGACGTAGACGCACTAGCACCTAGGGCAGCAGCCTCACCAGGACCTAGAGCAGCTGACGCGCTAGCACCTAGAGCTGCAGCCTTACTGATCCCAATGCCCGGGTCGGGCGGTACACTCAGGTAACAGTCACCCTCAGCACTAATAGTCAATGCATACATAGCAGCAAGAATAGCATCATAATCAAGAGCAAAGATATAAATCCCCTTCTTAAGCAGATCAGCCCAGCGGGGCAGCTCAGAGGCGTCAGGAAACTGCTCGCGCCAGGCGTCATCTAGGCGAAAGAAACAGCGCTGCGCCGTGTGAAACCTCCCACAAGTCTGGCCAGTGCGGTCTCCTGTGCGAATGACATACGGGCAGGTACCCCCTCCCCCAGACCCCCCACGCTGAGAGTACCACTCACGGAGCTGCTGGGGCGAGGGAGTCTCGCCGGGGCGCTGCTGCTGCTGCCTCTGGCCACCGCCAAACCCCCCACGCTGCACCGCTCCACCGCGCCTGCCACTCGCTCCACCGCCGCCACCACTGCCACCACCACCTCCACCACCCCCACCACCGCCGCCGCCGCCACCACCCCCTGTGCCGCCACTGACCCCCCCACCACCCGCGCCACTCACACTTCCGCCACCACCCCCGCCCCCCCCACCTCCTCCACCGCCGCTGCCCCCACCTCCACCTCCACCACCCCTGCCCCCTTTGCCCCTGCCGCCCTTGAGTCTCCCACTAGGAGCAGACGCGGCCCCGACCCCCTCAGCTCCGAGGTAGTCGACAGCAACAGCAGATGCAATGGAGGGGAGGAGGGGGGAGGGGGAGCACCCCTCAAAGAAGGGGGTGCGGGGGTCACCACGAGAGGCTCCTACAGCTACAATGCTCTTCTCAGCTGCTAGGAGCTCCTTCTCGAGGAGGTCGACAGTGAGGTCAGTGGGAGAGAGGGCGAGGAACTGGTCCCTGACTGTGCGAAGGGAGTCAGGGAGGCGGGTGACAAGGTGGTACAGTGTGAGGTACATCGGGGGGGGGTTCTTGGCGAGGAAATCGGGGGGGAGTGCGGCACGGTAGCGGAGGTCACTGGTATGAAGGTGGGTGATGAGGTCAGCTACAGTGGCAAAGGCGGACAGGTCGGGGAAGAGGTAGGGCAGTGATAGACGGCCTATAGCAGCTGTGGCAGGGGAGGAGTAGCGCGCGACTACTGCGTCGTACAGCTCCTTGGCGGTCTTATGCTGTCCGAAGTGTTCGCGCTCATCTAACGGTAGGTGACTGCGAACGGCTAGGCGAGCGTGTGCATCACGGGTCTGCCACTGGGAGCGAGCAGCACTGTCAGCAGTAGCTGGAGGCGCGGGAGCAGCGCCTGACGTATGGTCATACAGGGAGACATCGTCCTTGGTAGTGATCTGGAGGAACAGGTGAAGGTCATCTAACCACACCTCAAACTTAATCAGGCGACCCTCAGCGTCAAAGGTGAGAATGGATGGGGTGGCCATAGTGGCAGTAGGAACAGTAGCAGTAGTAGCAGTAGTACAGTAGGAACAGGAACAGGAGTTGCTGCAGGTGGGGCACAGTAGGGCGGCGCGGCTCGGCTAGGGCGGCGCGGCTCGGTTCGGGCGGCGCGGCTCGGCTAGGGCGGCGCGGCTCGGTTCGGGCGGCGCGGCTCGGCTCGGTCTAAGCTACGCGGCGGTGCGTGCCTGGGGGCGTGCGCGTGGGCGGCTGTAGCGGGCGGGCCGTGGCCGCTCGTGGGCCTTACTAGCGGGCGGGCGGCCTAGAGAGGGCGTCGCGACGGCCTACGGGCGGGGCTGCCGGTCGCTAGCGGGCTACACGCGGCCAGGAGGGCCGGTCGACGAGCTGCTCGTGGCGGCGTTGGCGGCTAACGGGCGGCGCGCGCTCAGAAACGGCCGCGCGCGGGCTGCTAGGGGGCAACGCGCGGGGAAAAAAAAAAGGCCGCGCGCGGCACTAGCGAGCCGCGCACAGGCAGCAGGAGAAGACGAGGCGCACGAGGGCGCACTAGGAGAACGGCGCTCGAGGGCGCTAGGACGATAAGGCGCTCGAGGGCGCTTCTAACGGTGGGCCCTTAGGTGAGTCCTAGGTCTAGAACCTAAGCTCTAATGCCATGTCAGAATGAGAAGTGATTGAACTATGAAAAGTTGGAGTACAAGTAGCAAACCCTAGCTTTGTGTACCCCCTAAAGGCTAACCCACTATAGCCTACACAACAATAACACATATAGTGTTTGACAATGACTATGTATTCCGGACAAGCTGTAATGTCTAGTTTTTTTTGCTTATCCAAGGTTTATTTTTGCGTCGTGCAGATCGCGGTGTGCAAAAGTGCCACTAGAGCTGATGGGGGTATGTTGCGGCTGGCCGATTTGTGCATTCGGCCGCCCTGGAGGTATGATATTTGTTTTATAAGCAGCGGTCGCGGCATAGCGCGGTTATGATCACTCGAAATTCTGATGAAACAGGTCGCTATGACGTCGAGGTTCTGTCACGTTCCATGCTTTTTTCTTGTGTGCAGGTTCAAGTTTCGGTTTTAATGTGTGCAGATTTCAGCATGTTCCGTACGACCATACGGTCCGATGTTTGCTCGGCAAACCACGGTTTTCATAGCTAGACGTTGTTCGGACGTTGTGCAGGCTTTATTTCGTACACACGTGCAGTAGCTCTTGATCGCACACATGTCTTGTATCTCTAGCTCGCACACCTATGCCGTATCTATAGTTCGTACATCCATGTATGCACATGTGACTAAAGAAGTCATTCCAAAGTTTCATCTACTTCTTGCTGTGCTGAAATTTCGGGTACTAAATGGGGACACTGTGTTTCGGGTGCGTCGCCTGGTGGGTTACTGTTCAAAATCGCCGGCCAATCAAATACTAGTTCCGCACCCCGCTCGCTGACATCTGATTGGTCTATTTCGACCAATCACCAGCAATGACACGTGGCAAAATACATGAATACACGTGGACGCGGGGCGTCCACGTGGCATGTTAACTAAGATGTGACGAGAAGATCACTTCATGAGACACTACAATGTGACATTCTGTATGACATTTGGTCACATCAACGTGACTTTTATGTGACTTCGTAGGTCACATCGTGGCCGGTACTTTCAACCATGACTAAAAAACGCCGGACTTGCTGTCACATAAAAGTCGCATTTCTGTGACATTTTTGTGACTTTCGATACTTGCCATTTTCGCGATGATGATGATCGTTGCATGAATTACCGTCAGTTGCTTGACCAGATCGCGAAATTTCCTAGCCTCAAGAAACTCGTCCTATTAAGCGGGAGTTTATCCTTCGTCCCGGACGCTTTCTTCTCTCGCCTGGCCGAAACGCATCCGGATTTGATTGAGCTTCGCTTCGACACTTCATCAGATCCGTTCGGTTACGGCAAATCTTTCACTGTGAAAGGTATTTCGGAGCTATTTGAGGTTTGCACCAAACTAGAAAATCTGCACCTCGTTTGTCCGCCGTGTCCACACCATTCCATCTTCCATCAGCAACCAATCCCGACTCAGGAGCCTCTTCCTCAGGAACAATAGTATTCAGCATCTTCCCGACGCTATCACCTCTTTGCAACTTCTTGAGAACTTTAAACTGAGTGTGTTAAATCTACAAGATTTGCCTCAAGAGTTTGGCAATCTTGTCTCGCTGAAGACATTGACGCTGCTTGGTTTTCGCTCTCTCCGCTCACTCCCGGCATCCATTCAGCAGCTTCTCAATCTACATAGTCTTTTCATTCATCATTGCAATACATTTCAGTTACCAGGCGGTCCTTCTAAGCTTCAACGACTGAAGGTGCTTGAGATGTGGGATTGTGAAGATTTTTTGCCGTTTCCTGAGGATTTTGGGAAGATGCCGGCATTGGAATGCTTACTCATCAGGCGTGTGAAGGGGATCACGGAGCTTCCGGAGACTGTTGGACTTCTGTCGCAGCTGCAGCAGCTCACGATTGACGACCAAGACAGTTCCTCATGGTTACCCAGGTCCTTGCCCAATGTTTCGTCTCTCACCAGTCTCGACTTGCGGGTGCGAAGTCCCAACTCCTTTACCCTGCTATCTTCCCTTGAAAAATTGGATATTACGGCTTGCTCGCGGCTAACTGTTGTACCAGAGGGCATAGGGGATGGCCTGTGTCATCTTCGTGAGCTGATTTTGGGTCATATACCTGTCACCCGCCTCCCTGCCTCCTTTTTCCGTCTTTCATTGCTCGAAATAGTAGTCTTGAAAGGGCTCAAGTGCTTGAGAGGCTGCCTTCCAGAGGGATTTGGCAGCTATACACACCTTAAGGAACTCTCTCTATCTAGCATCCCTAGTCTCACTTCCCTTCCGGCCTCCCTCTCCCGATTAGCTCTCACCCTCACCAGCCTGGCGATAGAATCCTGCAAGGAGCTGAAAACATTGCCAGAAGAAATTGGACAGCTAGAATCTCTGGAGGAGCTCCAGCTTTCAGATCTTGGCAGTTTGAAATCGCTCCCTCGGTCGCTGTTAAAGCTGCCTCGACTGCGGGAGCTGGATGTGAGCAGCTGCAAGAACCTGGGCAGGAGGAGCAGTGTGGACACCTTGGTTGGGGGGAGAAGCATCTGCAGCAGCAGCAGCGGCGGCGGCGGCGGCAGCAGCAGTGGCAGCTCCAGCATTCTGGGTGAAGCGGAAGTTCTTCCATCGCTGCAAAGCTTAGTCATTTCGGGTGTTGCTTCCGAAGTGCTTGATCCGTCCCTGGTTTCTATCTCTTCATTGGTCAAGCTGCACCTGGATGGCATACCTAAACTACGTATGCTACCTGAATCCATCTCTCGGTTGTCAGGCCTGGAAGAATTGGCCATCTCCGATGCTAAGTGTCTCGAAATACTGCCGGAATCTGTGGGTGAACTTTCCAGGCTTATATCTCTCTGTCTGGAGCAATTAAGAAAGTTACTTCAGCTGCCCAAGTCTATTGGGCAGTTGAAGAAGCTGAAGATTCTGGACATATGTGACTGCCCAAAGATTTCAAGGCTTCCGGAATCATTTTCCAAACTGCCGAGCCTACAATACTGCACTCTCATAAACTGCCTGGAGCTGTCATCCCTTCCACATGATTTTGGACAACTCTTCTCCCTCCGAAAGCTTTATCTGTCTGAACTGCCGAAACTTCGCAGGCTCCCTGGTTCTTTTCGAGACTTGTCCCGGCTGAAGTGGCTGGAAGTGCATGAGTGTGAGCGGCTAGGTCAACTGCCATCCTCCCTCACCGATATGCCGATGCTGCAGCATTGCACGATTGTCGGGTGTCCTCGGCTTTCAAACATATGGCAGGGGTTATGGCTCGATTGAACCATGTGAAGCAGAGAGGGTGGATGAGGAGGATGAGGATGAGGAGGATGAGGAGGAGGATGAGGAGGATGATGAGGATGATGAGGATGATGAGGATGATGAGGATGAGGATGAGGAGGATGATGATGAGGATGTGGAATGAATGGAAATGGAGATGCTACGGAAAATGAGAGCTGATGGAAGGGATGATTAGGAGGAACGTACAAGCCTAGAATGAAGGGGAGAGGGAAAAATCATCAGGGCTCAGGGAAAAGTGTAGGAGTGGTAGGATGTGTTTAGGAAATGAGCAGCATATTTTTCCTTGCTATGTGGAGTTTCTGTGCACATAACCACATTGCAGATTGCTAAGGAAAAAGT
This sequence comes from Closterium sp. Naga37s-1, assembly GCA_947471745.1. Lineage (NCBI taxonomy): Eukaryota > Viridiplantae > Streptophyta > Zygnematophyceae > Desmidiales > Closteriaceae > Closterium > Closterium sp. Naga37s-1. The sequence goes on along the minus strand of CANJKZ010000096.1, from coordinate 4,876,995 downwards.
TAGCTCTTGGATATGCTAGCTTTGTGGGAATTCCATAATTGAAGAAAGTGCTGCTTATGCCTTTTCCCTGCTCTCCCCCGTTTCCTTGCTCCATATCTGGCTATTTCTTCCTGGAAACTCTTTCCATCCTCGCTACCAAGAGCCTGGTGACTATTTTGAGCTTTGGGAAGCTACCAGTAGGCCTTTCCATGCCTCTCAGCTAATTTCTGTCATCTGTAAAAACCTGAGTCATTTTCAGAAGCTGCCTGGGTGTATGGTCGACTGAGAAAGCTATCCATCACTGCCCAGAGCTGGTTAGCCCCCTGAAACCGTTTCCAGTCTACCCAACCTGTGGCACTAGTTGCTCCTTGACTGCTTGAGTGCATGGGAATCAGTTTTAACATTTCTAAGAACAGACCTGCTGATTTTTTTTTCCCCTCATTCCCAACCCGCAGCTCTGATTGCTCCTTGCTTGAGTGTAGGGGGAGGGGAGAATGTAAAGGAGTTGGAGATGCTCCAGGAGGCGTTTTCCATTCCACCCAGGTGGATCCCATTCCACCCAGGTGGATCCCATTCCACCCAGGTGGATCCCATTCCACCCAGGTGGATCCCATTCCACCCAGGTGGATCCCATTCCACCCAGGTGGATCCCATTCCACCCAGGTGGATCCCATTCCACCCAGGTGGATCCCATTCCACCCAGGTGGATCCCATTCCACCCAGGTGGATCCCATTCCACCCAGGTGGATCCCATTCCACCCAGGTGGATCCCATTCCACCCAGGTGGATCCCATTCCACCCAGGTGGATCCCATTCCACCCAGGTGGATCCCATTCCACCCAGGTGGATCCCTTTCCACCCAGGTGGGGACCGGCTCCTGGACGATCTCAGGCGGTGAGTACACTCATGTGCGTTGCCTTTCTACAAGTCTACCGGCGCCATTGATCTTTGGAGTAGCTGGAGATCCTGCTGGAGGCGTATTTCACTCAGGTGGATCGGCTACTGGACGACTTGACCGCTGTGAGTAAATTGCTGGCTATGCCGTGCTGTGCCACGTTAATTGTCTATGCTAAATTGCTTTGCATGCCCTTATCTCTCTTCCTATATCTCTTCACCGGCTCTCTTCCTCCCTCCTCCCCCTTTCTTCCAGCTACACGAGCATGTGGATGACAGGGAGGACTCTGTTATGTAGGCACTCTACATGCCCTTCCCTTGTTTCCCTTCTTACATTTCACCTGCTGTCTCCCTCCACGCCCCCTCTTCCAGCTCCATGAGCACGTGGCCGACACAGAGGATTCTGAGGACACTTAGAGCATACAACTGGGCACCAATACGTTCCCTTTCTTCTTATCTTCTTGTTGTCAACTTCACCAGCACCCTGCCCCATTTCCCCAGCTACACGAGTGCGTGGATGACACAGAGGACTATGTGAACACGCAGTGAAGAAAGCAGCACCTAGTATAAACCCTTCTCCTCATCCCCCCCCCCCCCCCCCCCCCCTCCCAAGCTACACAAGTACGTGGACGACACGGAGGACTATGTGAACACGCAGTAAACAACAGGCCATCAAACTCTACCCCCACCCTCCCTCCCTCTCCCCCCCACACCTCCCCCCTCGCCAGCTACACGAGTACGTGGACGACACGGAGGAAAGTAAGGACCACCCAATATAAACCCTTCTCCCCATCCCCCCTCCCCTCCCCTCCCCTCCCCTCCCCTCCCCGCCTCTTCTCCCCAGCTACACGAGTATGTGAACATACAGCAGTAAGAGAGCACACTGGTATGAGTACACCCTTTCCTTATCTCTTATCAATGCCCCCTCCACTGCCTTCCATCCCTTGCCCCATCCCCACCCCTCTCCCCAGCTCCACGAGTATGTGGAGGACACGGAGGACTATGTGAACATACAGCTGGACTATCGCAGGAACCAGCTACAGGGGACGCAGGTGGGTGGTGCTGATGACGTGGCAAGAATGATGACGTGGCAGCTCATCCAGGGTTTAGGGTAATGCAGTTTTTTATTTTCTTAGCTTTTGAGGAGGGGGAAGGGAAGGGGTGGGAGGGAATGAGGGTGGGCCTAAAGGTGAACCAAAGTATGTGTCATGTGGCTCTGATGTCTAGCCATGTCGCATGCACGCATCTCTTTCATTTGTTTTCCCTTCATTCCCCTGTCCCCCTCTCCTGGTGCTAATAACAGCAACGGGGATGGTGCTGTCGATGCTCATTATGACCATAGCAGCCTTCTCAATCAACGATACCTACTGTCTGGGCAGCTGAAAAAGTTCCATCTACAGGAAATCCACCACTTCCCAGAGCTAGTTGACCTCCTGAAACCTTTTCCAGTCAACCCAGCTTGCCACACTAGTTGCCCCTTGATTGCCCGAGAGTGGTGAGTTTGGGGAGAGGGGAGGATGTAAGAGGCGTATTGCACTCAGGTGGACCGACTCTTGAACGAATTAACTGCTGTGAGTGAACAGCTAGCTACCTATACCGGGCTCTCTGTCCTTGTTTGAAGTGGGTGGGGGGGCGGGTGGGGGGGTGGGTGCGCTGCTGAATTGCTGGAAAGGAGGATGTGGAGGAGTTGGAGATGCTGCTAGGTGGACCGATTGCCTAACAATCTCACAGCGGTGAGTGACAAACCCTGATGTCGTGTGCTCTGATGTCGTGTGCTCTGATGTCGTGTGCTCTGATGTCGTGTGCTCTGATGTCGTGTGCTCTGATGTGGTGCGATCTGATGTGGTGCGATCTGATGTTGTGCGATCTGATGTGGTGCGATCTGATGTGGTGCGATCTGATGTGGTGCGATCTGATGTGGTGCGATCTGATGTGGTGCGATCTGATGTGGTGCGATCTGATGTGGTGCGATCTGATGTGGTGCGATCTGATGTGGTGTGATCTACTGTGGTGCGATTTGCTGTGGTGTGATTTTCTGTCTTGTGATCTGCTGTGGTGTGATGTTGCAGGGTACTTTTGAATCTTATAAAAAATGATATACTGCCTGTAATGTCATTTGCTGTTGGGGTCTGTCGTTTTGTAAGGCATTCTGCTTTCAGGTCGCTCTAGCTTCATTTGAAGATGCTACAGGTGTGTTTCATGCAGGTGGACCAGCTGCCAAGTGATCTTACAGCAGTGAGTGCGGTGCGCTGGTTCGTGATTGGATGGCAGTAGTGTAGAGTCCACGTGCCCTGCTGTCATTCATCCCCCGCCTGCCCCTTTGAGAGTCACTTTTGAGAGTTCTCAAATCTGACTGTTGAGCGACCTTACAGCGGTGAGTGTTGTGCCCTAGTTTGAGACTGCATGGCAGCAGTGCAGAGTCCACCTGCCCTGCTCTCATCCCCCACCCTTCCACCCTCTCCACCACCCCCACCTTTTCCCCAGCTTTCCCCATCTTTCCCCCCAGCTTCCCCCCAGCTTCCCCCACCTTTTTCCCCACCTTCCCCCTCCTTTTTCTCCACTCCCCCCCACCTTTTTCTCCACCTTCCCCCACTTCTTCCCCTAGTTTCATATGGAAGGCCACGTGAACACACACTTTGCCTTATCTTCCCTTGCCTCTCCTTATCTACTCCTTGTATCCCTTGTCCCTAATTTTCTCACCTTATCTTTCCATGTCTTATCTCTCCTTTTCTCAAACCGTATACCTCTCCTCTCCCCCCCTTCCCTCCCCCTGCTCTACAAGTACCATATGCGGACAACTCGGAGGAATAGTATGAGAAAACCCAATTGCCCTTCTATCTCAGCTGACCTTCGGATATCTCCTTACCTTTCCTTTTCTCATATGGTATGTGTCAGATTATGTATGCTATATATGTTTAGGCTGTAGTGGTGTAGTGGGGTAGCAAATATGGGGTACAACCCCTACTAGGGTTTGATATTTGTACCCAACTCTTGCATAGTTCATTTCATTCCTGCCTATACTTCCGACATGGTTTCAGAGCAGTAGGTCCGTAGGACCGTCCTTTTTTTTTCGGGCCCACCTACCGCTACCCCACGAATGTGCCTGTCACTGTACCTAGGACGTGCTGCGCTACGCGCACTGTCTGCCTGCTGTCTACTGTCTGAACTTTCTGCTGCTGCTTCGCGCGCAGACCTAATTCTAGCGCGCTGCCTCGTTTTTACCCCCGCGGGTCGCCCCCTCCTGCCCGAATCGCGCCTCGGCAGCCGCGTCGCGTCCCGCGCACGGCCCGCGCAGCCCGCGTCGAGCCCGCGCAGCGCGCGCGCGGCCCGCAGCTGCCCCGCGCAGCCCGCCCCGAGCCCGCGCGACGCGCGCGCGGCCCACACTTGCCCCGCGCGGCCCGTACCGAGCCCGCGCAGCGCACGCGCGGCCCGCCGCTGCCCCGCGCAGCCCGCCCAGAGCCCGCGCGGCGCGTCCGCGGCCCGCAGCGCGCTGCGCGCCGTCCGCGCAGCCCGCGCCACGCTCTGCCCGCCAGTGCGCGGCCCTAGGCAGCGGCGCGCGCCACCCTACCGCCGCCACGGCCTCGCCCTGCCGCCGACACGGCCCCGCTCTGTCGCTGACACGACCCGGCCCTGCCCTGCCGCCGACACGGCCCCGCCCTGCCGCTGACTCGACCCGGCCCTACAGCAACTGCCGCGGCCCTGACCTGCCGCTGTCGTGGCCCCAGCCCTGCAGCTGACGCGGCCCTTCACTGTAGCCGCTGTTGCGGCCCCGCCGTCGCCGCCGTCGTGCGCCGACCCTGCCGCCGTCCGCCGAGCACCGGCCCTGCTCGCCCGGTGAGCGCCTGCTCTTCCCGCCACTAGTGAGCACCTGCCTTGTTAGCGCGCTGCCGCGCCGCCTGCCTGCCTGCCTGCCTGCCTGTCGCGCCTGCCCTGCATGCGCTGCTGCAGCTACTAACGGTGGCCAGATGCAGCTCCAGCGACGTCCGCGTGAGTCCCTCACGCCCCAGCAGCTTAGTGAGTGGTACGCTAGTTGGGGTTGTAGGGGTGGCCGCGCTGCTACTGCTGCTACTGCTGCTACGGCTGTTACTGCTGCTACTGCTGCTACTACTGCTACTGCTGCTACTGGCGGTGGCCAGATGCAGCTCCAGCGACGTCCGCGCGAGTCTCGCACGCCCCAGCAGCTTCGTGAGTGGTACGCTCAGAGTAGAGGGTCTCTCAGTACCGTTCGCTGCCCTTACGTCATTCGCACTGGTGCTCGGACTGGTCACACTTGCGGGACGCTCTTTCACACACAGTCCCGCTGCTTCGCCCGTCTGAGCGACGCCTGGCTTGCCGAGTTTGGCGACGAGGCTGAGCTCCCCGACTGGGTGGAGCTGCTTGGGCAGAGGGTAGATATATTTGCTCTTGACCATGATGCTATTCTCACTGCCATGTATGCATTGCCTACTAGTGCTGACCGTGCCTGTTACCTGTGCGTACCGCCTGACCCAGGTATAGAGCCTGCTGCTCTAGGTGCTGGTGAGGCTGCTGCTCTAGGTGCTAGTGCGTCTCCTGCTCTAGGTGCTGGTGAGGCTGCTGCTCCAGGTGCTGGTGAGTCTGCTCTCTCTGGTACTTCGCCTGCTGCGACCTTGGACACCTTCACCCTTGACTCAGGAGCTTCCCGCTCCTTCTTTCGCGACTGCACTACACTCATGCCGCTTATTCGGCCAGTTGCAGTCTCCCTGGCAGACCCCTCTAGGGGTCCAGTCCTTGCCCACTACTCCACGGTTCTGCCGTGTCCGGCCGCCCCGTCTGGCTTGCTGTCAGGTCTCTACCTCCCCTCGTTCTCTACGAACCTGGTGAGTGGAGCTGACCTCCAGGATGGGGGGGTTGGCCAGTTCACTCCTGCAAGTCAGCGAGTGACTCACTGTACGTGTGCTCGGACGGGCCGACACCTGGCCACGTGTACCCGTGAGCCTGGCTCGAGCCTGTACACCCTGACCACTGAGTCCCCTCAGGTAGCAGCGTCTGCGTCTGCGTCAGGTCAGTTGTCGGCCCCCTGCTCGTGTCATGCCTTGTCGTCCGTCGTCCTTCCTCTCCTCCGCAGCGTGTTCCCCTGCCTTCCCCTCCTGCGTCTTCTCTGCCTACCATCCCTGAGCCTGAGTCTGACCGCACCCATGCTGCTCACTCTACTGTCACGCGTCTGCTAGCCACTGTTGTCACTGACCCGTCGTTTGAGTCTGCAGCTGCGTCTGCCTTGGTCGCTGAGCCGGTTGACTTTGCTTCTGCCTGTCGTCTAGACTACGCCGCTAGTCTTGTTGCTGAGTCTGAGTCTGTCCGTCCTCCGTCCGTCAGGGGTGAGTGTGCTCTTGGCACGGACGTCCTTAAGGACAGGCAGGAGGACCTTGAGTGTCTTGCAGCCGCTGCGCCTCATCTCGTGTCCATGCTGCTTGCCCCTGAGGGAGACCCGGATGCTCCAGACATCCCGACCCCGCGCTCTTACGCTGAGGCGATCGCGGGTGAGTACTCCTCTCAGTGGCAGACAGCCATGGATGCAGAGATGGCATCCTGGAAGTCCACAGGCACCTACGTCGACGAGGTTCCCCCTCCCGGGGCGAACATCGTCAGTGGCATGTGGATTTTCAGGGTGAAGCGGCCGCCAGGTTCCCCGCCTGTCTTCAAGGCTCGTTACGTTGCTCGAGGCTTCAGTCAGCGAGAGGGAGTTGATTTCTTCCAGACCTTCTCCCCCACCCCGAAGATGACCACTCTTCGGGTGCTGCTGCACGTTGCTGCTCAGCGTGACTACGAGCTTCACTCTCTTGACTTCAGCACAGCTTTCTTGCAGGGCAGCCTGCACGAGGAGATCTGGTTGCGCCGCCCGCCTGGCTTCACTGGGTCGTTCCCTCCTGGTACCCAGTGGAGTCTCCGGCGGCCGGTCTACGGTCTCCGCCAGGCGCCGCGTGAGTGGCACGACACACTGAGGACGACACTAGCGGCTCTTGGGTTTGCTCCGTCGACTGCTGACCCGTCGCTGTTTCTTCGCACCGACACTTCGCTGCCGCCGTTCTACATCCTCGTGTACGTCGACGACTTGGTCTTTGCCACTGCTGACACTGAGGCTCTCGCCCTGGTGAAGTCGGAGCTGCAGAAGAGACACACGTGCACAGACCTGGGTGAGCTGCACAGTTACCTTGGCTTGCAGATCATCTGGGACAGAGCACGCCACACCATCACCCTGACTCCGTCACACATGGTGCAGCAGGTCCTTCAGCGTTTCGGCTTCACCTGGTCCTCAGCACAGGCCACTCCTCTAGCTACAGGTCACTCGCTCTCAGCTCCACCTTCGGACGAGTCCGTAGAGCCGAGTGGTCCTTACCTAGAGCTAGTTGGCTGCCTCATGTACCTGATGACCTGCACTCGTCCTGACCTCGCGTACCCTCTTGGCCTTCTGGCTCGCTACGTGGCTCCTAGTCGGCACCGAAAGGTGCACATGGATGCTGCGAAGAGGGTACTGCGTTACTTGTGCAGTACATCAGGCATGGGGCTCGTGCTTGGAGGGCGGAGCTCAGTTGTCCTCACTGGTCACTCGGACGCTTCTTGGGTTGACGACCAGGCTACTCAGCGGTCGTCACAGGGTTACACCTTCAGCCTTGGCTCTGGTCAGTTTCTTGGCGTTCTACACGCTCGTCTTCTGTTCTCGGCTCCAGTTGTGAGGCTGAGATCTACGCCACAGCCATGGCTGCACAGGAGTTACGCTGGCTCACCTACCTGCTGACCGACCTGGGAGAGCGGCCTCGTTCTCCTCCATTGCTGTACGTCGACAACAAGGCCGCCATTGCCTTGTGTCAGGAGCACAGACTCGAGCACAGAACGAAGCACATCGCTCTGCGTTACTTCCTCGCTCGAGAGTTGCAGCAGCGTGGTCAGCTTCGTCTTGCCTACGTGGCCACTCGGGCCAACACTGCTGATATATTCACCAAGGCACTTCCGCCTGGTGATCATCAGCGCTTTTGTACCTTGCTGGGCCTTGTGCCCACGTTTCCTCACTTGCTGTAGACTCTGCTTGTACTGTGATCTATATATATATATATATATATATATATACCTGCTGGCTTGTTCTGCTAGGTAGAGATCACTGTACTACTGTTGTTGCATATATATCTCTGCATGCGAACTGGCCTTGTGGCCCTTTGCGTGTGCTCAGAGTGTGTGGTGACCTTGTGATCCACCCTGAGCTTGCTTTGCCTCTCTTGACTGGTCTTGTGACCCCTTGCTCTCCCCCACTTTGCCTATGGGGGTGTGTCAGATTATGTATGCTATAAATGTTTAAGCTGTAGTGGGGTAGCCAATATGGGGTACAACCCCTACTAGGGTTTGATATTTGTACCCAACTCTTGCATAGTTCATTTCATTCCTGCCTATACTTCTGATAGTATGTTTCTACCCCTCTGCTCCCTTTCCCCCCCCTGCTCTTCAAGTACCATATGCGGACGACTCGGATGACTAGTATGAGAAATCCCAATTGCCCTTTGCTTATTCCTGCTGCCTCCCTCCCATGCTTCAACAGGTTGAAAGACATGTTCTGTACCAAACCTGGCACTTGTATCTGGTTTGTTATCACGTGCTGTGACCTTCTTTCAGGTGGGTGGGTGGTTGTGTTATGCTGGTGGATTGCTGTGGGGGTGAGGGAGTGGAGGACTGTGAGGTGCAGCTAGAGGCGTATTTCACCCACAGCAAGGGGGTGAGGACCCTGGCTGGGCACCAGTGAGGTTGAGGTGACTTTTGAGTCGACTCAATACTCACCTTTTCACCCACAGCAAGGGGGTGAGGACCCTAGGCACCAGTGAGGTCGAGGTGACTTTTGAGTCAACTCAATACTCACCTTTTCACCCACAGCAAGGGGGTGAGGACCCTAGGCTCCAGTGAGGTTGAGGGGTTGAGGAGGTGGACTGACTTTTGGACGACCAGTGGGGGGTTGCTATGCGAGTGAACACACGCAGCAGCATGAGAGCACTCATGACATGACGTGCTTTGACACCTCTCCCTTGACTGTCTCCTCCCTTGACTGCCTCCTCCCTTGACTGCCTCCTCCTCTCCCGTTCCCCCCAATCCCAGCTCCACGAGTAATATGTGAACATGCACTCGTGGAGCAGGGTGAAATAGCCCATGTGGATGACACGGATGACTATGTGAACATGCACTCGTGGAGCAGGGTGAAATAGCCCATGTGGATGACACGGATGACTATGTGAACATGCACTCGTGGAGCAGGGTGAAATAGCCCATGTGGATGACACGGATGACTATGTGAACATGCACTCGTGGAGCAGGGTGAAATAGCCCATGTGGATGACACGGATGACTGTGTGAACACCCAGCAGAACAAGAACACTATGTGCTCTGTGTGTAACCTCTTTGCCCTCCTCAGATCCCTTTCCCCCCCCCTCCTCCTTTGCAGCTCCACGAGTATGTGGACGATACAGAGGACTATGTGAACACGCAGCTGGATGAGAGGGCACTCTGTATGCCTTCATGATCTCTTATCGCTTCTTCAATCTCTCCCCCCACACCTCTTCACCTCAGCTCCATGAGTATGTGGACGACACAGAGAACAATGTGAACACACAGTTGGACCTCTCACAAAGTAAATAAGGGAACAGCAGAGGACTATGTGACCTCTCTTGTGCCCTCTATCTCCCCTCCCCTCTCTCTCAGCTCCACGAGTATGTGGACGACACGGAGGACTATGTGAACACACAGCTGGACTACCGCAGGAACCAGCTACAGGGGACCGCAGGTGCGTGGTGCTGATGACGTGGCAGGTGTGATGACGTGGCAGCTCAACCTGGAAAAAAACTGGCGAGTTTTTTTTTTTTTTTGGACGGGGGGCGGGGGGGAGGGGGAACTAGAGCATGTGTCATGTAACTCTGATTTCTAGCAATATTGCATCATGTTTTGAGGTTTCGTGTTGCATCGTGTTGTCATCCTTCTGCAGTTTCATTAATTTACCTTCCATCCCCCATTTTCCCGTCCCCTTCTCGTTCTCCTTCTTCCCCAGCTGCACCCTGGTGCCGCACCCGGGCTGCAACACACCCTCCCACTCCCCTGTATTCTTCTCTCCGATGGCCCCTCCCAACCCTCCACCTATCCCTCCACCAGGTGCTGATAACAGCAACGGGGACGGTGCTTTCGATGCTCATTGTCATCATCGCTGCCTTCTTAATGAACCTCCCCAACATCCTCTTTGACTCTGGTCCAATGGCCACTTCCTCACCGTGCTGCTGCTGCCTCTCCTTGCTGCCCCCCTCCTCCCCCTCCATCCGCTCATCCCAGGTGCTGATAACAGCAATCAACCAATGAACTGCACGTTCTTATCAAGACATTGCTCTGTTCGTCCTTACGAAATTAAGACGGTTCCAGCGCGATTTCCAAGGGAGCAAAAAGAGATCGACACTCATGCAAATCAAGGCTGCAAGATCAAGTGCAAGATAATTACCAACCGAAATGTCTTCAGATTATCGTCGTTTTCTGCCATTCAACATAAATCAAGACGACAGCAACATCGCAAGTCTCAACAAAAGAAACGGATTGAAGATTTTTCGTCATGGCAAAGCATGTCGGGGGTGCATCGAGATTTTCCTATTTTATGCTTGTCTACTGAAGGTTTTGAGGTCGAAGATGCTTTTCGTAATACAACTCTGGTCGATGCTATGACATCAAAAGCCAGATCAAGGGAGCTGCAGATGAAGAGAGTGGAAGGCTACTCTGATTTAATGAGCAAGAAAAACAGGAGATCAAAAGTCGAAGCTTCCGACGCTGTGAATCTCCCTTCGCTACAAGAGGCTTCTTTATATTTGGAAGATACTGACGAAATCGTCAGAACGTTTTGGCGCTATGAACCAGGGCGAGCTGCTGGAGGTGCTTTTTTCTCTGAAGGTGTTTTGCTCTCTGCTGCTCCCACCACACCACTCACACAATATGAGAATTTTTTTTTTTGTAACAAAAAAATTTACAGATTGTGGTTCGACTTGAAGAGGGGTTTGCTGTAAAGGAGACATTCTCCTTTACCTTTCGGCAGGTCCTCGGGACCTACCACCTAGTCTCATTTGCAGTTTTCACTTCTCTAGTTTCCACCAGCACATACTAAACCCTTCCTATGCCCAGATCTGGGCATAGGAGCACCTTGTTAGCAGACGTTATTGCTGTCCGTTTTAATAGCATGACTGGCGGGCTTGTCTCCGCTGTTGGCGGAAGGCCTCCCGCTTCTCGAATGAATTTACGGAGCAGTGGTCGTGGTGGTTCTCCGCAACGTGATGGGGATCGGGACTCCTCTTCACGTCGTGAGCGTTCTCGCTCTCCCCGTGGCGGAAATTCTGCTGCTGTTACTGCTCTGGATTTATTGAATCGTGCGCGACAAGCTCCTCCTCGAAGCCCGAGAGCTGCAGGAGGCGATCGTGACGGATCTTCCCGTCGGGATTTTCCTCCCGGATTTCACGGCGAACGACCTGCGGACGGGTTACGTGGAGGCGAAACGAACGCACCTGACGGAAATGTCGCGCCCATTCCCGAGGAAGCCCCAGCAACGGCCGAAAACGCCACACGCGCGGCACCCTCTGGTCCTGCGCGTGGCGATCGTAATGATCGCGACCCTGCGCGTGTGGACCGTAATCATGAGGGTCCTGCGCGTGGGGCCGGCGATCGCGATCTCGGTCAAGATCGCAATCTTGACCGCCGCGCGGATCGCCAGGATCAGGACCAAGGGCGAGAATCTCGACGCCCAGATCCTGCACCTCGCCCGGCGAATCCGCGCGCTTCTCAGGATTGTCGAATCTCGCCTTCTGCAGCAGCGGATTTTGCCGAGATTCTCGCGCGTCTTGACCCGGCAGCCCAGCGAAACCTTCAGCGAATCTTCACGGGAGCTGCTGGCGAACGTGTTTCAGCGTGCTCCACTGCATCTACAGCGCCCCGCGCAGCAGAAAATTATTCCGCTCGTTATACCAACAATGAAATTCCTGCCGCCGCCAACAACGAAGCCATACATCACGTCATCGGCCTCCTCGCTGCTCTCCAGCGCGGAAATAACGGCGATCCCGCACCGCCTTCAGGACCTGATCGTCCCGCAGCAGCAGCGGCAGCACCACGCTCTCGCCTCCCCCCTCCGGCCAACGAACCCGATGGCGACGACGCGGGCGACAACGCACCCATCGAGAATTCGGATGAAGGTAATGCAGCCCGTCCCAAACCCAGCTCTGCCACCTTCAGCCTTGCTCCCATCCCCCCTGCTCGCCCCCAGCTGCGTTCCTCCTTAGTGAAAAGTGATGGTATCCGCACGCAACTTTTTAGTTTCGAGCGTATTCAAGCTATTGCACGTCACGCCATTTCTGTTTTGCCTTCTAGCGGCGGCGAGCAAGCCGCCGACTACCTCCAGCAAATAGTTGACGAAGCGGAGGAAAAGATTCATTTTCTCTTTACCGCCGACCAACGTGGTTTTGAGGTGGCCAATATGGCCTTAAAGAATAAAAAAAGCGAAGTGGTGGAAGATAAGAATGTAAAGGCTGCCACTCAAATCGTGGCGGCTAACAAAAAGAGACCTAATCGCCCCACCCATGCGAGCTCCCGTAGCGACCCTCCCCCTCGTGGTCGAGGCCAAGGAGAGCGTAATTGGAACACGTGGCGCCGTGACGGTGACGGGCGTTGTTTCTACTGTCGCGAACCCGGACATGGGATCGCGGATTGCCCCCAGCGTGGCCAGGGCGCCAATAGGCCCACTAAGATTGTGTGAAGATCTATGTATGATTATGCCGTTATAATTTTTCAGATCTACGAGCAACTGCGTCAGGGGGAAGCCAAGGAAGACGCAGGGAACAGCACGGGGGGACAGCTTGTCCGCAGACAAGTCGCGGACAAACGCCCGAGATCCCCAGACACGAAACGCAGACGCATCGCCAACCTTCCCCGTCCACCGCAAGGTGGGGGAGGTCTCCGGCAAGGAGACCCGGGGTTGAAGGTTGATCTGATGCGCCGCGTGGATCATAGACGTACGAGCGACGTCCATGACCATGCCAATGCGGCGCTCAGCAATCCCATTTTGCTGTGGGGAGGCCGGAAGCGTGAACGTCTGGCGAATGCCCTGTGCACGACAGAAGGCTCCCAGAAGGCCAGAGGAAAACTCTCCGCCTCTGTCAGAGTGCAGACGCAGAACAGGAAAGTCCGAGCCGAAACTCTCTCTGAGCTGGAGACGAGCTGCGCGGATCCAGTCGATCAACACCTCAGTGACGTCACCCTTGCTGCGCAAGGGGAACATCGTGGTGTAACGCGAGTAGTCGTCAACCACCAACAGGAAGTAACGCTCGTGACCCTGGGCCCCACACGTCCATGTGAAGAGTCTGCAGCGGAGCCTCTGCCGGAGGAAACTCGGAGGAGTGAGGAGCGGCGCGCTGCCGCCCCTCGACGCAGGGAACGCAGGTAGGGGCAGGCCCCGGAGGAAGGGGAGGGAGGGACCGGGGGAGACCAGAGACAAGGTAACGGGAGGCCATGCCTCGGAGACGAGGCAGGGAGGGGTGACCAAGACGGTGGTGCCAGAGGAGAGTCTTGTAGGACAGGAGACGACACGAGCAGGGAGCAGACTCAGGACCAGACCTGGACGCTGCAGCAAACACCTGACCCGACGCAGCTACCTGACCAGACTCCGCGACCGGAGAAGACTCAGTAGTCAGTGTGTACAGGCTCGACCCCGGCTGACGGGTGAACGTGGCCAAGTGTCGGCCCGTCCGAGCACACGTACAGTGGGTCACTCGCTGACTCGCAGGAGTGAACTGGTCAACCCCCCCATCCTGTAGATCAGCACCACTCACCAAGTTCGTAGAGAACGAGGGGAGGTAGAGACCTAACAGGGTGCCAGAGGGGGCCACCGGACACGGTAAGACAGTGGAGAAGTGGGCAAGGACGGGACCCCCAGAGGGGTCCGCCAGGGAGACCGCAACCGGCCGACTAAGCGGCGTAAGCGTGGTGCGGTCTCGAAAGAAGGAGCGGGAAGCACCCGAGTCAAGGGTGAAGGTGTGTAAGGCCTGAGCCGACGTGGTACCTGAGAGAGCAGACTCACCAGCACCAGGGGCAGCAGACGCACTAGCACCTAGAGCAGCAGCCTCACCAGCACCTAGAGCAGCAGCCTCAATGCCCGGGTCAGGCGGAACACACAGGTAACAGTCACCCTCATCACTAATAGACACAACATACATGGCAGCAAGAATAGCATCATAAACTAGATCAAAGATAGCAACCCCCGACCTAAGCAGCTCGCCCCAGCGGGGGATCTCAGTGGCGTCAGGGAACTGGAGACGCCAAGCGTCCGTCAGGCGGCCGAAGCAGCGCTGGGTGGTGTGCCGGCCACCGCACAGCTCACCAGTGTGGTCGCCGGTACGCAGGACGTAGGCACAAGGACCAGCACCCCCACCCCGCTGACGCGCAGCGTACCACTCACGAAGCTGCTGGGGGGGCGGGGTCTCACGAGTGCGCTGCTGCTGCTGGCGCTGACCGCCACCGAAGCCGCCCCGCTGCGCAGAGCCACCCCGACCAGCTCCACCTCCGCCGCCGCCACCTCCGCCACCGCCGCCACCGCCTCCTCCTCCGCTCCCACCGCCACCTCCGCCGCCGCCTCCGCCTCCACCGCTGCCACCGAAGCCCCCACCCCCGCCACCACTCCCACCGCCACCCCCACTCCCGCCGCCGCCTCCGCCGCCACCTCCACCGCCCCCGCCAGCCCCTCCAGCGCCCTTGCCCCCCTTGCCCTTGCCGGTGCGGCGTCTCCCGCTAGGGGCAGACGCAGCGCCGACCGACTCGGTGCCAACGAAGTCGACGGCAGCAGCAGAGGCAACAGAGGGCAAAAGGGGGGAGGGGGAGCACCCCTCAAAGAAGGGGGCACGAGGGTCACCACGAGAGGCTCCTACAGCGACTATACTCTTCTCAGCTGCCAGGAGGCGCTCCTCGAGGAGGTCAACGGTGAGTGTGGTGGGGCAAACAGAGAGGAAGTGGTCCCTGACCGAGCGAAGGGAGTCAGGGAGCCGGGTGACTATGTAGTAGAGGGTGATGTACATGAGGGGGGGGGTTCTTGGCGCAGAACTCAGCAGGAAGTGCAGCGCGGTAGCGGGTGTCACTAGTGGGAAGGTGCGTAATGAGGTCAGCGACTGTAGCAAAGGCGGCGAGGTCAGGGAACAGGTACGGCAGCATGAGGCGGCTAAGGGCAGCAGTGGCAGGGGAAGAGTAGCGTGCGACTACAGCGTCGTACAAGGTCTTAGCACTCTTGTACTGACTAAAGTGCGCGCGCTCAGAGGACGGCAAGTGACTACGCACAGCAAGACGGGCAGCAACATCGCGTGTGGCCCACTGTGAGCGAACAGTGCTGTCAGCATCGGCAGCAGGGGCAGTAGAGGCGCCAGACGTGAGATCGAACAGTGAGAGACCGTCTTTCCTATCGCACTGTAGGAAAAGCTGCAGATCATCGACCCAGACCTCAAAGTCAACAGCCCGACCCTCAGCATCAAAGACGAGAACGTTAGGGGTAGCCATGACAGCAGTAGCAGCAGGCTAGGGGCAGCAGCAGCAGGCTAGGGGCAGTAGCAGCAGGCGAGGCGCAGCATAGTCGCAGGGGCGCGGCTCGGCGGTGCTCTTACCAGGGCGGGAGGGTAGAGTGCCGCAAGTGGAGGGGCAGGGCCGAGGCGCGCCTGCAGGGACAGGGCCGCGACAGCTGCAGCGGCTCCTGCTGTTGGCGGCGGCGGCGGCTGCGGCCCCAGTAGCGGCGGCGGCGGCCGTTACGGCAGCGGCGGCTCCTGGCGGTAGCGGCGGCGGCTGCGGCTCGGGCAGCGGCGGCGGCGGCTGTCACGCAGCGGCGGCGGCGGCTGCTGCTGTCAGCGGCGGCGGCGGCTGCTGTTGTCGGCGGCGGCGGCTGCTGCTGCTGGCACTGTACTGGCGGCGGCGGCTCCTGCTGTCAGCAGCGGCGGCGGCGGCGGCCCTGGCAGTGGTGGCGGCGGCTGTGACGGCGCGACGGCTGCTGCTGCTGGGGCGACGACGGCTGGGCGGGAGGGTCGTGAGGGAGCCGAGAAGGGGCCGCGGAGGAGCGGAGAAGGGGCCGCTAAGGGCGGCGAAGGGGCCACGAAGGGCGGTGAAGGGGCCGCGAAGGACGGCGGCGGGGCCGAGAAGGGGCCGCGCAGGGGCCGCGAAGGGCGGCGACGAGGCCGTGAAGGGGCCGCGAGGGGCCGCAAAGGGGCCGCGAGGGGCCGCAGGGGGCCGTGAAGGGCCGTGAGAGGGGCCGCGAAGGGCGGCGGAGGGGCCGCAAGGGAGCCGCGAAGGGGCCGCGAAGGGCCGTGGGAGGGGACCGCGAGGGGCCGTAAAAGGGCGCGACGGGCCGCTAAGGGCAGGGGACGCGACGGGAGGGTAGGCACACGCGGCGCGACTCGGGCAGGAGTGAAGCGCGCTCAGGGCAGGAATTTTTTTTTTTTTTTTCGATTTTCAGTTGTGGGCCCTAGGAAACGTTCCCACTAGGGAACCTGCTCTATACCATGTGAAGATTACGAGGAATGAATGACTAAAGAATGAGTGTGATACAAATATGAAACCCTAGAATTGTGTACCCCTTAGTATCTAACCCGCTACAGCCTACACAGGCTAGATCATATAAGTCTGACATTTGGCACGCAGAAATATTCATTGGCACAAAAAATATTCGAGCTTGATGGTGCATGATAGGATGTTCATGCCTTCTGTTGACCATGCTACTTATTTTTTGCAGAATATTTGATTTTCGTGTATGATGTGAGTTTTGTGTACCCTTTTTCTTGCGTAGATTCCGTATGGTTGTATGGAGTAATATAATACAGATGTAGGGTCGTCCATGCGCACTTTATGAATCCTTTATTTTTTTTCTCTTATAAGGCCGATAAAGGGCATGAGTAAACATGCATGTTCATTTACAAGACAACACTTTCTCTAGCCTGAACGGCGATGTTTTTGCTGAATCGTATCTCATGTGTACGACGTACAATGCAGTTGAAATGTTTTGGTACCAGTTGGGGAATTTGCGGAGAGTTGATAGTTACCAAGGAGGGGTGACGGGTACCGCACGGGGGATTTGAGGATATGATTGATACCATTGACCCACGTAGCTAACTGCGGATGTCAGCGTGCTCGATCTTGGTGACACTGCATATAAAAACCTCAAACCAGAGTCGAGAATTTGCGCAAACACCTGTCATCCGCGTGCCAGTCCCCGCGCGTCACCGGCGCAGGTGATTTTTTTGCACATCCGGGTGCCTGTCCCCGCGCGTCACCCGCGCCGGTGATTTTTTTCTTCCCCCCACCCATCCCCCTCATCGGCTGCCTGCCTTTCCCCTCGCGAATAAAGCTCTACCCTTATCCCATCAAATCCTATCTCATCCCATTCAATCCCATCCCATCCCTCCCATCCCATCTTTCCTTTCCCACTCCCTCACTACCACACGCAAGTAGAGCCAACCTGCTACAGTACCTGAAAGCAGCTTACCTGGTCGTCCCCTGGCGAAACCAAATGTCGTGACAAGCAAGTCACGTCTTCGGAATGCTGCCAGCAAGCAGCGTGGTCAGCAGAGGGCATGAACGCCCGTATCATGTGCCGTCGAGGGCTTGGGGGTCCCAACCCAACCTATCTCCGAACGGAGCACAGGTTTCCATTCCAGTTTGATGACGCCATTGGCCGCAGGTAATTCCACTGCACCGCGCATCTCAGGGAAAAGCTCCGCCAGATGTAGCAATGGGGAAGGAAGCTTTGACAGAGGGAGAGTGTGAGGGTGAGGGTATCTCACCTCGTGTCAAGAGTACTCTTGGTGGCATCCGAAGTTTTTAGATGACCAATGGTATTACTACTACATTATCGTTGACAAGACCTGAAATTCACCCCATTGGTCGTCCTCGGATGACACCAACAGTTGCTTTGATAGGAAGACGAAAGCCGAGGACTGATCACTGAATCGCGCTCAGAAGTCGGCGCACATGATTCACGGATGAGGAGTCTTCTCCCCCAGGGCTACCCAGACCCCCTCCCTCAGAACGGCGGACGCTGACTCGTAGGTGTCCCAGCCCGCGCCTCTCCCCCTTGTCGACGCGCCCGCCTCAAGCAGCAGCAGCAGCAAGTGCGGAAGAGAGGCGCATGGCGCGTCATGAGTCCCGATTCCCGAAGAAAACCCAGTCGGCTCAAACACACACGGGAGGGAAAAATGCCCTTGGTTTGTTCAGGCCTTCCCATCCACTCGCCACTCGCCGTCTCTTACCCTGCGGGTGACCGCTGTTCCTACTAAGCGCACACATTGTTGTTCCCTGCAGATCCGTAGAGTATCGTCTATCCATACTGCTTCTTCGGATATTGCTACAAGGATGTCGGAGCGCGGTTTATCGAGTACAAGTAGTTCTAGGTTATGGCGGTGCGGGTGGTGCGCAGCGCTGGTGCTGATGCTGCTCCTCGGCCCAAGCCTTTACGGTGACAGCGGCGCGGGTGGGGTGCGCGCGAGCAGAGTAAGAGAGGAGCGACGGATGCGGGAGGAGCGGCTGCTGCAGGCTCAAGTGAGATCCCGTCGTATTGGCATGGGTCACTTCAGCCTTTTGAGGCGCCTCAAAACTTGCTGCAGGCTCAAGTGTGTAACCCTTCATGTGTCACTTTGGGATTCTTAGGCGCCTCAGAACATAAGGCACCTTACAACTTGAGGCGCCTTAAGACTTGAGGCACCTTAAGACTTGCTGCACGCCCAAGTGAAAACTCTTCAAGATGATATGAGCCGCTTCAGATTTTGAGGCGCCTAGGAATTCGAGGCGCCAAAACTTGCTGCGGGTCGATTTAGAGTTCTGAGGCGCCTTAATATGAAACTGGAGGCACCTTAAAACTGGAGGCCCCTCAAAACTTGCTGCAGAGTTGATTTAAGATGAGTCATGAGAGCTGGCGGATCTCGAGAGAGACTTGGTCAAAGATTATGTTATAGTCACAATAGGCTTGAATGTGCCTAAAACGAAAGATAGAGAGCACAGACGGATTTCTGCACAGCGGCTTCAAACGTTGATAGCGTTCTGCTCACAGCTTCAAATGACTTGATTCAAATTGGATCTGGAGCGTCTTCACATCGTCTACAATTAGCAATTTAGATTGCACGATTTGATAAAGAATTGACGACACAGCGTCGGTTTGAACGAACGGTACTATGGCAGCCACTATAGTCTTAGAACACAAGATAGGAAGAGTTACGAGTTGGGAATGACTCCCAGCTCCTACAAACCCCAAGAGCCGAGGTACAGTGATGTGGAACAGTGCCACACTGTCCCCAACCACGAAGGGTCTCGAAACTACCCTTCACTAGGGCCTACACCAAGTGAAATGTTACACTACACAAAGTAATGTAACTATCTTCAATATCTTGAGGTGTACCCTTTTGGCAAGCTTCGAAATCACTTGAGGCTTGACACCAAGGCTCGGGCTCTTCATCACAAACTCATCCTTGAGTTCTTGATGGGTCTGCTGCACACACCTGCGACACGCCGAACGTTCGACACAGGACAAAATAGAAACCGCGCACGACAAAACAGAAACCGCGCGCGAGACACAAACGACCGCGTAACACGCGTCTAGCGATAACTCGCTATTGACTCGACACACACACTCGACATCATGACTCAACATTCACACACAATTATAAGCATGAAATATATATTATCCCATGCCCTCATACCATTCCATACACACACACATTCACGCACACGGACAACAAGCCGAGTGCAAACCGTAGGGTTGCACCAACAGATTACGCCAGCCATGCGGGCGTCACGGAAGTGATAGTATCAGCAGTGACATGACAACCCAGGCGGTGTAGCCTGTAGGTGCCATGGTGTTAGGGTTGGTTCGCCCAACCACGGAACCTAAGGCGAAAGCATCTACGACGGCGGAATGACGGCGAAATGGAAGCGCGTGTGTGAAACGGTGGAAATCGGCCTACGGTGGGGAATAGAGGCTACGGCGTGAGAAGCGGGAGAGAAATCGAGAAGAAATGTGCTAGAAGGAGGGAGAGAGAAGGAGAAGCATCGAGAATGAGATTGACGAGGGGAAAAATGTGCTTCGAGACCAAGGCGCGTTCGAGAAAGTTCGGGATTCGGACTTGCGGAGTGTTCACCGAATTCGGTTCGGTTGCGTGTGCGACTCGGGGTGAAACGAGGCGCACGCGGTTACTTGGGAAACAAGTGAAGTTACGAATCGCATTTTGTGTCTTGCCTGACTATAAAACTGCTTGTACTCATTCTGGAAATCATACCAATCAGATTCTGAAAATTGCTGAAGTGTGTATTGACAACTTCAAGCAGAGCTGCGCATATCATTGGATTCGGGAGATCGTGGAGAACACGATAGGCGATAGCAAGTAGACTATTGCCGACTAAGGTGTTTACGATCCTGAGAACTGGTATCAGAGCTGGTTTAAGTGGCGTTTAAGCATTCTTAAGTGCAGAGCGAAGCTTTCGAGATGGTCGGCGGACAATCGGAAGCTAGTTCGGGCTCCTCTGTGAGTATTGGAGATCCCCAAGTGAAGGCACTTCTGGAAATGCTGGCGCAAGGAGGGGTGGTGACCAAGCCCACCATGGGGCTCAGTGAAGCCCAACGATTCCACGGCCAACACTACAGCACGTGGAGATTGAAGTTCATAAGGAGGGCGAAGGAAGTCGGTTTTTGGGAGTACTACCGACCGGATGGAGAAGGTGACGCAGCCGCGCGTAAGGCGAGATCGGATGAAGAAAAGGCGGAATACAAGAAGAGGAGTAAGCATGCGTTTTTTCAGTTATGTCATTCCGTTGCTGACGGGATTGAAGTGGGTTTGGACGAATTTGCAGAGCGCGAGAACTCTGCACAGGCGGCATGGGCGTACATGGAGTCTACATACCTCGGGCATATGGGCGCAAACATCGCCGATGTGAGGAAGAAGTTGCTGCTGATGACTATGGAGCCGAACCAGAAGATTATTGACTATGTCAACATGGCGAGGAGCTACAACGACGACTTAACTGCGATGGGCGAGCCGGAAACTGAAAGGGCGATGATAGGGCACATCGTCAACGGGCTACCTGAAGATTGGTCGGGTGAGCGGCCGGCGTTGATCTGCCACCCACCGGAGAATATGACGAAGCTGAGAAGATTTGAACAAGAATAGATGAACTATGAAATGAAGTGAGTACAAATATGAAACCCTAATTGGTTGTACCCCCTATGGGATACCCCACTATAGCCTACACAACAGGTATGATGTTCTGACACACCCCCATAGGCAAAGTGGGGGAGAACAAGGGGTCACAAGACCAGTCAAGCAAAGTAAAGCAAAGCAAGCTCAGGGTGGATCACAAAGTCACCACATAGTCCGAGCACAGGGTCAAGGCCACACGGCCAGTTCACATGCAAGAGTACACACATATATATAAAGCTAGACAAGCAAGAGCAGGTATATATATATGTGAGAGTACAGGCAAGGTCAAGAGGAGAGCAAGTGAGGCAAGACGGGCACAAGACCCAGCTGAGTGCAGAAGCGCTGATGATCACAAGGCGGAAGTGCCTTGGTGAAGACATCAGCAGTGTTGGCCTCAGAGGCCACGTACGCAAGCCGCAACTGACCACGTTGCTGTAGCTCACGAGCAAGGAAGTAGCGGAGAGCAATGTGCTTTGTTCTGTGCTCCAGTCGCTGCTCTCGACACAAGGCCAGCATGGCCTTGTTGTCTACGTACAGGACTGGAGGAGAACGAGGCGGCTCTCCAAGGTCGGTCAGCAGGTAGGTGAGCCAGCGAAGCTCCTGTGCAGCCATGGCCCCGGCGTAGATCTCAGCCTCACAACTCGAGCCAAGAACAGAAGACGAGCGAGTAGCCCGCCACGAAACAGAGCCAGAACCAAGGCTGAAGGTGTAACCCTGTGACGACCGCTGCGTAGCCTGGTCCTCAGCCCAAGAAGCGTCCGCGTGCCCAGTGAGGACCACTGGACTCCGCCCTCCAAGCACTAGCCCCATGCGCGACGTACTGCACAAGTAGCGCAACACCCTCTTCGCTGCAGCCATGTGCTCTGGTCTGTGTCTCCCAGGAGCAACATAGCGTGCCAGAATGCTAAGAGGGTATGCAAGGTCAGGTCGTGTGCAGGTCATCAGGTACATGAGGCAGCCAACAAGCTCTGGGTACGGGCCACTCGACTCTACGGACTCATCCGAAGGTAGAGCTGAGAGCGAGTGGCGAGTAGACAGAGGAGTGGCCTGAGGCGAGGAGTACGTGAAGCCGAAGCGCTGAAGGACCTGCTGCACCATGTGTGACTGAGTTAGGGTAATGGTGCGGCGTGCTCTGTCCCGGGTGATCTGCAAGCCAAGGTAGCTGCGCAGTTCACCCAGGTCTGTGCACGTGTGTCTCTTCTGCAGCTCGGACTTCACGTAGGCGAGTCCAGCAGTGTCAGCTGTGGCAAAGACCAAGTCGTCGACGTACACGAGGATGTAGAACGGCGGCAGAGAGGTGTCGGTGCGTAGAAACAGCGACGGGTCGGCAGTAGAAGGAGCAAACCCAAGAGCCGCAAGTGTAGTCCTCAGTGTGTCGTGCCACTCACGTGGCGCCTGGCGGAGACCGTAGACTGGACGCCGGAGACTCCACTGGGTACCAGAAGGGAAAGACCCAGTGAAGCCAGGTGGGCGACGCAGCCAGATCTCCTCGTGCAGGCTGCCCTGCAAGAAAGCTGTGCTGAAGTCAAGAGAGTGCAGCTCGTAGTCACGGTGAGCAGCAACGTGCAGCAGTACCCGAAGAGTGGTCATCTTCGGGGTGGGGGAGAAGGTCTGAAAGTAGTCAACTCCCTGCCGCTGACTGAAGCCACGAGCCACGTAACGCGCCTTGAAGACAGGCGGAGAACCCGGCGGCCGCTTCACCCTGAAGATCCACATGCCACTGACGATGTTCGCCCCAGGAGGGGGGACAGCGTCAACGTAGGTGCCTGTGGACTTCCAGGAAGCCATCTCTGCATCCATAGCTGCCTGCCACTGAGAGGAGTAGGGACCCTCTATCGCCTCCGCGTAAGAGCGCGGAGTCGGGATGTCAAGTGCATCCGGGTCTCCCTCAGGGGTAAGCAGTACGGACACGAGATGAGGTGAGGCAGCTGCCAGACACTGGAACTCCTCCTGCCTGTCCTCAAGGACGTCCGTGCCAAGGGCACACTCACCCCCGACGGACGGAGGACAGACAGACTCAGACTCAGCGACAAGACTAGCAGCGTAGTCTAAGCGACAGCGAGCAGCAAAGTCGACGAGCTCAGTAACGAGAGCAGACGCAGCAGTAGACTCGAAAGAAGGGTCAGTGACAACAGTAGCAAGGAGACGCGTGACAGTAGGACTGGCAGCACGAAGAGAGTCCGACTCCGGGTCGGCAAGAGCAGGAAGAGAGGACTCAGGAGGAGAAGGCAAAGGGGCACGCAGAGGAGCAGTGGACGGACGCAGAGACATCCGGTGCGTGCCAGGGACAGGAGGAGGACGCTGACGCGAACCGCGACCACTAGTGCGAGCAGCACGGACAGGCGACGCAGGGCGAGACGCAGGCTCACGACGCTCAGCCAGACCTCCAGTAGGACCAGTGTAGGGAGAAGGAGCAGGCAAAGGGGAGGTAGGCTGCAACTGTAGCTGGGACGAGACAGGCTGTGGACACTCTAAGGGAGGAGGAGGACCAGTAGAGGGTGGAAGACCAAGAACCTGCTGCAGGAGTGGCACGAAGTACGGTCGAGGCCGCGCGGCGATGCTAGAAGCAGCCGGGACAGCACCAGAACCCTCAGCAGGAGCACCCGCTCCAGCAGCACCACCAGGAGCTCCATAACCTCCAGCAGCACCAGGAGCACCCCCAGTAGGACTGCCAGCGGTAGTCTCAGCGCCAGCACCCTCAGCAGCAACAGCTCCAGTGCTCCCAGGACGAACACCTCTGGGACCCGCGACCGCAGCACCCTCAGCAGCCGAAGGACCTCCAGCACCAGCAGCACGCCTCCAGCGCCGGGCAAACCACTGACGCAGCTCCTGTGGAGAAAGCGGCTCCCGGCGAGACGAAGCACTCGGAGAACCTCCAGGCGAAGCACCTCCAGGCTCAGCACCCCCAGGCGTAGCACCCCTAGGCTCAGCACCCCCAGGCTCAGCACCCCTAGGCTCAGCACCCCCAGGCTCAGCACCCCCAGGCTCAGCACCCCCAGGCTCAGCACCCCTAGGCTCAGCACCCCCAGGCTCAGCACCCCTAGGCTCAGCACCCCCAGACGTAGCACCCCCAGGCCCAGCACCCCTAGGTTCCGCACCCCCAGGTACAGCACCCCCAGCAGCACCAGAGTCACCAGTGACCTCGACAGGCTCGACCGCGTCTACCTGGGACACACCTGAAGGGGCAGGACCCTGAGGGGGGAGGGGGTCTACCTGGGGGGGACCTGGTACCAGGAAGAGTGGGGGTGGGGGGAGGGACGGAGTGCGGTAGGGGAAGAGGCGGTAGTAGGGGACCGACTCGTCAAACGTGACGTCCTGGGAGGACAGAACACGGCGAGAGGTGGGGTGGTAAAACTGCCACCCAGGCACGTCAGGGGGGAACCCCAGGAAGACGCAAGGAGCAGCACGAGGGGATAGTTTGTCCGCAGACAGGTCGCGGACAAACGCCTGAGATCCCCAGACCCGGAACGCCGACGCATCGCCAACCTTCCCCGTCCACAGCAAGGCTGGGGAGGTCTCCGGCCTGGAGACCCTGGGGTGGAGGTTGATCTGATGCGCCGCGTACCGAACCGCAAACGGCCACAGAAAATGGGGGGCAGCCGCATGCATCATAGACGTACGAGCGACGTCCATGACCATGCCAATGCGGCGCTCAGCAATCCCATTTTGCTGCGGTGAGTCCGGAAGCGTGAAGGTCTGACGGATGCCCCGTGCACGACAGTAGGCACGCAGAAGGCCAGAGGAGAACTCTCCGCCTCTGTCCGAGTGCAGACGCAGAACAGGAAAGTCCGAGCCGAAGCTCTGCCTGAGCTGGAGACGAGCTGCGCGGATCCAGTCGATCAGCACCTCAGTGACATCACCCTTGCTGCGCAAGGGGAAGACTGTGGTGTAACGCGAGTAGTCGTCAACAACGAGCAGGAAGTAGCGCTCGTGACCCTGTCCACGGACGCGGGCTGGGCCCCACACGTCCATGTGAAGTGTCTGCAACGGGGCCTCTGTCGGAGGAAACTGGGAGGAGTGAGGGGCAGCACGCAGGCGCCCCTCGACACAGGGGACACAGGCAGGGCCAGGGCCCTGAGGAAGGGGAGGGAGGGACCGGGGGAGACCGGACACAAGAAGACGGGAGGCCATACCTCTGAGCCGAAGCAGAGAGGGGTGGCCAAGGCGGTGGTGCCAGA
Source organism: Closterium sp. Naga37s-1 (assembly GCA_947471745.1). Lineage (NCBI taxonomy): Eukaryota > Viridiplantae > Streptophyta > Zygnematophyceae > Desmidiales > Closteriaceae > Closterium > Closterium sp. Naga37s-1. The sequence continues at coordinate 4,851,731 of CANJKZ010000096.1, read as the reverse complement.
GGAGAGTCTCGTGAGACAGGAGACGACACGAACAGGGGGCAGACTCAGGACCAGACCTGGACGCCGCAGCAAACACCTGACCCGACGTAACTACCCTACCAGACTCAGCAACTGGAGGAGACGCAGTGGTCAGAGTGTACAGGCTCGACCCCGGCTGACGGGTGAACGTAGCCAGGTGTCGGCCTGTGCCAGCCTCTGTACAGTGGGTCACTCTCTGACGTGCAGGGGTGAACTGGTGGACCCCCGCATCCTGTAGGTCAGCACCACTCACCAGGTTCGTAGAGAACGAGGGGAGGTAGAGACCAGACAGGGTGCCAGAGGGAGCCGCCGGACACGAGAGGACTGTGGAGAAGCGAGACAGGACAGGACCCCCAGAGGGGTCAGCCAGAGACACTGCAACCGGTCGACTCAGCGATGTGAGTGTGGTGCGGTCCCGAAAGAAGGAGCGAGACGCCCCAGAGTCAAGGGTGAAGGTGAGGGAGGCCGAAGCCGACGCAGTACCTGAGAGCGCAGACTCACCAGTACCTGAGGACGCAGACACACGAGCACCTAGAGCAGCAGCGTCGCAAGCACCTAGGGCAGCAGCCTCACCAGGACCTAGAGCAGCAGTCTCAATGCCCGGATCGGGCGGGAAATACCGGTAACAGTCACCCTCATCACTAATAGGCACAGCATACATGGCAGAGAGAATAGCATCAAAGTCAAGATCATAGATGGCAACACCCGCCCTAGACAGCTCGCCCCAGCGAGGGATCTCGGAGGCCTCCGGGAACTGGTGACGCCACGCGTCCGTCAGGCGGCCAAAGCAGCGCTGGGTGGGGTGGGGACCCCCACACTGCTCACCCGCACGGTCGCCAGTGCGCAAAACGTAGGAGCACGGACCAAAACCCCCACCCCGCTGACGCGCAGTGTACCACTCACGAAGCTGCTGAGGGGACAGGGTGTCACGACCACGCTGCTGCTGCTGGCGCGAGCCACCACCGGAGCCACTCCTCTGCGAAGACCCGCGACCAGCACCACCGCCACCCCCGCCGCCTCCGACGCCTCCGCCGCCTCCGCTACTGCCGCCGCCTCCGCCTCCGCCGCCGCCTCCACCTCCGCCACCTCCACCACCTCCGCCCCCACCGCCACCGCCGCCGCCACCTCCACCTCCACTGCCGCCACCGACCCCTCCACCCCCACCTCCACTCCCACCGCCACCCCCACTCCCCCAACTGCCGCCACCTCCACCTCCACCGCCCCCGCTCGCTCCTCCAGCGCCCTTGCCCCCCTTGCCCTTGCCAGAGCGGCGTCTCCCACTAGGGGCAGACGCCGCACCGACCGACTCAAGAACAAGGAGGTCGGCCGCAGCAGCAGAGGCAACAGAGGGCAGAAGGGGGGGGGGGGAACACCCCTCAAAGATGGGGGTGCGCGGGTCACCACGAGAGGCCCCTACAGCGACTATGCTCTTCTCGGCCGCTAGGAGGGACTTCTCGAGGAGGTCAACAGTGAGAGTGGTGGGACAGACAGAGAGAAAGTGGTCCCTGACTACGCGAAGGGAGTCAGGAAGGCGAGTGACTATGTAGTAAAGAGTGATGTACATGGGGGGGGGGTTCCTGGCGCAGAAGTCAGGAGGGAGTGCAGCGCGGTAGCGAGTGTCACTAGTGCGGAGGTGCGTAATGAGGTCAGTGACTGTGGGAAAGGCAGTAAGATCAGGAAAGAGGTACGGTAGCATGAGACGGCTCAGTGCAGCAGTGGCAGGGGAGGAGTAGCGCGCAACTACAGCGTCGTACAAGGTCTGAGCACTCTTGTACTGACTAAAGTGCGCACGCTCGGAGGTAGGGAGGTGGCGACGCACAGCAAGACGTGCAGCAGCGTCGCGCGTGGCCCACTGGGAGCGAACAGTGGCGTCAGCATCAGCAGCAGGGGCAGTGGAGGTGCCAGAGGTGAGGTCAAAGAGAGAGAGGCCGTCTGCCCTATCGCACTGTAAGAACAGCTGCAGGTCATCTACCCAGACCTCAAAGTCAATGGCCCTACCCTCAGCGTCAAAGGCGAGAACACTAGGGGTAGCCATGACCCTAGACGACTAGCAGCGCAAACAGTGGGGTGAGGACAGTGCAGTGAAAAGGCGCTGTGCTCACCAGACTGGGCAGGTCGGGCGGCCCTGAAGAAGGGCGGCGCGGCGGCTCGGCGGCTCAGCTGCTGGGCGGCCCGGCGGCTCGGCGGCTCCGCTGCTGGGCGGCGCGGCCGCTGGGCGGCTCGGCTGCTGGGCGGCTCGGCTGCTGGGCAGCTCGGCTGCTGGGCGGCTCGGCGGCTCGGCTGCTGGGCGGCTCGGCTGCTGGGCGGCTCGGCGGCTCGGCTGCTGGGCGGCTCGGCTGTGCTGCTGCAGGGCACGGGGCCGCAGGTAAGGGCGGCGGGGCCGCTGGTAAGGGCGGCGTGGCCGCGGGTAGGGTGGCGGGGCCGCAGATAGGGTGTCGGGGCCGCAGCAGAGGGCGGCGGGGCCGCAGGTAAGGTGGCGGGGCCGCAGGTAAGGTGGCGGGGCCGCAGGTAAGGTGGTGGGGCCGCAGCAGAGGGCGGCGGGGCCGCAGGTAAGGGCGGGGCCGCAGGTAAGGTGGCGGGGCCGCTAGGAAGGGCGGCGGGGCCGCTAGGTAGGGCGGCGGGGCCGCGCGATGGGGCGGCGGGGCCGCGCGATGGGGCGGCGGGGCCGCGCGATGGGGTGGCGGGGCCGCGAGGAAGGGCGGCGGGGCCGCGCGATGGGGTGGCGGGGCCGCGCGATGGGGCGGCGGGGCCGCTAGGTAGGGCGGCGGGGCCGCTAGATAGGGCGGCGGGGCCGCGCGATGGGGCGGCGGGGCCGCGATGGGGCGGCGGGGCCGCTAGGTAGGGCGGCGGGGCCGCGCAATGGGGCGGCGAGGCCGCGAGGTAGGGCGGCGGGGCCGCTAGGTAGGGCGGCGGGGCCGCTAGGAGAGAGGCGGCGGGGCCGCGAAGACGGGCGGCGGGGCCGCGGAGACGGGTGGCGGGGCCGCAGTGCAGGGCCGCTAGGGCGGCTCGACGAAGTGAGGGCCCGGAGCGCGACTCGGGCTGAGCGCGCTTCGGGCAGGAAAAAAAAAAAAAAAAATCGATGTGGTGGGCCCTAAGCACAGTTCCCAAGGGGGAACCTGCTCGATACCATGAGAAGATTTGAACAAGAATAGATGAACTATGAAATGAAGTGAGTACAAATATGAAACCCTAATTGGTTGTACCCCCTATGGGATACCCCACTATAGCCTACACAACAGCATAAGCTATGATGTTCTGACAGAAGCTTATTGCCATGCTTCAGGCGTTGGAGCGAGCAAGAGAGCATCAGAAGCGACGGGAGAAGTTTACAAGGGGCTTTGTGGAGGAGAAGCCTGCGTTGGTGAATGCGGCAGCTGCTGGAAGGAGCTCGGGAGCGTGCTACCAGTGTGGACAACTCGGGCATCGTGCGTTTGAGTGTGCGGAGAACCCGAGGAGTAGAAACTACAAAGGGAACGGTGCGGGATGGAGTGGTGGACAGCAACACGGAAGGTTCAATGGTGCGTGCCATCACTGCAAGAAAATTGGGCATCGTGCAATTGATTGCTACTTGAATCCCAACGGCCGTAACTACAAAGGACCGTTGAAGCAGGAGCAGCAGCAGAACGTGGAGGCCAAGGCTAACGCGGCGGAAGCGAAGAAGGAAGAAGAGGATCCGATTTTGGGGGGAGCACATCTTGCGAACGTGGTGCGTTTACCAATGGAGGTTCGGCAGACGGACGGACGTGAGAAGACGACATGGTTCATGGACAGCGGATGCACGCGTCACATGACATTCAGGTCAGATTGGATGGAGAATGTGAGGGAGTCGAGTGAGGATTATATACTGCAAGGTAACAGTGGAAAGTTACCAGTGACAGGAGAGGGTGACGTGGTGCTGCGGAGTCCGTATGGAGTAGTGAAACTGGAGAGTGTGTTGCTGGTTGCGGATTTGAAGGTGAACTTGGTCAGTCAGTCACAGCTTGATGACTTGGGGTGCAAGATATTCTATGACAGTGGTGAGGTGACTGTGTTTGGTCCTGAGTGGGAGAAGTATGCTGATGGTTACTTCAGTGACGGGTTCTATGAGATGAACTTGGTCGCGACGAATGATATGGATGAGATCTATGAGGATCCTGAGTATGGTGAGATGGGAGAACTGGAGGAGTTATTGACTAAGGTTGATAAGAGCGAGGACACGGATGATACGGGAGCGAGTGTGGAGGCAGCAGTGAAGCAGGAAGAGGAGATAGTGATCACGGATGCAGCAGCAGTAAACGGTGGAGATGGAGATGATGTCAACACTTTTGCAGCAGCGATCGTGGTTGAAGATGAAGCAGTAAATGCGAAGTATGTGGGAGTTGAAGCTGTGAAAGGGGACATCATGGTGAAAGGATCAAAGGCGAATGCAACTGCAAAGGGGCAAGTGCTTAAGGAGGATGAACGCGTTGAAGGGTACGAGACCCGAGAAGTGTTGGGTGTAAAGATGCCGAGGAGAAGCGAGAGGCATAAGAAAATCTCTCAAGGTTTGGATGTCAAGGCGCTCAACTACAAGACACATAAACAGAGGTTCAAGGTGCAGGAGCTGCAGGGGAGCGTGAAGCCGACTTAGACCCTGTGAAGGCTACAAGGAGCAGGGGAGCAGTGCGATTGGTGTTCGTGGTTGACGAACCACAGGGGAGATTGTTAGGGTTGGTTCGCCCAACCACGGAACCTAAGGCGAAAGCATCTACGACGGCGGAATGACGGCGAAATGGAAGCGCGTGTGTGAAACGGTGGAAATCGGCCTACGGTGGGAAATAGAGGCTACGGCATGAGAAGCGGGAGAGAAATCGAGAAGAAATGTGCTAGAAGGAGGGAGAGAGAAGGAGAAGCATCGAGAATGAGATTGACGAGGGGAAAAATGTGCTTCGAGACCAAGGCGCGTTCGAGAAAGTTCGGGATTCGGACTTGCGGAGTGTTCACCGAATTCGGTTCGGTTGCGTGTGCGACTCGGGGTGAAACGAGGCGCACGCGGTTACTTGGGAAACAAGTGAAGTTACGAATCGCATTTTGTGTCTTGCCTGACTATAAAACTGCTTGTACTCATTCTGGAAATCATACCAATCAGATTCTGAAAATTGCTAAAGTGTGTATTGACAACTTCAAGCAGAGCTGCGCATATCATTGGATTCGGGAGATCGTGGAGAACACGATAGGCGATAGCAAGTAGACTATTGCCGACTAAGGTGTTTACGATCCTGAGACATGGTCCTCCCGAAGGTGACAAACGGGACATGTTCCTCCTTCTTCCAGGCATCATGAGTGGTTCAAGAGGCGAGATTGGAACGGTATGAGGTTAAATGCTCCCACTACGGTACGAGACCAGTGTCATGTGATGTGAGGCAATGTTTAACTGAGCGAGGAATTTGAACTTTTAGAGACGTCTCTTGAGGCTCCATTTTGAGGCGCGCAATGTTAAACTGAGCGAGGTATTTGAAGTTTTAGAGACGTCTCTTGGGGTTCCTTGAAGTCAACTTCAGAGGCGCCTCAAAACTTGAGCACAACTAGCTGGCATCGGATGCATCAAGCTAAGAGAATGCCGCCCTTTTGCGTGGATGCCAACTATTTTTTTTTACGTGCCTCGCAGACTTATACAGTGTATACAAGAAAAAAAGGAACAAAAAATAAAAACAAAGAAACAAATAAAGAAACGGCTGGAGGGGAAGCTGTACAAGTAGAAACTGGAGCACAGATAGACCAGCCATTTCATTGGGGTGAGTTTTGAGGCGCGTCAAACTCACGTACGCGTGGAAACTGGAGCACAATAGACCAGCCATATCATGGTTTGCCGCGGAATGGATCATCCAGCTCGTTCGGACAGATCAGTACAATTACGAGCCCATCTCAGAAAGAGCTTCAGGCCGTTTTTCAAGAGCGGCCTTGCTTCATGTTCCTCTGGACCTTGGCTGCTTGTTTTCCTCTTTTGTTCATTGCTCTCCTTCCTTTTGCGTCTTGGCGCCATCGGTGCCCTGTTGTTGTTGTTTCCTCTGCACCTCACTGTAGCCCTCCCAGCCATGAGCCATTACGCTGCATGCCTGCCTCCTTTGCGTGTCTCCTTGCATGCCATCATGATGTCTCCTCTGTTCTTTCAATCATCAGCTGTTTTTCCCGCTCTTTCCCTCCTTCCTTGATCCACATCACCACCAACAAACCAACCAACCAGGTGAACAGTACGCTGGCGTATCTCGAAAGGAATGCTGACGTGGCGTCGCTGACTCAGCAGCAAACAACATGCTCGTGCTACCGCGTGCGCAATGATTACTGCTGCTACCAGTACATGTGCAAGTGCTCTCCCATGTGCTGGAACGGCTACCAGGTAAACGAGGCTTGTAGGACCGTCAGACAGGCTGTATGGCTTCACACTTCACATGGCTTTCAGGTAGATGAGGCTTAAGTCTATACGGCTGTGTGGTTATCAGGTAATTGCATGCCATCATGTTGCATGCCATCAAGTTGCATGCCATCAAGTTGCATGCCATCAAGTTGCATGCCATCAAGTTGCATGCCATCAAGTTGCATGCCATCAAGTTGCATGCCATGCATGCCATCAAGTTGCATGCCATCAAGTTGCATGCCATCAAGTTGCATGCCATCAAGTTGCATGCCATCAAGTTGCATGCCGTCAAGTTGCATGCCATCAAGTTGCATGCCGTCAAGTTGCATGCCGTCAAGTTGCATGCCATCAAGTTGCATGCCATCAAGTTGCATGCCATCAAGTTGCATGCCATCACTTTGTAAGGCTTTCAGGTAAGAGACGTCTTAAGTCTGTAAGGTTGTGTGGTTGTCACATAAATGCGACCCTTACTACTGCCATACCGCCAATCAACAAGTGGTTATCACTATTTTGCTGCCGCCACTCCATGTGCACATGCTCGCCCATGTGCTGCAAGGGCTATGAGGTAAATGTGGTCTCCAAAGGCCATCGGGCTGTGTGGCTATCCTGCTGTAAGCCTATGGGGTGAATGAGGCTTGTAGGGCCATGAGGTAAATGAGGCTTGCGTTGGAACGGCCGTGATGTAAATGCGGCTTATACTGCTGCCAGGTTGCCAACCAACTCAGTGGTTACCACCGCGTATTAAGGAGTGTTTTGAGACGTCTCAAAACGACCGCTGCGACCCCTCCTTGTGACTTTTGAGTCGACTCAAAAGTTGCCTACCAACTCAGTGGTTACTGTTAGTGTTAGCCTTCAATCTCACACTTTGTACTTTGTATTTTCTATATCCTAGAGTAGTGTAGTTTGCACATTGTGTTTGGTTGGGTGTACACCTACATCCCAACCAAACCCAAATGTAATCTCCAAGCAATCTCCAACCCACCAATTGGAGATTGCCTTGGGATTACCCCTAATCCCTAGGATTGCCCCCGATTCCCTTCCCCATCCATTCCCTTCCCCATCCATTCCCTCCCCTTCTTGGATGTATTTAAAAGAGCTTCAAGCTCATTACTAATGCATCGCTTCTAAGCCTAAGTTCTAAGATGGTATCAGAGCCTTTCAAACCGCACACGCGGATCGTGATCCTCTTATCTCTGCGGATGTTCGTCCCGCAAACCTCGGCGTAACCGCCTTCAATCTCGTCGCCGTTGATTCGCGACATTCGTGGGCGGAAATTCTTCCGAACCACTTTCCCGTCACTCTCGACGGCATCTACTATCTCACTGGTAAGCGCATCGTCGGCGTTTTAACCTATCGCTCGTCTTCGTCGAACATCATCGCGTCATTCCTTCTCCTCGTCGGGCTGTCGCCCGTCGCCCTGCAGCTTCTCGTCGGGCCGCCGCCCGTCGCCCTGCAGCTTCTCGTCGGGCCGCCGCCCGTCGCCCTGCAGCTTCACCTTCGGGCTGCCGCCCGTCGCTCCGCATCTGCACTCCTACCCCCATCCCCCTCCCTTTCCCGCAGCTGAACAGGTGCAGCAGCGCAGCCGAGCAGCAGCGTAGCCGCGAAGCCGAGCAGCCGTGTAGCCGTGAAGCCGAGCAGCAGCGCAGCCGAGAAGCTGAGGGTGGTGTGTGGGGGGGTGTGTGGGAATAGGATTAGTAGGTATTTGACATTAAATTGGCGTTTCAGTCGAATTCTCCTTCAGAAACCCTAAACCTCAAAATTCTCTTTCGTAAACCCTAAACCTCCGGTTCTTCAAAATCTCCTTCGGAAACCCCAAACCTCAAGTTCCTATCGTTGACTCAAGAGCGGCGCTCCGCGCGACACCCTAAGGGGTCTCCATCATGGCATTCGCCTCGTCCACCATGGCCAACCCCATCACCCCACTCCGTCTTGACGCCGATGGCTCTAGCTCCAACTTCAAGGCATGGAGCTATGGGGTTGACAAGCACCTGCTGAGCCGTGACGTGCAGGGATTGGACCTCAAGGATGTCCTCCTCAACCGTGGCAAGGGAAAACAGCCCCTTCTCCCTCGCGAGCCGACCGAATCTGCTAGTGAGGCTGACATAAAGGCATATGAGGAAGCCGTTGAGAAGTACCGGAAGTGGGAGAAGGCCGATGCTGCAATTATCAGCGTCTTCATCGCCTCCACCCCTCCAGAACTTGTCAACACGTTCCATAACTACCCTACCTCCAACGCCATCTGGAAGTATCTCCAGGATCGGTTCATGAACAAGACTGCAGTCGGAGTTGCCATCCTCATCCCCAGCATGTTCCAGGTCTGCCTTGAGGATTGCTCGGGAATGGCCGACTACATCGTCAAGGTGAACTCAAGGAGCTGGGTATAGTCTTCCCCGAACAGGCCCCGGCAGCAGCTCTTCTCGTTGGTCTCACCACAACCTATGAAATCACAAGGAAGATGCTCCTCACGCTGACTGCGGAAGACCTCACTTTTGCCAAGGTCTCCACCGCACTCCTCTCTGCCGAGAAAGACTCCACGGCTCAGGCCAAGGCTTACGCCATCCGTGCTCCCATGCCTCAAGCCAGTGTCGCATCGGCCCTTGCCTCGGCGCCCCTCCAGCGCAACCGCTTCCCACCGTGCACCTACGTCGTCAAGTATGGCAACCGCAAGGGACAAGTGTGTGGTGGCACTAACCACCCCCTCGCTACGTGCTTCAAGAAGAAAGACGACGAATGGTACGTCATCCACGGCATAGACAAGAGGCCACCGAACTGGATGTGTGCGCGTAAGGCCAACCTGGTTGAGGTCCAGGACCCCGCTTCGGCTAGTGCTAGTGATAGTGCTCCTGCTGATGCCCGTATCAACCTGTTGTTCCCTGGCACTGCTATGATTAATGAAGCTTCCTCCCAGTACCTCGGCTCATCACAAGCACCACAATACATAGAGTTCACACTCGACAGCGGGGCCACACACACTGTACTCAAGGAGACACTCTCCTTCAAACCCTACGCAACACCCATCCCTCTCCTAGGAGCTGACTCAAGCTTCACCACTCATGCCAAGGGTTCATCCACAGTCCCGTGCCCCGCCTTCCCTTCCGGCACTGTCACTGGAATGTGCGTGCCTTCACTCCGCCACAATCTCGTGGCCCAAACGGAAATTCAGGAAGCTGGACTACGCACTATCTTCTGGGAGAACGAGAACTATGGTGATATCCTCGACCCACTCACCAGCAGCGGTCTTGACTCGTTTCACCCTCAACAGCAGCGGCCATCCCACAGGTGTCAACCACCCAAACAGCGGCGACTACCTCACCATGCTCGTGCCGCAGTTTCTCCAACCCGACCATACTCTACCACCATCGGCTCAGGCACCCAAACTTCCGCACACTTGCTGACATGGCCTCCAAGAAACTTCTACTCGGCCTGCCAGCCTCACTTCCTCCACCACCAGACTCCCCCGCTCCCACGTGCCTTGACTGCACCAAGAGCAAACTGCGTCAACAGCCCCACCCGGCCTCACCCTCTGTTGCAGCAGGACCACTGGACCTGGTACACCTGGACGTCTGGGGCCCTGCCCCTGTTCCCGCACGAGGTGGTTATCGCTACTTCCTTGTTATCGTCGATGACCACTCTCGCTACGTCCCTGTTCACCTCCTCCACACTAAGGCTGCGGTTCCAGAGGTCCTCATGGCGTGGGTTAAACAGGCACAGACCGCCTTTGACCGCAAAGTCAAGCGCCTCCACTCAGATGGTGGTGGTGAGTTTTGCAACGACAAGCTCAAAGCCTTCTGCTCTTCAGAAGGCATCCAGCAAAACTTCACCCTCCCTGACAGCCCGCAGCAGAACGGCATAGCTGAGAGCCGCAACCACACCCTGGTGCAGATCACTCGGTGCCTCCTCAGCCACTCCAACGCTCCACACTCTCTCTGGGGGTACGCTCTCTACCACGCCGCCCTCCTCTACAACCTTTACCCCCACCCGCATCTTCCCGACACCACTCCAACCACACTCTGGCTCGGGAAAACGCCCACTGCTCGCTCTCTTCGCGTTTGGGGGTGCACCGCCTATGTCCTCCTCAACCCTCAGGCTCGACGGCAGCACGGAGGCAAGCTCGGTCCCAAGACCCAGACATGCATCTACCTCGGACACAACGCCGACTCGCCTGACTACCTCTTCCTCAATCCCTCCACTCAGCAGTTGGTCCGGAGCCGCGACGTTGTCTTTGATGAGACCCGCCCATTCTACTCCACTTCGGGACGGGACCCTCTCCCTGACCCACCCTCCCTCGTGTGGGCAGACTTTGATGCGCCTCCTGACCTCTCGCCTGCTCCGGCCCCTTCACCCCCTACCCCTCCTGCCACCGCACCGTCCCCCTCTGCGGTCTCTGACCCGCCCTCACCGGTGTCTTCGGCAGCTGCTCCTCCATCCCCCTCACTTCCGACTCCGCCGACTGTGCAGCCACCTCCGAGCGCACCTATCACCTACTATCGGCGGTCCCACCCTCCGGCCCCACCTCCTCCCCCGGTTCCCCCCACCACAGAGGAACCCGCTCTCCCACAGTCGCCCGAGCTGATCACGTACCACCGGCGGCCCATTCCCCCGCCCAAGCCTCCTAAGTCAACCCCTCCGACACCGCCTGCCCCACCCTCTTCTCCGGTGGCTCATGGCACTCGTTCGCATGGCGCGGCTCTTCCACTAGCGCTGGTTCTTCGATACACGGCGATCACACCGCCTCCTCCTGCTGGGGGGGATGTGCCCTCTACCCTTCTGGAAGACAGGCATGAGGAGCTGTGTGATCTTCATGCAGTCATTCCTCAGCTCCCCCGACATCACTGACTCACCCTCCCTCAACTTCGCGGAGAACCCGACCATCCCTATCCCTCTCACCGTCCAAGAGGCTCTCTCAGGCCCTCATGCTGCCGAATGGCGTGCTGCCATGGAAGCGGAGATTGCAGCATTCACCCGCAACCACTCCTTCGACGACGAGACTCCACCTCCAGGAGTCAACATCGTCGGGGGCAAGTGGTTGTTCCGTGTAAAACAGCTCCCAGACGAGGCCCCGGTGTTCAAAGCGCGTTACGTAGCCAAGGGCTTCACCCAGCAGCAGTACCGCGACTTCTTCCTAACCTTCTCCCCCACATCCAAACCTCCCACCATTCGTACGCTCATGGATGTCGCAGCTCGAGAAGACTTTGAGATCAAATCCATGGATGCCTCATCCGCCTTCCTACAAGGACGTCTCAAGGAGAGAGTGTTCATGGACAGACCAGAAGGCTTCCTAGGAGAATTCCCTCCCAACACTGTCTGGAAGCTGAATCGCCCCGTCTACGGCCTTAAGCAAGCCCCTCGCGAATGGCACAACAAGGTGAAAGAAGTCCTCCTCTCCCTGGACTTCCACCCTTCAACTGCTGACCCGACTCTCTTCATCCGCCGTCATTCTGAGCCATTCTACATCCTGGTCTACGTGGATGATTTCATCCTCGTTGCCAAGGACTCGGCCCAGATGACCTCTGTCCAGGGAGCGCTGAGCAAGGCTCTCCAGATGAAAGACCTCGGTGACCTCAAGCACTACCTGGGGATGGAGATCACTCGTGATCGCCAGGCTCGCACCATTTCACTCTCCCAGGAGTTCTACATCGACAATGTGCTCAAGCGGTTTGAGATGGAGCTGTGCACACCTGTTGCCACCCCGCTGCCGCTGCAACACCTCCTCACTGCTCCAGCTGTACCCACACCAGAGGCCTGCTCTGAGCCATACCCGGAGCTTGTTGGGTCCCTCATGTACGCCATGATGTGCACCCGACCGGACTTGGCCTATCCTGTCAGTGTCCTCTCTCGCTACGTGGCCCCTGGACGCTTCACTGATCTTCACTGGAAGGCGGCGAAGCGGGTGCTGCGCTATCTTCAGGGCACCAAGTCTCACGTTCTCACACTCGGTGGGCTCTCTCCTCCTCGCCTGGAAGGTTACACCGACTCCTCCTGGGCTGATGACCAGACTGACCGACGCTCCTCTCAGGGGTATTGCTTCACCCTTGGGAGCGGAATTGTCAGTTGGCGCTCCACCAGGTCGTCTGCAGTCTCCCTCTCCTCCTGTGAGGCAGAGCTCTACGCAGGCACCATGGCTGCTCAGGAGGCCCGTTGGCTCACCTTCCTACTCCAGGAGCTTGGTTTCCCACAGTCCGCCCCCACCCTCTGGTGTGACAACCAGAGTACCATCCACATCTCTCAAGACCCTGTGTATCACACCCGCACCAAGCATATTGAACTTCGGCACTTCTTCATCCGTGACCTTGTCCAACAGGAGCAGCTGAAAGTGGAATACGTTGCATCTGACTGCAACCTGGCTGATCTGTTCACCAAGCCCCTTGGGAAAGTTCCCCACCACCGTCTCCTAGGCTCCATGGGGCTCTGTGCACCACCCTCTCTACCATGAGTTCGATTGACGCCTATGGGGGGGTGTTAGTGTTAGCCTTCAATCTCACACTTTGTACTTTGTATTTTCTATATCCTAGAGTAGTGTAGTTTGCACATTGTGTTTGGTTGGGTGTACACCTACATCCCAACCAAACCCAAATGTAATCTCCAAGCAATCTCCAACCCACCAATTGGAGATTGCCTTGGGATTACCCCTAATCCCTAGGATTGCCCCCGATTCCCTTCCCCATCCATTCCCTCCCCTTCTTGGATGTATTTAAAAGAGCTTCAAGCTCATTACTAATGCATCGCTTCTAAGCCTAAGTTCTAAGAGTTACCACCGCTACGACCCCTCCATGTGCTCACTCAACCCGTGCTCACTCAACCCGTGCTCACTCCTGTGGACTGCTGCTTACTCCCACTGCCCTCTCTCGCCGCGTCTGATGAATCTGTTTTTGAGTCGACTCGACTCAAAAGCCCGTGTGTGATGAGTCTGTTTTTTAGTCGACTAAAATCAGACTCAACCCGGCCAGCCACCCGTGCTCACCCAGGTGGACTGCTGCTCACTCCCACTACCCTCTCTCTCGCACCTCTCCCCTCTCCACTCTCCCCTCTCCCCTCTCCCTGTCCCCTCTCCCCCGTCCCTCTGCTTCTCCCCATCCCACCAGCCGATTTCTCTGGGTGAGCCCAAGTGTGCACCAGCAACAGAGCACCGACCTCCCCAACCGGGCCAGCCGCCCGTGCTCACCCCTGTGAGCTGCGCAGAGCAACACACATTCCGCAGCGCTCTCTACAGCTGCTTTCCAGAGACTTCCGGAGGGGGCCTGGGCGTACGGAGTACAGGGGAAGGGGGAGGTGGTAGGGGGGGCGGAGGGGAGGGCGGAGAGAGGGGCGGAGGACGAGGTGGGGAAGGGTGGCTGGGGAGCCGTAGCGGGGTGGACTGGCGGTTTGGGCAGACGATGCTACAGACGTTCAGCCAGAGAGAGCGAGGGCAACATTGCACACTTCTCTCGTAAGTGGGGTGGGGTGGGTGCATGGCTTCACAGTCTCTTATTAGTCGTTTCACTCTGGGTTGGGCAGACGATGCTGCAGACGTTCAGCCAGAGCGAGGGCAACATCGCACACTTCTCTCGTAAGTGGGGTGGGGTGGGTGCATGGCTTCACAGTCTCTTATTAGTCGTGTCACTCTGGGTTGGGCACACGATGCTGCAGACACTCAACCAGAGCGAGGGCAACATCGCACACTTCTCTCGTAAGTGGGGTGGGGTGGGTGCACCCGCTGGAGGTTGTGGTGCAGGTTTACTGGTGGTAACAGCTTCAAGCACCCGCTGCTCTGCTCTGCTCTGCTCTTCAACCTCCCCCATCCCCCCCTCCTTCCTGCCACCCAACTTCCCAACCTCGTTTACTGCACAGAAGGTCCTCACGCTGCTCTTGGTCCTTACTCTCTCTGCAGCACCGTGAAGTTGGGAGAACCTTGGCCAAGAAGTTCACAGCGCCAGCGTGAGGACCCGCGGAGGACTGCAAAGAACCTCTCTTCCCCATGCTCGGCTTTTGAGTCGACTCAAAAGTCACCGCAGAGGACTGCAAAGAACCTCTCTTCCTTACGCTCGGCTTTTGAGTCAACTCAAAAGTCACCGCGGAGGACTGCAAAGAACCTCTCTTCCCCACGCTCGGCTTTTGAGTCGACTCAAAAGTCACCTCGGAGGATTGCAAAGAACCTCTCTCCCCCATGCTCGACTTTTGAGTCGACTCAAAAGTCACCTCGAAAGACTGCAAATAACCTCTCTCCCCCATGCTCGACTTTTGAGTCGACTCAAAAGTCACCTCGAAGGACTGCAAAGAACCTCTCTCCCCCATGCTCGACTTTTGAGTCGACTCAAAAGTCACCTCGAAGGACTGCAAAGAACCTCTCTCCCTCATGCTCGACTTTTGAGTCGACTCAAAAGTCACCTCGAAGGACTGCAAAGAACCTCTCTCCCCCATGCTCGACTTTTGAGTCGACTCAAAAGTCACCTCGAAGGACTGCAAAGAACCTCTCTCCCCCACGCTCGACTTTTGAGTCAACTCAAAAGTCACCTCGGAGGACTGCAAAGAACCTCTCTCCCCCACGCTCGACTTTTGGGTCGACTCAAAAGTCACCTCGAAGGACTGCAAAGAACCTCGCTCCCCCATGCTCAGCTTTTGGGTCGACTCAAAAGTCACCTCGAAGGACTGCAAAGAACCTCTCTCCCCCACGCTCGACTTTTGAGTCGACTCAAAAGTCACCTCGAAGGACTGCAAAGAACCTCTCTCCCCCACGCTCGACTTTTGAGTCGACTCAAAAGTCACCTCGGAGGACTGCAAAGAACCTCTCTCCCCCACGCTCGACTTTTGGGTCGACTCAAAAGTCACCTCGAAGGACTGCAAAGAACCTCTCTCCCCCACGCTCGGCTTTTGGGTCGACTCAAAAGTCACCTCGAAGGACTGCAAAGAACTTCTCTCCCCCACGCTCAACTTTTTGGTCGACTCAAAAGTCACCTCGAAGGACTGCAAAGAACCTCTCTCCCCCATGCTCGACTTTTGAGTCGACTCAAAAGTCGCCTCGAAGGACTGCAAAAAACCTCTCTACCCCACGCTCGACTTTTGAGTCGACTCAAAAGTCACCTCGAAGGACTGCAAAGAACCTCTCTCCCCCACGCTCGACTTTTGGGTCGACTCAAAAGTCACCTCGAAGGACTGCAAAGAACCTCTCTCCCCCACGCTCGACATTTGGGTCAACTCAAAAGTCACCTCGAAGGACTGCAAAGAACCTCTCTCCCCCACGCTCGACTTTTGAGTCGACTCAAAAGTCACCTCGAAGGACTGCAAAGAACCTCTCTCCCCCACGCTCGACTTTTGAGTCAACTCAAAAGTCACCTCGGAGGACTGCAAAGAACCTCTCTCCCCCAAGCTCGACTTTTGGGTCGACTCAAAAGTCACCTCGAAGGATTGCAAAGAACCTCTCTCCCCCATGCTCGACTTTTGAGTCGACTCAAAAGTCACCTCGAAGGACTGCAAAGAACCTCTCTCCCCCACGCTCGACTTTTGAGTTGACTCAAAAGTCACCTCGAAGGACTGCAAAGAACCTCTCTCCCCCATGCTCGACTTTTGAGTCGACTCAAAAGTCACCTCGAAGGACTGCAAAGAACCTCTCTCCCCCACGCTCGACTTTCGGGTCGACTCAAAAGTCACCTCGGAGGACTGCAAAGAACCCTGTCGCTCGCCTAACCCTGTCGCTCGCCTAACCTTGTCGCTCGCCTCACCCTGTCGCTCGCCTAACCCTGTCGCTCGCCTCACCCTGTCCCTCGCCTCACCCTGTCGCTCGCCTCACCCTGTCGCTCGCCTCACCCTGTCGCTCGCCTCACCCTGTCGCTCGCCTCACCCTGTCGCTCACCTCACCCTGTCGCTCGCCTAACCCTGTCGCTCGCCTCACCCTGTCGCTCGCCTCACCCTGGCGCTCGCCTCACCCTGTCGCTCGCCTCACCCTGTCGCTCGCCTCACCCTGTCGCTCGCCTCACCCTGTCGCTCGCCTCACCCTGTCGCTCGCCTCACCCTGTCGCTCGCCTCACCCTGTCGCTCGCCTCACCCTGTCGCTCGCCTCGCCCTGTCGCTCGCCTCACCCTGTCGCTCGCCTTACCCTGTCGCTCGCCTCACCCTGTCGCTCGCCTCACCCTGTCGCTCGCCTCACCCTGTCGCTCGCCTCACCCTGTCGCTCGCCTCACCGTGTTGCTCTCTCCCCTCTTCCCGGCAGAGAAGGTCTTCACGCTACAACTTCATGGCACCAGCTGTACTGCAATCCACTGTCGCGCTTCCCCAACCTCCCTCTCTCCTCCCACCCCCTCCCTTTTATCCCAACTGCAGAGAAGGTCTTCACGCTCCTCCTGGCCAACAACTTCACGGCGTCAGCTGCGCTGCAATCCACCGTGAATCGCCTCATGCTGCCTCGCTCGCCACAGTTCGTTGAACGGTGAGCAGCGCAGGGATTGTGACTTTTGAGACGCCTCAAAAATCGTTTCAAAACTTGTTTCAAACCCACCTCAAAACCCGTTTCATGCTGCCTTGCAAGGGGATGTTCATTAAGCGGTGAGCAGCGTGGGGAGTGTGGCGAGGTGTGCAGTGTGGGGACTGTCGCAAGATGAGAAGCCGTGGATTGATCAGAAGACAACAAAAAGTGAACAACTGAGGGGCGCAGCTGCAATTATGGGAGCAACCCTAAACCTTCTTGGTCCTTCGATCCACCCGATGCTCAAAATGCGGACGATGGGTGCCGAGACGTCTCAAAACCCTTCTTCAATTCCATCTTCACTCGACTGTTGAGTCAACTCAAATGTCATAAGCCTCTTCAAGCCTTCCATGATCCGTCCATCCTTCCATGATTCCATTCTTCCTTCCATGATTCCATTCATCCGATGCGCAGATTTCCATTGATGGGTGCAAACTCGATGTTCCTGTTGAGTCAACTCAAAAGTCATCACCGATTTTGGACCTCCAATGCTCCATCCTTCCATCCACGCAATTTGCAGAATTCGAACGATCGGTGCAGACTCCATGTTCGCTCGGGTGATGCAGGCCATGATCGAATTCGCTGTCACGCCGCTGCTCGCCTCCCGCGTGCACAACTCTCCGGAACTGTACGTTATTCTGCTGATAGCAAAGCAAGCACACAAGGGAAGATCACACTCATCTAAATCATAGCACTCGCTTGTCTTTTGTTCTCGAGTTTCCACGTGACATAAAAGAAGTGTTTTGAGACGTCTCAAAGCCCTTCAACTAGATCATTGCACTCGCCTGTCGTTTTAGTCGACTCAAAAGTTGACTTTTGAGTCAGCTCAATCAAATACCACAATCATCTAGATCATCGCACTCTCCTGTCATTTTTTACTTGAGTTTCCCGTCACGCCGTGTCTCTTCCCTTTGCGTCCACAACTCTCCACAACTGCACGGTGTTGACTCGAAAGCAAAGCAAGCACACAAGGGAAGATCACACTCAACTAGGTCATCGCATGATTGCGCTCGCATGATTTCCCCCCCCCATGGAACTCGGGCAGGAGGGTGGCTTTAACGGATTTCATTGGCAGACACCCCCTCCTTTTCTCTTCAACTCCCTCCTCGTCATCCTCGACCACAGGACTCAGGGAGACGCCCCTATGGCGTTCGGGCTGGTTGGTCTATTGCGTCTCGTAATCTATCTCTCCTATGCTCCCTCCTCCTTCTCACTCCACAGGGAAGCACTCTTTCCACCACCACCACCACCAGCCTCGCTCCCAGGACTCTGAGAGCGGCCCTTATGGCATCTCATAGAAAATCACTTTTGAGAATTCTCAAGAGTGATCTTCACGTACACACACACCACCACCACCACCACCAGCCTCGCTCACATGCCTCTAAGAGCTGCCCTTTTGGCATCTCGTTGCGCTCCAAGACACTGACAGACACGCTCTTCTTTTCTCCCCCCTCCTTCTCACTCTTGCGACCACCCACACGCCACCACCAGCAGCCTCGCCTCACTCACAAGACCCTGGCCTTCGGACCCTCACTGGTGAACGCACCATGGCCTTCGGACTAGTTGAGTCTGTATGAATGCATCTCATAAATTCTCTCTTCTTTTCTCAGTCCCTTTCTCTCACGCTCTCTCACCCCTCTCAAGCCCTCCCGTCCCCTACCACCAGCCTCGCTCACAAGACCCTGGGGGACCTACCAATGGCATTCGGCCTGGTGGTGGCAATGCATCTCCAGATCACACTCTCTCCCCCCTCACTCACGCCCTCTCCCCCCCTACCACCAGCCTCGCTCACAAGACCCTGGGGGACCTACCAATGGCATTCGGCCTAGTGGAGTTCGAGTCTGCATGGAACGCAGCGACCCCTCTGCTTCGAAAGCCTCCTCCTCCCTGGCATCTTTAAGGAAATGGTCTTCCCGTCCCACCCCGACCAAGGCACCTACCTTGAGAGACACCTGAGGATCAAGCTGGGGCTGAAGCCTCCAGAGAAAATGGTGTGGGGGGCGGATGGGGCGAGGGGGTGGCGGCCGCGGGTGCTGTATATCACACGGCTGGGGGCGGAGTTGAAGGGTCGGCGGTGCTTCATTCCGGAGAGCCATGAGGCACTGCTGAGGCTCATGAATGATTTGGATTTTCAGGTGAGTTCCAGGTGGTTTTAGGTGTATTTCAGGTGAGGCAGGTTCGAAGGTGCTTTTCTGATAAGTCCCGAGTAGGCAAAGCCCTGTATTGATGTCTTGAGTTGTTTAAAAGCCCTGCATTGATGTCTTGAGTTGTTTGAAAGCCTTGCGTTGATGTCTTGAGTTGTTTGAAAGCCCTGTATTGATGTCTTGAGTTGTTTGAAAGCCCTGTATTGATGTCTTGAGTTGTTTGAAAGCCCTGTATTGATGTCTTGAGTTGTTTGAAAGCCATGTATTGATGTCTTGAGCTATTTGAAATCCCTGTATTAACGTCTTGAGTTTTTTGAAAGCCCTGTATCAATGTCTTGAGTTGTTTGAAATTCCTGTATTTCTGAACTTTGTTCAGGTACATGTGTTTCTCAACTGTCTTTAAGGGCGCGCGTCTTTTGCTGTAGACGTTCGGATTTTTGGTTGAACTTTTGCTGGTTACCCTATTTGCAATTTTCGCCAAGTTCTTCGCCAAGACGTCGTGTGTCCAAGTACACCATCGGGGGTGATGAAAGCACGAATCTGAAGTTGAACTTTCATCAACAAACATGCTGGCACGAAAATGCAAGCGTGTGTCCAACTGACCACTGACAACGACGATGCGAATTCTGCGACGCTCGTAGCTAGCATCGTGCGCACTAGCGACTTCGTCAGATTGAGTCCCGGTTTATGCAACGGACACGTGGTTGTGAACGTGAATAGGGTAACCTACGAGAATAGGCCGCGACTCGGGGGGGCTGTAAAAGTTCAACTTCGATAGGTGAACTTTTGTGTGTCATGTGATTCTCGAGAGTGTGGGAGCCGCGACTCGGTTTGCAGATGTGGATAAACTCGAGCCTAGGTCGACCTAGGTTCAAATGAGATAGTTCAACCCAAAATCCGAGTTTTGCTTATAAAAAACAAAAGACACGCGCCCTAAAGGATGCACCCACTGAATTGTTACAACCACAGTAGTTTTTTTTTTTAATTACGTGCATCCAGAGACTGCAAACCCTATTGCATCAAAAGAAAGGTGGGCCCTATAACACCTGCAGTTACACGTCCTCCTTTTCATTATGTCTGTTTCTCCTTCTCATGATCATCGTCTTGCTTCTGTCTTCCCCATCACCCATCCACACACGCCCCTTCACCCATCCACACACGCCCCCCTTCACCCATCCGCACACGCCCCACCATCCATCCACACACGCCCCACCATCCATCCGTGCACGCCCCTTCTCCAAACGGCGTTCCTCTCTCTTTCAACGTCTTCCTCTTCTTTTCTTTCCTCTTCCAGCTTTTTGTCTCCTTCCCTCATCCAGATCATAAGGCATGCCTCATCCAACTTTTCTGCTTCCATTCATCCGCACATGCTCTTTCTCCAGGTGAACATGGTCGACATGGGCCACTTTACATTCCTCTCTCAACGTCTTCCTCTTCTGCTCTTCTGGTCTTCCCCCTCATCCATCCACCCATGCCTCTTCTCCGAGTGACAATGGTCGAGATGGGTCAACTCACATTCCGCCAGTAGTTCGAAGCCATTCAATCGGCCGACATCATCATTTCCCCCCACAGCGCTTCATTCATGAATGTCCCCCTCTTTGCCTGCTGCTCTTCTGTCCACCCATCCCCAACAGGTGACAGTGGTCGAGATGGGTCACCTCACATTCCGCCAGCAGTTCGAAGCCATTCAATCGGCCGACATCATCATTTCCCTCCACAGCGCATCCTTGATGAACGCGCCTCTTTTCGCCCGACGCAACGTCGTTGTTATTGAAATAATGCCCTACAAGGTGGCTCACGAGTTGTACTACTCTCTAACTCTCAACTCCGGAATGCCGTATTTCCTCAAGATGTGCCGCAAAGGGGACGAGCAGGAGGGGGATGCTGCTTTCAAAGAGTTGAACGGCTTCGATTGCATACCACTTTATTATGTGATGGCACTAGTATAGTGCATTACAGTGCTGTAAAATATATAACCTGTTGTACGGCGCACAGGTCTATTCTCGCCAATGTACACCCAACATGGCGGTTGATCTATTATCATGGCTCTAACAGTTGGGTTAGACACGCCAATGTACCACCAGCAGGAAGTAGCGCTCGTGACCCTGTCCACGGACGCGGGCCGGGCCCCACACGTCCATGTGAAGCGTCTGCAGCGGGGCCTCTGTCGGAGGAAACTGGGAGGAGTGAGGGGCAGCCCGCTGCCGCCCCTCGACACAGGGGACGCAGGTAGGGCCAGGCCCCGGAGGAAGGGGAGGGAGGGACCGGGGAAGACCAGAGACAAGGACACGGGAGGCCATGCCTCGGAGACGAAGCAGGGAGGGGTGACCAAGGCGGTGGTGCCAGAGGAGAGTCTCGTGAGACAGGAGGCGACACGAACAGGGGGCAGACTCAGGACCAGACCTGGACGCTGCAGCAAACACCTGACCCGACGCAGCTACCTGACCAGACGCAGTGACTGGAGGAGACGCAGTGGTCAGTGTGTACAGGCTCGACCCCGGCCGGGGGTAGAGGGGCGGCAGCGGGCTGCCCCTCACTCCTCCCAGTTTCCTCCGACAGAGGCCCCGCTGCAGACGCTTCACATGGACGTGTGGGGCCCGGCCCGCGTCCGTGGACAGGGTCACGAGCGCTACTTCCTGCTGGTGGTACGAGCCTATGTCATGCATCATCAAGATCTGTGCGCCATGTTGGGTGTACATTGGCGAGAATAGACCTGTGCGCCGTACAACAGGTTATATATTTTACAGCACTGTAATGCACTATACTAGTGCCATCACATAATAAAGTGGTATGCAATCGAAGCCGTTCAACTCTTTGAAAGCAGCATCCCCCTCCTGCTCGTCCCCTTTGCGGCACATCTTGAGGAAATACGGCATTCCGGAGTTGAGAGTTAGAGAGTAGTACAACTCGTGCACGACCCTGTAAGGCATGATCTCGATCACCACAGTGGAGCGGCGCGCGAGGAGGGGAACGTTCATGAAGGAAGCGCTGTGGATGGAAATGATGATGTCAGCTGATTGAAGCGCTTCGAATTGTTGGCGGAACGTTAGGTGCCCCAACTCGGCCATTATCACCTGCAGAAGGGAAGGCATGTGTGGATGGAGGGGCGGGCAAAGGGAGGCACGTTTATGAAGGAGGTACTGTGGAGGGAGATGATGATGTCGGCTGATTGCATCGCTTCGAACTGCTGGCGGAACGTCAGATGGGTGACCCATCTCAACCATTGTTACCTGGAGAAGAGGCATGGGTGGATGGATGAGGGGGGAGGCCAAAAGAAAAGAGGAGCGAGATGAAAGAAAAGGAAGATGAAAGAAGAGGAAGATGAAAGAAGACAAAGACGAAAGAAGACAAAGACGAAAGAAGACAAAGACGAAAGAAGACAAAGACGAAAGAAGACAAAGACGAAAGAAGAAGAAGATGAAAGAAGAAGAAGATGAAAGAAGAAGATGAAAGAAGAAGAAGATGAAAGAAGAAGAAGATGAAAGAAGAAGAAGATGAAAGAAGAGAAAGATGAAAGATGAAAGAGGAGGAAGGACCCACCTCAAGGTCCAGGTCGTTCATCAGCTTCAGCAGAGCCTCATGACTCTCCGGCACAAAGGTGCGGCGGCCCTTCAACTCCGCCCCCAGCCGCGTGATATACAGCACTCGCGGCCGCCACCCCTTCACCCCATCCGCCCCCCACACCATTTTCTCTGGAGGCTCCAAACCCAGCTTGATTCTTAAGTGCCGGTCCAAATAGGTGCCTTGGTCAGGGTGGGACGGGAAGGCCACTCCTTTGAAGAAGCCCGGGAGGAGGAGGCTTTCAAAGCAGAGGGGGCGGGATTCGGTCGCGGCGTTCCATGCGGATTCGAATTCAACTAGGCCGAATGCCATGGGGGCATCGCCTAAGGTTATGTGACCCATGGAAGGATGGAAGGGTGGAAGGATGGAAGGGTGGAAGGATGGAAGGGTGGGAGGATGGAAGGATGGAGGGATGGAAGGATGGATGGATGGATGGATGGATGGATGGATGGATGGATGGATGGATGGATGGATGGATGGATGGATGGATGGATGGATGGATGGATGGATGGATGGATGGATGGATGGATGGATGGATGGATGGATGGATGGATGGATGGATGGATGGATGGATGGATGGATGGATGGATGGATGGATGGATGGATGGATGGAAGGATGGAAGGATGGAAGGATGGAAGGATGGAAGGATGGAAGGAAGGATGGATGGATGGAACGATGGAAGGATGGATGGATTCAATGAACTTGTCATCGCAAGGCAGCATGAAACAACTTCTGAGGCACGTTTTGAAACGTCTTTTGAAGCGACTTTCCAGGCAGCATTTGAGCCGCTTCAATAGCCACAACCCCCTGCTGCTCACCGTTCAATGAACCTCTCATAGCGAGGTAGTGTTTAAGGGAGCTTTTGAGACGACCTTTTGAGGCAACTTTTGAGGTGACCTTCTGAGGTGACCTTTTGAGGCGACAATTGAGGCCCCAAAACCCCCACACTGTTCACCGTTCAACAAACATCTCATCGCGGGGCAGCATGAAGCGGGTGACTGGGGTTTGCAGTGTAGCGGGTGCCGTGAAGTTATTGGCCAGGAGAAGCGTGAGGGCCTTCTCTGGAGGAAGGGGGAGCGGAGGGACAGGACAGGGAGCACAGAGAGACAGTGTGAGGGGGGCAAGCATCCCTCAGGGCATGAAGCGAGTCAAGGTGGATCGTAGTGTAGCTGGAGCTGTGAAGTTGCTGGCCAGAAGGAGCGCGAGGACCTTCTTTGGAGGAGGGGGGATTGCGGGATGAAGAGAGGTTGGGAGGAAGAGGCGGGAGGGGGGTTTTGAGTCGAACCAAAATCTGCTGTGAAGTTATTAACCAGGAGGAGCGTGAGGACCTTCTCTGCGAGGAGGGGAGGCTGGGAGGTGATGGGAGGTTGGGAGGAAGGGGGAATGTTGGGGTGGCATTCTTAATGCCGTGAGGTGATGTTGAATCCACGCCACAACGACGAGCCTACACTTCCCATCCAAGGAATCCAAAAGCCACCTCTCCCACTCCACTCCACCAATGATGCCCACCCGCCCACCCACCCACATACCCGCCCACCCACCCTCCCACCCTCCCACCCTCCCACCTGCCCGCCCACCCGCCTGCCCCCCTGCTTGCCCTCCCACCTCCATAGCCCCCCATCCCACCAATGGTCATACCCGCCCACCCACCCACCAGCATAGTGAGCAATGTTGGTCTCAGTCTTGTTAAACGTCTGCAGCATCGTCTGCCCAAAACGCCAGTCCACACCGCTCCGGCTCTCCAACCACCCTTTCCCACCGCTCTCTCCGTCCCCCCCTCCCCCTGCACTCCACACGCCCAGGCTCCCCCCGGACGTTTCTGTGAAGAAGCTGTAAAGAGCGGCGTTGAACTCCTGCGGGTGCGCGCAGTCCACAGGTGTGAGAGTGGGAGGCTGGCCAGGAAGGGGGGGTGCATGCTCCGTTGCTGGTGCGCATTTGGGTTGTCCAAGAGATATTACCTGGTGGGGGAAGCAGGGAGAAATCAAGGGAAAGCAGGGGAAATCAGGGGAGATGAGGGGAGGAGTGGGGGGGGCGAGTTTCTGTGAAGAAGCTAGAGAGCGGAGTTGAACTCCTGCTGCTGCGCGCAGTCCACAGGGGTGAGCACGGGTGGCTGACCGGGAAGGGGAGGTGCGTGCTCCGTTGCTGGCGCGCACTTGGGCTGACCCAGAGAGATGAGCTGGGGGAACCAAAGGGGAAAGCAGAGGGAAGAGGGGAGAGGGGAGAGGGGCGGGAGGGAGGGCAGTGGGAGTGAGCAGCAGTCCACAGGGGTGAGCACGGGGGGCTGGACGGGATGGGGAGGCGCGTGCTCCGTTGCTGGCGCGCACTTGGGCTAACCCAGAGAGATGAGCTGGTGGGGAGGGGTTAAGAGGAGTGAGGAGGGATGCGTTGGGAGTCAGTCACAAGGCCGGGTTGGGGGGGCGCGTGCTCTGTTGCTGGTGCACATTCGGGTTGGGGGGGCGCGTGCTCTGTTGCTGGTGCACATTCGGGTTGTCCACGAGAAATGAGCTAATGAAGAAGCAGGGGGGAGCAGGGGGAAGCAGGGGGAGCAGGGGGAACAGGGGAGAGGGATGGGGAGATGGGAGCACGGGGGCCTCGTTGGGCTGAGCTGAGGTGGTGCGGTGCGTGCTCTGTGGCTGGTGCGCTGCGCACTTGGGCTGACCCAGAGAAATGAGCTGGTGGGTGGGGTATGGTTTTTGAGAATTCTCAAAAAACATATGTTGGGCTGAGTTGGTGCGTGCTCTGTGGCTGGTGTGCACTTGGGCTGACCCAGAGATATGAGCTGGTGGGGAACGCAGAGGGAGCAGCACATGGGCCAGCATTTGCACATGTATGTACTGCTGGCAGCAGTGGTTACCACTGTGCCGGACAGCAAGCAACGAGGCACTAGTACCGTATTTACCTGACTAATGCCCCCCCCACACATTGAAGCCCCAAATTTTACCCGGTGTAGGACTAATGCCTAGGGTGCCGCTTTTACCTGATAGCCTTACAACCAGACAGCCTAGTCTCTTTCACCTCACAGCTGTTCTGTTCCAGCACATGGGTTGGGCGAGCATTTGCACATGTACTGGTTGCAGCAGTGGTAGCCAGTATGCTGTGTAGGGAGTAGCATGAGCGGCCTTTCAAACAGCCTCACTCACCTCGTAGCCGTTCCAGCACACGGGAGAGCATTTGCACATGTACTGGAAACAGCAGTAATCATTGCGGACGCGGTAGCATGAGCATGTCGTCTGCTGCTGCGTCAGCGACGCCACGTCAGCGTTCCTTTCGAGCGATGCCAGCATCCTATTCACCTGATTGGTGGCGACGGGATTGGTGGAGCAAGGAGGCAAAGAGAGAGAATGAACATTACTTAAGCGCCTCAGATTTAGCATCCCTTTTGAGTGGCGCCTCAAAGTTAGCGTCCTATTCACCTGGTTGGTGGTGCTGAGGCAGGGAGGCAAAGAGAGGAAAAAACGGCGGAAATTTTCAAACACAGAGGAGGCATGCAAGGAGGCCTGCAAGGGTCGTGCAAGGAGCACGCGCCATCATCACTCATGGCTGGAAGGGTTGCAGTTGCAAAAGATTCAAAAGGGCAAGCAATGACGATTAGCCACAAATTGAAGTAACAGTCAGATCTGATCGATCCAATCCGATCCGATCCGATCCGATACGGCAATCATCCCATGACATGACCCCTCATATGAGCTCCAGTAATAGTGGCCGGTTTTCTACACGCCTGAAATTGATTGAAAGCTATGATGACGTGCCATCGGCTCTGGTAGTGTTGGTCGTAATCGAACCCCTGGCCCATACCATACTAGTGTCAGGATCTCGCCTCCAGAACCACTCATTCAGGATAACTATGAAATAGGACGGAATGGGACCGAGTGGGACCGAGTGGGACCGAGTGGGACGGAATGGGACCGAATGGGACCAAATGGGACCGAATGGGACCGAATGGGACCGAATTGGACCGAATGGGACCGAATGGGACGGAACGTGTCCCGTTTGTCACCTCCGGGAGGATCATTGCATGCATGCCTCACGTGTTGCTACTAACACCACACCACCAGCCTGACGAGCTGACTTTTACTCTTTAGTCGACTCAAAACTCAACGCGGATCACTGCACGTATGCCTCTCAGACCTTACCACTTCCGTGACGCCACAGCTGCACTCTTCGACCAAACCTCACGCGAGCTGACACTCCTCCTCGTGAGTCCCTTGGGCTGGGCGACGCATCAAGGGCCAAAACGTGAGCCTGGAGCATGCTTTGAGGCGCCGTAAGGGTTGAGGCGAGTCAAGTTCCGAGGCGCCTCAGACTCAGAGGCACCTCAAACCTCTATAGTGGCCCATGAGGGGTTTTCACACTTGAGTTGAGCCTGCAGCAGCTTTTGAGGCACCTCGAGGTGTGAGGCGCCTCAACTTCTAGAATGCCCGGGGTTTAAGAGCGATTTAGTCTCTGTGAAGCTTCGAGGCACTTCAAGACTCGTAGGGCTCTCGTTTGAGCCTGCAGAAACTTTTGAGGCTGCTCAATTTCTAAGGCACCTAAAGTAGACACCTCAAGATTGTGAAGTGACACATCATGGTTCACTTTCATAAGGGCTCTTGCTTGAGCCCGCAGCAGGTTTTGAGGCCCTTCAAGTTCTACTAATGCGCCTCAAAACTCCACAGTGACCCATCATGGGTTCATTGGTCACGTTCATGACTCGGGGCTCTCACTTGAGCCTGCAGCAGCCGATCCGCCCCCACAATGATTGAGGCGCCTCAGTAATTGACTCATCACTTCTCGTACTAAGTCGACTCTACTAATCAAAGGGATCTCACTTGCGCCTGCAGGAGCCGATCCGCCCGCCTCCGCCGGGCCTCTCCCAATCTGGTCGCGCGCACCCCGACCGCGCCGCTGTCACCATAACGGCTTGCAACGAGGAGCAGCAATAGCATCAGCACGCACCACCCGCACCGCCGTGACCTAAGAATCACTAAACCGCGCTCCGCCATCCGTCTAGAAGCTCTTAAAATCTTCAGTATCCGACGAAACAGTATGGATTGTTCAACTGCGGCACCCTGCGGTACTGCAGGGAACGCTGCTTTAACCTGCGGGTCCGGCAAGGGTGTGTGCGCGGACTAGAAACAACGGTCGGTGGGGGGAACGACGGCGAGTGAAGGAATTTGATAAGCTTCTTTCATTGATAAAGTGCGATTATTCCGCTGTGTGTTGTTTTGAGTCGACTGAGGGGGAGTGTGCCTCGCGACTCATGCGCCTTCCTTCCGCATTTGCTGCTGCCGTTTGGGACGGCTCAAATGCGGAGAGAAGCTGGGACGCTCTGGGAGGAAGCTCGATTCCCATGAGTCAACGTCTGCCGCTTTGAGCCGCCTCAAACTCGCCTGGGAAAGGCGTGGGCCGATGAATGAATCTTGCGCCGACATTTGAGCGAGTGTGCTGAAAAGATCAGTGCACCCGCCTTTCCTCCGCCTGCATTCACTTATCACCCGACTGCCGCAACACAGCAAACCGGAAGCTCGCAGGGCCGCTTCCCCCTTCCCCATTGCTACTACTGGCGGAGCTTTTCTCGCTGTGACATGTGCGGAGCAGTGCGAGTACCTGTGGCCAGTGTTTGACTCATGCCGCTCCACGATTTCCTCACGTTCAGACTGAAAACCTGCGCTGTTCGGGTTAGGGTTGGGGGTCCCTCGACGAAGCTCCCGATGATGGCGCATGATACGCGCGTTCTATGAGAGATGCCGCTGACCATGCTTGGCGCTACCGTGCTAGCAGAATCTCGAAGGCAGGACTCACGTCGCGATGTTTCTGGTTTGGTTGGACACGAGGGGACACCGACAGACCAAGGTTACCAAGGAAGAACCTTGCAGCCGACAGAGATGGCTCTGCTCGAATGTCTGGGGGCCGAAGGGGGAGGGTGAGTGTAATGAATCTTCTCGATATTCCTTAGAACACCCTGCAACATCGCGTACAGCAGCAGCCGTTGTTCGGCCGTTACTGCTAACAGGGCTTCGCCGACTTCGCGCGCACTGTTTCACCAAACCTCGCACTGCTGGCCTGGCCGTATCGGCCTACGCTTCGGGACCAGCCCGAACCTCGCTTCCAACATAGCACTAGCTAGCTCGCACGCACCGCGTTACCGTTTGCGTGTTTCGCGTATAAATGTTCGCTCATGCCTTCGCTCACATTTTGTACTCGTTTGACATCTTAGTGCAATTCTCGCTACTTCGATCATTGCACCCGTAACACTTGGTATTCAGAGCCTCTTTCTTTTCAAACCGCGCATCTCCGCACCCCAGGAAATCAACTTTTGATTTTCCACTCGAAGGGACTCACGCACCTTAGCCCCTAGGAGCCGTTGTCCTCGCGTTCTCACGCAAACGCGTGCAGCCACGACTGCGCTTAGACTAAGCCGAGCCGACGTCCCTCGTAATGGCTGAGCATATCGATGTCGCGACTCTTACGCAGGAGCACTTGAACGAACTGCTGCGGCAAATCCGCGAAAGCTCTGAAGAAATCGCGGCGCTGACGGCAGAACGCACGTCCTTGCAAAATGACCTCGCACGAGCACAATCCCAAGCACCTGGCAATCCGATTCAGCCCGCACCACAGACATCGCAACACGGAAGTGTGGGGCAACCCGCGAGCGCCGCAAGTGATGGCGTCGTCCGCCATGACGAAGACGACGACCACGGCACGACACACCCCGACGCGACGAATGCGGCCAGGAATCAGCCTCGAGTCACTATTTCGGTGCCGGCCGGCGAATCAACCTTACCGTCGCCGATGCCGCTGAAGCCGCAGCGTCCGCCATGCTTTGACCCAAGTCAGCGGGGTGGTCCTACCGTTCAGGCGTGGCTTTTCACGTTGAACGTCTTCTTCGACGCGAACTACGTCTCGGAGGATACAGCGAAGATTCGTTACGCCGTGTCGTTGCTGCGAGGACCCGCCATGGACTGGTGGCGTGTCATCGTCACGAAGCCGGTGGACTACGCGACTCTACCAACACGGGAAGGACAAACCGGACCCTGGGCGCCGTCGTATTTCGTGGAGGTGCCCCAGTATCGCATGTGGGATGCATGGTGCGCTGGTCTGCGCGCTCGTTTCGAGCCAATTGTGGCTTCGATTGCGGCGCGACAGAGGCTCCGCACTTGGCGCCAACTCGGTTCCGTCCAAGACTACACGAGCGGGTTTCTGGCGCTAAGCGAGCAGGTGGGATACATGCATGCGAGCGAGCGCATCGACCGCTACATCGGCGGCTTGAAGCAGGACATCGCTCAGGAAATCCAGCTTCGCGGCGTCACCGATTTTCAGGAGATTCTCGCCATGGCGGAGAAACTCGACTTCTTCCGCCGACCGAGACCGGGGTCCTACGGAAGCAGCAATTGGGGACATCGGCCTCGTGGGACGAACGAGGGCGCTACGATACGTGCCGTCGCCGCAAATGCCGCTGCCGCACCGTTCAAAGGGCGCTGTTTTGCGTGCAATCTGTCAGAATGTTGTATTTGTCTAGCCTGCAGTGGGGTACTCTATAGCGAGTACAGCCCAATCTAGGGTTTCCTATATGTACTCAACTGCTTGCTAGTGCAACCCCTCTTTCTGCTTCTAAACTTTCTGCTCGTTCTTTATTGTCAAACTTATATGCTATGGTCTATCTAGGCTGTAGTGGGATAGACACTATAGGGTACAACATTTCTAGGTTTCCTACTTGTACCCACCTGCTTGCTAGTTCATCCATTCCTCGTTCTTTCACATGGTATAGAGCAGGTTCCCTAGTGGGAACGTTTCCTAGGGCCCACCGAATATCGATTTTTTTTTTCCTGCCCGGAGCGCACTTCGCCCCTGCCCGAGTCGCGCCCCGTGTGCCTACCCTCCCGTCGCGTCCCCTGCCCTTAGTGGCCCGTCGCGCTCCCCTACGGCCCCGTAGCGGCCCCTCTCACGGCCTCTCACGGCCCCTCTCACGGCCCTTCGCGACCCCTTCAGGCCCCTCGTGGCCCCTTCGCGGCCTCCCTTCGCGGCCCCTTCGCGGCCCCTTCACGGCCCCTTCGCGGCACCTTCACCGCCCCTTCACGGCCCCTTCGCGGCCCCTTCACGGCCCCTTCGCGGCACCTTCACGGCCCCTTCACGGCCCCTTCACGGCCCTCCTCGCGGCCCCCCTCACGGCTCCCTTCGCGGCCCCTTCACGGCCCCCTCGCGGCCCCCCTCGCGGCCCCTTCGCGGCCCCTTCGCGGCCCCCTCACGGCTCCCTTCGCGGCCCCTTCGCGGCCTCGCCCCGTCGCCAGTCGCGGCCCCGCCGCGTCGCCCCCGCCTCGTCGCGTCGCCCCTGCGGGACCCGCGAGGCGCGGCTCCTGTGCGTCGCGACGCCCCTGCGGGACCCGCGTGGCGTCACCCCTGCCCGCCGCGGCGCCCTGCCCTAACCCGAACCTAGAGCAGCCGCCACTGCAGCAGCCGCCCCTGGAGCAGCCGCCACTGCAGCAGCCGCCCTTGGAGCAGCCTCCCCTGCAGCAGCCGCCCCTGGAGCAGCCGCCCCTGAAGCAGCCGCCCCTGGAGCAGCCGCCCCTGAAGCAGCCGCCCCTGGAGCAGCCGCCACTGCAGCAGCCGCCCCTGGAGCAGCCACCCCTGCAGCAGCCGCCCCTGGAGCAGCCGCCCCTGCAGCAGCCGCCCCTGGAGCAGCCGCCACTGCAGCAGCCGCCCCTGGAGCAGCCGCCACTGCAGCAGCCGCCCCTGGAGCAGCCGCCACTGCAGCAGCCGCCCCTGGAGCAGCCGCCCCTGCAGCAGCCGCCCCTGGAGCAGCCGCCACTGCAGCAACCGCCCCTGGAGCAGCCTCCCTTGCAGCAGCCGCCCCTGGAGCAGCCGCCCCTGAAGCAGCCGCCCCAGGAGCAGCCGCCACTGCAGCAGCCGCCCCTGGAGCAGCCACCCCTGCAGTAGCCGCCCCTGGAGCAACCGCCCCTGCAGCAGCCGCCCCTGGAGCAGCCGCCCCTAGAGCAGCCACCCCTGCAGCAGCCGCCCCTGGAGCAGCCGCCACTGCAGCAGATGCCCCTGGAGCAGCCACCCCTGCAGCCGCCGCCCCTGGAGCAGCGAGGGGGATTGGCCGAGGCGGTTCCAGCATTGGGAAAGGACACTCTCTGTCCACTGCTTACCATTTCACTGATCTCGTGGCAGCTGAGGAAAAAACAGTGAAGAGTGCGATCGGGAAGGGCCTTTCCTGCAATGGTAAGGACTGGAGCATGGAGGTGAAGGGGTTTGGGAAGGTGGAGGAGGGACGGATTGTCTCAAACCAGCTGTTTGGGTGTGATGACGGGGAGGAAGAGGAGGAGGAGGAGCATGGCAGTAGCAAGCAAAGTTTCAGGACCCCTGGGACAGGAACGATGTGCTACATGAATCAGCTGTACATGGATGAGGAAGAGGAGGAGGAGAGGGAGGCATTGAGAGCATCAGGCATCTCCGTTGGCATCGGCAGGTTTGGAGCCAAAGGGAGAATCACTGGCTCTAGCAGCCGGGTGACTCTTAGATTAGATGGTTACATTTTGTAGTAGCAGCTGTGGCTGGGCCAGAGTAACTAGACTGCCACTGAATGGCTTGCCTCTAGAACCTGGTCTTGTAAATTATTTATATACATTTTGTTCTTCATACTGAAGCTGGTTCATCAAGAAAACCTTTACCCCAATCAGGGGGCCCTTAGTTTAGCATTTAACTAGTAGTTTATCAACCACATTTGCAAATCAGCTCACATCTGTTGAGCTGAATGCCATTTCTTGAAATGTAATAAAAACATCACAACCCCATTCCCCCTTTCAGCAACTCATAGTGCATAAGCCACACTTCAGGTATATAGATATGGCAGTTGACGCTCCATTCCAGATTCATCCATTCAGTTCCCTATCTCCCGCTTCAGCTTCTGCAGCTCATCATCAGTCTCCTCCTCCCTCCTCATCCTCTCCTTCCCACGCAATATGCTGGGCTCGACTGAGTCGATTAAAAAAGTGCTCTAAAAACCGCCAGTCACATCACACCCACACCACAGGCCCATCACAAACCTATCTCCTGCTTCAGCTTCTGCAGCTCGTCTTTGATCTCCTTCTCCTTCCCCTTCTATATCCTCTCCTCCACACGCTCTGCTGCGCTCTATCAACCGGTAAAACTCAGAAGTGTATTCCAGATTCACTGGCAATCTGACACATCACAGCCCCATCTCGCGCTTCAGCTTCTGCAGCTCATCATCAATCTCCTTCTCCTTCTCCTTCTTAATCCTCTCCTCCCACGCGCTCTGCTGCGCTCTATTCGCAGATGAGCCAGACGAGTAGGAGGATGACCCGTACCCACTGCTGCCACTGCCACTGCTGCTCTGGCTGCTGCTGCCTCTGCTGTTTGTGCTAGCACTGCCGCTGGAGCCACTGCCGCTGCTGCTTCCGCTGTTCCCGCCCCTGCTGCTGCCACTGTTGCTGCTGTTGTTGCTGCTGCTGCTGCTGCTGGGGCCACTGCTGCTGCCATCGGGTCTGCTGCTGGCTCCAGAGTAGAAATACTCTTTGCTATAGTTGGGCTTCTCTTGCTGCTCCGGAACATTCTTCTCCAGGAAATCCACCAAGTCCTCTCCAAGGTCCTGTTAACGGGGAATGCAATATGGAGCATAAAAGTTGTTGTTGTTGTTGTTGTTGTTGTTGTTTTTTTTTTTTTTTTTTGTGAGAAATGTAATATGAGCACTGAATGCTAGGCAGGAATGCAATAGCGCACAAGCTCCTCCCACAGGGTTTCGAATGGTCCCCCTGCTCCCCTGCTTCTCCACCCCTCCCTGCACTCACACATGTCTCACCCCAACCAATCCACACTGCTCCATAACCATCCACAGCTTCTTCCACTCAACGCCAGCTCCTCCCACAGGCTCTTGAGCTTGCCCCCCTGCTCCTTCTGCTTCTCCACCCCTCACTGCACTCACACAGGTCTAATCCCAACCAACCCACACCGCCCCAATTCCCAAAACCCCCAAGCCACCATCCCCTGCAACACTCACCGCCAGCTCCTCCCACAGGCTCTTGGGCTTGCCGGTGCCGCGCTCCTTCTGCTTCTCCTCAAAGTCCTTCTGAAGATCCTTGAAGAAATCGTCTGCGCGCATGCAGGGCAGTGGCCATGAGACATGGGGCACAGGGCAAGAGACACGGGACACGGGGCAGAAAACAAAGATGATTCTTGAGTTGACTCAGATTAGCTCCTTGTGCTTCTCCTCAAAGCCTTTTTGAAAACCCTTGAAGAAATCGTCTGCACTGTGCAGGGGGCAGGCACGCTGGCATGGGGGAGAGGGGTGAGTGGGGAGAGGGGTGAGTGGGGAGAGGGGTGAGTGGGAAAGGGGGATGCACTTTGAGTCGGCATAGAACTGCTCCTTTTGCTTCAAAGGCCTTCTGAAGATCCTTGGAGCAATCCTCTGCCCGCACACAGGGGTTGGGGGACACAGGGAAGAGAAGCACGGGCATGGCGGGGCAGAGATGCATTTTCAGTCGATGCGGTAGTTCCCCTGCTCCTCCTGCTCCTCCTCAAACTTCTTCCCAGGGCCCTTGAGGGACGTCAAGAGAAAGGAAGTGCCCCACTGCCCCACTGCCCCACTGCAACAACTCTCGCACCGTCCACCCCACCCGCCCACCACTGCACTCACCGAACCTGTAAAAGGCATCTGCCTTGTTCGCAGGTCCCTTCCATGCAGCAGAGACAGCCCCAAAATCACCATCCCACTGCGACCCATACTCTCCCCGCACTGTCCAAGCTAACCCTCACACTCACCAAGACTGGAAAAGTCATCTGGCTTGTTAGCCGACCCATTCCTCCCATGCATCAAATGGGCCGATGGGGGAGATAACGTCACCGCCTACTGTCCCTCTGCCCCGCTGTTCCCATTATCCTCTGCGACCCTACTGTCCAGGCCAACCCAAGTCACACCAACCGATGCTGTAAAATTCATGTGGCTTGTTCTTTGGCCCTTTCCACGCTTCAAACGGATCAAACGGACCGCTGAAATCAGCATCCCACTGCGCCCCTCCCTTCCCCTCCACGCGCACCATACCTGCTCCCGACTGAACAAGCCAAGCCAAGCCTAGCCACACTCACCGAGGCTGTAAAAGTCATCCCGCTTGTTCTTTGGTCCTTTCAACGCGTCAAACGGACCACTGAAATCAGCGTCCCACTGCGCCCCATACCCCGCTCTCGCCCCGTACCCTCCCAATGCCCCATACCCTCCCAATGCCCCATACCCTCCCAATGCCCCATACCCTCCCAATGCCCCATACCCTCCCAATGCCCCATACCCTCCCAATGCCCCATACCCTCCCAATGCCCATACCCTCCCATAGACCTCCTGACCTGAACCAAGCCATATGCTCACCGAGGCTGTAGAAGTCATCTGGCTTGTTCTTTGGTCCTTTCCACGCATCAAACGGGTCAAACGGGCCACTGAAATCCGCGTCCCACTGCGCACCATAACCCCCCCTCGCCCTGGTGCTGCTGCTGCTCCGCGCCCACTGCTGCTGCTGCCGCTGCGAGGCTGCGCGCGCCTTGGCGTTGGCAGCAGCATCGGGGTCTGTGAGCGTCTGATACGCCTGCTTTATGCGCACAAAACGCTCCTGAGCGTCGGGCTATAGGGGGGGGGAGGAGGGGGGGAAGGAGGAGGACGGGGGGGAGGAGGAGGAGGAGGAGGAGGAGGAGGAGGAGGAGGAGGAGGAGGAGGAGGAGGAGGAGGAGGATGAGGAGAGCAACGTTTCAGTCTCGTGCTTGCTGCTGTCTCAAATCAACAAACACCAAAGCGAAACACCAAAGCGACTGTGCGGAGGGTGGGAGAGGTGAGGGAAGAAGAGCGAGGTGAGGAAGGAAGCGCAAAGCGATGCGTTCACAATCTCAAACCTATTTCACAATTCTTGACTTTTGAGAAAAACAAATTTACCATCGCCTTTTTCACGTCACAGTAGGCGATGCGTTCACAATCCCTAACCCTTTTCACAATTCTCGAGAGTGTCTCACCGCTTTATTCACGTCGGGGTGGTACTTAAGGGCCAGCCGCCGGAACGCGGACTTAATCTCCTTCTGAGACGCGCCTCGAGCCACTCCCAGCACGTCATAAGGCGACTGCTCCGCTCCCGCCGCCGCTACAACAACCACTCCCCCCCCACCGGCAACCCCTACCGCTGCAGATACTCCCCCTTTCCGTTCCGCGCGCCTGCGCAATCCTCCGGCAATCCCGCCGTTTCCCCATCCTCCCCCAATCTCCCCGCTGGACCACCCGCATTGTCGCGCGGTGGCCGATTGCCACGTGTCGCCAGCGGCTCGAAATCTCATCAGTGTCGCACGCGACGCGGTGGAGACAGACGTGCCACGTCGGTTGTAGGTGCCGAAGCGCGGGCCGCGAATGGCGGCGTGGCTGGCGCCGCCATACGACAGGCCGTTTAGAGTCCCTGACGACGCTGCTGCCATCTGAACTGTTTAAGATTGGGTTCCGACGCGAGAATGCGGCCTGCCAGGTCAGCACCGCGCCGCGATGTTTAAACTAGACTACAGCCGCGTGGCAACGACGAGTTTGCCAGTCAGCTCTTCACGTCTTTGGAGGCGTGATTTGTGGCGTGGTTTCTGGCGTGATTTGCGGTGTTCACTCAAGTCGAAATGAAAATATACACGTGAAGTACGGAGCGGCATGGTGTGGTCTGGTTCGTGAATCCTGATTCCTGACCTGAATCTTCTGAATCGTGAATTCTGAATCACAACGTTTAGGGTTGGTGAATCATGAACGGTGAATGGTGAATGACACTCAAGAGGGGCGTGTCACATAGGTGTTGGTTGATTGGTCCGCAAACGTCACACAACACGTTACACGACACACCACCATCGATGTTGGAAGCCAAGGCTGGACTCATCTACGGTACCGTCGAGCTGAAGAACGTGAGCGCGCATCGGCACCGTTGAATGGCTGGTATGCTGTGGATTTGGGATTGGCACGCGGCAGAATCAGTGCCTGATTCGCTTTGGGAAACTCTCGAGTTTTCCTCGTTATAGATTCTATGCGTGAATCCACGCTCGGATACAAATGAACGTACAAGCCCTAAGAGGAACCAATAATCACACTTCATCTCTTTATAATACAACATGCGCCTATCATAAATCGTCCAGCGAAAAGACTTACACATAATAGAGCCAAGCTGAAAGATGCCAACCATTTGTTTAAACCCATGGCTCTGATTCCAAACATGACCAAAATCATTACCTTCATGGTGACAGTGCATGTAACAGGAAGTGTGCTAGGGAGAGGACAGTATCACCTTTGGGCTGGCCAGTGGCGGCTCTCCACGCTGTGAACACATGGTCCTCTAAGGCCGGGGCTATAGAATGTAATCATCTACTGTTACCATGCGTGGATCTACAACTGATTGTAACCGTGATTGTAACAGGATGCACGTGTCTTGTTACCTCTTGGGGTGGCCTGTGGCGGTACTCCATGCTGTGACCACATGGTCCACTAAGGCCAGGGCTGTAGACTGTAACCGTCACTACCGTAACCATGCGTGTAACTATAGACTGACTGTAACCGTGACTATAACATGGGAGGATCGTTTTTCCACTATGCCATCCTCTCACCGCGAAATCCACTCTTCTAACTCTCACCAGCAGGTTCTAGCCCGGGTGATGCCCAGGGCGCACCCCACCCACTTCACACTACCCCCACACCACCTCTCACCAGCAGGTCTGCCTGGGTGACACTTGAGCTCATCTCCCTGGGACCACGTATCGAGGCTAAGGCAAGGATGATTTGACTAAGATGAGAATGATACAAGAAGGAAAACCCTAAGGGGTTGTACTCTACAGTGAGTACCCCACTACAGCCTACCCAAGTCTAAAACATAGATATATGTTTGACACACCCCCATATGCAAAGTGGGGGAGAACAGAGGGTCACAAGACCAGTCAGGAAATGCAAAGCAAGCTCAGGGTGGATCACAACGTCACCACGCAGTCTGAGCACAAGCAAAAAGGCCATAAGGCCAAGTCACAAGCAGAGATATATATGAAACAACAACAGCAGAGTGATCTCTATCAACAAGAGCAAGCATGCAGGTATACATATAGATCACAGTACAAACAAAGCCTACAGTAAGTGGGGAAGCGTGGGCACAAGGCCTAACAAAGTGCAGAAACGCTGATGATCACCAGGCGGAAGCGCCTTGGTGAATATATCAGCAGTGTTGGCCCGAGTGGCCACGTAAGTAAGACGAAGCTGACCACGCTGCTGCAGCTCTCGAGCAAGGAAGTAACGCAGAGCGATGTGCTTCGTTCTGTGCTCCAGTCTGTGCTCCTGACACAAGGCAATGGCGGCCTTGTTGTCGACGTACAGCACTGGAGGAGAACGAGGCCGCTCTCCCAAGTCGGTCAGCAGGTAGGTGAGCCAGCGTAGCTCGTGTGCAGCCATGGCTGTGGCGTAGATCTCGGCCTCACAGCTGGAGCCGAGAACTGAAGACGAACTTGTAGAACGCTAGGAAACTGACCCAGAACCAAGGCTGAAGGTGTAACCCTGTGACGACCGCTGCGTAGCCCGGTCGTCAACCCAAGAGGCGTCCGAGTGACTAGTGAGGACAACGTCACCCCGTCCTCCAAGCCCAAGCCCCATGCCCGATGTATTGCACAAGTAGCGTAGTACCCTCTTAGCAGCATCCATTAGCACCTTTCGGTGCCGACCAGGAGCCACGTAGTGAGCCAGAAGGCCAAGAGGGTACGCAAGGTCAGGACGAGTGCAGATCATCAGGTACATGAGGCAGCCCACTAGCTCTGGGTAAGGACCACTCGGCTCTACGGACTCGTCCGAAGGTGGAGCTGAGAGCGAGTGACCTGTAGCCAGAGGAGTGGCCTGTGCTGAGGACCAGGTGAAGCCGAAGCGCTGAAGGACCTGCTGCACCATGTGTGACTGAGTCAGTGTGATGGTGCGGCGTGCTCTGTCCCGGGTGATCTGCAAGCCAAGATAGCTGCGCAGCTCACCCAGATCTGTGCACGTGTGTCTCTTCTGCAGCTCCGACTTCACCAGGGCGAGAGCCTCAGTGTCAGCAGTGGCAAAGACCAAGTCGTCGACGTACACGAGGATGTAGAACGGCGGCAGCGAAGTGTCGGTCCGCAGAAACAGCGACGGGTCAGCAGTCGACGGAGCAAACCCAAGAGGCGCAAGTGTCGTCCTCAGTGTGTCGTGCCACTCACGTGGCGCCTGGCGGAGACCGTAGACCGGCTGCCGGAGGCTCCACTGGGTACCGGGAGGGAACGACCCAGTGAAGCCAGGGGGGCGGCGCAGCCAGATCTCCTCGTGGAAGCTGCCCTGTAAGAAGGCTGTACTGAAGTCAAGAGAGTGAAGCTCGTAGTCACGCTGAGCAGCAACGTGCAGCAGCACCCGAAGAGTGGTCATCTTCGGGGTGGGGGAGAAGGTATGGAAGAAGTCAACTCCCTCTCGCTGACTGAAGCATCGAGCCACGTAACGAGCCTTGAAGACAGGCGGAGAACCTGGCGGCCGCTTCACCCTGAAAATCCACATGCCACTGACAATGTTCGCCCCAGGAGGGGGAACCTCGTCAACGTAGGTGCCTGTGGACTTCCAGGATGCCATCGCTGCGTTCATGGCTGTCTGCCACTGAGAGGAGTACTCACCCGCGATCGCCTCAGTGTAAGAGCGCGGGGTAGGGATGTCTGGTGCATCCGGGTCTCCCTCAGGGGCAAGCAGCATGGGCACGAGATGAGGCGCAGTGGCTGCAAGACACTCAAGGTCCTCCTGCCTGTCCTCAAGGACGTCCGTGCCAATAGCACAGTCACCACCGACGGACGGAGGACAGACGGACTCAGACTCAGCAACAAGACTAGCGGCGTAGTCGAGACGACAGGCAGCAGCAAAGTCAACAAGCTCAGCGACTAAGGCATACGCAGCAGCAGACTCAAACGACGGGTCAGCGACAACAGTGGCAAGCAGACGCGTGACAGTAGGGTGCTCAGTACGAAACTGGTCAGATGCAGGGTCAGCAACGACAGGCAGAGAGGACGCAGGGGGAGAAGGCAGAGGAGCACGCGGCTGAGGAGAGGAAGGACGACGAACTACAAGGTGAGGGCCGGAGACAGCCGGCTGACGCTGACGAGGAACACGACGACCGGAACGGACAGGTGAGACAGGACGCGACGCAGGCGCACGACGCTCAGCAAGGCCCCCAGGCTGCTCTGTGTACGGAGAAGGAGCAGGCAAGGGTGAGTCAGGCT
The DNA here is from genome assembly GCA_947471745.1 of Closterium sp. Naga37s-1. Taxonomy (NCBI): domain Eukaryota; kingdom Viridiplantae; phylum Streptophyta; class Zygnematophyceae; order Desmidiales; family Closteriaceae; genus Closterium; species Closterium sp. Naga37s-1. The sequence continues at coordinate 4,811,967 of CANJKZ010000096.1, read as the reverse complement.
GTAACGGAAGACCAATAGACGAGGGAAGACTGAGAACCTGGCGAAGGGCAGAGTAAGGCGATGGCTGAGACGACGGAGACGGCGGAGCGAAGAACAGGCGCGGCTGAGCAGTGCCACCAGCACCACTAGCTCCAGCACCTCCAGCAGCTCCAGTACCTCCAGCACCTCCAGCAGCTCCAGCACCGCCAGCAGCTCCAGTACCCTCAGCAGCTCCAGCACCTCCAGCAGCTCTAGTACCCTCAGCAGCTCCAGCACCTCCAGTACCTCCAGCAGCTCCAGCACCCTCAGCAGCTCCAGGTCCTGAGTCTGCCCCCTGCTCGTGTCGCCTCCTGTCCCACCAGACCCTCCTCTGGCACCACCGCCTTGGTCAACCCTCCTTGCCTCGTCTCCGAGGCATGGCCTCCCGTGTCCTTGTCTCTGGTCTCCCCCGGTCCCTCCCTCCCCTTCCTCCGGGGCCTGCCCCTACCTGCGTTCCCTGCGTCGAGGGGCGGCAGCGCGCCGCTCCTCACTCCTCCGAGTTTCCTCCGACAGAGGCTCCGCTGCAGACTCTCCACATGGACGTGTGGGGCCCAGCCCGCGTCCGTGGACAGGGTCACGAGCGTTACTTCCTGCTGGTGGTTGACGACTTCTCGCGTTACACCTTAGTCTTCCCCTTGCGCCGCAAGGATGAGGTCACTGAGGTGTTGATCGACTGGATCCGCGTTGCTCGTCTCCAGCTCAGAGAGCGTTTCGGCTCGGACTTTCCTGTTCTGCGTCTGCACTCCGACAGAGGTGGAGAGTTTTCCTCCGACCTTCTGCGAGCCTTCTGTCGTGCGGAGGGCATCCGCCAGACGTTCACGCTTCCGGCCTCTCCACAGCAAAATGGGTTTGCTGAGCGCCGCATTGGCATGGTCATGGACGTCGCTCGTACGTCCATGATCCATGCGGCTGCTCCCTATTTTCTGTGGCCGGTCGCGGTTCAGTACGCGGCGCATCAGATCAACATTCAGCCCCGGGTCTCCATGCCGGAGACCTCCCCTACTCTGCGGTGGACGGGGAAGGTTGGCGATGCATCTGCGTTCCGTGTCTGGGGATCTCGAGCTTTCATCCGTGACTTGTCTGCGGACAAGCTGTCCTCCCGTGCTGTTCCTTGCGTCTTCCTCGGCTTCCCCCCTGACGCGCCTGGTTGGCAGTTTTACCACCCCACCTCGCGCCGTGTTCTGTTCTCCCAGGACGTAACGTTTGACGAGTCGGTTCCGTACTACCGTCTCTTCCCCTACCGCGCTGCCCCCCTCCCCACCCTGCCGCTCTTCCTCACGCCCGGTCCCCCCCCGGTAGACCCCCTCCCCCCTCAGGGTCCTGCCCCCTCAGGTGTGTCCCAGGTAGACGCAGTCGAGCCTGTCGAGGTAGGTGTTGACTCTGGTGCTTCTAGGGGTGCTGAGCCTGCGGGTGCCGGGTCTGGGGGTGCTGGGCCTGAGTGTGCGGAGCCTGGGGGTGCTGGGTCTGGGGGTGTTGAGCCTGGGGTTGCTGAGTGTGGGGGCGCGGAGCCTGACGGTGCTGGACCTGGAGGTCCTTCGGGTGCTTTGTCCCGGCGGGAGCTACCCTCTCCACAGGAGCTGCGCGAGTGGTTTGCTCGGCGCTGGCGCCGGGCTGCTGGAGCTGGTGGTGCTGCCGGTGCTGGAGGTTCTACTGCTGCTGGGGGAGCTGGAGCCACGGGTCCTGGAGGTGCTCGTACTGGAGGTACTGGAGCTGCTCGGCCTGGTGGTGCTTCTGGTGCTGGGGCTACTGGCGGAGCTGGAGCTGGTGGTGCTGCTGGAGTAGGTGCTACTGGAGGTACTGGAGCCGGAGCTACTGCGTCTTCCGGTGGTCCCGCTAGAGCTGGAGCTGCTGGAGATATTGGAGCTGGAGGTGCTGCTGGCGCCGGTGCTCCTGTGGGTGCTGGAGCTGGCGCTACTGGAGCTGCTGGAGGTGCTGCTGGTGCTGGTGGTGCTGCTGGAGTTGGCGCTGACACTGGAGGTGCTGGTGCTGTCCCTGCTGGTTCTGGAGGCGCTGCGCGGCCGCGGCCGTACTTCGTTCCGCTCCTTGAGCAGGTTCTTGGTATTCCACCTTCTTCTGGTCCTACTCCCTCCTTAGAGTGTCCACCGCCTGTCCAGCCCGAGTCACAGTTACAGCTCGCCTCCCCTCTGCCTGCTCCTTCTCCCTACGCTGGTCCTACTGGAGGTCTTGCTGAGCGTCGTGAGCCCGAGTCGCGTCTTGCGTCACCTGTTCGTGCTGCTCGCACTAGTCGTCGTGTTCCACGTCAGCGTCCTCCTGCGGTCCCGAGCACGCATCAGATGGCACTGCGTCCTTCCACTGTGCCGCAGCGTGTCCCTTTGCCGTCTCCTCCAGAATCCTCTCTTCCTGCTCTTGCTGACCCGGAGTCTGACTCTCTTCGTGCTGCCAGTCCTACTGTCACGCGTCTCCTGGCCACTGTTGTCACTGACCCTTCCTTTGAGTCCACTGCTGCGCCTGCCTTAGTTGCAGAGCTTGTCGACTTCGCTGCTCGCTGTCGTCTAGACTACGCCGCTAGTCTTGTTGCTGAGTCTGAGTCTGTCTATCCTCCGTCCGTCGGGGGTGAGTGTGCTCTTAGCATGGACGTCCTTGAGGACAGGCAGGAGGAGTTCCAGTGTTTTGCTGCTGTTTTACCTCATCTCGTGTCCGTGCTGCTTGCCCCTGAGGGAGACCCGGATGCACCAGACATCCCGACCCCGCGCTCTTACGCAGAGGCGATAGAGGGTCCCTACTGCTCTCAGTGGCAGTCAGCCATGGACGCAGAGATGGCTTCCTGGAAGTCCACAGGCACCTACGTCGACGACGTTCCCCCACCTGGGGCGAACATCGTCAGTGGCATGTGGATTTTCAGGGTGAAGCGGCCGCCGGGTTCTCCCCCTGTCTTCAAGGCGCGTTACGTGGCTCGAGGCTTCAGTCAGCGGCAGGGAGTTGACTACTTTCAGACCTTCTCCCCGACCCCGAAGATGACCACTCTTTGGGTTCTGCTGCATGTCGCTGCTCAGCGTGACTACGAGCTTCAATCTCTTGACTTCAGCACTGCTTTCCTACAGGGCAGCCTGCACGAGGAGATCTGGCTGCGCCGCCCACCTGGCTTCACTGGGTCGTTTCCTCCTGGTACCCAGTGGAGCCTCCGGCGGCCAGTCTACGGTCTCCGCCAGGCGCCCCGTGAGTGGCACGACACACTGAGGACTACGCTTGCGGCTCTTGGGTTTGCTCTTTCAACTGCTGACCCGTCGCTGTTTCTTCGCACCGACACTTCGCTGCCGCCGTTCTACATCCTCGTGTACGTCGACGACTTGGTCTTTGCTACTGCTGACACTACTGGACTCGCCCACGTGAAGTCCGAGCTGCAGAGGAGACACACGTGCACAGACCTGGGTGAACTGCGCAGCTATCTTGGCTTGCAGATCACCCGGGACAGAGCACGGCACACCATTACCCTGACTCAGTCACACATGGTGCAGCAGGTCCTTCAGCGCTTCGACTTCACGTACTCCTCGCCTCAGGCCACTCCTCTGTCTACTCGCCACTCGCTCTCAGCTCTGCCTTCGGATGAGTCCGTAGAGCCGAGTGGCCCGTACCCAGAGCTTGTTGGCTGCCTCATGTACTTGATGACCTGCACTCGTCCTGACCTGGCATACCCTCTTAGCATCTTGGCACGCTATGTTGCTCCTGGGAGACACCGACCAGAGCACATGGCTGCCGCGAAGAGGGTGTTGCGCTACTTGTGCAGTACGTCGGGCATGGGGCTCGTGCTTGGAGGGCGGAGTCCAGTGGTCCTCACTGGTCACGCAGACGTGTCTTGGGTTGACGACCTGGCTACTCAGCGGTCGTCACAGGGTTACACCTTCAGCCTTGGTTCCGGCTCTGTTTCGTGGCGGTCTACCCGCTCGTCTTCTGTTCTCAGCTCCAGCTGTGAGGCTGAGATCTACGCTGGGGCCATGGCTGCACAGGAGTTACGCTGGCTCACCTACCTGCTGACTGACCTGGGAGAGCCGCCTCGTTCTCCTCCAGTTCTGTATGTAGACAACAAGGCCATGCTGGCCTTGTGTCGGGAGCACAGACTGGAGCACAGAACGAAGCACATTGCTCTGCGCTACTTCCTTGCTCGTGAGCTGCAGCAGCGTGGTCAGCTGCGCCTTGCTTACGTGGCCTCTCAGGCCAACATTGCTGATATCTTCACCAAGGCACTTCAGCCTTGTGATCATTAGCGTTTCTGTACTATGCTAGGTCTTGTGCCTAGTTGGCCTCACTTGCTTACCTCTTGACTTTACTTGTACTGTGATCTATATATATACCTGCTCTTGCTTGTTTACTTCTTATATATATAATCATGCATGTGAACTGGCCTTGTGGCCTTTGAACCTGTGCTCGGAATGTGTGGTGACGTTGTGATCCACCCTCAGCTTGCTTTGCTTAGCTTTGCTTGACTGGTCTTGTGACCCCTTGTTCTCCCCCACTTTGCCTATGGGGGTGTGTCAAACTTATATGCTATAGTCTGTTTAGGCTGTAGTGGGGTAGCCACTATGGGGTACAGTTTCCTAGGGTTCCATATTTGTACCCAACTCATTTCCTAGTCAATCATTCATTCCTGTTTTCTCACACGCACATCTCCACACCCCAGGAAATCAATTTTTATTTTTTCGCTCGAAGGGACTCACGCACCTTAGCCCCTAGGAGCTGCTGTCCTCGCGTTCTCTCGTAAACGCGTGCAGCCACGACTGCGCCTAGACTAAGACGAGTCGACGCCCTTCGGAATGGCCGAACGCATCGACGTCACTAGCCTCACGCAGGACCGCCTGGACGAGCTGCTGCGACAACTGCACGAAAGCTCCAAATAAATCGCGGCATTAACGACAGAACGCACCTCCCTGCAAAATGACCTTGCACGAACACAATCCCAAGCACCCGGCACTCCGATACAACCCGCACCACAGACATCGCAACACGGAAGTGTGGGGCAACCCGCGAGCGCGGCCAGTGATGGCGTCGTCCGCCATGACGGAGACGACGACCACGGCACGACACACCCGGACGCGACGAAGCGGCCCGGAACCAACCTCGAGTCACGATTTCCGTGCCGGCCGGCGAATCGACTCTACCGTCGCTGATGCCACTGAAGTCGCAGCGTCCGCCGTGTTTTGACCCGAGTCAACGGGGTGGTCCTACCGTTCAGGCGTGGCTATTCACGTTGAACGTTTTCTTCAACGCGAATTACGTCTCGGAGGATACGGCGAAGATTCGCTACGCCGTGTCGTTGCTGCGAGGACCCGCCATGGACTGGTGGCGTGTCATCGTCACAAAGCCGGCAGACTACGCGACTCTACCGACACGGGAAGGACAAACCGGACCCTGGGCGCCGTCGTATTTCGTGGAGGTGCCCCAGTATCGCACGTGGGACGCGTGGTGTGCAGGTCTGCGCGCTCGTTTCGAGCCAATTGCGACTTCGATCGCGGCGCGACAGAAGCTCCGCACTTGGCGCCAACTCGGTTCCGTCCAGGACTACACGAACGGATTTCTGGCGCTATGCGAGCAGGTGGGATACATGCATGAGAGCGAGCGCATCGACCGCTACATCGGCGGCCTGAAGCAAGACATCGCTCAGGAAATCCAGCTCCGCGGCGTCACCGACTTTCAAGAAATTCTCGCTATGGCGGAGAAACTTGATTTCTTCCGCCGACCGAGACCGGGGTCCTACGGAAGCAGCAATTGGGGACATCGGCCTCGTGGGACGAACGAGGGCGCTACGATACGTGCCGTCGCCGCAAATGCCGCTGCCGCACCGTTTAAAGGGCGCTGCTTTGCGTGCAATCGGCCGGGACACCGTAAGAGCGAATGCCCGAAAAACGCTAAGGCAAAGGGGGAAGCCGAGCAGCAGAAACAGACCAAGCAGTAGGGAAACGCTGGGAGTCAGTAGCAGACGGGCCCTCTACTGACAGGTTACGCCGCTCGCCCGACCCAACCGACCCTCACCGAGTGATTGTGCCGGTTCACGCAATCGACCACACCCGGCCGAATAAGGAGGGTACTACGATAGACAGCCCCATACTGCTTAGTGGGAAAATCGGGACGGACTTAGTTAAAATCTTCGTAGACGGAGGGGCCAGCCACAGCCTTATCAACACTGCCACAGCACGGAAACTGCGACTGCGTTGGACAGATGTTTACCTGAGATCGACGCAAGACTGGTCGACGGCACGCCACTGGCGATACGGGAACGTGTGGACCGAGTTCGGATTCGATGCGGGGGTAACTTCACGTTTAGCCAGGAAATGCTCGCAACGACTCTCGACGGAACCGACATATTACTCGGCCGTGATTGGCTGCGACGACACAATCCGCGAATCGACTGGACGACGGGTGACTGCACCGTGCGAGTAAACGGTAAGAACATCGCCTTACCTCGCTGGGGCTCGCCTGAGTCTTCGTCGGTGCGTGTCAACGCGATCACGATGAAACGCGCCGTAGCGGCAGTAGTTGACGTGTACGCGGTTGACATTTGGGAAGCCGAGGTAGCAGACCAAGGAGGGGATTTACAGAAACTGCTAGCCAACGTACCGGGTGATCTGGTAGCACTGTTGAAGCAGTACAGTGACATCTTCCCGGACGACCTACCGACGGGACTGCCACCTCAGCGACCGCACGACCACAGGATAGAACTAGAACCGGGGGCACAGCCAACAGTACAGCGACAGTTCCGACTGACCCAACCCGAACTAGACAAACTGAGGAAGCAGCTGGACTACCTGCTCGAGAAGGAGTTCATTCGCCCTAGTTCGTCGCCCTTCGCAGCACCGATACTGTTTACACCGAAAAAGGACAGGGTTTTTTGCATGTGCATATACTACAGAGCACAGAGCAGGGTTACCATAAAATCCCGTTACCCCATTCCGCGAGCCGACGAACTGATCGACCAACTGCGCACAGCCCGGGTTTTCTCGAAAATCGACCTTCGGGGAGGTTACCACCAGATTCGCGTCAATCCACCCGACTGCCCTAAGACAGCCTTCCGAAGACGCTACGGATCTTTCGAATACACCGTCATGCCCTTCGGACTGACCAACGCCCCCGCCACCTTTCAAATGACCATGAACGAAGCCTTCCGCCCGCTTTTAGATAAGTGCGTCATCGTGTACCTTGACGACATACTGATTTACAACCCCGACAGAGCACAACACATACATGACATCGAAGCAGTTTTTCAGATACTGAGTGAGAACCGCCTACTGACAAAAGCGTCCAAGTGTGAGTTTTTACAGGACTGACTGGAGTTTTTGGGACACATTATTTCAGCTGCAGGAGTGGAAATAGACCAGAAAAAGATCGCGACGATTCAAGCATGGCACGCGCCGACCAACTTGACCGAGTTGCAGAGTTTTTTGGGGTTCGTCAACTACGTGCGCCGGTTCATCCCATGACCCGACATGGCGGGTCAGTTACAGCCAACTACTGTCAGTTTTCTGGTTCGCCCCCTAGGTGCCGTCCCTGCTCGTCGCGGCGCACCCCCCCCTGGCCGCCGCCTCTGCCTCACCTGCGCCCGCGCCTGCTTTGCAGCAGCGCGCCGGCCCTGCCCTGCTCCTGCTGCCCGTCGCGACCCTTCGCGGCCCCTTTGTGGCCCCTCTTCGCGGCCTCGCCCCGGCCCCGTCGCGGCCACTTCGCGGCCTCGCCCCGGCCCCGTCGCGGCCACTTCGCGGCCTCGCCCGGGCCTCGTCGCGGCCACTTCGCGGCCTCTCGAGGCCACTTCGCGGCCTCGCCCCGGCCCCGTCGCGGCCACTTAAGGCCACTTCGCGCTCTGTCCTGCTCTACCCCCCCCCCCCCCCCCCCCGGTCCCCTGGACAGGAGGGTGTGGGGGTGGCGGGTGTGGGGGTGATACGTGTGCGTCGTCCCTTCCTTCTCCTCCTCCATCTCCCACTGCTGCAGCTGCCGCTGAGGGGGGTGGATGTGTGGGAGCCGAGGGGAGTGGCGCTAGGGGGGTGCCGTGGTAGTGGAGCTAGGGGTGCAGCAGTGGGTGTGTGAGAGGGGTGTGGGACTGTTGGGGGAGGTTGAGCGGAGGCTGCCGTCTTGTCGTCCGCAGCACTTGTAGTCCGGGGCTCTGCCGCTGGTAGCCAAGAGAGCCTGCTGCGCCTGTCGCCCGTGGGTCCGTTGCTCCTGCCGCTCAGAGTTAGCCGCAGAGCCAGTCACTCCAGTAGTCCGGGGCGCTGTCCCGGTAGCCACTGTGCCAGCCGCTCCTGTCGCCCGTGTGCCTGCAGCTTCAGCCGTCGCCTCCTATCTCCCCTCCTCTCACAATCCCTCCTCCTCCTCACTTGCCCTCTGTGACTGCCTCTAGCTCTGGTTGTGCTTGTGACTTATTCTATGACTTCTTGCTGTGCTGATTATACCCCACTTTGACTATGGGGGTGTGTCAGATTATAATGCTTGTCTAGTCTGTAGTGGGGTACTCAAAAGTGAATATAACCCTTTTGGGCTTGCTACTTGTATCCCCCTCCTTTCTAGTTCAATCCACTTCTTCTCCTATTTCTCTTTCATATACCCTAAAACCTAGCCATGGCTTCTTAGCCTTAGCTACTATCTTCAAAGAACCGAAATTACGACCCCGCTACTCTGGACCATTCCAAATCAGCCACGTGATTACCCTAGTGTCAGCTCACCTACTGTTGCGGACAGACTGGTACATCAGCCCTTCATTCCACGTCAGCCTGCTTCGCCCATACATCCCAACCACAAGCCAACTGCCTCGTTACCGCCCGCCATCCATGACTCGCCCTGCATCGGAGCCGATCATCGAGCCCGAAAAAATCCTGAGCCATCGGATTCGACACCCCACGGGAATCAGGAGGATTGAGTTCCTCGTTCGCTGGAAGAACCGCACACCAACTGAAGATAGCTGGGTGCCCCTGGCCAACATCGAAAACCACCCTGCCCTGCAAGTGTACCTGAGGAGCCGGGGTTTCCGCGATATACACGCACTCGCGTAGCGGAGGGGGATTCTTGAGGGGGGGGGTAGAGTAAGGAATTTTCTCGATATTCCTTAGCGCGCCTTGCAACATCGCGTACAGTAGCAGCCGTTGTTCGCCCGTTACTGCTAACGGGGCTTCGCCGACTTCGCGCGCACTGTTTCACCAAACCTCGCATTGCTGGCCCGGCCATGTCGGCCTACGCTTCGGGACTAGCCCGAGACTCGCTGCCAGCGTAGCACTAGTTAGCTCGCACACACCGCGTTACCGTTTGCATGTTTCACGTATAAATGTTCGCTCATGCATTCGCTCACATTTTGTACTCGTTTGACACCTTAGTGCAATTCTCGCTACTTCGCCCCCCCCCCCCCCCCCCCCCTTTCGCTCCGTCGTCGCCGTCCCTGCAGCAACTGCCGTCGCCGTCCCTACTGCAGCAGCAGCTGCCACCGTAGCGGCCCTGCTGCCGCTGCCGAGCCTGCAGCCGCCCTGCCGACGCGCCTGTCCCGGCTCTGACCTGCCGCCTCGCCGCCTCCCCCCCCCCCCCCCCGCCCCTTCCTTGTGGCGGCCCCCTGCCCTGCTGATGCGCCCCGGCCCAGCCCCACCAGTAGCGGCCCACCTCTTCCGCCACTGGTGAGTGCACCGCCGCACCCGCGTGCTGCTGCACCTGCGCCGTCCTGCCTAGCCGAGCCGCCCTACCGAACCGCCCCGCCCTGCCGAGTCGTGCTGCTATTGCTGCTGTTGCCGCTAGGCATCTGCTGTTGCTCCTGCTGCTATGGCAAACCCTAATGTACTCACATTCGATGCTAAGGGTCAAGCGGTCGACTTTGAGGTCTGGGTAGATGATCAGCAGCTTTTCCTACAGTGCGATAGCAAGGATGGTCTCTCACTGTTCGATCTCACGTCTGGCGCCTCTATTGCCCCTGCTGCTACTGCTGACAGTACTGCTCACTCGCAGTGGACCACGCACGATGCTGCTGCCCGCCTTGCTGTGCGTAGTCACCTACCGTCCACTGAGCGCGCGCACTTTAGTCAGTACAAGAGTGCTAAGACTCTGTATGACGCTGTAGTTGCTCGCTACTCCTCCCCTGCCACTGCTGCCCTTAGTCGCCTCATGCTGCCGTACCTGTTCCCTGACCTCGCCGCCTTTGCCACAGTCGCTTACCTCATTAAACACCTCCGCACTAGTGACACCCGCTACCCGCGCTGCGCTTCCTGCTGAGTTCTGCGCCAAGAACCCCCCCCCATGTACATCACCCTTTACTACCTAGTCACTCGGCTCCCTGATTCCCTTCGCTCGGTCAGGGACCACTTCCTCTCTGTTTGCCCCACCACACTCACCGTTGACCTCCTCGAGGAGCGCCTCCTTGCAGCTGAGAAGAGTATAGTCGCTGTAGGAGCCTCTCGTGGTGACCCTCGTGCCCCTTTCTTTGAGGGGTGCTCCCCCGTCCCCCTTTTGCCCTCTGTTGCCTCTGCTGCTGCTGTCGACCTCGTTGGCACCGAGTCGGTCGGCGCTGCGTCTGCTCCTAGTGGGAGGCGCCGCAACGGCAAGGGCAAGGGGGGCAAGGACGCTGGAGGAGCTGGCGGGAGCAGCGGTGGTGGTGGTGGAGGCGGCGGAGGGGGTGGGGGTGGGAGTGGTGGCGGGGGTGGGGGCTTCGGTGGCGGCTGTGGAGGTGGAGGCGGCGGCGGCGGCGGTGGGGGTGGAGGCGGCGGCGGCGGCGCAGGTGGAGCTGGTCGGGGTGGAGCTATGCAGCGGGGAGACTTTGGTGGTTGTTAGCGCCAGCAGCAGCAGCGCTCTCGTGAGACTCCGTTGCCCCAGCAGCTTCGTGAGTGGTACGCTGCACGCCACCGGCCTGGGGGTGTTGGTACCTGTACCTACGTCTTCCGTACAGGCGACCGCACTGGGGAGCCGTGCGGCGGGCCGCATGCCACCCAGCGCTGCTTTGGCCGCCTGACGGACGCCTGGCGTATCCAGTTCCCTCACGCCACTGAGATCCCTCGCTGGGGTGATCTGCTCAAGTCGGGTGTAGCTATCTTTGATCTTGACTATGATGCTATTCTTGCTGCCATGTATGTTGTGTCTACTAGTGCTGAGGGTGACTGTTACCTTTGTGTTCCGCCTGACCCGGGCATTGAGGCCGCTGCTCTAGGTGCTTGTGAGTCTGCTGCTTTAGGTGCTGGTGAGTCTGCTCTCTCAGGTACCGCGTCGGCTCAGGTTTTGCACACCTTCACCCTCGACTCGGGTGCTTCCCGCTCCTTTTTTCGAGACCGCACCACACTCACGCCGCTCACTCGGCCGGTTGCAGTCTCCCTGGCAGACCCCTCTGGGAGTCCTGTCCTTGCCCACTACTCCACTATCCTACCGTGTCCGGCGGCCCCTTCTGGCTCCCTGTCGGGTCTTTACCTCCCCTCGTTCTCTACGAACCTGGTGCTGACCTACAGGATGGGGGCGTTGACCAGTTCACTCCTGCGAGTCAGCGAATGACCCACTGCACGTGTGCTTGGATGGGCCGACACTTGGCCACGTTTACCCGTCAGCCGGGATCGAGCCTGTACACACTGACTACCGAGTTTCCTCCGGTTCCTGCGTCTGGCTAGGTAGCTGCGTCGGGTCAGGTGTTTGCTGCAGCGTCCAGGTCTGGTCCTGAGTCTGCCCCCTGCTCGTGTCGTCTCCTGTCTCACCAGACTCTCCTCTGGCACCACCGCCTTGGTCACCCCTCCCCGCCTCGTCTTCGAGGCATGGCCTCCCGTGTCCTTGTCTCTGGTCTCCCCCGGTCCCTCCCTCCCCTTCCCCCGGGGCCTGCCCCTACCTGCGTTCCTTGCGTCGAGGGGCGGCAGCACGCCGCTCCTCCCTCCTCCGAGTTTCCTCCGACAGAGGCTCTGCTGCAGACTCTCCACATGGACGTATGGGGCCCAGCCCGCGTCCGTGGACAGGGTCACGAGCGTTACTTCCTGCTGGTGGTTGACGACTACTCGCGTTACACCACAGTCTTCCCCTTGCGCCGCAAGGGTGAGGTTACTGAGGTGTTGATCGACTGGATCCGCGCTGCCCGTCTCCAGCTCAGAGAGAGTTTCGGCTCGGACTTTCCTGTTCTGCGTCTGCACTCCGACAGAGGTGGAGAGTTTTCCTCCGACCTTCTGCGAGCCTTCTGTCGTGCGAAGGGCATCCGCCAGACGTTCACGCTTCCGGCCTCTCCACAGCAAAATGGGATTGCTGAGCGCCACATTGGCATGGTCATGGACGTCGCTCGCACGTCCACGATCCATGCGGCTGCTCCCCATTTTCTGTGGCCGTTCGCGGTTTAGTACGCGGTGCATCAGATCAACCTTCAGCCCCGGGTCTCGATGCCGGAGACCTCCCCTACTTTGCGGTGGACGGGGAAGGTTGGCGATGCGTCTGCGTTCCGTGTCTGGGGATCTCGAGCTTTCGTCTGCGACTTGTCTGCGGACAAGTAGTCCTCCCGTGCTGTTCCCTGCGTCTTACTTGGCTTCCCCCCTGACGCGCCTGGTTGGCAGTTTTACCACCCCACCTCGCGCCGTGTTCTATCCTCCCAGGACGTCACGTTTGACGAGTCGGTTCCATACTACCGTCTCTTCCCCTACCGCGCTGCCCCCCTCCCCCCCCCCACCGCTCTTCCTCGCACCAGGTCCCCCCCCGGTAGACCCCCTCCCCCCTCAGGGTCCTGCCCCCTCAGGTGTGTCCCAGGTAGACGCAGTCGAGCCTGTCGAGGTAGCTGTTGTCTCTGGTGCTGCTAGGGGTGCTGAGCCTGCGGGTGCCGGGCCTGGGGGTGCTGAGCCTGAGCGTGCAGAGTCTGGGGGTGCAGAGCCTGAGCGTGCGGAGCCTGGGGGTGCTGAGTCTGGGGGTGTTGAGCCTGGGTTTGCTGCGTCTGGGGGTGCGGAGCTTGAGGGTGCTGGGCCTGCTCGTGTGGAGTCTGGCGGTGCTGGGCCCGGAGGTCCTTCGGGTGCTTCGTCCCGGCGGGAGCTACCCTCTCCACGGGAGATGCGCTAGTGGTTTGCTCGGCGCTGGAGCCGTGCTGCTGGAGCTGATGGTGCTGTCGGTGCTGGAGGTTCTACTGCTGCTGGGGGTGCTGGAGCCACGGGTCCCGGAGGTGCTCGTACTGGAGGTACTGGTGGTGCTACTGGTGCTGGAGCTGGCGGTGTTGCTGGAGTAGGTTCTGCTGAAGGTACTGGAGCCGGAGCTGCTGCGTCTTCCGGTGGTCCTGCTGGAGCTGGAGCTGCTGAAGGTTCTGGAGCTGGAGGTGCTGCTGGAGCCGGTGCTCCTGTGGGTGCTGGAGTTGGCGCTACTGGAGCTGCTGGAGGTGCTGCGAGAGCTGGTGGAGCTGCTGGAGTCGGAGCTGACGCTGGGGGTGCTGGTGCTGTCCCTGCTGGTTCTGGAGGTGCTGCGCGACCACGGCCGTACTTCGTTCCGCTCCTTGAGCAGATTCTTGGTCTTTCGCCTTCTTCTGGTCCTGCTCCTTCCTTAGAGTGTCCACCGCCTGTCCAGTCCGAGTCACAGTTACAGCTGGCCTCCCCACTGCCTGCTCCTTCTCCCTACACTGGTCCTACTGGAGGTCTTGCTGAGCGTCGTGAGCCTGAGTCGCGTCCTGCGTCGCCTGTTCGTGCTGCTCGCACTGGTCGTCGTGTTCCACGTCCGCGTCCTCCTGCGGTCCCGGGCACGCACCAGATGGCACTGCGTCCTTCCACTGCTCCACAGCATGTCCCTCTGCCGTCTCCTCCAGAGTCCTCTCTTCCTGCTCTTGCTGACCCGGCGTCTAACTCCCTTCGTGCTGCCAGTCCTACTGTCACGCGTCTCCTGTCTACTGTTGTCTCTGACCCTTCCTTTGAGTCCACTGCTGCGTCTGCCTTAGTTGCTGAGCTTGTCGACTTCGCTGCTCACTGTCGTCTAGACTACGCCGCTAGTCTTGTTGGTGAGTCTGAGTCTGTCTGTCCTCTGTCCGTCGGGGGTGAGTGTGCTCTTAGCACGGACGTCCTTGAGGACAGGCAGGAGGAGTTCCAGTGTTTTGCTGCTGCTTTACCTCATCTCGTGTCCATGCTAGTTGCCCCTGAGGGAGACCCGGATGCACCAGACATCCCGACCCCGCGCTCTTACGCAGAGGCGATAGAGGGTCCCTACTCCTCTCAGTAGCAGTCAGCCATGGACGCAGAGATGGCTTCCTGGAAGTCCACAGGCACCTACGTCGACGAGGTTCCCCCACCTGGGGCGAACATCGTCAGTGGCATGTGGATTTTCAGGGTGAAGCGGCCGCCGGGTTCTCCGCCTGTCTTCAAGGCGCGTTACGTGGCTCGAGGCTTCAGTCAGCGGCAGGGAGTTGACTACTTTCAGACCTTCTCTCCCACCCCGAAGATGACCACTCTTTGGGTTCTTCTGCACATAGTCGCTCAGCGCGACTACGAGCTTCACTCTCTTGACTTCAGCACTGCTTTTCTACAGGGCAGCCTGCACGAGGAGATCTGGCTGCGCCGCCCACCTGGCTTCACTGGGTCGTTTCCTCCTGGTACCCAGTGGAGCCTCCGGCGGCCAGTCTACGGTCTCCGCCAGGCGCCCCGTGAGTGGCACGACACACTGAGGACTACACTTGCGGCTCTTGGGTTTGCTCCTTCTACTGCCGACCCGTCGCTGTTTCTACGCACCGACACCTCTTTGGCGCCGTTCTACATCTTCGTGTACGTCGACGACTTGGTCTTTGCCATTGCTGACACTGTTGGACTCGCCCACGTGATTTCCGAGCTGCAGAAGAGACACACGTGCACAGACCTGGGTGAACTGCGCAGCTATCTTGGCTTGCAGATCACCCGAAACCGAGCACGGCGCACCATTACTCTGACTCAGTCACACATGGTGCAGCAGGTCCTTCAGCGTTTCGACTTCTCGTACTCCTCGCCTCAAGCCACTCCTCTGTCTACTCGCCACTCGCTCTCAGCTCTGCCTTCGGATGAGTCCGTAGAGCCGAGTGGCCCGTACCCAGAGCTTGTTGGCTGCCTCATGTACCTGATGACCTGCACTCGTCCTGACCTGGCATACCCTCTTAGCATCTTGGCACGCTATGTTGCTCCTGGGAGACACCGACCAGAGCACATGGCTGCAGCGAAGAGGGTGTTGCGCTACTTGTGCAGTACGTCGGGCATGGGGCTCGTGCTTGGAGGGAGGAGTTCAGTGGTCCTCACTGGTCACGCAGACGCATCTTGGGTTGACGACCTGGCTACTCAGCGGTCGTCACAGGGTTACACCTTCAGCCTTGGTTCCGGCTCTGTTTCGTGGCGGTCTACCCGCTCGTCTTCTGTTCTCAGCTCCACCTGTGAGGCTGAGATCTACGCTGGGGCCATGGCTGCGCAGGAGTTACGCTGGCTCAACTACCTGCTGACTGACCTGGGAGAGCCGGCTCGTTCTCCTCCAGTTCTGTACGTAGACAACAAAGCCATGCTGGCCTTGTGTCGGGAGCACAGACTGGAGCACAGAACGAAGCACATTGCTCTTCACTACTTCCTTGCTCGTGAGCTGCAGCAGCGTGGTCAGCTGCACCTTGCTTACGTGGCCTCTCAGGCCAACACTGCTGATATCTTCACCAAGGCACTTCAGCCTTGTGATCATCAGCGCTTCTGTACTATGCTAGGTCTTGTGCCTAGTTGGCCTCACTTGCTTACCTCTTGACTTTGCTTGTACTGTGATCTATATATACCTGCACCTGCTTGTTTACCTTTCTATATAATCTTACATGTGAACTGGCCTTGTGGCCTTTGAACCTGTGCTCGGAATGTGTGGTGACGTTGTGATCCACCCTGAGCTTGCTTTGCTTTGCTTTACTTGACTGGTCTTGTGACCCCTTGTTCTCCCCCACTTTGCCTATGGGGGTGTGTCAGATATATATGACCTAGCCTATGTAGGCTGTAGTGGGGTAGACACTAAGGGGTACAGGTTTGATATTTGTATCCCACACTTTCCTAATTCATTCCTCTCATTATTTTCACACCACACGCACATGGTGCTGACAGAATAAAGTGAAAGGAATGATTGACTAGAATGAATGAAAAGTAAAAGTATATCTAATCCTAATGGGTTGTATTCGGTTTAGTTTACCCCACTACAGCCTCAATAACATCCCATTTTGACACACCCCATTGGCAAAGTGGGGGATCGCAAGAACAACCAACGGTCACAAGAGCAGTCAAGAGAAGCAAACAAAGCAAAGTTCATGATGGATCTCAAAACCACCACACAGTCTAAGCACAAGCAAGTGGCCATAAGGCCAGTCAACATGCAGTTATATATAAACACAAGTTGTATAGTGATCGCAAGTTGGAAACAAGTAATTTACGCTTCTGCTGTGTCAAAACACTGAACTATAAGCGAGGTGTGTCAAACATTATATATGTTATTGCTGTGTAGGCTACAGTGGGTTAGCCTTTAGGGGGTACAATCCTTTAGGGTTTCATACTTGTACTCTCAAACCTTGCTAGTTCAATCACTTCTTCATTCTGACATGGTATTAAGAGCTTAGGTTCTAGACCTAGGACCTCTTACCTAAGGGCCCACCGCTAGAAGCGCCCTCGAGCGCCGTATCGATTTAGCGCCCTCGAGCGCCTCTCTCCTAGTGCGCCCTCGTGCGCCTCTTCTTCTCCTGCTGCCCGTGCGCAGCTCGCTAGTTCCGCGCGTGGCCCTTTTTTTTTAGCGCGCGTAGCCCGCTAGCAGCCCGCGCGCGGCCTTTTCTGTGCGCGCGCCGCCTGTTAGCCGCCCGCGCGACGAGAGCCGCCACGAGCAGCCCACTAGCCGCCCGTCGACCAGCCCTCCTAGCTGTCAGACCGCCGCAGCCCCGCCCGTAGGCCGCCGCGTCGCCCTAGTACACCGCCGCCCACACGCGACTGCAGCCCCAAACAGCCGCGGACCGCCCGCTACAGCCGCCCACGCGCAGGCCCACTCCCGAGCCGCGCCGCCCGAGTCGCGCCGCCCGAATCGCGCCGCCCTGACTGAGTCGCGCCGCCCGAATCGCGCCGCCCTGACCGAGCCGCGCCGCCCCACCTGCAGCAACCGCTGTTCCTGTTCCTGCTACTGCTACTTCTGCTACTGCTACTGCTACTGCTACTACTGCTACTGCTGCCACTGCTACTGCCACTATGGCCAGTCCCACTTTTCTCACTTTTGACACTGAGGGCAGACCGATTAAGTTTGATGTCTGGCTAGATGACCTGCACCTGTTCCTCTAGATCACTGCCAAGGACGACGTTTCCCTATATGACCACACGTCCGGCGCTGCTCCCGCACCTGCTGCTACTGCTGACAGTACTGCTCGCTCACAGTGGCAGACTCGTGACGCCCATGCTCGCCTAGCCGTTCGCAGTCACCTGCCGTTAGATGAGCGCGAGCACTTCGGCCAGCACAAGACCGCTAAGGAGCTGTATGATGCTGTAGTTGCACGCTACTCCTCCCCTGCTACTGCTGCGATAGGCCGTCTCTCGCTGCCCTATCTCTTCCCGGATCTGTCTGCCTTTGCCACTGTAGCTGACCTCATCACTCACCTCCGTTCTAGTGACCTCCGCTACCGTGCCGCGCTCCCCCCCGATTTCCTAGCCAAGAACCCTCCCCCGATGTACCTCACCCTCTACCACCTGGTCACTCGCCTCCCTGACTCTCTTCGCACTGTCAGGGACCACTTTCTCGCTCTCTCCCCCACAGACCTCACTGTCGACCTCCTTGAGAAGGAACTCCTAGCAGCTGAGAAGAGCATTGTAGCTATAGGTGCCTCTCGTGGCCACCCTCGCACTCCCTTCTTTGAGGGATGCTCCCCCTCCCCCCTTCTCCCCTCCATTGCATCTGCTGCTGCTGTCGACTACCTCAGTGCTGAGGGGGTCGGAGCTGCGTTCGCTCCCAGTGGGAGGCGCAAGGGCGGCAGGGGCAAGGGGGGCCGGGGTGGAGGAGGCGGCGGCGGGGGAGGTGGTGATGGAGGGGGTGGAGGGGCGGCGGCGGTGGCGGTAGTGGTGGAAGTGGTGCTAGTGGTGGGGGGGGGCAGTGGCGGAGCCGGGGGTGGTGGAGGTGGCGGTGGTGGAGATGGCGGGGGTGGTGGTGGCAGTGGTGGCGGCGGTGGACCTGGTGGAGGGCGCGGTGGAGCGGTGCAGCGTGGCGGGTTCGGCGGCGGCCAGAGGCAGCAGCAGCAGCGTTCCAGCGAGACCCAGTCGCCCCAGCAACTCCGTGAGTGGTACTCTCAGCGTGGGGGGTCTGGGGGTGGAGGTACCTGCCCGTACGTCATCCGCACAGGTGACCGCACTGGCCAGACTTGTGGGAGGTTTCACACGGCGCAGCACTGTTTCTTTCGCCTTGACGACGCCTGGCGCGAGCAGTTTCCTGACGCCTCTGAGCTGCCCCGCTGGGCTGATCTGCTTAAGAAGGGGATTGATATCTTTGCTCTTGATTATGATGCTATCCTTGCTGCTATGTATGCATTGACTGTTAGTGTTGAGGGTGACTGTTACCTGCGTGTACCGCCCGACCCGGGTATTGGGACCGGTGAGGGTGCAGCTCTCGTTACTCGTGCGTCTACTGCCCTAGGTCCTGGTGAGGCTGCTGCCCTAGGTGCTAGTGCGTCTGCGTCTGCTGGTACCGCGTCCACTGAGGCACTGCACACCTTCACACTGGACTCAGGTGCTTCCCGCTGTTTCTTTCGCGACCGCACTGCCCTAGATCCACTTCCTAGACCGGTTGCTGTCTCCCTGGCTGACCCCTCCGGGGGTCCGGTCCTTGCGACCTCCACCACTCCCCTCCCTTGTCCTGCTGTCCCGTCTGGCACGCTGTCGGGCCTTTACCTCCCCTCGTTCTCTATGAACTTGGTGGCGGGTTCTGCGCTCCAGGACGCGGGTGTTCACCAGTTCACCCCTGCCTACGAGCGTGTGACGCACTGCACGTGTGCCCAGACGGGTCGTCACCTGGCTACCTTCACTCGGCAGCCGGGGTCGGACTTGTACACACTGACCACTGAGTCCCCTCAGGTAGCTGCGTCTGCGTCTGCGTCAGGTCAGCTGTCTGCTCGTGTCGCTCCCTGTCGCACAGGACTGTCCTCTGGCACCACCGCCTTGGTCACCTGTCCGTGCAGCGCCTTCGCAGCATGCACTCCCGGTACCTTGTCTCTGGTCTTCCCAGGGTTCTCCCCCCCCTCCCACCCTCGCCTGCTCCTCCCTGTCTTCCCTGTGTCGAGGGGCGGCAGCGCGCCGCTCCTCACTCCTCCTCGTTCCCTCCCACAGAGGCTCCCCTGCAGACTCTCCACCTGGACGTGTGGGGCCCCGCCCGCGTCCGGGGACAGGGCCACGAGCGGTACTTTCTGCTGGTCGTCGACGACTACACGCGCTACACCACGGTCTTCCCCTTGCGTACCAAGGGTGAGGTCCCTGATGTTTTGATCCCTTGGATCCGCGCTACTCGTCTCCAGCTCCGCCAGCGGTTCCAGTCGGACTTTCCTGTCCTGCGTCTGCACTCTGACCGAGGTGGTGAGTTTTCCTCTGACCTCTTGGCAGCCTACTGTGCGGAGCACGGCATCCGCCAGACGTTCACTCTTCCGGCCTCTCCGCAGCAGAATGGGGTTGCTGAGTGCCGCATCGGTCTAGTCATGGAGGTCGCTCGTACCTCCATGATCCATGCGGCTGCCCCCCATTTCCTGTGGCCGTTTGCAGTGCAGTACGCCGCGCATCAGCTCAACCTCTGGCCCCGTGTCTCCGTTCCGGAGACCTCGCCCACACTGCGTTGGACGGGGGAGGTTGGCGATGCGTCGGTGTTCCGAGTCTGGGGATGTCGAGCCATTGTTCGCGATACGTCCGCGGACAAGCTCTCCTCCCGTGCCGTTCCCTGTGTCTTCCTTGGCTTTGTCCCTGACGCGCCTGGCTGGCAGTTTTACCACCCCACCTCGCGCCGTGTCTTCCCCTCTCAGGACGTCACCTTTGACGAGTCGGTACCCTTTTACCGTCTCTTTCCCTACCGCACTGCCCCGCTCCCTCCCCCGCCGCTGTTCCTCACCCCAAGTGTCCCGTCGGTAGACCCCCTCCCTCCCCAGGGTGCTGCTCCCTCAGGTGTTTCCCAGGTAGACCCTGTCGAGCCTGTCGAGGTAGCTGTTGACTCTGGTCCTGCGCGAGGTGCTGAGGGTGCTGGGTTTGGGGGTGCTGAGCTGGGGGGTGCGGAGACTGGGGGTGCTGAGATTGGAGGTGCGGAGACTGCGGGAGCTGAGCCTGGGGGTGCTGGATCTGGGGGTACTGAGACTGGGGGTGCTGGGCCTGGGGGTGCTGCGACTGGGGGTGCTGAGCCTCGAGGAGCTGAGACTGGGGGCTCTGAGACTGACTGCACTGCGCCTGGTGACGCTCCCTCTTCACAGCAGCTGCGTGAGTGGTACTCCCAGAGTTACAGCCTCCGTCGTGGGGCTGCTGGAGCTGGGGGGTCTACTGGAGTTGGGGCTTGTGGCCCTGCGGGTGCAGTGTTGCAGCCAGAGCCTCCCTCCCCTCAGTGGCTCCGTGAGTGGTACGCTCGGCGCTGCAGTCTCCGGAGTGGAGCTCCTGGTGTTGAGGTGCCGCCCGCTGGAGGCCCTGCTGCTACTGGAGGTCCTGGAGCTGCTGGAGGTGCTGCTGGAGCTACTGGAGGTGCTGCTGGTGCTGCTGGTGCTAGTGCTGCTGGAGGTGCTGCTGGTGCTGCTGCTGCTGGTGCTGCTGGAGGTCCTGGAGCTGCTGGTGGTACTGCTGGTGCTGGTCCGGCTGGAGGTTCTGGTGCTGTTTCTGCTGGTTCTGGGGGCACTTCTCGGCCGCGGCCGTACTTCGTTCCGCTCCTTCAGCAGGTTCTTGGTCAGCCGCCTCGTCCTGGTCCTCCTACCTCCTTAGAGTGTCCTCCGTCTGTCCAGTCGCAGTCACAGCTACCGCGTGCCTCCCCACTCCTTGGTCCCTCTCCCTACACTGGTCCGACAGGCGGTCTTACGGAGCTTCGTGAGCCTGAGTCTCGTCCTGCGTCACCTGTTCGTGCTGCTCGTACTGGTCGCCGTGTTCCGCGTCAGCGTCCTCCACCTCTCCCTGGCACACACTATATGACTCTGCGTCCTTCCACTGCTCCACAGCGTGTCCCTCTGCCGTCTCCTCCTGCGTCTTCTCTTCCTGCCCTTGCTGACCTGGAGTCTGACTCCCTTCGTGCTGCTAGTCCTACTGTCACGCGTCTCCTGGCCACTGCTGTCACTGACCCTTCCTTTGAGTCAGCTTCTGCGTCTGCCTTAGTTGCTGAGCTTGTCGCCTTTGCTGCTCACTGTCGTCTAGACTACGCTGCCAGTCTTGTTGCTGAGTCTGAGTCTGTATGTCCTCCGTCCGTCGGGGGTGAGTGTGCTCTTGGCACGGACGTCCTTGAGGACAGGCAGGAGGAGTTTGAGTGCTTTGCTGCTGCTGTACCTCATCTTGCGGCCATGCTGCTTGCCCCTGAGGGAGACCCGGATGCTCCAGACATCCCGACCCCGCGCTCTTACGCTGAGGCGATCGCGGGTGAGTACTCCTCTCAGTGGCAGACAGCCATGGACGCAGAGATGGCATCCTGGAAGTCCACTGGCACTTACGTCGACGACGTTCCCCCTCCTGGGGCGAACATCGTCAGTGGCATGTGGATTTTCAGGGTGAAGCGGCCGCCAGGTTCTCCACCTGTCTTCAAGGCACGTTACGTTGCTCGAGGCGTCAGACAGCGAGAGGGAGTAGACTTCTTCCAGACCTTCTCCCCTACCCCGAAGATGACCACTCTTCGGGTGCTACTGCACGTTGCCGCTCAGCGTGACTACGAGCTTCACTCTCTTGACTTCAGTACAGCTTTCTTGCAGGGCAGCCTGCACGAGGAGATCTAGCTGCGCCGCCCACCTGGCTTCACTGGGTCGTTTCCTCCTGGTACCCAGTGGAGCCTCCGGCGGCCAGTCTACGGTCTCCGCCAGGCGCCACGTAAGTGGCACGACACACTGAGGACTACACTTGCGGATCTTGGGTTCGCGCCTTCTACTGCTGACCCGTCGCTGTTTCTACGCACCGACACTACACTGCCGCCGTTCTACATCCTCGTGTACATCGACGACTTGGTCTTTGCCACTGCTGACACTGAGGCTCTCGCCCACGTGAAGTCGGAGCTGCAGAAGAGACACACGTGCACAGACCTGGGTGAGCTGACAAGCTATCTTGGCTTGCGGATCACCCAGGACAGAGCACGCCGCACCATCACCCTGACTCAGTCACACATGGTGCAGCAGGTCCTTCAGCGCTTCGGCTTCATCTGGTCTTCGGCACAGGCCACTCCTCTGGCTACAGGTCACTCGCTCTCAGCTCCACCTTCGGACGAGTCCGTAGAGCCGAGTGGTCCTTACCCAGAGCTAGTTGGTTGCTTCATGTACCTGATGACTTGCACTCGTCCTGGCCTCGCGTACTCTCTTGGTCTTCTGGCTCGCTACGTGGCTCCTGGTCGGCACCGACCTGAGCACATGGCTGCTGCTAAGAGGGTACTGCGTTACTTGTGCAGTACATCAGGCATGGGGCTTTTGCTTGGAGGGAGGAGCTCAGTTGTTCTTACTGGGCACTCAGACGCTTCTTGGGTTGACGACCAGGCTACTCAGCGGTCGTCACAGGGTTACACCTTCAGCCTTGGCTCTGGTTCGGTTTCTTGGCGTTCTACTCGCTCGTCTTCAGTTCTCAGCTCCAGTTGTGAGGCTGAGATCTATGCCACAGCCATGGCTGCACAAAAGTTGCGCTGGCTCACCTACCTGCTGACTGACCTGGGAGAGCGGCCTCGTTCTCCTCCAGTGCTGTACGTCGACAACAAGGCTGCCATTGCCTTGTGTGAGGAGCACAGACTGGAGCACAGAATGAAGCACATTGCTCTACGTTACTTCCTGGCTCGGGAGTTGCAGCAGCGTGGTCAGCTTCGTCTGCGTTACGTGGCCACTCAGGCCAACACTACTGATATATTCACCAAGGAACTTCAGTCCGGTGATCATCAACGTTTCTGCACTATGTTAGGGCTTGTGCCCACCTTTCCTCACTTGCTGTAGACCTGTTGTACTGTGATCCATATATATATATACCTGCATGCTTGCTCTGCTAGGTGTATATCACTGTGTTGTTTGCATTGCATATATGCCTCTGCATGTGAACTGGCCTTGTGGCTCTTTGCTTGTGCTCAGAGAGTGTGGTGACGTTGTGATCCACCCTGAGCTTGTTTTGTCTTTCTTGACTGATCTTGTGACCCCTTGCTCTCCCCCACTTAGCCTATGGGGGTGTGTCAAACATTATATATGTTTTTGCTGTGTAGGCTACAGTGGGTTAGCCTTTAGGGGGTACAATCCTTTAGGGTTTCATACTTGTACTCTCAAACCTTGCTAGTTCAATCACTTCTTCATTCTGACAAGGCGAACTACAGCGAAGCAACGGCGAGTCAACCGAAGAGGTTGACAAAAAGAAACAACAAGGAGGTTAAGCGAAGGTCAAAGGTCAGAGACCTTTGACTCACCGAAAGACATCGCGACAGCAAGGACAAACAACTGACTCGTTTTTTAGCAGTTGCCCGAGTCGCAACAGTATTGAATCGCAACAGCAACAGTTAGTTAAAGTCTTTTAATATTCCCTTGTAATCATATAAATGTCAGAATGTTATATTGTCTAGTCTGCAGTGGGGTACTCAGTAATGAGTACAGCCCTGTTAGGGTTTCCTATTTGTATCCCCTCTGCCTGCTAGCGCAATCTCTCTTCTTTCTGTTAACATTCCTGCTTGCTATCTTGACATGGTATCAGAGCAGGTCGACCCTCGCGGGTCGATCCTGTGGATGGGCCCACCCTACTGCTTCCGCTGCTGCTCTGTTAGTCGCACACCCCGGGCGCACGGCATTTTTTCAGTCCGCCGCGCGCCCTGGGGCGTGCGGCAGTTTTCTGCTCGGCTCGCCGCCCCATGGAGCCACGCGCGGCCCTCGTGCACTCGGTGCGCAGCCCCGTGGAGCCGCGCGCCGCCCCTTGTGCACCCGACGCGCCGCCCCATGGAGCCGCGGGCGGCCCCCGTGCACCCGACGCGACGCCCCGTGAGACCAGCGCACCGCCCCGTGGGACCCGCGCGCCGCCCTCGGGGACCCGCGGGCTGCCCCGTGGGACCCGCGCGATGCCCCCGTGGACCCGCGCGCTGCCCCAGCGGACCCGCGCGCCGCCCCGCGCCCCCCCCCCCCCCCCTGCACACCTGAGTTCGCTTCCTGCACGCCTGAGCTCGCCTCCCGCACAACTGATCTCGCTTACCGCACACCCGAGTTCGCTTCCCGCACGCCTGCGCTCGCTTCGCGCACACCCGAGCTCGATTACCGCACACCCAGGGCTTTGGGGTGGCGGTTATGGGGGTGACGGGAGTGCGTACGCAGCTGCTCCTCCTCCTCCTTTCTCTCCCACTGCTGCAGCTGCCGCTGAGGGGGGGATGGAGTGGGTGAGGTTAGGGAGTGGCGCTAGCCGGGGGGGATGTCAGAAAAGGGGTTTGGGGGCAATGGGGGGAGGTTGGAAGGAGGTAGCCGCTGTGTCGCCTGCTGCGCCAGTAGTCCGGATGCCTCTTGCTCCGGTAGCACGTGAGCCCGTCGCTCCAGTCGCCTGTGGGTCAGTTGCTCTAGCCACTCGTCTTAGCCGCGGAGCCAGTTACTCCAGCAGTCCGGATGCCCTTGCTCCGGTAGCCAGTGTGCCAATTGCTCCGTTGCCCGTGTGTCAGCAACTTCACCTGCCGCCTCCCAACTCCTTTCCTCTCGTAGTCCCTCCTCCTCCTTACTGCCCCTCTGCTATGTCTGCCACTAGGGCTAATTTGTGAACTTGCTCTATCACTGTTTGTTGTCCTGATTATACCCCACTTTGCCTATGGGGGTGTGTCAGAATGTTATATTGTCTAGTTTGCAGTGGGGTACTGAGTAGTGAGTACAGCCCTGTTAGGGTTTCCTATTTGTATTTCCTCTGCCTGCTAGTGCAATCTCTCTTCTTTCTGTTAACATTCCTGCTTGCTATCTTGACAATAAAGCCTTGTATTACTTTGCCATAATCAATCTATCTTGCTCTCACACACTAGCCCAAGGTGGTTCAACCAGTTCACTATTACGCTTCCGCAATTACACCATCACTCCGAGTCTTAGCCTTGAAACGATCCTAAGGGCTTTTCTCAGCCCAACATGGTATGAGAGCTAACAGGGCAAGACTCAACTCTGTTCGAATTCATACAACAACTCAAGACATGGCAACACAGAAGGAGAGAAGTTCCTCTAACGGATCACCCGGCACTACCCCTACTCCACCTCCAGCCTCTGGACTGCAGACAGAGGGAGGCACGGCGATAAGACCAGCTGCTGAATCTACTGAAACTCCTGCGTACCAAACAACCGGCTTCGACCCAAGCATGATGGAGAAATTCTTCTCCTTCATGTCGTTTTACGAACAGTGTTGGTGCAACCCTACGGTTTGCACTCGGCTTGTTGTCCGTGTGCGTGAATGTGTGTGTGTATGGAATGGTATGAGGGCATGGGATAATGTATATTTCATGCTTATAATTGTGTGTGAATGTTGAGTCATGATGTCGAGTGTGTGTGTCGAGTCAATAGCGAGTTATCGCTAGACGCGTGTTACGCGGTCGTTTGTGTCTCGCGCGCGGTTTCTATTTTGTCGTGCGCGGTTTCTATTTTGTCCTGTGTCGAACGTTCGGCGTGTCGCATGTGTGTGCAGCAGACCCATCAAGAACTCAAGGATGAGTTTGTGATGAAGAGCCCGAGCCTTGGTGTCAAGCCTCAAGTGATTTCGAAGCTCGCCAAAAGGGTACACCTCAAGATATTGAAGATAGTTACATTACTTTGTGTAGTGTAACATTTCACTTGGTGTAGGCCCTAGTGAAGGGTAGTTTCGAGACCCTTCGTGGTTGGGGACAGTGTGGCACTGTTCCACATCACTGTACCTCGGCTCTTGGGGTTTGTAGGAGCTGGGAGTCATTCCCAACTCGTAACTCTTCCTATCTTGTGTTCTAAGACTATAGTGGCTGCCATAGTACCGTTCGTTCAAACCGACGCTGTGTCGTCAATTCTTTATCAAATCGTGCAATCTAAATTGATAATTGTAGACGACGTGAAGACGCTCCAGATCCAATTTGAATCAAGTCATTTGCAGCTGTGAGCAGAACGCTATCAACGTTTGAAGCCGCTGTGCAGAAATCCGTCTGTGCTCTCTATCTTTCGTTTTAGGCACATTCAAGCCTATTGTGACTATAACAAACAGCACCAGCAAGCAGCACCTGCGCAATCAAACAACAGCGACAACAACAACGAAGTTACCCCCATGAGTCTTGACGGCTCATTCTTTGCACGCGGAAATCAGCAGCAGCCTACCTTTGCATCGTATGAACCTCAGCGCGGGTCCATCAGCTTCATGCCAAACCATCCACCACATGGACAAGAGAAGACACTGGATGCGCTCCAGATTCAGTCGCAGTTTGCAAATGTTCTAAAACTACAAACGTCAACACCATTCGATGGCAATGATTTTTATACCTGGTCGTTCGAGTTCGAGCTGATGATGGAAGGAGCTCAAATTCTTGGCTTCTTCGACGGTTCCCTGCCATACCCAATACACGGGACGCAGTACGAAGCATCAGTACACGTATTAGTCGCTAATGACGTACACCATACTCCTTCGAAACATAACGCTGAACGAGCAGCAGAACATCCGGTCTTATCGTGGATACGGCAACCCCGCCGAGCTCGCGTACAACCACTTGAAGAACCTGTATCAAGCAACCGACAGCGTCAATCAGAGTCGTCTCACGGCACAACTGACAATTGTGCAGATGCTGTTATGTGATGCTATCACTTGCATTCACTTCTGTCTGCCTCCCATCATATGTTCGTGCGTTGCATGCGTGGTGTGAGCGTGCGCAAGAATTTGTGTTTTCTGTGGTTTGGATTTTCTGAGTGTGTGTGAATGTTATTTGACCTGAGAAGATATCTGAAGTGACTCCTCTGCTCAAGAGCTTTCCGACGAACCAAGAATCGTCGCGATCGAAGCAAGAACGAGGAAGTTATGATCGTTCAAAGATTTGTTTGTGATGCGACGACTTTGGGAAGTTGCGAAGTGACTCAATATGGGGTACAGACTTTTGGGGGTTGGGAAATTCGTACCCATCACTGTAGATGCTGCCAAGTGGTTGGGTGAAGTCAAACCAGGTTGGCAAGTGTGGCCAACTTGGGTGAGGTGGATTGTGGAGGTTGGGAAAGTGACAAAAGTGAAAGTGGGGTTGCCTATGGAGAGGGGAATTGTGTGGCATGGGGTTTCTTTGGTTGGGGACTCTCTTGAGACCTTCCCTCTCGTCCTCCTCATCCCCTCCCACCTGGTTTATTGTGTCAGAATCCCAACCACTAGACCATTGGGATAAAAGGGCTTGTTTAAGTAGCGGGTCAGTGCGCCCATAACCCCCCAGGCCAACGTGCCTGTAACCCTTCCCTAGGATCAATCGGGGATCACCAGTGGACCTCTGACACCCCCCCGCACTGGGATGCCCGAAGTGCATACACCGGGATTCGAACCCGAGACCTTCGCTCTGATACCATGTCAGAATCCCAGTCACAAGACCATTGGGATAAAATGGCTTGTTTAAGTAGCGGGTCAGTGCGCCCATAACCCCCCAGGCCAACGTGCCTGTAACCCTTCCCTAGGATCAATCGGGGATCACCAGTGGACCTCTGACATATTGCTACTCTAACTCTCTTGTGTAATAATTGTGAACTTGTGAGACTCTTATGATTGAGTTAAGTTCTTATGGCAGCATACCCCCCTGTGCGCCGAAATCGATAAGTCGAGAAATACTTCACCTTTTGATACGATACAAATTGGGAATTGTAACTACACTCTAGGGCTACAACATATATGAGTTTGGTAAAGATTTGACAGTGAACTTGTTGTCGACGACGTTTCTTGTGAACTCGAATTTTTCTGTCCAGAAACTAGGCCCAACGATTTTGAGATATTTCGGCCCATAATCTTTCTAGACTCCGTCCTTAGTCTCTAACAGATGCAACCCGGAGAAAAGGAAATGACATATATCAGTCGCTGCCGCAGTCTACGCGACAGACTCCTTCGATGTGGGGGGTCAATATCTGAAGAAGCGTTCTTCACTGTCGTCATCACTGGTCTTGGTCCTCAGTGGCGCTCCACCCGAGCCATCCTCCGAGCTCATGGAAGAATATATGAAGCAACCCTTTGCACCGAAATCCATGCTGAGCAACAAGACATGGACCTGCATGAAGAACGACACAAGGCACCGCTGACAGCGACGCAATTGTTAACTTCACCACATGGTCGCACCCACCAGACCTCGACCCCGACTTCAGCCCCGGAGGATTCTGGTACTCGCACACCATACCTGAAGCAGAACGAACGAGGGCATTAGCAGTGATTCAAGAGACATCGACAGCAGCATCAACATTGGCAGTAGCAGAGATAGGAGCAACAGAAACAGCAGCAGCAGAGACAACGGCAGCAGCAGCGACGACAACGACAGAAGCAGAGACAACACCGGTAGAAGCAGAGACAATACCAATCGCTGGTTCCTCGACAGCACCAGTTCCCATGGACGATTCTCCACCAACTCCAGCTCAGCTGCTAACTCCCACTCCACGCGAAATCCACAAAAGCGCCAACACCATCGCGACCTTTTACTCCAACTCCGATCTGTACAGAAGATCACCAGGACATCGGGCTGACGAATCGTTATGGCATCAGAGGTTAGGGTATCCTAGCAACACAACACTTAACGACACGATAAGAGCAAGAGTGCTCGATAAGGACTCACTGCTCTTACCCGGGGGCAGAGAACTTCAACGAGTCCGCGGAACATGCTTTACCTGGCCTGAAGCCGACTTACCCCATCAGCCGTTCATCTCTCACCACAACCCAAGTGCGCCGACATACGCACCACTGGAGAAAGTTTACAGCGACATACTGTACGCTCGTGAAAGTGGACAGGGAGCATACAACTATGTCACCACTTTTATCGACGTCGCCACCAGATACGTGTCGCATCTTAATCTTCCGATTCGCGACATGGCCTTCAAAGCCTTCGTCGCATGGCTCCCAGTAGCAGAAAGAGAATCAGGGGTGAAGCTGAAAAGTTTCCAGTCAGACGGGGGAGGAGAATATCAGTCACGGCAATTCAAGCAGTACCTGGCGGAAAGGGGCATCAAGCGACTCATTTCTCTTCCCTACGCTCACCAGCAGCAAGGCGTGGCCAAAAGAATGAACAAGACCCTCCAGAACACCATGCGCAAGCTGCTATGTGGCATGCGGCTACCCAACCACCAGTGGCCCGAGGCAATGGACCATGCTGTGCTGCAGCACAATTTGCTCCCGTCATCATCGCTCCCGAACAACGCATCACCGCATCTGCTGTGGATAGGAAAATTGGGCTGCACAAAAATGTTACGAGTTTTTGGCTGCATGGTACAGTACCGACCACACACTGCAAGAGCCGGAAGATTCTCACAATGGGGAGTACACCTGGGCATAGAAAAGCATTACAACTCGTGGAAAAGTTTCGACGTCCACTCAAAGGAGACAGTAGCAGCACGTGACGTAATCTTCTACGAGCGACTTACCCTTCAAACGTACCTAGACAACCTGGCAGCAGAACGAGACCTCACGGGCGGCTTCCGTGGCGATCGAGCTTTTGCCTTGCCAGCAGATGAGGCTGACTGGGACGAGGAAAATGTGGACGGAGCATCGGAAGAAGCTGGACCTCTTCCTTACTGCTCGGTACCTGTTCCAATGGACGACGAAAACCCGCATGAGAGCATCAACACTGAAGTCTACTACCACTTTGCCTACAATGGTTACGTTACACCCCAGCCGGTCAACAAATGATTCAGAACGCATAGGTCCCAATTTCTTACCTGATCCAGAAGCGGGAGACGAAGTAGTCTATCCCGAGGACCCAAATCTCCCCCGCTACACACAGAGTGGGCTGCAGATACTCGGAATCGTCGGTGCCGTTCACGGAGCATCACCGCCAAAGGAGCCTGCCACCGTTCAGCAAGCTGTGGTGGGGGAGCACAGGGAAAAATGGTGCGAAGCCATGGACAGAGAGTTAAGGGCACTGGAAGAACGCAACACCGGGAAAATAGTGCCCATCGGAGTGGCACGCAACAACGCCATACTCACCGGAAAATGGGTCTTCCGTGTGAAGACAAAGGCTGACGGAACGATCGACGAGTTCAAGGCTCGGTGGGTCGTGCGCGGCTTGGACCAAGAACACGGACGGGACTTCACCAAAACCTTTGCGCCGGTCAGCCGACACACCTCTCTGTGAATTCTTCTCGCGATAGCCGCCATGAAGCGGAAAACGCTCCGCCAAATCGACGTAGCTAATGCGTTCCTCTGCGCTCCCGTCAGCGCCAAAACCTTTGTCGAGCAACCACACGGATCCAACGCAGACCCTAACCAAGTCTGTCAATTGCTGAAGTCCTTGTACGACATCAAGCAAGCTCCGAGGCTGTGGCAGCAGTACCTACACGCCCGACTAATCCGCATCGGCTTCCGTCAACTACCACACGACTAAGGGATGTATCGACTCACAAAGGCCGCTGACTACATCCTACTCATCGTCTACGTGAATGATCTACTCTACATAGGATCCACTGACAACATCACGACTTGGTTCGAAGAGGAGCTATAGCTGGACCTCACACTCATCGTTTTCTCTACTGTAACACAGTACCTGGGACTCAACATACAAGACGGAGAGAACGCGATCTACCTCAGCACTGCGAAATACGCCGACACCATCGCCAAACGCTTCGGCCTAACCCCAGCTACCATCTCCACGCCGTACCGCTACACCGCCGGAAACCACAAGGAAGCCTCCGCTCCACTCGGATTTTTGCCGGCATACACGACTACCAGCAAAAGTTGGGATGTCTACTCTTCGCAGCCGTCACATGCCAACCGGACCTGTCATACTTAGCGAGCCAACTCGCTACCTATCAGAAGAAGCCCGAAGCAGCGCGCACTGCACTACCTCATCAGCAGTCCGACAATCGGTCTAACCTAACGCAAAATCGGAACCATGACGCCTAAACTAATCAGCTACGTAGATGCTGACCACGCCAACGACTCCGACAACAGGCGATCACGCACCGGCTACATCTACGGACTCGAGCCTATCGGTCATATCTCGTGGCAGTCGAGCAAGCAAGAGCTAATCGCTCTCTCCTCAGCTGAAGCAGAATATATCGCACTCTGCTCAGCCACCAAGGAAAAGATTGTACCTTCGCGAACTACTGGAAGAAGCAAAGCTGGCCCAGTTACCCAGCTTCTCCCTCTTCTGCGACAACCAATCTGCAATTCGCATAGCGAACAAGAACGGGTTCATGAACCTAACAAAACACATCGCCCTGCGATAATTTTCGTGAAGGACGAAATCGAGAAGGGAAGACTTGAGCTATCCTACTGCCCCACATCCGAGATGGCAGCAGATTTCTGGACCAAGAAACTCGGAAAGCAGAAGTTCGAGTACTGCATGCTGCTGACTGGACAAAGACATGTCACCAGTAACGACACTCCAGAAGCAAAGGGGATTGTTGGAAACAAGGCTGTGTCAAAACACTGAACTATAAGCGAGGCGAACTACAGCGAAGCAACGGCCAGTCAACCGAAGAGGTTGACAAAATATAACAGCAAGGACGTTAAGCGAAGGTCAAAGCTCAGCGACCTTTGACTCACCAAAAGGCAGCGCGACAGCAAGGACAAACAACTGACTCGTTACTGAGCAGTTGCCCGAGTTGCAGCAGTATCGAATCACAACAGCAACAGCAACAGCTAGTTAAAGTCGTTTCATATTCCTTAGTAATCGTATATAGCCTTGTATTACTTTGCTCTAATCAATCTATCTTGCTCTCACACACTAGCGCAAGGTAGTTCAACCAATTCACTATTACGCATCCGCAACTACACCATCACTCCGAGTCTTAGCCTTGAAACGATCCTAAGGGCTTTTCTCAGCCCAAAAGGCAACAGCAGCCGCGTGTGATAAAATCGACACCCAACATCAACATCAGACTTTTAACTGGTACCAACTCTGAATGATCAAATATTTTTAAAGTATGACTCTGATGTTTCAGCTTTTTTTTTTTTTACCTACTCTAATTGATCAGACTAAAATAGTGTACTAAGTCTGACAAGTCAGACAGCCCAATAACGAATATGAGGGCCTGACAAGTCAGACAGCCTTGTGCAGTACGTCGGGCATGGGGCTAGTGCTTGGAGGGCGGCGTTCAGTGGTCCTCACAGGTCACGCAGACGCTTCTTGGGCTGACGACCAGGCTACGCAGCGGTCGTCACAGGGTTACACCTTCAGCCTTGGTTCCGGCTCTGTTTCGTGGCGGTCTACCCGCTCGTCTTCTGTTCTCGGCTCCAGCTGTGAGGCTGAGATCTACGCAGGGGCCATGGCTGCACAGGAGCTACGCTGGCTCACCTACCCGCTGACTGACCTAGGAGAGCCGCCTCGTTCTCCTCCAGTTCTGTATGTAGACAACAAGGCCATGCTGGCCTTGTGTCTGGAGCACAGACTGGAGCACAGAACGAAGCACATTGCTCTTCGCTTGGCAAGAGGAGACGAGGGCCGAGCACGTGGAGGACAACGACTGGTCCAGTCGTGCCGGACAACAAGAGGAGACGACTGTGATTGAGGAGGAGAGAAAAAAGCAGGAGCCGAGTCCGGAGGAGGAAACGTAGAGCCGAACGCAGTAGGAGATTGTGCGTGTATAAGAGGAGAGGAAGTTGCAGCAGCGTGGTCAGCTGCGCCTTGCTTACGTGGCCTCTCAGGCCAACACTGCTGATATCTTTACCAAGGCACTTCCGCCTTGTGATCATCAGCGCTTTTGTACGATGCTAGGTCTTGTGCCTACTTGGCCTCACTTGCTCACTGCTTGACCTTGTTTGTACTGTGATCCATCTATACCTGCACTTGCTTGTTTACCTTTATATATATAATCTTGCATGTGAACTGGCCTTGTGGCCTTGAACTTGTGCTCGGAATGTGTGGTGACGTTGTGATCCACCCTGAGCTTACTGTGCTTTGCTTGACTGGTCTTGTGACCTCTTGTTCTCCCCCACTTTGCCTATGGAGGTGTGTCAAACTTATATGCTATAGTCTGTGTAGGCTGTAGTGGGGTTGACAATATAGGGTACAACACTTATAGGTTTTCCTACTTGTACCCACCTGTTTCCTAGTGCACCCATTCCTCGTAATTTTGACATTAGGGTTAGCACTTGTACCCATCCTGCTGTTAGTCAATCCATTTTTGTTCGTACTTTTGACATGGTTTCAGAGCAGGTCCTTGCCTAGGACCGTTTCCTTAGGGCTCACCGAGTAACGCTACCCCATCCGTCGCGCCACCCTGATCGCGCCGCCCTGCCCTGCCCTGCCCGCACGCTGCCCGCCGCACCGCGCTCTGCTTTGCCCGCGCGCCCTGCCCTGCCCGCGCGCCGCGACGCCCTGCCCGGGCGCCGCCCGCCGTCGTGCGCCCTGCCTTGCACGCGCGCCGCTCGCCGCTGCGCGCCCTGCCCTGCCTGCGCGCCGCCCGCCGCCAAGCGCCCTGCCCTGCCCGCGCGCCGCGCCGTCGTGCGCCCTGCCCTGCCCGCGCGCTGCGCCGCCGAGCGCCCTGCCCTGCCCGCGCGCCGCGCCGCCGCGCGCCCTGCCCTGCCCGCACGCCGCGCTGCTGCGCGCCCTGCCCTGCCCACGCGCCGCTCCGCCGCGTGCCCTGCCCTGCCCGCGTGCCGCGCCGCCGCGCACCCTGCCCTGCCGCGCACCCTGCCGCCGCGCCGTCCTGCCTTACCCGCGCGCCGCGCCGCCGCGCACCCTGCCCTGCCACGCGCCCTGCCCTGCCGCACGCCGCTCGCTCCTGCGTCGCCCTATGCCGCCCTGCCTTGCCTTGCCTACGCGCTGCCCTGCTGCTAGCGCGCTCGCCTGCCTAACCCTGACTGCGTGGTGCTCTGCTGCTAGTGCGTCCGGTTGCTCTGCCCGCTATGGCCACGCTCAGTGTTCTCACGTTCCATCCGGAGGGCCGCCCGATAGAGTTCGATGCGTGGCTCGACGACTTACAGCTGTTCTTACTGAGCGATTCCAAGGACGGAGTCTCACTGTTTGACCTCACTTCTGGCGCCTCTGTCGCCCCTGCTGCCACAGCTGACAGTGTAGCTCGCTCCCAGTGGCTTACTCGTGATGCTGCTGCTCGCCCAGCCGTTCGCAACCACCTAACGTTAGCCGAACGCGCTCACTTCGGATAGCACAAGACTGCGAAAGCACTGTACGACGCTGTAGTCGCTCGTTACTCCTCCCCGGCCACTGCTGCTCTAGGCCGCCTTCTCCTGCCCTACCTACTCCCAGATCTGTCCGCCTTTGCTAAAGTAGCCGACCTCGTCACTCACCTTCGCACTTGTGACACTCGCTACCGTGCTGCGCTTCCCGCCGAGTTTGTCACCAAGAACCCTCCTCCCATGTACATCACTCTCTACTTCATAGTCACCCGCCTCCCTAAATCTCTTAGCGCTGTCAGGGACCTCCTTCTCGCCCTTGACCCCACCACCCTCACTGTTGACCTGCTTGAGAAGCACCTCATTGCAGCTGAGACTAGCAAAGTCGCTGTAGGCGCTTCTCGTGGCACTCCTCGCACTCCCTTCTTTGAGGGGTGTTCGCCCTCCCCCCTTCTCCCCTTAGTAGCCTCTGCTACAGCTGTTGACTACCTTCGTGCTGAGGAGAAAGGAGCTGCGTCTACCCCTAGTGGGAGGCGCCACAGTGGCAGGGGCAGGGGAGGCAGGGGCGGTGGGGGCGGCAGAGTTGGAGGCGGCGGTGGAGGCAGTGGAGGCGGTAGAGGGGCCGGCGATGGTAGGGGGAGTGGTGGTGGGGGTGGAGGTGTAGGTGGCGGCGGCGGTGGCGGCAGTGGCGGTAGTGGCGGCGGCAGTGGTGGCGGTAGTGGGAGTGGAGGCGGCGGCAGTGGTGGCGGCCAGGGTGGTACCAGTCAGAGGGGAGGCCTTGGCGGTGGTCAGAGGCAGCAGCAGCAGCGTCAGCTTTCGCCCCAGGAGCTATGTAAGTGGTTTGCTCAGCGTGGGGCGGCTGGGGGTAGTGGTCCCTGCCCGTATGTCATTCGCACAAGTGACCGCACTGGTCAGACATGCGGGAGGCTCCACACCCAGTACCGCGGCTTCTCTCATCTTACCGACGCCTTCCACACGGAGTTTCCTGACGCGGCTGAGCTCCCCCGCTGGGCAGAGCTGCTTAAGCAGGGTGTAGACATCTTTGCTCTTGATTATGATGCTATCCTTTCTACCATGTATGCATTGACTGTTAGTGCTGAGGGTGACTGTTACCTGTGTATGCCGCCAGACCAAGGAATAAAGGCTGCTGCTCTGGGTGCTAGTGAGTCTGCTGCTCTAGGTGCTGGTGAGTTTGCTCTCTCTGGTACTGAGTCTGCTGCGGCCCTGCACACCTTTACGCTTGACTCAGGTGCTTCCCGTTGTTTCTTTTGCGACAGTACCACAGTCACACCGCTCTCTGCACTTGTTGCTGTCTCGCTGGCTGACCCCTCCTGGGGTCCAGTCCTTGCACGTTCCTCCAGTGTTCTGCCCTGTCCGGTGGTTCTGTTTGGCTCACTGTCAGGTCTCCACCTCCCCTCGTTCTCTACGAACTTGGTGAGCAACACCGTCCTTCAAGATCAGTGGGTTGATACCTTGCCCCCTGGAGGACAGCGTGTGACGATCTGTACGTGCTCCCGGACTGGCAGGCACCTGGCCACGTTCACCCGTCGGCCTGGGACGAGTCTGTACACACTGACTACTGCGCCTCCTCAGGTAGCTGTGTCTGCGTCTGCGTCAGGTCAGCTGGCGGCTCCCTGCTCGTGTCACGCCCTGTCGCACCAGACACTCCTTTGGCACCACCGCCTTGGTCACCCCTCAGTAGCACGCCTCCGTGGCATGCACTCCCGTCTCCTTGTCTCTGGTCTTCCCAGGTCTCTGCCTCCCCTCCCACCCTCGCCTGCCCCTCCCTGCCTTCCCTGTGTCGAGGGGCGGCAGCGCGCCGCTCCTCACTCCTCCTCGTTCCCCCCGACGACTGCTCCCCTGCAGACTCTCCACCTGGACGTGTGGGGCCCGGCCCGGCCCGCGTCCGTGGACAGGGCCACGAGTGGTACTTTCTGCTGGTTGTCGACGACTACACGCGTTACACCACGGTCTTCCCCTTGCGCCGCAATGGGGAGGTCCCTAATGTTTTGACCCCTTCGATCCGCGCTGTTCGTCTCCAGCTCCGCGAGCGGTTCGAGACGGACATTCCCGTCCTTCGTCTACACTCCGACAGAGGTGGTGAGTTTTCCTCTGACCTCTTGCGGGACTTTTGTTGTGGGGAGGGCATTCGCCAGACGTTCATGCTTCCGGCCTCTCCGCAGCAGAATGGGGTTGCTGAGCGCCGCATTGGCTTAGTCATGGAGGTCGCTCGTACCTCCATGATCCATGCAGCTGCCCCCCATTTTCTGTGGCTGTTTGCGGTCCGGTACGCTGCGCATCAGCTCAACCTCTGGCCCCGTGTCTCCATGCCGGAGACCTCGCTGACACTGTGTTGGACGGGAGAGGTTGGCGATGCGTCGGTGTTCTAGGTCTGGGGATGTCGGGCCTTTGTCCGCGATACTTCCGCGGACAAGCTCTCCTCCCGCGCTGTTCCCTGTGTCTTCCTTGGCTTTCCCCCTGAAGCGCCTGGCTGGCAGTTTTACCACCCCACCTCGCGCCGTGTCGTGCCCTCTCAGGACGTCACGTTTGACGAGTCGGTTCCCTTTTACCGTCTCTTCCCCTACCCCACTGCCCCTCTCCCTCCCCCGCCGCTCTTCCTCGCACCAGGTCCTCCTCCGGCAGACCCCCTCCCCCCTCAGGGTCCTGCTCCCTTAAGTGTGTCCCAGGTAGACCCTGTCGAGCCTGTCGAGGTAGCTGTCGACTTTGGTGTTGTTAGAGGTGCTGCTTTTGGGGGTGCTGAGCCTGCGGGTGCGGGGCCTGGGGGTACTGAGCTTGAGCGTGCGGAGCCTGGGGGTGCTGAGCCTGGGGCGTGAGTCTGAGGGTGCGGAGCCTGGAGGTGCTGAGCCTGGGATTGCAGAGTCTGAGGGTGCGGAGCCTGGGGGTGCTGAGCCTAAGCATGCGGAGCTTGGAGGTGCTGAGCGTGGGGGTGCTGAGCCCGAATGTGCTGAGCTTGGAGGTCCTTCGGGTGTCTTGTCACAGCGGGAGTCGCAGCTGCGTGAGAGGTTTGCTTGGCACTGGAGCCTCCGGAGTGGTGGTGCTAGAGCTAAGGGGCCTGACTCTGGAGGCCCTGGAGCTGGAGGTGCTATTGGAACTGGAGGTGCTACTAGAGCTGGAGTTGCTGGAGCTGGAGGTGCTGCTGAAGCTGGAGCTACTGGAGATGCTGGAGCCGCAGGTCCCGGAGGTGCTTATACTGGAGGTATTGGAGCAACTGGACCTGGAGGTGCTGGAGGTACTGGAGGTACTGCCAGCCTCCCCACTGCCGGCTCCTTCTCCTTACACTAAGAAGCCTGGAGGTCTTACAGAGCGTCGTGAGCCTGCGTCTCGTCTTGCGTCGCCTGTTCGGGCTGTTCGCACTGGTCGTCGTGTTCCGCGTCAGGAGGAAGACCCTGATTGCCTTTTGTCAGGAGGACAGACTGGAGCACGGAACGAAGCACATCGCTCTGCGCTACTTCCTTGCTCGAGAGTTGCAGCAGCGTGGTCAGCTTCGTCTTGTTTACGTGGCCTCTCAGGCCAACACTACTGATATCTTCACCAAGGCACTTCAGCCTTGTGATCGTCAGCGTTTCTGTACTGTTCTAGGCCTTGTGCCTACTTTGCCTCACTTGCTCACTTCTTGACTTTGTCTGTACTGTGATCTATATACATATGCCTGCATGCTTACACTTGCTAGGTTGTGATCACTGTACTGCTTATTCTCCTATATATATATATATAACTCTGCATGTGAACTGGCCTTGTGTCCATTTGCTTGTGCTCAGACTGCGCGGTGACTTCGTGATCCACCCTGAGCTTGCTTTGATTTTCTTGACCGGTCTTGTGACCTCTTGTTCTCCCCCACTTTGCCTATGGGGGTGTGTCAAACTTATATTCTGCTTATTGTGTAGGCTATAGTGGGGTAGCCCATATGGGGTACAACCCAATTAGGGTTAGCA
The DNA here is from genome assembly GCA_947471745.1 of Closterium sp. Naga37s-1. Lineage (NCBI taxonomy): Eukaryota > Viridiplantae > Streptophyta > Zygnematophyceae > Desmidiales > Closteriaceae > Closterium > Closterium sp. Naga37s-1. The sequence continues at coordinate 4,773,746 of CANJKZ010000096.1, read as the reverse complement.
CTTGTAGCCATCCTGCTGTTAGTCAATCAATTCTCGTTCGTACTTTTGACACATACATACACACACACATATATATATAAGTACAAGCCAAAGTCAAGCAGTAAGCAAGTGAAGCAGAGTAGACGCAAGGCCAAGAGCAATGCAGAAGCGCTGATGATCACCAGACACAAGTGCCTTAGTGAAAATGTTGGCAGTGTTGGCTCGTGAGGCCACGTATGTAAGGTGGAGCCAACCACGCTGCTGTAATTGTCGAGCGAGGAAGTAATGAAGAGCAATGTGCTCTGTTCTGCTCCAATCTCTGCTCCCAACATAAAGCAACCATGGCCTTGTTGTCGATGTACAAAACCGGAGGAGAACGAGGTCGCTTACCCAAGTCGGTCAGCAGGTAGGCCAGCCAAAGTAACTCCTGTGGAGCCATAGCCCCATCGTGGATATTAGCCTCAGAGCTGGAACCAAGTACAAAAAACGAACAAATGGACCTCCACAAGACTGAAAGTGCAACCGTGCGACGACCGCTGAGTCACCTGGTCGACGGCCCAAGATGCGCCTGAGTGTCCTGTGAGTACAACAGAGCCCTGTCCTCCAAGCACAAGTAACGCAGCACCCTCCTAGCAGCCCGCTTGTGCTCTGGTCGGTGTCTCCCGAGCGCAATGTGTGCTCCAGGATGTTGAGAGATTACGCGAGGTCAGGTCGAGTGCAAGTCATCATGTACATGAGGCAACCCACAAGCTCTCATAACTGACCACTCGGCTCTACGGACTCGTTCAAAGGTGGAGCTGAGAGCGAGTGGCATATAGGCAGAGGATGTCGAGAGACTTAAGGGTGACGGAAATGAAGGCACAAACAAGTTATAGCAAACACTAGCAATATTTCTAGCACAAGAAACAGAATGTTCTACTCCTAGACTAAAACTAAATACACTATATAGAAATATATTTGGACACACCCCCATAGTTTAGGTGACGGAAGTCCTGTGGATGCAACACAAAGCTCACGGTGGGTCTCAAGGATACACACAGCCTGAGAGCAAGCAAGGATCACATGACTAGTCAGCAAGAACAAACAAGGGTCACAAGACCCGTCCACAAGAACAAGACAAATCTCAGGGTGGAGCTCAAAGTTACTACACACTCCGAGAGCAAGCAAAGGGCGGCAAGACCAGTCCACATGCAGGTATATAGCAAATATAATGAGATGCAAGAGTACAAGACAAGCAGGACAAAGCATCTCTACGTAAGCAAGTGCGGACACGCAGACACAAGGCCAAGCTGGGTGCAGAAGCGCTGGTGGTCACAAGGCGGCAACGCCTGTGGTCACAAGGGTGCAGAGAACACACGTCGTACGAGTGCCTGGCCACGCTGCTGCCACTCACGCAAGAGGAAGTAACGAAGCTGGATGTGCTTCGCCCTCCCAACTAGTCGAGGCTCCTTACACAACAAGACAGCAGACCTGTTGTCGGCGAACAAGACTGGGGGAGAGCGAGGCCGCTCACCGAGGTCGGTGAGGACGAAAGACAACCATTGAAGGTCCTGAGCGGCCATAGCTGCAGCGTTCACCTCTGCCTCACAGCTGGAAATGGAGACGGACGACGCCCGAGTCGACCGCCACGAAACAGCTGTCCCGAGGCTAAAGGAGTAACCCTGTGTAGACCGACGCGTCTCCGCGTCGTCGGCTCACGACGAGTCCGAGAAACCTATAAGTGTAATTAGCTGCTTCCCTCCAAGGACAGGTCCCATGCCTAATGTACTCGCCACATACTTCGCCACCCTCTTAACAGCGTACCAGTGCGCAAGGACGTTAAGAGGGTAAGCTAGGTCTGGGCGGGTGCAGGTCATCAGGTACATGAGACAACCCACCAGCTCTGGATATGGACCACAGGACTCAAATGACTCGTCTGTAGGTCGAGCCGTGAGCCCATGATCCAAAGCAAGAGGGGTGAGATGTACCTTGGAGAACGGGAAGCGAAACCGCGTAAGCATCTGGTCGACCATATGCGACTGATTCGGCGTAATGGTGCGAGCTGCCATGTTCCTGGTGATCTGCACACCAAGGAAGTGCTGGAGCTCACCAAGTTCAGTGCAAGTGTGTCTCCTCTGCAGTTCTCCCTTCACGGAGGCCAGCGCGCGTCGGTCAGGAGTGGCATTGACCAGGTCGTCAACGTAGACCAGGACAAAGAACAGGGTCGACCCACGGCGGACGAACAGTGACAGGTCGACAGACGACGGAAAGAAGTCAAGCGCTGCAAGGGTCGAGCGAACTGTGTTGTGCCTCTCATGTGGAGCCTGATGCAGGCCGTAGACTGGTCGACGCAGCTGCCACTGGGTCCTAGGTGGGAAAGAGCCAGTGAAGCCAGGCGGGCGACGCAGCCAGATCTGCTCGTGCAGGCTCCCCTGAAGGAACGAAGTGGAGAAGTCCAAGGAGCGCAACTCGTAGTCGCGCTGGGTTGCAATATGCAGCAACACCCGAAGAGTAGTCATCTTCGGGGTGGGAGCGAAGGTCTAAAAGAAGTCTACCTCCTCTCGCTGACTGAAGCCTTTCGCCACTTAGCGCGCCTTGAACACAAGTGGTGATCCAAGCGGCCGCTTCACCTTGTAGAGCCATCGGCCACTGACGACGTTCGTCTCAAGTGGTGGGACTGCGTCGAGGTGCCTGTGGACCTATAAGACGCCATCTCTGCCTCCTCAGCTGCTATCTAGTACGAGGCCCAAGGTCCCGAGTGTTATGTGATGTAATCAATTTGCGTTCACGTATGTCTGCCTCCAATCATATGTTTGTGCATTGCGTGGTGTGAGCGTGCGCAGGAATTTCTGAGTGTGCGTGAATATCATTTGGCTTTAGCAGATATCTGAAGTGACTCCACTGCTCAAGAGCTTTCCGACGAGCCAAGAATCGTCGCGATCGGAGCAAGAACGACGAAATTATGTTCGTTCGAAGTTTTGATTGGGATGCGACGACTTTGTGTAGTTGTGAAGTGACCCAATATGGGGTACAGACTTTTGGGGGTTGGGAAATTCGTCCCATTTACTGTAGTTGATGCCAAGTGGTTGGGAGAAGTCAAACCAGGTTGGCAAGTGTGGCCAAGTTGGGTAAATTGTGTGGCATGGGGTTTCCTTGATCGGGGACTCTCTTGGGGACCTTCTCTCTCGTCCTCCTCTTCCCTCCTACCTGCTTTATTGCTACTCTAACTTTCTTGTGTGTACTTCTGAGACAATTGTGATTGAGTTAAGTTTCTGTGGCAGCTTACCCCCTAGTGCGCCGAAAATCATAACTCAAGAAATAATTCACCTTTCTATACGATTCAATTTTGGAATTGTAGCCACAGACCAGAGCTACAACTTATCTGAGTTTGGTAAAGTTTTGATGGTGAAATGTTCGTCGACGGAGTTTCTTGTGAACTCGACGTTTCTATCGAGAATCATAGACACAACGATTTTGAGATATTTTGGTCCCTAATCTTCCTAGACTCCGTCCTTAGTCTCTAACACCAAGATCGCCTCAGCGTGAGTGCGTGAGTTTTGGGATGTCAAGAGCATCTGGATCCCCCTCAGGGGCAAGTAGCATGGCGCAGAGATGAGGAACAGCGGTCGCATGGAAACCAAGCTCGAACTGCCTGTTCTCCAGGACCTCCAGGGGAAAGACATGAGCACCCCCAAAGGATGGAGAATGAGCAGGGCCACTCACCAGGTGAGCGGCGCATTCAAGGCGGTGGGAAGAGGCAAAGCCAGCGACAGTGGTAACAAGAGCTGAGACAGACGACAGGGGTGCAGTCGGGTGAGTGACCAACGTGAACAAAACACGGGAGACGACAGGACGGGAAACACGGAGGTAGTTGGACAACGGGTCGTGAAGCACAGTGAGGGACAACGAACCAAGCGTGCAGGTGCTGGGTCGGGCAGGTTGCGCAGTCGCAGTCGCTGCTCCGCCTCCTCTGGCGTCTGCTGCGACGGTACCTGCCCCTGCTGCTGCTCCTATGGCTCCTCCTCTACCCTCTCCTGCTGCGGCTGCAGCTGCACCCGCTGCTGCGATCGGGACTCCTGCGCTACCCTCTCCTGCTGTGGTCTTGACTCCTCTACTCTCTCCTGCTGTTCTGTAACTGCACCTGCTGCTGCAGGCGGGACTCCTGCTCTACCCTCGCCTGGTGTGGCCGTGACCCCTCCTCTACTCTCTCCTGCTGCGTCTGCAAATGCACCCGCTACTGCACTCGGGCCTCCTCCTCGACTCTCTCCTGCAGGGGCTGCAATTGCACCTCTGCTCTCTTGCTGCTCCTGTGACTCTTCCTCTACTCCCTCCTGCTGCTGCATCTGAGACTGCTCCTGCTACTGCTGCTGCTGCTAAGGCTACTGCTGCTGCTGCTGCTGCTGCTGTGCCCGCTCAAACCGCTCACACTCCTCCCTCTCCAACTGGAGGAGACGCTGCTCACGGGTCAGGAAATGTACAATGCGCGGTGTAGGAACCACATTGCCAGTGCCTCCAGCTCCAGCACCCCCAGAACCAGCACCTCCACCACCGACACCCCCGGGGCCTCCAGTACCTCCCGCAGGAACACCCCTAGGCTCAGCAGCAACCGGCCGCAGAGATGAACAAGGAGGGAATTGCGGGACGGACGGGAAGCCAGGGGGTGATGCGGGGCGAGGCCGCCAACTCGAGGCTGCCGTGTCCTCCACATGAGTGACCTCCATGCCCACACCCCTAGAGCCGACACGATTAGCTCCTGCAGCCCCAATACCCTCACCCTCCGCTGCACCTCCCACATCACCAGGCACAACATGGACTGGACGCTGCGGGGAGGACATGTGACACACCGGACGGGGCAGGACGCAAAGGTGGGGGGGCTACCGGGGCGATTGGGGGGGGCTCAAGGGTGAGGAACAGCGAGGGGTAAAAGACCTCAGTACCTTGGCGGGGGCGACTCTTGTAGTAACAGACATAGTCGTCGAACGTGACGTCCTGAGAAGCGAAGAACTCGTAGGTGAGTGGGTCGACGCAAGGAGTGCACGGCGGTGCAGGCGAGCGAGGAAGCAGAGCAAGCGACTCTGGGTGACCTGGGACCAGACGGTGACGTACCATCCTACGGAGACGTGGGAACGACGGGTGACCTAGACGGAGTTGCCAGAGTACTGACGAGTGGGTGAGGAACCAACAGTCGCACGACACAGCAGCTACCTGACCTAACCTAACCTTACCTGACCTAGTGTGGTGGGACCCAGTGTCTGTTTAGTACAGACCAGAGCCCGGCTCCCTATGAAAAGTGGCCAGAGGGGCCCCAGTGGCACCGACTGTGCAGGAGGCACCAGACTTGTGCATTGGGAAAGTAGTGACTACACATACGCCGTGGAGGTGACTAACACCTACCAGGTCCTTGGAGAACAAGAAGGTATAGTAACATGTGAGAAACCCAGAGGGAGCCGCCGGATACGGGAGAGTAGTGGTGTTGTGAGCAACTATAAGTTCCTCAGAAGGGTCAGCCAAGGCGACAGTGATTGGAGTGTGCAGTGGCGTGAGGTAAGTACAGTCGCGAAAGAAACAGCTGGACGCTCCAGAGTCTAGGGTGAAGGAAAGCTGTGCAGTTTGTGAGGTCGCACCGGAGCCAGCGACAAAAGCTGGTGCTAGACTAGTGGTAGCTGCAACTCCCACACAAAGACCCTCAGAGGCGCCTGGACTGGGAACTACACATGCACCAAGACTGGAAACACAGGTCTCTACTTGTGCAGCCGGGAAAGGTTCTAGATCAGGACAGTGAGACTCAACTGGTCCAGCAGTGCGCTGACGAAGACGAGAGGGCCAGTGCGGTGTAATAGCGTGAGGACCAAAACGCTCACGGTGGAGGTCGTCGAGGCGACGGTAGCAACGGGACTTGGAGTGGTTAGGACTCCAGTAGGTAGTGCAAGCACCAGGACTTGTCAGGGCGTGGTACTCACAGGGGCTGATGTCTCGCCCACTGCTAGCTGAGCCACTGCTGGGGGCGCCACAGTTTGGACCTGCAGGTCCCCACTGCCGGGAGTGATGCGGCTGGCCCTGCTGCTGTAAAACACAAGTGCACGCCATGTGAGAATCTAGAAACGGGGGATGGTTCTGTAGGTGGGCCTAGACTGCTGTTGGTGCTGCTGGCGGCAGCCTAAGCTGCTGCTGGTTTTGCTGTAGGGCAGCCTATGCTACAGCTGGTTCTGTTGGGGGCAGCCCATGGTGCTGCTGGTTCGGCTGGAGATAGCCTAAACTGCTCCTGGTGCGCTGGGGGCAGCCTTCGCTGCTACTGGTTCTGCTGGGGGCAGCCTAAGCTGCTGCTGGTGCGCTGGGGCAGCCTATGCTGCTGCTGGTTCTGCTAGGGGCAGCCTAAAATGCTGTTGGGGCGCTGGCGGTAGCGTAAGCTACTGCTCGAGCGCTGGGGGTAGCCTATGCTGGTGGTGGTTCTGTTGGGAGCAGACTATGCTGCTGCTGGTGCACTGGCGGTAGTCTAAGCTGGTGCTTGAGCGCTGGGGGCAGCCTATGCTGCTGCTGGTCCTGCTGGGGGCAGCCTAAACTGTTACTCGTGCTGCTGACGGTGGGTTTCAGCGCGTGAGGAGAAGGATTCTGGTCATTAGAGCAGCTCTGACTGGTACAGGTGGAGCAACAGGTGCTGTTCAATGCGGTTCTGTGCGGTTTTGCACGGTTAATTGTAATTCTGTGCGGTTTTGTGCGGTTCTGTACGGTTCAGTGTAGTTCGGTGGAGTTTTGTGCGGTTCTGTGCGGTTCTGTACGGTTCAGTGCAGTTTTGTGCGGTTCCAGGGGGGGGGGGGGAGGGGGAGGCTAGCATGGGTATAGGTGGGGTGGCTGGTTACGAGCAAGGGCGGCTGGTCTGGTTGGGGCGGCTGAACGGGTGAGGCGACTGGGTACGGGTCTAGTGGCAGGTTGAGTGTGGGGTGGCATTTCTGGCTAGGGTGGCGGGCTACAGGTGAGGCCGCGGGAACGTTTGGGGCGGCGGTGGTGCGGCGCGCGGGCTGCACGAGCTGCGGCACGCGCGTTCGAGCGTGCGGCTGCGCGTGCTGCTGTGCGGGCCGACGCACGCGGCTGCTCGTGTGGCTGCGCGCGGGTGTGCGTGCGGTTGCGCGAGCGGCCGTGCATCTGGCTACGGCAGCACACAACTACTGCTACGGCTACGGCTGCGCGTGGCTGCGGCTACGCCTACGGCTGCGTGCTAGCAGGCTGGCGAGCAACGCGCGGGGTAGAATGAGTCGGGGCCGGGGCATAAAACGAGTGACACGAGCGGGGAAAAATGGGTGGCGCGCTCAGGACAAGACGGGTGACGCACGAACTAGTGAAGTGACGGGATGCTTTGAGCATTACGGCGCTACGGGAAGGTGGGCCCATAGGACGTTCTAGCTCTATACCATATCGTCAGACTTACGGGTGACGAAAATTGACTAAGGGAATGAAGGCACAAACAAGTTATAACAAACCCTAGCAATAGTTCTAGCACAAGATACAGAATGTACAACACCTAGAATAAAACTAAATAAATCTTATAGAAATATAGTTTGACAGAGGAGTGGACTATTGCGAGGAAAACTGGAAGCCGAAGCGCTGAAGGACCTGGTGCACCATGTGTGACTGAGTCAGAGTGATGATGCACCGTGCTCTGTCCTGGGTGATATGCAAGCCAAGATAGCTGCACAGTTCACCCAGGTCAGTGCAGGCGTGTCTCTTCTGCAGCTCCGCCTTCACAAGGGCCAGTGCCTCAGTGTGAGCAGTAGCAAAGACCAAGTCGGTAAAAAATGTAGAAGGCTACATGAGGATGTAGAACAGCAGCAGAGAAGGGTCGGTGCGTAGAAACAGTGACGTGTTAGCAGTCGAAGGAACAAACACAAGAGCCGCAAGTGTAGTCCTCAGTGTGCTGTGCCACTCGCGGGGCGCCTGGCGGAGACCGTAGACTGGCCGCCGAAGGCTCCACTGGGCACCCTCAGGATACGTCCCAATGGAGCCAGATCTCCTCGTGAAGGCTGCCCTGCAACAAAGCTGTGCTGTAGTCAAGCGAGTGGAGCTCGTAGTCGCGCTGTGCTACAACGTGCAGTAACACATGAAGATGTCAAGAATGAGAGTACAGCGGAGTGATTCACTGGTATGAAAGACAAGTACAAGTGGACAACCCTAAAAGGGTTGTACCCTATATGGGCTACCCCACCACAGCCTATAGACATACAAATGTATTTTGACACACCCCCATACGCAAAGTGGGGGATAGCAAGAACAACCAATGGTCACGAGATTAGTCAAGCAAACAAGTAAAGCAAAATAAAGCTCATGGTGGATCTCAAGATGACCACACAGTCCGAGCATAAGCAAGTGGCCACAAGGCCAGTTCAAAAGTGCAGTTACAAAAGCACAAGCAATATAGTGAACACAACCTAGCACGAGTAAGCATGCCGGTATATATATATATACATATATATATCAGTACAAGACAAAGTCAAGAAGTAAGCAAGTGAGGCATAGTAGGCACTAGGCCTAGAGCAGTGCAGAAACGCTGATGATAACCAGACACAAGTGCCTTGGTGAAAATATCAGCAGTGTTGGCCCATGAGGCCACGTAAGCAAGGTGCAGCTGACCGCGCCGCTGTAATTCTCGAGGGAGGAAGTAACGAAGAGAAATGTAACTCTTCAGTCTCCGCTTTCGACACAAGGCAACCATGGCCTTGTTGTCGACATACCGAACCAGAGTAGAACAAGGCTGTTCACCCAAGTCTGTCAGCAAGTAGGTCGGGCAGCGTAACTCCTGTACAGCCATGGCCCCCATGTAGATCTCAGCCTCACAACTGGAGCTGAGAACAGAGGACAAGCGGGTGGACCTCCAGGAGATAGAACCAGAGCCGAGGCTGAAAGTGTAACCCTGCAACGACCGCTAAGTCGCCTGGTCATCGGCCCAAGAAGCGTCTGAGTGTCATGTGAGTACAAATGAGCCCCGTCCTCCAAGCACAAGCCCCATGCTCGATGTACTGCAGAAGTAACGCAGCACCCTCCTAGCAGCCCGCTAGTGCTCTAGTCGGTGTCTCCCTGGCGCAACGTAGCGCGCCAGGATGCTGAGAGGGTACGCGAGGTCAGGTCGAGGCAGCCCACAAGCTCTAGATACCGACCATTCGGCTCTACGGATTCGTCCGAAGGTGGAGCTGAGAGCAAGTCGCCTGTAGGCAGAGGAGTGGACGGTGGCGAGGAGAACTGGAAGTCGAAGCGCTGAAGGACCTGGTGCACCACGTGTGACTGAGTCACAATGGTGGTGCGCCGTGCTCTGTCCTGGGTGATCTACAAGCCAAGATAGCTGCGCAGTTCACCCAAGTCAGTGCAGGTGTATCTTTTCTGCAGCTCCGCCTTCACAAGGGCCAATGCCTGAGTATCAGCAGTAGCAAAGACCAAGACATCGACGTACACGAGGATTAGAACGGCGGCAGAGAAGGGTCGGTGCGCAGAAACAGCGACATGTTACTAGTCGAAGGAGCAAATGAAGAGCTGCAAGTGTTGTCCTCAGGGTCTCGTGCCACTCGCGGGGTGCCTGACGGAGACTGTAGACTGGCCGCCAAAGGCTCCACTGGGTACCCTTAGGAAACGACCTAGTGAAGCTAGGTAATAGGCGCAGCCAGATCTCCTCGTGAAGGCTACGCTGCAAGAAAACTGTGCTGAAGTCAGACAAGTGTAGCTCGTTGTCACGCTGTGCTGCAACATGCAGTAACACCCGAAGAGTGGTCATCTTTAGGGTGGGGGAGAAGGTCTAGAAGAAGTCGACCCTCTGTCACTGATTGAAGCCTCGTGCAACATAACACGCCTTGAAGGCAGTCGGAGAACTAGGTGGTCGCTTCACCCTGAAAATCCACATGCCATCGACAATGTTCGCCCCACGAGGGGGAACCTCATCGATGTAGGTGCCTGTGAACTTCCCGGAAGCCATCTCTGCGTCCATGGCTATCTGCCACTAAGAGGAGTAGTAACCTGAAATCGCCTTTGCGTAAGAGCGCGGGGTCGGGATGTCCAATGCATCCAGGTCTCCCTCAAGGGAAAGCAGCATAGCAGCGAGATGAGGAACAGTAGCCGCAACACGCTCAAGCTCAAACTATTTGTCTTCAATGACGCCACAGCCAAGGGAAAGCTCACCCCCGACAGACAGAGGATGGTCAGAATCTGTAGCAAGATTCGCGACGTAGTGAAGACAACAGGCGAAAGCGAAGTCAACAAGCTTTGTGACTAAGGATGACGCAACAGTAGACTGAAAGGAAGGGTCGGTGACAAGGGTGGCCAGGAAACACGTGACAGTGGGACTAGCAGCACGAACAAGGTCGGACTCAGGGTCAGGAACGTCAGGAAGAGAGGACTTCGGAGGAGACATCAGAGCAACACTCTGTGGACCAGAGGAAGGACAAAGTGCCATAGTTTGTGTGCTGGGAACTGGTGGAGGACGAGGACGACGAGCACCACGAACAGTGCGAACATGTGAGGCAGGACGAGACTCAGGCTCGCGATGGCCAGTCAGGGACTCTGTCACCTCAGTGTAAGGGGCAGTAGCATGCAGTGGGGAGTCAGGTAGTAATAATGGCTGAGATGGATTAGCAAGTGGAAACAGTAACGAACGAGAAGTACCAGCAACAGGGAACTGAGTAACAGCAAGCAGGAGAGTGAGAAGTTGGCGAAGCGCAGAGGGTTGCTACTGAGTAGTCGCACACTTAGAACCTTTAGTAACGGATCCGGTAGGACCTCCAGCTCCAGTAGTACCAGCACCCCCATCACCAGCAGCTCCAGCTCCACCACCGAGGCTGCCCCACCGGACAGCCCACTCGCGAAGCTGCTGCGGCGAGAGAATCTCCTAGTGACGTGCACCAGGACCTCCAGCATCAGCCTCTCCAAGACCTCCAACTCTAGCACCTCTAGCACCAGCACCTCCAGCACCAACACCCCCAGCACCAGCACCTACAACACCAGCACCTCCAGCACCAGCACCTCCAGCACCAGCACCTCCAGCACGAGCACCTCCAGCACTTGCACCACCAGCACCAGCACCCCAAGCTCAGCCACTGGGGTTGCCCCAAAGGATAGCCCACCCGCGAAGCTCTTATGGCGAGAGAGTCTCCTGCCGACTCAGCTGCGGCTGGCGTCCACTCCCAGAGACTCCAGTAGGAGTACCCACGACGCTGTCAACAATAGGACTCGCACCACCCCCAGAACCAGCTCCCCCAGAGTCCGCACCCCCAGGGTCACCACCTCCAACAGCACCAGAGTCTACAGCGACAGGCTGCAGAGGCGGCGAAGACGGCCGAGGCGGAAAACCAGGAGGGGTCTCTAAGCGCGGTGAGCGGTGAGTGGTTGCTTTGTCGTCGGCAACAGGGTCACCCCCCTCAGTTGGGCCAGAGGTGTTAGAGGAGACCTCTAAAATCTTAACCAGGGGGGTTGGGTCAGCCCGAGACACAACGGAGGGAGAAGGACCCTGTGGGGGGAGGGAGTCTACCAAGGGGGGACCTAGAACCAGGAAGAGGGGTGGTGGGGGGACAGGAGAAGACGTGTGGGGGTGGAGACAATAGAAGCCAACCGACTCGTTGAAGGTGATTTCGTAAGAAGACAGGACACTACTCGAGGCTGGGTGGTAAAACTGCCAGCCAGGCGCCTCGGTGGGAAAGCCAAGGAAGACGCAGCAAGCGGTGCGAGAAGAGAGCTTGCCCTCGGTGGTAACGCGGACAAGGGACAGCGAGCCCCATACCCTAAAAGCCGATGCATCGCCAACCTCCCCCGTCCAACGTGGTCTCCAGCACGGAGACACGGGGCCAGTGGTTGAGCTGATGCGCGGCGAATCAGACCGCAAATGGCCACAGAAAATGGGAAGCATCCGCATGGATCATGGAGGTGCGAGCAACCTCCATGATCAAGCCAATGTGGCACTCAGCAATGCCATTCTGCTGTAGAGATGCCTTAAGCGTGAATGACTGGGCGATGCCCTCCGCATGACAAAAGTCCCCAAGGAGGCGGGAGGAAAACTCACCACCACTGTCAGAGTGCAGACGCAAGTCTTGGAGGTTTTGCTAGAACCGTGCGCTAAGCTGGCGACGGACAGTCCGAATCTAAGGGATCAAGACACTGTGGACATCCGCCTTGTTTTGCAAGGGGAAGACTATAGTGTAGCGCGTGTAGTCGTCAACAACCAGTAGAAAGTAGCGCTCGCGGTCCTGTCCACTGACTCGGCAGGGCCCCACAAGTGCATGTGGAGAATCTGCAAAGGAGCAGCATGTTGCCACCCCTCAACGCAGGGAAGGCATGGGAGCAAGCGACCGAGGGAGCAGGGGCAGGGACCTGGGGAGGCCAGAGACAAGGAGACGGGAGTGCATGCTGCGCAGACGCGGCAAGGAGGGGTGACCTAGAGGGTGACGTAAGAGGAGAGTCTGGTGCGTGAGAAGTTGGCATGAATAAGACGAAGCTAACTGACCCGACGCAGCCACCCGACCCAACGTAGCTATCTATGCGGACTCAGTGGTCAGTGTTTATAGGCAAGACCCAGGTCTTCGAGTAAACGGGTCGAGGTGGGTGCCAGTCCGTGAGTATGTACAGATTGCCACAAGCTCACCCCCAGAAGTAGTCACAGTGACAAATTGGTCCTGGAGGACATCTTTACTCACCAAAGTTCGTAGCGAATGAGGGGAGGTGGAAACCTGTGAGGGAGCCGGAAGGGGCTGCCGGACACGGGAGAACGGTGGAGGTTTGTGCAATGACTGGGCCTCAAGAGGGGTAAGGAAGAGAGATGGGGATAGGTGTAGTGAGCGGTGTGACCGTGGTGCAGTCGCGGAAGAAACAGCGAGTCGTGCCAGAGTCAAGTGGGAAGCGTGAGAGCCTGGAGGGATCCCAACGTGTGCTTGAAGAGGGAGGCACCATTTCCAATGAAACGCCAGAGGTACCAGCGCAGGCTTGCTAGCCACAGCTCTAGCGCGAAAGGGTGCCCGCCCGCGTTAACGGTTAGGATAGTGAGAGGGGCCATGACAAATGGCGGCAATCAGTAGTAGTGGCCCAAGGGTTGAAGTAGCTACTGCAGCGGCGATAGCGAAAATGGCAGGAGTCGTGGCAGCAGTGGCAGGAGTAGGAGTGGCAGTGGCTGTAGTAGCATGCATAGCCAGCAACAAGGACGACAGCCGCAGGCTGTAGCACCTAGGGCGGCTGCAGGCGGCAGCAGTTGGTGGCAGGAGCAGCGGCAGTGCACGCTGGCAGGGCCGGGGCGCGCTAGTAGCATGGGCAGGGCAGGGCAGGGGGTGCGCGAAGCATGTTTAGCAGTGGGGCAGGGCAGCGCACTGGGTAGGGCGGCACGCTGGTGTATGGGGCAGGGCGGCGCGTTGGCAGCGGGGCAGGGCAGTGCTGGGCAGAGCAGCGCAGTGACGTTCGGGGCAGGGCGACGCGGTGGCATGGGGGCAGAGCGACGTGCTGGCATGCGGGGCAGGGCGACGCGTAGGCGCATAGGGCAGGGCGGCGTGGTGGGGCAGGGCGACGCGCTGGCGTGCGGGCAGGGCGCCGCGGTGGCTTGCTAGGCAAGGCAGCACGACGGCGCTCTGGGCAGGAGGCGCGTTGGGCAGGGCGGCGTGCTGGCGCACGGGGCAGGGCAACGCGCTAGTGCGCAGGGCGGGGTAGTGCGAAGGCGCGTAGTGCAGGGCGACGCGGCGGCGCGTTGGGCAGGGCGGCGGGGTGGCGCATTGGGCAGGGCGGCGCCGTGACGCACTAGGCAGGGCAGTGCGGCGGCGCAGTAGGGAGGGCAGTGCGGCGGCTCGCTGGGCAGGGTAGCGCTTAGGCGCGCGAGGCAGGTCAGCGCACAGGCGCGCTAAGCAGGAAGGCGCTATGGTAGCAGGGCATGCAGCAGTAGGTACGGCAGTAGGTTCAGTAGTCGGACCTAACCTAGAATCTGATACCATGTCAAAAATAAGAGGACAGCGGAATAATTCACTAACATGAAAGACAAGCACTAGTGGACAACCCTAAAAGGGTTGTACCCTATATGGGCTACCCCATTATAGCCTACAGATATACAAAGGTAATTTGACAGAGAAGTGGTCATCTTTGGGGTGGGGGAGAAGGTATGGAAGAAGTCGACCCCCTGTCGCTAACTGAAGCCTCGTGCAACATAACAAGCCTTGAAGGCAGGCGGAGAACTCGGCGGCTGCTTCACTTTGAAAATCCACATGCCATCGACTATGTTCGCCCTAGGAGGGGGAATCGTATTGACGTAGGTGCCTGTGGACTTCCAGGAAGCCATCTCTGCATCCATGACTGTCTGCCACTGAGAGGAGTACTGACCCAATATCGCCTCTGCGTAAGAGCGCAGGGTCGGGATGTCTTGTCCATCCGGGCCTCCATTAGTGCAAAGCAGCATGGAAGCGAGATGAGGTACAGCATCCGCAAAGCACTCGAGCTCAAACGGCCTATCCTCGAAGACATCACTGCCAAGGGCAAGCTCACCTCCGACGGACGGAGGACGGCCAGACTCAGACTTAATAACAAGACTCGCAAAGTAGTCTAGACGACAGGTAGCAGCAAAGTCAACAAGCTGAGTGACTAAGGCAGACGCAGCAGCAGACTCAAAGGAAGGGCCAGTGACAAGTGTGGCCACGACATGCGTGACAACGAGAGCCAGGAACGTCAGGAAGAGAGGACGCCGACAGAGACGGCAGGGCAAGACACCGTGAAATAGAGGAAGGACGAAGTGCCATAGTATGCATGCCGAGGACTGGTGGAGGACGAACACTACGAGCACGACTAACAGTGCGAACAGGAGAGTCCGGGAGAGATGCAAGCTCACGACGCTCTGTGAGGGAGTCTGTCTGCTCAAGGAAAGGAGCAGTAGCAGGCAGTGGGGAGTGAGGCTGTAACGGCGGCTGTGATTGGTCAGGCGGAGGACACAGTAGAGGTGGAGTAAGGCCAGTGGAAAACTGAAGATTAAGAATATGGCGAAGCGCTGAGTCAGGTGGTGGCAGTGACGACTGCGGCTACAGCAAGAAAAACGGTCGCTGCTACGCAGGACCCACAGTACCAGAGCCTCTAGCTGCAGTACCTCCAGCACGCCTAGCTCTACTACATCCAGTACCTCCAGCACCTCCAGCTCCAACACCTCCAGCATTAGTAGCTCCCATACCTCCAGCTCTAGTACCTCCAGCACCTCCAGCTCCAGTAACTCCAGCACTAGCGCCTCCAGTACCTACATCTCCATCACCAACGGCACCTCCATCTCCAGCACCTCCTGTACCGCCAGCTCTAGCACCTTTAGTACCTCCATCTCCAGCACTCCCCTCCAGCTCTAGCGCCCCCAGCACCAGCAGCTCCAGCTTCGAAACCAGAGCGGCCTCGCCAAATAACCCACTCGCGAAGCTGCTGTGGCAAAAGAGTCTCCTGTCAACGAGAATGCTGCTGCTATCCAACGCTAGAACCTCCAGCAGGAGCACCCACGACTCCACCACCACTAGGACGCGCAACACCCCCAAAAGCAACACCCCCAGAACCAGCACCCCCAGACTCAAGTAGAAGAAAATTCACACACACTCAGAGAATCCAAACCACACCAAACACAACCTTGCTTACACTCACACTACGCATGCAACGCACAAACATATGATAGGAGGTAGACAGACGTGAATGCAAATGATAGCATCTCATAACAAACTCCCCCTCTGGCTGCCAACCATCATCCCACATGGCATAGATCAAGCATGCATCCTCAATGCACACTCATCCCAGCGAGCTTCATGCCCTTCCAATGCTCAGGTTCAGCCAGGCGTTTGGTGAACATGTCAGCTGCCTGCTGTTGGGTCTTCAGTATCTCCAACTACACCTCCTTGTCCAGGAGCCTCCTCACACACTGCCACTTGGGCCTGATGTGCTTTGTCACCCCATGAAGACAAGCGTTCTTGGCAAGCTTCACGGCTGACTCATTGTCACAAAAGGTAAGTGTCGGGTCCTTCTGTCCAAACCCGATCTCCTCCAGAAGACGCCTCAGCCGCACCACCTCCTTGGCCCCATGATGAAGGGC
The DNA here is from genome assembly GCA_947471745.1 of Closterium sp. Naga37s-1. Classification (NCBI taxonomy): domain Eukaryota; kingdom Viridiplantae; phylum Streptophyta; class Zygnematophyceae; order Desmidiales; family Closteriaceae; genus Closterium; species Closterium sp. Naga37s-1. Next base: position 4,757,746 of record CANJKZ010000096.1, on the reverse strand, counting down.
CATGTAGTCGGTCTTGCATGCGGACAGCCCCATCTCATTCCGCTTCTTGCTGTGCCAGCTCACTGCACCACCTCCAAACAGGCACACATAGCCTCCAATGCTGGTGCCATCCGCCTTCACAGTGTTGAAGCTTTCGTCAGTGTAGCAAGTCAAGAGCATGTCCCCCTTGCCCGAATCAGCTGCACCCCGCTGTTGCCTTTGCCTCACAGCACTGTACTCAAAACCCTCAGACGATGTAGCACTCACATAGTGGACCAACCATTTGGCCGCTTCCAGCTGCTCATGACTGGGGCGTGAGACCACACTGGCAAGCCTGGATGTAGCAAATGCTACGTCAGGCCGCGTGTGGTTTGCAGCATAATTGATTGCCCCAACCATAGAATGAAACAGCTTCCTGTCGCTCTCACCCACCACCTCCTTATCAGCACATGGCTCCACAGTGAACCCAGAAGGCAGTGGGGTCGCTGCTTTTCCCCCATCTTGCAGCCCATACTTTTCGGCAGCCCCTCACAATACTTCCTTGAGTGCAACCTCAACACTCCCTTGTCAAGGTCTCTCTCCACATGTATCCAAGGTAATACTTCACATCTCCCATCTTGGAACATTTGAACTGCATCTCCACCATCTCCTCCACACGGTCAATCATCTCAGATGACTCAGAGAAAAGGGGGATATCGTCCACATATACCAGGAGCATGAGGAAATGCTCCTTCTCTTGTAGCAGGAACGGGCTTTGGTTACACTCGCTCTTCTTAAATCCCCCAGCCAACAGTGACTCCTCCAGCTTATGGTACCATGCACGAGAAGCCTGCTTCAGGCCATAGATGGCCTACTTCAGCCTGCACACCCTGCCGCTCCCATCGCCCAATCCCTCAGGCTGCAGCATGCACAGCTCCTCTAGGATGATCTCATTAAGAAAAGCAATTGTAATGTCCATCTGTTTTATCCTCCATCCACGGTTTGCAGCCATTCACAACATCACCCTCAGTGTTGTCATATTCCCCACATGTGCAAAGATCTTGTCGAAGTCCTTTCCATTGTCTGCTGAAACCCCTTAGCCACAAGCCTTGAACTGTAGTGGGTCAGCTCCCCATCAGGTCCATACTTGTGCCTGAAGATCAGCTTTGAAGAGATTGCCTTCTTCCCATGAGGCAGCTCACACAACTCTCAAGTCTCATTCTCCAGTAGAGCGTCATACTCCTCCTTCACACACTGCTTCCATTTCTCAGCATCGGGCCTGCTCAGTGCCTCAACTAGCGTCGTGGGCTCAGGGACGGCTGCCCAGTAGCAGTGCGCTATCTCATCCTCCTCACACTGCTCGGCCACGCTCCCTGTGCGTACCACCTTTGGTGTGCCATGACTCAGATAGGTCATCCTGGTAGGAGGGCGCACATCCCTCCTAGGACAGTCACCCGGATGTGGGGCACGTGGTGGAGCACCTTGCTGCTGCTGCTGCTGCTGCTTCGGTTGCTGCTGCTCCTCCACTTTAGGTTCTCCCCCATCCTCAGTCACCCCAGAGATCTCCTCCTCGGAGACAGAAACCTCCACTTGCCTCGAAGGGCGCTGCACCTCATCGGCCTCAACGATTAGCGGTGCAGCAGGAAGCTTCCGTTGCTGTTGCTTCCACTCCTTGTAGTATAGTGACTCAAGGAACTTCACATCCCTCAAACAATCAGTTTCTGGCTGGTCAAGTCCCACAGCAGCCAGCCCTTGTGGTCCTTTGCAACCCCCAAATGCACATCCTATCTCCCAAAAGCTTCCAGATTTCCCCTCTTCTCCTTGGTGTTGGGGACCCATTGCTTGTCCCCCACATTCGCCAGCACCCGGTTCTTCACCAGGGTGACCTGCCGTAGTGCACTCACCCAAAAAGGATCCGGCAGCCCTGCACGCCCAAGGAGAGTGCGTGCACGTTCCTGCAGGGTCCTGTTGAACGGCTCAGCCACGCCGTTCTGCTGAGGGTTGTAGGGCACTGTAAGCTGATGTTGAATCCCTTTCCGCTTCAGCTACCCCTCAAAAACAGTGCCAATGAATTCTCCCCCATTGTCGGTGCGGATCACTTTCACCTTGTGTCCTGTCTCCCTTTCTGCCCTCGGCATCCACTCAGAACAGCCGATGTCACCTCCCCCTTCATCTTGAGAGGGTGCACCGACACCGCACGCGTGTGGTCATCCACAATGGTAAGGAAATAGCGGTTGCACAAGAGGGAAGGGGCCGTCGTAGGGCCCACCACATCCATATGCACAAGCGCAAGCAGTGCCTTGGTTGGTCCTGTGCTGCTGTTGAAGGGAAACTTGGTGAACTTTGTTTCAAGGCATGTAGGGCAGTTCCCACGTCTCCCAATCGACCTCACCACTCCCAGATGAAGCCTTTGCCTATGCAGCTGTCCCATCCACACCAGCAAGCACCTCACCATGTGACTTCTGTGGCTGCTGCTCCTTCTAGACTGCATCCGGGGCCCCATCAGTTGGTGCAGTTCCCTCTCCTCCCGCGGTTGCTTTAGCTGCTGCCGCTGCCATTGCTGGTGGTTTCCCATTCCAAGGGATGATGGGCCTCCTCCAAATTCCACAGCAGCAACTTCCCAAGCTTTGCACGGCATCTAGTTGGGCCGAAGGTAACTTCAGCCTTGCTCTTCTGCAACCGGCACACAGATTGAAGGTTAGCAGACAAACCTTCAACCAGCAGCACATTCCCAAGCCCCACAAGCTCCCCATTGGCTCCCATCACCTTGGCATTCCCAACATCAAACACAGGGAGCAAAGAACCTGAAATGGCAGCCACAAACCTGATCTTCCCTAGGGGCTTTACCTCATCAAGCAAGTCTGTCCGTAGGATCATATGTCTTGTGCAACCTGAATCGATCACCCAGTGAGTGAGGGGGTGCATCACAACCTTCCCAACTGATCCCACATCACCTCCAGTCCCTTTCACATCTTCAACCATAAGGAACATCTCAGGGGAGGCTTTACCTTGTGCACCTTTACCATGTGCACCTGAACCTTGCACGGCACCACCTTGTGCGCGTTCACCATTCGGAGGCTTCATTCCTGGAGGCGCCCATCCTTCAGGCCAGCTGAAACACTTGAACAAAGGGTGCTTTTGTAGTACCAGCACGCGCCATCCATTTGTGTGCTCCCCCTGCCACCAGAGCTCCCATGCCCCTCATTGTAATCACCTCGGCCTCTCCGTCTGCCAGCCTCTCCCACGGCCTCAGCCTCTCCCACCCCCTCAACCTCTGCTGCCCCCTGCAGCTCAATACCCCTCAGCAGTCTTGTTGGCAGCACCACCTCTCGTGTGGCGCCTGCGGAAGTCCTCCTGCAGAATCTGCTGCCGTAACCACTCAGGCGTCCAATGGTCCTGCTGAGCGTTGAGGGTGGGGATGAGGTTTTCCCACGAGTTGTCGAGCACCGAGATGATCTTGGTGCATTGCTGCATCTGCGACACCTTGCTGCACGCCGCTGCCATCTTCACATAAGTGTCCTTGATTTTGTCAAGAACCTGCTTCACATCGACTCTTGGTCGCACGGAGAGGGCAGCCAACTCCTTCTCCAACACAATCACCATCGGCAGCGTGTTGGGCTGAATCACGTTGGGTAGTAGCTTCCATGCCTTCTGTCCGGAATCATCCAACTCCACCAAATCCTTGATGTGCTGGAACATGTCGTTGTTGACCGATTGTAGGATTAGGTCGTACAGCACCACGCTCTTCTCAATCCATCGATCATGGGCATCACCTTCCTCCGGCATCTTCTCTTCTCCCATCGCAAGTTTCAGTAGCTTATAGCGCTTGAACGCACTCCGCATCCACCCACTCCATTCCTCATAGTTGGAGCCATCGAATGCCTCGAACTTGGATGGTGGCGGCTTATTCATCTTCTCAGCTACATCTCCACTATCTTGACTCATCTTCTCTTCATCCAATCTCAGGTTTCAGCTCCCCTTTTGCTGGTCATAATGTAGGTCCACGAATCTTCACAAGTGTCAGCGCCAACGAAAATTCGGCAAGGTTTTCCCTTAGCGGAAGTCACATCCAACCTCTAGAACTCCACTTAGGCACGCCCACAGGCCATGGTGGGTCTAGAAGATTCTTCAAAATTCAGTAGACTCTCCACAAAGTCTTCAATTAGCTCTGATACCACTTGTTAGAGATTGAGGACTGAGTCTATGTAGATTTGGAGCTAAAATATCTCAAAATCGTTGGACTAGAATTCTGGACAGAATTGTCGACTTTACAGCCATTTACAAACAACTCACCGTTCAAACTTCACCAATTTCGCATAAGTTATAGCCCTAGACCATGGCTACAATCCCCAACTTGAGTCGTATCAATAGGTGAAGTAAAACTTGAGATATCAATTTCGGCGCACTAGGGGGTATGCTGTCACAGAAACTTAACTCAATCACAATTATCTCAGAAGAACCACACAAGAAAGTTAGAGTAGCAATAAATGAGGTACAAGGGAAGAGAAAGACGAGAGGGAAGGTCCCCAAGGAGTTCCCAACCAAGGAAACCCCATATTCTGTCAGAATCCCAACCACTAGACCATTGGGATAAAACGGCTTGTTAAGTAGCGGGTCAGTGCGCCCATAACCCCCCAGGCCAACGTGCCTGTAACCCTTCCCTAGGATCAATCGGGGATCACCAGTGGACCTCTGACCACCCCCCGCACTGGGATGCCCGAAGTGCATACACCGGGATTCGAACACGAGACCTTCGCTCTGATACCGTATCAGAATCCCAACCACTAGACCATTGGGATAAAAGGGCTTGTTAAGTAGCGGGTCAGTGCGCCCATAACCCCCCAGGCCAACGTGCCTGTAACCCTTCCCTAGGATCAATCGGGGATCACCAGTGGACCTCTGACATATTCGCACCAAATCCTTTCTCTATAGGCTCCCCAACTTTGGAATTTGTCACTTTCCTAACCCATGCCATCCACCTCACCCAACTTGGCCACACTTGCCAACCTGGTTTGGCTTCTCCCAACCATTTGACAGCAACTACAGTAGAAGTGACGAATTTCCCAACCTCCAAAAGTCTATACCTCATATTCAGTCACTCCGCAAATTCCCATACTCACCACATTACAATCACAACTTCGAACGATCGTATATTTCTCGTTCTTGCTGTGATCGTTCTTGGTTCATCAAAAACCTCTTGAGCAGAGGAGTCAATTCAGATATCTGCTCAAGCAAAAGAAAATTCACACACACTAAGAGAATCAAAACCACACCAAACACAAATTCTTGCATACGCTCACACTGCGAATGCAACGCACGAACATATGATGGGAGGCAGATAGACATGAGTGCAAATGATAGCATCACATAACAAAGACGACGTGATACGCGACTAGCGATAGCTCGCTCTTGACTCGACAAACACGTTCGACATCATGACTCGTCATTCAAGCATTATTATAAGCATGAGATATATATTATCTCATGCCCTCATACCATCCCATGCACACACACATGCACGCGCATGGAACAAGCCGAGTGCAAAACGTAGGGTTGCATCAACAGGTGTGGCGTCCGGTCCTAGCGGGAGGCGCAATAGGAGTGGGCGTCAGAACGGTAACGGTGGTGGGTGTGGTGGAGGTGGTGGCAGCGGTGGCGGTGGTGGGGGTGGTGGCGATGGCGGTAGCGGGGGCGGTGGAGGTGGTAGTGGAGGTGGAGGTGGAGGTGGCGGGGTGGTGGACGTGGCGGGGGTGCTGGAGGCACTAGGGGTGGCAGAGGGCGCTCGGGTGGTGGTCGAGGTGGAGCTAGCGGTGGTGGAGGCCAGGGAGCTGCGTTTGGGGGTGCAGCTGGTGGAGGCGGCGGTTCTGGGGGGTGGGCAGCAGCAGCTTCATGAGTGGGTCGTCCAGCGAGGTGGTGGGGGTAGTGGTGGAGCTTGCTGCCAGTACCGCCGGCGCGCGGGCCGCCCTTGAGACATCTGTGGCTTGGAGGGGCATACTGAGGCACGCTGCTTCTTCCGCCTCGACGACGTGTGGTGCGAGGAGTTTGGTGAGATGAAGAAGCCTGAATGGTTAGCATTGCTCACGAAGAAAGTTGACGTGTTTATTCTTGATTGGGACCAGATCTGTGCTGGCATGCATGCTAATGTATTATGGTGACGTTACTGTTGTTGCACGCGGCACCACTGTTCTCCCATGTCCTGCACGCCCCTCTGGTTTGCTCATATGTTTCCACCTCCTCTTGTTCGCTACGAATTTGGTGAGTCTGGCCGTCTTTCAGGATATTTGGTCACTACCACTACTTCTAGGGGCAAGCTCGTGGCGACCTGTACGGACTCGGCGACTGGCTACCACCTCACCACGTTCACCCGGAGGCCCGTGTCTGGTCTTTACAAACTGCACACTAAGTTTGCACAGGTAGCTGCGTCAGGTCAGATAGTTGTGTCATGTTCGTGTTGTATGCTCACGTATCCGTCTCTGCTCTGGCACCACTGTCTTGGTCACCCCTCCCTTCGGCGTCTGCTGGCAGTTTTACCACCCAACCACGCGCCGCGGCCTGTCCTCCTAGGATGTAACTGTTGATGAGTCGGTCTGCTTCTACCATCTCTTACCCCTCGAGTCTTCTCCTGTCCCCCCGTCGCCTTTCTTCCTGGTTCCAAGTTACCCCCTGGTAGACCCCCACAACCCTTTGCATCCTGCTCCCTCAGGTGTGTCTCATGTAGCACCACCCCGCTTGGTTGAGCCTTGGGAGGTCTCCTCTGCCCGGATGGAGGGGGTGACCCTGTTGTTGGTGACACCGTGGCTTCTCGCCGCTCCCCGCGCTTGGAGACCCCTCCTGGCTTCCCACCTCGACCGTTCTAGCCGCCTCTTTAGCCTGTCGCAGTGGACTGTAAGGGTGGTGGCGCTGGAGGCGTGGACTCAAAGGGTGCTGACGCTGGAGGTGCTGGTTTTGGGGTTACTGCTAGTGGAGGTAATGGGGGTGCTGAGCCTGGGGGTGCTGAGCGTGGGGTTTCCCACGCTGGTGCTAGAGGTCCTAGGGCTGGAGGTACTGGAGGTGCTGGAGTTGGAGGTTATGGAGGTGGAGGTGCTGGAGCTAGAGGTACTGGAGCTGGAGGTGCTGGTGCTAGCGATACTGCCGCTGGAGGTTCTAGTGCTGGAGGTACTGGAGGTTCTGGTTCTGGGGGTGCTATGCAGCCTTGACCTTTTTTTTTTTCCACAGCCGTAGTCATCGCTACCACCACCTGACTTGGCGCTTCGCCAGGTGCTCAGCCTTCCGTCTCCCACTGGTGCTACTCCTCCTCTAATGTGTCCACCAACCGACCAGTCCCAGCCACAGTTACAGCATGATTCCCCACTGCCTGCTCCTTCTCCTTACACTCCATCGACAGACTCCCTGATTGAGCGTCGAGAGCCTGCGTCCCGTAATGTCCCACCTGTTTGTTCTCGTCGTTCTCCTCGTGTTCGTCCTCCATCTGTCCCTGGCACTCACACTATGATACTTCGTCCTTCCTCTGTTCCACAGCGTGTTGTTCTGCCGTCTCCTCCAGCGTCCTCTTTTTCTGACGTTCCAGACCCTGAGTTTGACCTACCTCGTGCTGCTAGTCTGACTGTTACTCGTTGTCTGGCCACACTTGTCACTGACCATACTTCGTTGTTGGCCGTCTTGACTGTTGTTCAGGATCCGTCACTTTGAGAGCTTACGACGAACTCAATTCTCAACTAAACGCAAATCCGCTCGGTAGGATTGTGCGCCTTAGCCTAAGCTACCATCTCCAAGTTGAATCAGTTGTTAAGATGGTCTATAGAGTGAGAACCAAGTAAAAACGTCCAGCAGCCGCATAACTAGAATGGTAGAGGAAGTACAAACATTAAGGCATAGAATGTTGGAGTTGGGGACTCCAAGAGAACCATGAGAGGGAAGGGGTTCTCCAAGAGCTAGGGAAGGATGGTAGAAACCTTCCTAGCAGCAAGGATGCAACCCTCATCATGAGGTCCTTGAGTTGTCACATGCAAAATCCAATCTAGTTGGATTTTGCCTAGGTGTTGCAACATTTGCAACCCATGCTAGAAACTTCTAGCCACCCCAATCCAAAAGTCAAAGTTGCCTTCCCTAACCACCCAACCAAAGATCCCTTTATAGTCATGTCCCAAGTAATCACCCAAATTAGATATAACCTTAAAAGGTAATAAGAAATCCAAGTCTTGGAAATCTTGTAACTTGGGCGATCTTGATCAGAATAAGGCGATCTTGGTATCGTTGGAAAGCTCTGGATTTCTCTTGCATGATCAAGCATTTAAACTTGGAGAAAACACAGAGATGGTAAAATCCAACAGCCATGCATAATAACAAATGCTCATGCAAACAATGCACGCATGAATAGCACGAGCACTCTGCAGGACGTTAGGATGACATGCACTCAGAATGACGTGCATCCAACAAACTCCCCCTCAGACTAACGGACTGCATGCACACACACTCACACATGCACTCATGACACAGCTGCCCACACTAGTGCAATGCCATGCCACACATCTTAGCACCCTTCCAATGTGCGCTCTCGGGAAGTCTCTTGGTGAGAAAATCTGCCGCTTGCTTGCTAGCCTTCACATGGTGAAGCTCAACAATACCCTCCTTCACCATCTGCCTCACCCAGTGCCACTTAATCTTCATGTGCTTGTTCAGCCCATTCAGGATAGGATTATTGGCCATGCCAATAGCAGCCTCGCTGTCGGAGAAAAGTGGTGTAGGTCCCTCCTGTTCAGCTCCCATGTCCTCCAGCAGCTTCCTCAGGAGCACGATCTCCTTGATGGCATGGTACATCGCCATGTGCTCTACCTCTCCGGAAGACTGAGCAATCTCACTCTGCTTCTTGGACCTCCAGCTCACTGGTCCACCTCCGACCATGCACACAAAGCCGCCAACTAATGACTGATCCTCATCCTCTGAGGCCCATGTAGCGTCGGTGAAGCACGACAGCTTCAAGGTTCCAGGCGTGACCCCATCTGCTCCAATCTGTTTCAGCTGGCCGCCAGCTGAAAACTGAACACCAGCAGATGCCGTTGATCCGAAGTAGCGCACCAAGCGCTTTGCCACCTCCAACTGCTCTTCAGCGAGCCACTGCACAACTCTGGCTAGCTGCCCCACTCCGAATGAAGCATCAGGTCGCGTATGCACTGCAGCATACATCACACTCCCAATGAGTGACTGGTACTCATTCTGCTGCTCATCCTCAAGTACATCATCCTCCTCAGCTGCCTTCTTCAGTTTGAAGCCCGCAGGGAACGGTGTCATCACAGTGCGACCCCCAGTCACACCATAGCGCTCCATGACACCAGAGATGTAGTGTGTCTGATGCACCTTTAGCCATCTCCTCTCGACATCCCTCTCAATCTGCAGCCCCAAGTAGTAGTGGACATCCCCCAGCATCTCGCACTTGAAGTTGTTCATCAGCAGCTTCTGTGTCCTCTCAATCTGCTCCATGGAAGGTGAGAACAGCAGTATGTCGTCGACATACACCAGCAGCAAGAGCAGCTGCTCCCCCTCTCCAAGCAGAAACAAGCTGTGACCCGCTTGGGACGTCTTGAAGCCTCCACTCAGCAGAACCTCCTCCAGCTTCTCGTATATCCTCCAGCAGTATTCCATTGAGAAATGCAGTGGTGATATCCATCTGCTTCACGTGCCATCCCTTCACAGCGGCGCCAGCCAGCACAGTCCTCAATGTCACTGGCTTAACAACGGGAGCGAAGATCTCCCCGAAGTCGACCTTCTCTTTCTGCTGAAACCCCTTGGCGACCAAGCGGCTCTTGAACCGCTCCAACGCACCGTCAGCTCCACTCTTCACCTTGAAGACCCACTTGCTGCTGATCGGCCGTCGCCCCTCGGGTAACTCAACAAGCTCCCAAGTCTCATTCTCAATGAGACTGTTGAACTCCGCATCCATGGCAGCCTTCCACTCCTCCTTCTGGGGTCCAGTGAGTGCCTCCTCCACTGTGGCTGGTTCTCCAGGCAAGGGTGTGAAGAAACAGAAGGCCATCTCCTCATCCTCTCCCTCATCCGCCTGAACCGCCATGGCACCTTGCTTGGGTCCTCCCAAACGGCTATACTTCAGCCTTGAGGGTGCTGCTGCCACTCTCTTCTCGCGGGTTGCAATCTGCTGCCCATGTGGTGAAGCTCCTCTCTGCACACTCCTCTTGGTGACCTTGGCGGTTGCAGCAGGCTCGGGCTGAGATGGTGAGTCCACACGTGCCGACTCATCCTCCAACCCCTCCTCCGCAGCAGGACCACAAACTTGCTGCTCACCACCGCCACTGTGGTCACTGGTCAGCTCTGACCCATGGAGTTCATCAAGGTGCAGCTGAACCTCCTCCACTGCAGACCGCTCAAACTCTTGCAGACGCAAGCCAATCTGCACCTGCTGCTGCTGCTGCTGCCAATCCTTGTACATGACGTCCTCCACAAACTTGACGTCACGACTGACCAGCGTCCTCTTGCTCTTGGGGTCCCACATCAGCCACCCCTTCGAGTCAGGAGCCATCCCCAGATGGACAGCCCACACAGCAGCAAATTCGAGCTTGTGCCTCTGCTCCTTAGGCACCATCACAAGCCCCATGCAACCCCACACCCACAGCATGTCAATGGATGGCTTCTTCCCAAGCCAACGTTCGTACGGCACCCAATGCTTGTCGCCAACATGTGTCAAGACCCTGTTCTTGACCATGATAACATGGCGAACAGCTTCAGGCCAGAACTTGTAGGGCATCCCAGCAGCCCCCAACAAGGTCTTAGCCGCCTCGCCAATGGTCCGGTTGGCACGCTCAGCAATGCCGTTCTGCTGCGGTGTTCCTGGGCAGGTCAGCTGGTGTCGAATGCCGTTCTTCTTGAGAAACTTGGTGAATTCCGCTCCAAGGAACTCTCCACCTCGGTCACTCCTCAGCACCTTCACCAGCCGCATCGCTTGCCACTCCACCATCGGCAACCAATCCTCCTTGATCGCCGCTGCAGCATCGCTCTTCTTGGACAAGGGACGTGCCCACGTGAAACGACTCCATTCTTCCACCATGGTGAGGAAGTACAGCACTCCCCCAGTCCCCTCAGTCCTCATAGGACCCACCAGGTCCATGTGCACCACCTCCAAGGGTGCCTTCGCCGATCCCTCCGCACGTGGAAACGGGAACCGCGCAAACTTGTTTTGCATGCACGCCTCGCAGCTGCCATAGTGAGCGCCATCTCTTTGCAGTTGCAGCCCATGCACGCAATTCTCCTTGTGCATCACCTCCAATGTGGAAACAGCCACGTGTGCGAGCTGCCGATGCCAAGTCTCCCAATCCGCTTGGCCCGAGGTAGCCGACGCCTTCACCGCCGCGCTTCCTCCAATCAGCTCCTCTCCACTAGCTCCCATGACTCCCCCACTCCTCGTGCCACCACGCTGGTTGCTTGATGAAGGCGGGGTCCAATCCTTGGGTCATTGGTAGCACTTCCGCCAACGATGTCCGCGCTTCTTGCAGTAGAAGCACACCTCTCCTTGACCCCCGCCGCCATCCTCCTTAGGGTAGTCCTTGTTCTTGCCCTTCCACTTCTTCTTGAAGCCACTCTTTCCACCTGCAACTCCATAGCCAGCCCCCTCCTCCGAGCGCTCCACACTCCGCCGCCGCAAGTCCTCCTCAAGGATGCGCGCGCGAATGTAATCCACGCTCCACTGGGGCTGTTGAGAGTTGAAGTTGATTGCTAGGGCAGACCACGACTCCGGCAGCCGTATCACGATCTCCACGCATTGCACGAGCTCCGGGTACACCACACCGCCGCCTTGGAGCTTCATGAAGATATCCCGCATCTCATCCAACACCGGTTGCATCGGCTCTCCATCAACGAACTTGATGTCGTGCAGCCGCCGCACGAGTAGCACGATGCCGGTAGCATGTGTCGGTGAGTGCACATCCACAAGCTTCCTCCAAGCCTTGGGCCCACACTCTGGAACACCTAAGAGGTCCTTGATGTGGTCAAGTTGTCGTCCGCCAACCGCGTGCACCATGAGCATGTACGCGTCGAACGATCGCTTCATCCATGCTCCTTTCAGCTCCGCGGCCTCCGGCATCTTCTCCTTCCCCTCCACCAGATCCAATAGCTTGTAATGGGTATACATCAGCCTCATGCGGAAACTCCAGTGCTCGTAGTCCTCTCCCATGAATTTCTCAATAGAGAAAGCTTTCACAGGATTCACGGTAGTAGGAGATGGTGTAGAAGAAGTAGGTAGCGTAGGGTTGGCTGGTTGGTGAGTCCCCACTCCACCACCAGTAACTCCCCCCTGCTCTCCAGCCTCTCTAACTCCAGCCATCTCGCCATTAACACCTCTAGAGTCCGTTCCAGTCATATTGAGGCCTTATGAACGGTGGAAACTTGGGAAATCGTTTCGATTCTACAAAAAACGCTGTCGCGGACTGGATACTTCGAATTGGAACGCGGTTCGACCACCAATCGAAAGTTCGCGAGCAGAGATACTAGAAACTGGTCTCACTCGTCAACATTGGTTGAGAATTCACGACGATTCGTCGTCTCAAAGTCGACTACCCGCTCTGATACCACTTGTTGTTCAGGATCCGTCACTTTGAGAGCTTACGACGAACTCAATTCTCAACTAAACGCAAATCCGCTCGGTAGGATTGTGCGCCTTAGCCTAAGCTACCATCTCCAAGTTGAATCATTCGTTAAGATGGTCTATAGAGTGAGAACAAAGTAAAAACGTCCAGCAGCCACATAACTAGAATGGTAGAGGAAGTACAAACATTAAGGCATATAATGTTGGAGTTGGGGACTCCAAGAGAACCATGAGAGGGAAGGGGTTCTCCAAGAGCTAGGGAAGGATGGTAGGAACCTTCCTAGCAGCAAGGATGCAACCCTCATCATGAGATCCTTGAGGTGTCACATGCAAAATCCAATCTAGTTGGATTTTGCCTAGGTGTTGCAACATTTGCAACCCATGCTAGAAACTTCTAGCCACCCCAATCCAAAAGTCAAAGTTGCCTTCCCTAACCACCCAACCAAAGATCCCTTTATAGTCATGTCCCAAGTAATCACCCAAATTAGATATAACCTTAAAAGGTAATAAGAAATCCAAGTCTTGGAAATCTTGTAACTTGGGCGATCTTGATCAGAATAAGGCGATCTTGGTATCGTTGGAAAGCTCTGGATTTCTCCTGCATGATCAAGCATTTAAACTTGGAGAAAACAAAGAGATGGTAAAATCCAACAGCCATGCATAATGATAAATGCTCATGCAAACAATGCACGCATGAATAGCACGAGCACTCGGCAGGACGTTAGGATGACATGCACTCAGAATGACGTGCATCCAACATTGACTACCTCGCGTTTCTTGTTTCTGAGCCTGACAGTCTCCCATTCGTCGAGGATGAGCTTGCCCTTAGCTGTGACGTCATAGAGGACAGGCAGTGCTTTGCGGCTGATGTAACTCGTCTCGTTGCCATGCTGCTTGCCTCTGAGAGAGACCCGAATACATGAGACATCCCGACCCCGTGCTCTTACGCTGAGGTAATAACGGGTCTGTATTCCACTCAGAGGCAAACAATCATCGACGCAGAGATGGCATTCTGGAAGTCTATAGGCACTTACGTTGACGCAGTTCCCCCTCCCAGGGCGAACATAGCCGATGGCATGTGGATTTTCATGGTAAAGAGGCCGTCGGGTTCTCCGCCTGTCTTCAAGGCGCGTTATGGTGCACGAGGCATAAGTCAACGACAGGGGGTCGATTTCTTCCATACCTTCTTCCCCACCCCGAAGATGACGACTCTGCACACTTCTTGGGCTTGTGCCTGCTCTGCCTGACTTGCTTGTCTCTTGACTTTCCCTTGTACTGGATATATAGATCTCTGCCATGTTGCGATGTCTGTACTGCATGTTTCATTATATCACTGCTTTTGGACTTGCCTTGTGGTTGCTTGCATGTGCTCGGCTTGCGTGGTGACTTTGTGATTCACCCTGAGCTTGTTGTGTTTTCTTCTCTGGACTGGTCTTGTGACCAGGCCCTCATATTCGTTTTGGGCCACACTTTCTCATCAGTGTTGGTAAAAAAAAAATAACTTTCTGTCAGCGTCGTTACAAAAATAAACCCTGAAAAATCAGTGTTGTCACATAAAAAAAAAACGTTCTTATCAAGGCTGGTACATTTTTTAACGCTGATGTAACCAGCCTTCATCATAATGTGACGGGAACGGGGGGAGGGAGACAGTGGTGGTGCAACAATGGTGGTCCAGGTTAGGCAATCACTTGTGCTAAAGGTCTCTGTTTTGTCACGTTCAAACATACGAGACAAAATCAGACAAGCGCTCGCAAGCAACAGTCGGGAATGTTCCTCAACAACCTTTCGGGAGCGTTGCGCAGTGCCACGTCACCCCACGCATTCTGTCTCGCACTTCGCCAATCAACAAAAAGTGAAATGAAGAGTCGGTTTAAACCAAACAAATGGTGTCCGAGGCGAGTCTGACAAGTTGTAGATAAGGGGGGTGTATGATGTCAAACTTATATGCTATAGTCTTTCTAGGCTGTAGTGGGGTAGACAGTATGGGGTACAGCTTTCTAGGGTTTCATATTTGTACCCAACTCATTTCCTAGTTCATCATTCATTCCTCATTTCTTCACATGGTATAGAGCAGGTTCCCTAGTGGGAACCGTTCCTTGGGCCCACCACTGAAAATCGATTAATTTATTTTTTCTTCCCAGAGAGCGAGTCGCTCCTGACCGAGGCGCGCCCTGTGTGCCGTCCTCCCCTTAGCGGCCAGTCGCGCCCTCTCACGGCCCCTCTCGCGGCCCCGTCGCCGCCCTTAGTGGCCCCTCGCGGCCCCACCCTACACGGCCCCGTCGCCGCCCTCTCGCGGCCCCGTCGCCGCCCTCTAGCGGCCCCGTCGCCGCCCTCAGCGGCCCCGTCGCCGCCCTCAGCGGCCCCGTCGCCGCCCTTGCGGCCCCGCCGCCGCTCTTGCGGCCCCGTCGCCGCCCTCTCGCGGCCCCGTCGCCGCCCTCTAGCGGCCCTGTCGCCGCCCTTAGCGGCCCCGTCGCCGCCCTCAGCGGCCCCCTTCGCCGCCCGCAGCGGCCCCATCGCCGCCCTCAGCAGCCCCGTCGCCGCCCTTGCGGCCCCGTCGCCGCCCTTATGGCCCCGTCGCCGCCCTTGCGGCCCCGTCGCCGCCCTCTCGCGGCCCCGTCACTGCCCTCTCGCGGCCCCGACGCCGCCCTCTCGCGGCCCCGTTGCCGCTCTCTCGCGGCCCCGTCGCCGCCCTCTCGCGGCCCTCCTGCCGCCCTCTTGCGGCCGCCGCAGAGCCGCCGAGCTGCTGAGCCGCTGACCCGCCGAGCCGCCGCCGCCGCCTTCGAGCCGCCGCCGCCGTCGGGCCGCCGCTGTCGAGCCGCCGCCGCCGCCGAGCCGCCTTCGAGCCGCCGCCGCCGAGCCGCCTTCGAGCCGCCGCCGCCGCCGTCGAGCCGCCGCTGCCGCCGAGCCGCTGCTGCCGCTGTCGAGCCGCTGACGCCGCAGTTCCGGCCCTGTTCCTGACGGAGCGCCCCGGCCCTACCCACCCGGACTGGTGAGAGCACTCCTGAGCAGCGCCTTTACCACTGCGCTGCCCCTAGCCTACTGCTCTCACTGCTAGACTGCTGCTGTCATGGCTACTCCTAGTGTCCTTACCTTTGATGCTGAGGGTCGAGCTGTTGACTTTGAGGTCTGGGTCGATGACCTGCAGCTTTTCCTACAGTGCGACAGGACAGACGGACTCTCCCTGTTCGATCTCACCTCTGCTGCCTCTCCTGCCCCTCCTGCCGATGCTGACAGCACTGTTCGCTCACAGTGGGCCACACGCGATGCTACTGCCCGTCTTGCTGTGCGTCGCCACTTACCGACCGCTGAGCGTGCGCATTTTAGTCTGTACAAGAGTGCTAAGACCTTGTAGGACGCTGTCGTTGCACGCTACTCTTCCCCTACCACTGCTGCCCTTAGCCGCCTCATGCTGCCGTACCTGTTCCCTGACCTCGCCGCCTTTCCCACCGTCGCTGACCTCATTACGCACCTTCGCACTAGTGACACCCGCTACCGCGCTGCGCTTCCTGCTGAGTTCTGCGCCAAGAACCCCCCCCCCCATGTACATCACCCTCTACTACATAGTCACCCGGCTCCCTGACTCCCTTCGCTCAGTCAGGGACCACTTCCTCTCTGTTTGCCCCACCACACTCACCGTTGACCTCCTCGAGGAGCGCCTCCTGGCAGCAGAAAAGAGTATAGTCGCCGTAGGAGCCTCTCGTGGTGACCCTCGTACCCCCTTCTTTGAGGGGTGCTCCCCCTCCCCCCTCTTGCCCTCTGTTGCCTCTGCTGCTGCGGCCGACTTCGTTGGCCTTGAGTCGGTCGGAGCTGCGTCTGCCCCTAGTGGGAGACGCCGCACCGGCAAGGGCAAAGGGGGCAAGGGTGCTGGAGGAGCTGGCGGGGGCGGTGGAGGTGGCGGTGGAGGCGGTGGAGGGGGTGGGGGTGGTGGTAGGAGTGGTGGCGGGGGTGGAGTCGTCGGTGGCAGCAGTGGGGGCGGAGGAGGCGGCGGCGGTGGCGGTGGGAGCGGAGGTGGCGGAGGCGGCGAAGGTGGCGGCGGCAGCGGTGGAGCTGGTCGCGGCTCTGCGCAGAGGGGTGGCTCCGGTGGTGGTCAGCGCCAGCAGCAGCAGCGCACTCGTGAGACCCCGTCCCCCCAGCAGCTTCGTGAGTGGTACGCTGGGCGTCAGCGGGGTGGGGGTGCTGGTCCCTGTACCTACGTCCTTCGTACCGGTGACCGCGCTGGTGAGCAGTACGGGGGCCCGCACTCTACCCAGCGCTGCTTCGGCCGCCTGACGGATGCTTGGCGTCACCAGTTCCCTGACGCCACGGAGATCCCTCGCTGGGGCGATCTGTCTAGGGCGGGAGTTGCTATCTTTGATCTTGACTATGATGCTATTCTTGCTGCCATGTATGCTGTGTCTACTAGTGATGAGGGTGACTGTTACCTCTGCGTTCCGCCTGACCCGGGCATTGGTGAGGCTGCTGCTCTAAGTGCTGGTGAGGCTGCTGCTCTAGGTGCCAGTGGGTCTGCTGCCCCAGGTGCTGGTGACTCTGCTCTCTCAGGTACCACGTCGGCTCAGGCCTCCCACACCTTCACCCTTGACTCGGGTGCTTCCCGCTCCTTCTTTCGAGACCGCACCACACTCACGCCGCTTAGTCGGCCAGTTGCGGTCTCCCAGGCAGACCCCTCTGGGGGTCCTGTCCTTGCCCACTTCTCTACTGTCTAACTGTGTCCGGCGGCCCCTTCTGGCACCCTGTCAGGTCTTTACCTCCCCTCGTTCTCTACGAACTTGGTGAGTGGTGCTGATCTACAGGATGGGGGAGTTCACCAGTTCACTCCTGCGAGTCAGCGAGTGACCCACTGCACGTGTGCTCGGACGGGCCGACACTTGGCCACGTTTACCGGTCGGCCGGGGTCGAGCCTGTACACACTGACTATTGGGTCTCCTCCGGTTGCTGCGTCTGGTCAGGTAGCTGCGTCGGGTCAGGTGTCTGCTGCGGCGTCCAGGTCTGGTCCTGAGTCTGCCCCCCGCTCGTGTCGTCTCCTGTCTCACCAGACTCTCCTCTGGCACCACTGCCTTGGTCACCCCTCCCTGCCTCGTCTCCGAGGCATGGCCTCCCGTGTCCTTGTCTATGGTCTCCCCCGGTCCCTCCCTCCTCTTCCTCCAGGGCCTGCCCCTACCAGCGTTCCCTGCGTCGAGGGGCGGCAGCGCGCTGCTCCTCACTCCTCCGAGTTTCCTCCGACAGAGGCTCCGCTGCAGACGCTTCACATGGACGTGTGGGGCCCCGCCCGCGTCCGTGGACAGGGTCACGAGCGTTACTTCCTGTTGGTGGTTGACGACTACTCGCGTTACACCACAGTCTTCCCCTTGCGCAGCAAGGGTGAGGTCACTGGGGTGTTGATCGACTGGATCCGCGCTGCTCGTCTCCAGCTCAGAGAGAGTTTCGGCTCGGACTTTCCTGTTCTACGTCTGCACTCCAACAGAGGAGGAGAGTTCTCCTCTGACCTTCTGCGAGCCTTCTGTCGTGCACGAGGCATCCGCCAGACGTTCACGCTTGCGGCCTTTCCACAGCAAAATGGGATTGCTGAGCGCCGCATTGGCATGGTCATGGACGTCGCCCGTACGTCCATGATCCATGCGGCTGCCCCCCATTTTCTGTGGCCGTTCGCGGTTCAGTACGCGACGCATCAGATCAACCTTCAGCCCCGGGTCTCCATGCCGGAGACCTCCCCTACTCTGCGGTGGACGGGGAAGGTTGGCGATGCGTCTGCGTTCCGTGTTTGGGGATCTCGGGCGTTTGTCCGCGACTTGTCTGAGGACAAGCTGTCCCCCCGTGCTGTTCCCTGCGTCTTCCTTGGCTTCCCCCCTGACGCGCCTGGTTGGCAGTTTTACCACCCCACCTCGCGCCGTGTTCTGTCCTCTCAGGACGTCACGTTTGACGAGTCGGTTCCCTACCGCACTGCGCCCCTCCCCCCGCCGCCGCTCTTCCTCGCGCCAGGTCCCCCCCCGGTAGACCCCCTCCACCCTCAGGGTCCTGCTCCCTCAGGTGTGTCCCAGGTAGACGCAGTCGAGCCTGTCGAGGTAGCTGTTGACTCTGGTGCTGCTGCGGGTGCGGGGCCTGGGGGTGCTGAGCCTGGGGGTGCTGACTCTGGGGGCGCTGAGACTGGGGGTGCTGAGTCTGGGGGTGCTGAGTCTGGGGGTGCTGAGTATGGGGTTGCTCAGCCTGGAGGTACTGAGCCTGTGGGTGCGGAGCGTGGGGGTGCTGAGCCTGCTCGTGTGGCGTCTGGAGGGACTGGGCCTGGAGGTCCTTCGGGTGCGTCGTCCCGGCGCGAGCTACTCTCTCCACAGGAGCTGCGCGAGTGGTTTGCTCGGCGGTGGAGCCGTGCTGCTGGAGCTGGAGGTGCTGCTGGTACTGGAGGTTCTACTGCTGCTGAGGGTGCTGGTGCCACGGGTCCCGGAGGTGCTCGTACTGGAGGTACTGGAGCTGCTGGGCCTGTGGGTACTCCTTGTGCTGGAGCTGCTGGAGGTGCTGGAGCTGGAGCTGGTGCTGCTGGGGGTGTTGGCGCTGGAGGTGCTGCTGGTGCTGGTGCTTCTGAGGGTGCTGGTGTTGGTGCTGCTGGAGCTGGTGCTGCTGGCGCGGCTGGAGCTGGGGGTGCTACTGGAGCTGGTGCTGCTGTTCGGGGTGCTGGTGCTGTTCCTGCTGGTTCTGGGGGTGCTGCACGGCCGCGACCGTACTTCGTTCCGCTCCTTGAGCAGGTTCTTGGTCTTCCGCCCTCTACTAGTCCTGCTCCTCTCTTCGAGTGTCCGCCGCCTGTCCAGTCTGAGTCACAGTTACAGCCAGCCTCCCCACTGCCTGCTCCTTCTCCCTACACTGGTCCTACTGGAGGTCTTGCTGAGCGTCGTGAGCCTGCGTCTCGTCCTACGTCGCCTGTCCGTGCTGCTGGCACTAGTGGTCGTGGTTCGTGTCAGCGTCCTCCCCCTGTCCCCGGCACGCACCGGATGTCTCTGCGTCCTTCCACTGCTCCGCTGCGTGCCCCTTTGCCTTCTCCTGAGTCCTCTCTTCCTGCTCTTGCTGACCCAGAGTCGGACTCCCTTCGCGCTGCCAGTCCTACTGTCACGCGTCTCCTTGCTACTGTCGTCACTGACCCTTCCTTCGAGTCCACTGCTGCGTCTGCCTTAGTTGCTGAGCTTGTCGACTTTGCTGCTCGCTGTCGTCTAGACTACGCTGCTAGTCTTGTCGCTGAGTCTGAGTCTGTCTGTCCTCCGTCCGTCGGGGGTGAGTGTGCCCTTGGCACGGACGTCCTTGAGGACAGGCAGGAGGAGTTCCAGTGCTTTGCTGCTGCTTCACCTCATCTCGTGTCCATGCTGCTGGCCCTTGAGGGAGACCCGGATGCACCAGACATCCCGACTCCGCGCTCTTACGCGGAGGCGATAGAGGGTCCCTACTCCTCTCAGTGGCAGGCAGCCATGGACGCAGAGATGGCTTCCTGGAAGTCCACAGGCACCTACGTCGACGAGGTTCCCCCACCTGGGGCGAACATCGTCAGTGGCATGTGGATTTTCAGGGTGAAGCGGCCCCCGGGTTCTCCGCCTGTCTTCAAGGCGCGTTACGTGGCTCGAGGCTTCAGTCAGTGGCAGGGAGTTGACTACTTTCAGACCTTCTCTCCCACCCCGAAGATGACCACTCTTCGGGTACTACTGCACATTGCCGCTCAGCGCGACTACGAGCTTCACTCTCTTGACTTCGGCACTGCTTTCCTACAGGGTAGCCTGCACGAGGAGATCTGGCTGCGCCGTCCACCTGGCTTCACTGGGTCTTTTCCTCCTGGCACCCAGTGGAGCCTCCGGCGGCCAGTCTACGGTCTCCGCCAGGCACCGCGTGAGTGGCACGACACACTGAGGACTACGCTTGCGGCTCTTGGGTTTGCTCCCTCTACTGCCGACCCGTCGCTGTTTCTGCGCACCGACACTTCTTTGCCGCCGTTCTACATCCTCGTGTACGTCGACGACTTGGTCTTTGCCACAGCTGACACTGCTGGACTCGCCCACATGAAGTCCGAGTTGCAGAAGAGACACACGTGCACAGACCTGGGTGAACTGCGCATCTACCTTGGCTTGCAGATCACCCGGGACAGAGCACAGCGCACCATTACCCTGACTCAGTCTCACATGGTGCAGCAGGTCCTTCAGCGCTTCGACTTCACGTACTCCTCGCCTCAGGCCACTCCTCTGTCTGCTCGCCACTCGCTCTCAGCTCTGCCTTCGGATGAGTCCGTAGAGCCGAGTGGCCCGTACCCAGAGCTTGTTGGCTGCCTCATGTACTTGATGACCTGCACTCGTCCTGACCTGGCATACCCTCTTAGCATCTTGGCACGCTATGTTGCTCCTGGGAGACACCGACCAGAGCACATGGCTGCCGCGAAGAGGGTGTTGCGCTACTTGTGCAGTACGTCGGGCATGGGGCTCGTGCTTGGAGGGCGGAGTCCAGTGGTCCTCACTGGTCACGCAGACGTGTCTTGGGTTGACGACTTGGCTACTCAGCGGTCGTCACAGGGTTACACCTTCAGCCTTGGTTCCGGTTCTGTTTCGTGGCGGTCTACCCGCTCTTCTTCTGTTCTCAGCTCCAGCTGTGAGGCTGAGATCTACGCAGGGGCCATGGCTGCACAGGAGTTACGCTGGCTCACCTACCTGCTGACTGACCTCGGAGAGCCGCCTCGTTCTCCTCCAGTTCTGTACGTAGACAACAAGGCGATGCTGGCCTTGTGTCGTGAGCACAGAACGAAGCACATTGCTCTTCGCTACTTCCTTGCTCGTGAGCTGCAGCAGCGTGGTCAGCTGCGACTTGCTTACGTGGCCTCTCAGGCCAACACTGCTGATATCTTCACCAAGGCACTCGCGCCTTGTGATCATCAGCGCTTCTGTACTCTGTTAGGTCTTGTACCTACTTTGCCTCACTTGCTCACTTCTTGACCTTGCTTGTACTTTGACCTATATATACTTGCACTTGCATGTTTAACTTTATATATATATATATCTCTGCATGTGAACTGGCCTTGTGGCCCTTGAACTTGTGCTCAGAATGTGTGGTGACGTTGTGATCGACCCTGAGCTTGCTGTGCTTTGCTTGACTGGTCTTGTGACCCCTTGTTCTCCCCCACTTTGCCTATGGGGGTATGTCAAACTTATATGCTATAGTCTTTCTAGGCTGTAGTGGGGTAGACAGTATGGGGTACAGCTTTCTAGGGTTTCATATTTGTTCCCAACTCATTTCCTAGTTCATCATTCATTCCTCATTTCTTCACACATGAAACAGCCCTAAGATGCCGTTTCACGTGATTGATGGTGACGGCGAAAATTTTGGGTGATTTTTTTGCCAGATTCATCGAATCTAGGCAATTTCGCTAACAAGGATGGCCCCACTACTGTATGATTCGAATCAGGGTCCCCTAGCAAAAGTAGGCTGACATTTCAGGCCTTGTACAAGAAAGTTAGCTGAAAAAACAGTGTAGGCATGAATAAAAAAACTTTCTCATCAGGGTTGGGACCTAAAAATACCCTGAAAATCAGGGTTCAAAGACAAAATCAGGGTAAAATTCCTGCAATCTGAGGGCCTGCTTGTGACCACAAGATTGTCATGATTGTTTTGATGCATCTCACTCAGGCTATGGGGGTGTGTCAAAGTTATATTATATATAGAGGAGGTTAGCCTATAGCAAGTTGCATCTTAGGGGGTATAGAGATAATCTGGACATCCTTCTTGTACCTACCCATTGACATAATCTACCACCTTTTGCCTTCGCTATTTCAACAACTTGCACGAAACACTTTAATCTCGGCTTCATTTCATGTTGTCTATTTCCTGGTTTGATGCGCGACAAAAAACGTAGGGTGGTTTTCGCATCCCTGAACCCGAATAAATGATAATCTCACAAATGTGTCGAGCGTGATTGCCTGGCGTGGGTGACAGTACGCGACAAACTTTGCGCAAGATGGGTTCATCGCGCCGCTCTGTGACGGGTTTGACACCACACTATTTGATTCGAACCCGGTAAAATAGAGCTGCGTTCGCATGCTACAATATGTCAGCCACACGGAGCTGTGGACATGATTTGCTGATATGCCAAGAATGAAAGGTTGCGCGCACTCATAGTCTTCTCACGCAATACAAGCCCTAAATTTTGGTTCTATAATGAATTTCTCGAGCTTTACCAAGTCTGATCATTGGACGGGTCGACAGCAGGCTGCAGCAATTACTGACACATGGGCACTAATGCCATCCTTGCATGCCATTTGGCATCATGGCAGGCAGAGGTGCCATGTAGTGTGGACCAGCAGCAACAGCAGCAGGCCAGCAGTCCCAGCAGCAGCGGCAGGATGAGTTTGAAGGGCGTAGCGTAAGTCATGTGAGCTGGACCAGGGTGCTTCCCTGCAAGGGCATAGTTGCCTTACATAGGCTACGAGTGAGGATGAGACATACCGGTATGATTAACCATCCCCTCAGGCACAAATTGACTGGAGATCAATCCGAAAGCTACACCTAGTGTTGCTACCTTGCCCGGCTCACATTCTAAGTGCACCACGAAGGGAACGGCTTCAGCAGCACCAGGAGGAGCATCAGACGCACAAAGAGCAGATCCATGAGCGTAGGGAGCAGAAGGAGGACACAGGCACACGATGAGGAGTTGCAGTTGGATGGGCGGCTGACACCACTGATGCTGCTGCTGACGTGGCGGCGGTGGATTAGTCGGCACCAGATGATGCTGCGTGTTGGTCTGCAGGGGAGCCTTCTCTTCCCGCTGCTCACTCTTCTCCACCTGCGCACAAGGAATGTGTTTGGCACAGGGCAAAGCGCATGAAAATCGATGAAAACAGAAAGAAGTTTTGATTGTAGCGCTCTGTATGAAAAACGAAATGCCATCCCCCTACCACTCACAATTGCCTCTGCCTCCCCTCCTACCTCGAATCTGCTCCTTCATCTGCTCCGTGAGCCCTCTCCTCCCTCAGCTGCTCCCACCATCTCCGCCCTCAGCACGCACACGGCGTCCACTGGAATGCTCTTCCTATTCATGCCCGGCAACTCGCTCCAGTCCTCTAGAGACTGCGCCATGAACAATCATGCCACCAACGCCCTAACCTTTTGATCAGAGGACGACTCAACAGGTGATTGCGATAACCACTGCCACATGCCCATGGGCGGCATTCCTGGCATGGCATATGGCATGGCAGGCATATGCAGGTACTGTGGGCCAGATGCAGCCGCAGCACCAACTGAACTAGCTGAACCACCACCAGCAGCAGCAGCAGCACCAGCAGCAGCACCAGCAGCAGCACCAGCCACCAGCAGCAGTAGCAGGATGGGTTGGAACAGGGAATGCCATGTGACCTGTACCAAGCTTGTCTTGCACAGTGCGAGGCTTAGGGTGATGAAGGTGCGAGTGGGGATGGGAGAGAGGATGAAGCATCCCCCCAGGCATGAACGGTAAGGGCATCAAGCCCATGGGTGCTCCCATTGGGCCCAGCTTGCCTGGCTCACACACTGGATGCAGCATCACGGGCACAGCACCAGGCAAACCCGGCGCACACGGAGCAAACCCAAGAGGAGGAGGAGTGGCAGCTGCCTGCCGGCCGGCTGAAGAAACGACTGATACTGCTGCTGACGTGGCGGCAGTGGATTGGGCGGAACTAGATGCGGCCCAACGGCAGACCTCGTCTTCCAGCTGCTGCTTGTTGGCCATCAGGCGCGCCCTCTCCTCCCTCAGCTCACTCTTCTCCGCCTGCATGCACGGGCAGGGCAATGTATGTACGACATAGTCAAGGGATGACTATTGAGTCGACTCAACAGTCAGGCGCGCCCTCTCCTCCCTCAGCTCACTCTTCTCTTACCTCTGCATTCGGTTTGCGTACTGCCCAAACCGAATGGCACATGCGTGGCAAAAGACTTGATAAAAATGGAGACACCCTTCCCCTTCCTCTCTCTCCCCCCCCTCCTCCCCCCCCCCCTCCCCCCCTCCCCCCCTCCCCCCCCCCTCCGCACCTTGAGCTCTTGAATCTGCTCGCTCATGTGCTCCGCGGAGCCCCTCAGCTGCGCCGTCTCCCTCAAACTCCCTTTTCCCCCGTAGTCTCCCCCCCCCCCCCCCCTCGCCTCACCTTGAGCTCTTGGATCTGCTCGCTCATGTGCTCCGCGGAGCCCCTCAGACGGCTCGTCTCCGCCCTCAGCTGCGCCAGCACGTGCACCGCGTCCACCAGAATGCTCCCCCTGTCCGCGCGCGCCAGCTCACTCCGCTCCAGTGCCCGCACCAACTCCTCAAACCTGCGGAACGGTGTGGCGGGAGCGAGAGTGAGTTAGGAAAGAAGAGGGGAGGGAGGGGAGGGGAGGGGAGGGGAGGGAGAGAACGAGGCGTGTTAGGTGGAAGGGTGGCAGGAGGGGTGGACAGCAGGCGCGGAAAAGAGAGGGCCGGGGGGGCAAAGGACAGAGAGGGGAAAGAGAGATAAGAAAGAGGTAGAGAGGAAAGAGAGGGAAGGGCAGAGCTGCAAGGCAAGTAACTGTAAGGTGCCCAAAAACAGGTTCAAAGGAGAGTTGAAGGAGCTTGTCGGGGAGAGCAAGAGATGGAGTATGGAGAGCACCCAGCAGGCAGCAGCAGCGACGCAACTGTCGTTGAGTCGGTCGCGGCGGATCTTCTCCCGATTGGCCTTGTTGCTGTTCGACTCGCTCGGCTCCTCTCGCTGCCTGGCCTCACACGCGCGGGACGTCGGGGGGTGCGTGAGGAGAGGAGAGGGGGAATGCGCCAGGAGAGGGGGAATGCGCAAGGAGAGAGGAAGTCGTGAGGCGGAGTTGTGAGATGGGGAACGCCGGAAGCATCAGAAAAATGACAGAATCAGATTTGTTTTTCCACTGGACACGCATGGGAAATAATGAGATGGAACGAGATGAACGGGGAAGAATTGCTTCCAGGACCAATGCGGTCGCGCGAAGAACGCGAAGAAACGTACAACGAAGAGAGGTGATCAAAATGACTTGCCTTTTATGAGAGGCAGCGCCGCCGACACGGTGTTCTTGCAATGCGACGGCTGCTTGTCCGCAGCGCTGCTCTCGTTGGCCCGACTGGATGCCCTGCCACACACGGGGGAAAGGGCAAGCATGAGGAAGGGGGAAACATGAGGAAGGGGGAAAAATGAGGAGCACGTGGAAAGCGACGGAGGGGAAAGGGGAAATGGGCGAAAGCGAGCTGTTGAGGAAGCGAGGACGGGCCTGGCAACGCCGGCAACCACGGCGAGAGAGATACAAAACACCCCAAAGACGCGTCGATGACCTGATCCGATCAACTCGTTATTGAGTTACCCGTTACACCGCTATCAACGGCATCCCAAAGGCGCAATCACGCTTACCTCTCGGATTCCTGACACGCGGAATCATGCTGCTCGGCCAGCATATTCTCTAGAAGTGTGGAACGCCCGTCACCGTCAACGTCCTGAAAGCCGATGAAAAGAGTTCCTTTGGAGCTTTGTCAAATGATTTATAAACGTAGGATTTCGAACGCTTTTTTGAGAAAGTATAGTCAGATTTCCGAATGCTTTGTCGAAAGCTTTGTAGATGCTTTTCAGATGACTACAAGTTTTGAATGACTTCAGACAGTCGCAACCTTGTAGACTTCAGAATGCCATAAAAACTCTTTAATGTGTTGGCAATGAGCTATAAAAATCTTGTTGGCATGCACCAAAAGTTAGATTATCGTGGTTGCCAAACATTCATTGTGAACATTGGAATAGTGTTTTATTAATTGATTGAATTACAATACATCAACAGCATAATAAAGATTGCCAATCTTTAACAAATATCTAGTCCCCTTCACATGATCTAAGCATGATTTCTCCCCAAAACGCATCGTTACAGCTGCGGAAACAGCAATGCCTGTGTTAAGAATGAACGGAAGAATGAAACAGAGAAGAGAGGGTTTCACTAGCAAGCAGTTGAGTACATATAGCAAACCCTAAATTGGGCTGTACTCATTATTGAGTACCCCACTGCAGGCTAGACAAATATAACATTCTGACACACCCCCATAGCCAAAGTGGGGTGTAATCAGCACAACAAGCAGCAATTTATAGTTCACAAATATAAGCAAAGCTAGAAGCTATCACAGAGGGCAAGTGTGGAGGAGGAGGGACTATGAGAGGAGAGGAGGTAGTGGGCGGCAGCTGAAGCTGCTGGCACACGGCGCAACTGGAGCAACTGGCACACGAGCAACTGGAGCAACTGGCACACTGGCAACTGGAGCAACTGGCACACGGGCTACTGGAGTAACTGGCTCCGCGGCTAACTCTGAGCGGCAGGAGCAACGGACCCACGGGCGACTGGAGCAACGGGCTCACGGGCAACTGGAGCAACGGGCTCATAGCGGCCAAGAACCGGTCAGCAGCAAAAATGCC
The DNA here is from genome assembly GCA_947471745.1 of Closterium sp. Naga37s-1. Classification (NCBI taxonomy): domain Eukaryota; kingdom Viridiplantae; phylum Streptophyta; class Zygnematophyceae; order Desmidiales; family Closteriaceae; genus Closterium; species Closterium sp. Naga37s-1. The sequence continues at coordinate 4,730,794 of CANJKZ010000096.1, read as the reverse complement.
ACGCCGCATACAAGACGCTTTGCAGGCGGCTACCGCGACGCGAGCCGCTAGCGCTGCGACTGGGTGGAGGAGAGTGAGTTAAAGAGTGTGGAGGGAATCGTCGTGACGTGGCTGGTACGATAACTGAGGGAAGGGGGAATAAGGTAAGGGAAAGGGAAGGGGAAGGGGAAGGGGGTGGAGGTAGTCGAATGGGGAACGTCCTTGTTCGCGGCATCGTCAAAGCCCTACCCGACCCGTCTTCTCCTCCACAAAAATCGAATCTCGAACTGGAGGAGATTGTGATAAGGTGAGCAAAACTCGAAAGCACCGTTCTGTACCTTTCTGACTACCTATGCACCGTCGTAATTTCTGGTAGTATTTTTCTCTCTCCTCACCTACTGGTCAGTTAGGTGACCATAGGTCATTCTCAGAGTGGCGTGGCGACGTTCTGATTTCCCCCTTTTCAAGCTTCCCCGGAGAGGATATCTTCTCGCGACGATGACAGGCGGGCTGCGAATTCTGTTAGCAATCTACAAGGCAGTTCCCGACGATTGGTGGGATGTCCTCTATGACTTCACACCACACTCTGAATACCTCCGTATGAACGATTGGGCCTTCAGCAAGGTGACACAGGGAAGACAGGTGAACAAGACACCCTTCGGAAGCAAGACCTTACCAGCTGCGGTAGTCGTCACGGTGTGTGTGATCGAGAAGTGGCTGGTGGGGACTTTCTGCTCGGGAGCGGCGCTTGGCATTCGACATGAACTTCTCCGACAACGTCCATCGCTAGCGACGATACGGAAGCATCTCTACGCGCCGCAACCACTCGACCACGTCGAAAGATGGAATGAGATCCTCCCCTTTACGCTCCGCTCGCTACCCGACCTGACGCAAGCCTTTCTAAACGATCAGACCAGTCGTCAACGCGACGTTCTATTCCGGCTTTTTACCCGCTCCCTACCTTGCGGAGAAAGGATGCCTTATACCCCGTCTAAAGGAATATGCCAACGGTGTCACGCCAATCGCATGGAAACACATACCCATATCTTCTTCGAATGCGGCAACGCACCTATGGTCACCACCGCCTTGCAACGGGTCGCGCAAAACCATCTGCGCCTGGAAGTCCCGACGGAAGTCATTTTCTTCCCGCTCGCCTCTCCCGCAAGGAAAATTGCTCCATGGTGCTTGCTAGTAGGAGCAGCTGCAACTACTCTGTGGAGAGATCGCTGCTTGCAGCGGTATGACAACGTGTCCTACTCAAGCGTGGAAACCCTACACCGCATCTTGGCCCTCTTCCTTACAACGTGCAAAACTTTCTTTTTCCGCCGAGGCAAGCCCTCCAAGAAACGCAACCGCACCACTGCAAACCGAGCCCAAGCTGCCACCCGACACAAACTCCTGCTATTCTTGCCCAATGGGTTTCCCCAAATCCACCCGGAATTACGCTCCTCCTGGTTGCTCAACAGCCCCTTCCAACCACCTTAAGTGCAATTCTACACCTATGGCTTTCGACACAGAGCGGCCAGGAACAGCTCCTGTGCGTGAACTTAGTTCAGCTAAAGAAACGCTAAATGTTAGCGTAGGCCTCTGGCTTGGGTGACACCTTGTTTAGCCTCTGTGTTGTCTGGGTTACGACCTTAAAAAAAAAAAAAAAAAACTTCTCGCGACGATGAGCCCCCCTCCCCACCATAATGTATTTTTGATGCGCCCTCCGCCTTTTCCAAGCTCCCCTCCCCCCCTCCCCCACCCGCTTCTCCCTTGCCGAAACTTTGAGGAGTACCCGCGCAACTTCAGGAGAGTTCCGCGCTACCCAGTGAAGGTTGGGTGGGTGGGTGGGCCCCAGTCCAGATCAGACCGAGTGACCACATAACCTTGGGTTACTCGGTCTGATCTGAGTGCAACACACTAAGTGGGTGTGCAACGCGAGAAAGTGTGTTTATTGTGTCAGAGGTCCACTGGTGATCCCCGATTGATCCTAGGGAAGGGTTACAGGCACGTTGGCCTGGGGGGTTATGGGCGCACTGACCCGCTACTTAACAAGCTCTTTTATCCCAGTGGTCTAGTGGCTGGGATTCTGACATGGTATCAGAGCGAAGGTCTCGGGTTCGAATCCCGGTGTATGCACTTCGGGCATCCCAGTGCGGGGGGTGTCAAAGGTCCACTGGTGATCCCCGATTGATCCTAGGGAAGGGTTACATGCACGTTGGCCTGGGGGTTATGGGCGCACTGGCCCGCTACTTAACAAGCCCTTTTATCCCAGTGGTCTAGTGGCTGGGATTCTGACATATTGGCCATTCATCCAAGCTTTCACGTGCTTGTCATCACTAAGGTCCCCCTTCACAGTTGAAATTAACCTGACAAAATCAGATTAAGACAGAACGGACATTAAGAGACAGTGGCCATTGCTGTGCTGACAGCAAGGTAACACGCGACGCGGATCCCTGATTAGTAACTGGCAAAGTCCAAAATGAATGAGAGACTCCAAAGTACAGACAAGATCCGAAGGGACTGTCGTAATGCAAGGGACTGTGGTTTTTTGTAACTACAAAAAGCAGCATCAAATGAAATCTCTACAAATGAAGGGCTAGTTTCCCACCATCACAAATGAAGATACAATTGCACTGAAGGGTCAAACTAGTAAAAATAAGCGAGGGCATAAGCGAACGTTTAGAGCTAAACCAGCAAATGGTAATGCGTTCCGTGCGAGCTAGCTAGTGCAATGCTGGCAACGAGGTTCGGGCTAGTCTCGCAGCGTATGCTCACTAGGCCAAGTCCAATAGTGCGTAATGTGACATGTTGATAAAACCGGGAAGCGTAGTGGATATGATAAGAATTGTAATGAAGACAATGAAGTCTTGATGTGGCCTTGTTAATAATAGTTCAAAGAGAACAAGATGATTTTAAGATAGAAGTACAAGGATATAAATAGCAATCTAGCTACCCATGTACTCTGGGGGGTACGTTCTCTTATTAACTGCATTACATTGCAAGGATAACCGCGACTATTACTATAGTCAACAGTTACCACTTTGCAGTGTGTAACCTCCGAAACAGTTACTGGACAGTGAACAGTCATGACCGTTGACTGACTTCGACTGTTGACCTTCGGGTGAATCTCGAGCTCTCGCGTGCTCTACAAGAGCTATTGCGGTACTTGGTGTCAGTAAATCTGCACTGTGGATGCCCGATTGATCCTAGGGGGGGTTATAGGCACATTCGTTTATGGGCGCACAAACCCGCTACACAAACAAGCAATTTTATCCCAGTCGTTAGGGGCTGGGATTCTGACATGGTATCAGAGCGGTCTCGAGTTCGAATCACGGTATATGTACATGTAGGCCGTTGCCGCTGTGCTCAGTCCTAGGCCTCACAGAGTGGGGGGTGTCAGGAGATCTGCACTGTGGATGCCCGATTGATCCTAAGGGGGGGGGGGGGGGGGGGGGGGGTACAGGCACGTAAGCCTTGGGGGTTATTGACACACAAACCCACTACACAAACAAGCCATTTTATCCCAGTGGTTAGTGGCTGGGATTCTGACACTTTGTACAGTGACGCTGCTTTGTTATGAAGTAACGCGCTATGAGAGAACCTTCGAGAATGTTATAATAACCTTTCGGTTATTCCAACACTCCTATTCATTCCTGAAGGTGAGCCACGTGGGATTTCTTCTAGATAACCCAGAGGTCGGCGCAGTGCTGAAACTTCTGACGTGGCAATTTCTTCGTTAAGAAATCAGCTGCCATGTCACCAGTTGGGCAGTTCGTGAGTTTGACCTTGCCGTTGTCAATCTCGTCTTTGACGAAGAAGTAACGGAGTGCGATGTGTTTCGTGCGGTTCACGAAACCAGACTTGTTCGCGATCTTGATCGCGCTCTGATTGTTGCTGAGTAACGTGAAGTGACCGTTCATCGTCACCTTTGCTTCTTGCAGGAGCTCCATCAGGTACAACCCTTCGCGAACAGCTGCGTTGGTGGCGATGAACTTAGCTTCGGCTGACGAAAGAGCGATGAGTTCTTGCTAATGGGAGTTCCACGAGATGAGTCCAGCAGGTTGGAGTTGAAAAACGAAGCCTGTGCGGGAGCGTCTGTTGTCTGCATCTCCCACGTGGTCGGCATCTACGTCGCCATGCAGCTGTAGAGTAGCTGTTAAGTTGGCCGTGTAGGTGAGCCCGACGTCTGGAGTAGAGATGAAGTATTGAAGTGCTTGGCGTAAGTCCAGTAGATTCTCCCCTTCAGGTCGGCGCAGGTACTGTGCGAGCTGGCTTGCGACGTAGGAGAGATCCGGTCAGCATGTGACGACAGCGAACAAGAGACACCCCAGTTGGTGCTGATAGAGCCGATGATTTTCGACGGAGAGTGGTGTGGTGTCGTGAACGTTTCCGCGTACTTAGCGGCGGAGAGGTGAATGGAGGTGGCGGTCTGGGTGATGTTTAGTCCGAGGAACTGTGTAACGTCGTGGCTGATCGTGACCTCGAGCTTCTAATAATTTCCTCCTCAAACCGGTCAAGCAACTCCGTGTCATCCCCGGTGTAGAGCAGATCGTTGACGTAGGCTGCGGAGATAACTCTATCAACGTGAGCCAGACTACGGGCTGGGCACGGGGTATGAGGGATCTTTGCGTTCGCTCACTTAGTCGTTTCCTTGTGCGCACACTACTTGCTAGTTCACAAGACAATCCGGCAAGAGTTTCATTAAGGAAATTCGACAACAAATGATACAGAATATAGCAACAACATTGGCATGCAAAACTACATCAGATCTAACAAAGTTGCTGGTGGACCTCCAGCGCAGCACGGTCGACCGCGTGCCAGCACGACTTGGTCGACCTCGCTCCAGCAGAGCAAAGTTGCGGCTTGCCAACGTTGCAAGTCCACGGTGTGCCAACGCTGCAGTAAGTCGGCTGCACAGCGTTTCACCTGCTGAACAAAGAAGCACCTACTTCACAGGTATGCGCAGCTGGTTGGTGCTCCGCACGTTGTCCCGAGCCCAGCGCAGACGCCTAGCAGACTCCACACCAGCAACTGCGACTACCAGCCACGTCGACCTTGTGATACCACTACCGAGGTTGGCCTCGCAGTAACCATCCCGATGACCTTCGAAAGGGCAGTGGCCCTTGCGCAGGTCGACCACACTCGACGACCAGCTCGCCCATTGCAGCAGGTCGACTGCACTGCCCTGTGCACCCGACCACGAGGTCGGCTCCGCCCAAGCAAGGACGGGGCCTAACACAACTTCCGTTGACATAGGCGACAAGGACGCTGAATTTGCCGCGTGATTCCTTCCGGTACATGCCTTGGTCTTGCGGCAGCTGAACGAATCCAAGCTCTGTGAGAACAGTGTGCAGGTACTGCTGCCAGAGACGAGGAGCTTGCTTGATGCCGTAGAGGAATTTCTGGAGGAGGCAGACGGCTCCGTTGCTTACCTCGAAGGTGTGTGGTTGTTCGACAAAAATGATGGCGTCAACAAGTGCGTACAAGAACTCACTTCAGACGTCGATCTGTCGGAGCGGACGCTGCTTGACAGACGTGATGCAGATGAGAATGCGGACCGTGGTGTGTCGAGCAACGGGCGCGAAGGTCTGGTCGTAAGCCAGTAGGTGAGTTTGCTCGAAACCGCACACCACCCATCTCGCCTTATACTTGTCAGTTGAGCCGAACGAGTGTTTTGATTGAAAAAAACCATTTGCCGCTAAGGATCTTCCTCCCCTTTGCAGATGATCGTCCCGCGGCGCTTCAGTGCTGCTACCTCTGCTGCCATGGCTGCCTTCCATTCTTCGCTGTCGGGCCCAGACAGGGCCTGGCGCACGGTGGTGGGCTCCTTGGATGAGGTGTGGTGAACTGCGACTGCGAGCCCAAGGAAACGGAGGCCTTTTTTGTTGGTCTTTTTGTAGGCGAGGCAATCGTAATCGTGGTAGCTGGTAACTTCGACAACGTCGTCGTTGCTGTCGTGGCAGGTGCGAATGGTGTCTTGCGAGGTAAATCCTGCTAGTAACTCGGCATCCGGAGATCGGCCCGCTGTGCTGTTGTAGTTGTGGGTTTCACGAGTTGTATCATCTGGATCAAATTGGGAAACATGTATGTAGGTTGGAGTGTGGAATGGGCTTGTAAGGGGGATATTTGGAAAGGAGTCAAATGGTGTGTTGTTTGTTGCGTCTGCATCCTCTGCCAGGTCAGCCTTATCCTGTGACGTGGTGAAGCTGCGGTGCCCCTCGTAAACCCTTTCCAGTGCCTTGTCAGCTTCACTGTGTTGTTTGAACACTTGTAAAGTCAGTTTCTAATAGAATATGCAGTCACGTGATCTCGTCAGTTCGCGTGTTGCAGAGTCTGTCAAACATATATGATATAGCCCGTGTAGGCTGTAGTGGGGTAGACATTATGGGGTACAACTTTTCTAGATTTTCATACTTGTACCCATCTCCTTTCTAGTGCACACCAAACCTCGTTCTATCTTTCGAGCGCTACTTTCTGCTGGTCGTTGACGACTACTCGCGTTACACCACAGTCTTCCCCTTGCGCCGCAAGGGTGAGGTCACTGAGGTGCTGATCGACTGGATCCGCGCTGCCCGTCGTCAGCTCAGCGAGAGTTTCGGCTCGGACCTTCCTGTTCTGCGTCTGCACTCTGACAGAGGTGGAGAGTTTTCCTCCGACCTTCTGTGAGCCTTCTTTCGTGCGGAGTGCATCCGCTAGACGTTCACGCTTCCAGCCTCTCCACAGCAAAATGGGATTGCTGAGCGCCGTGGCATGGTCATGGATGTCGCTTGTACGTCCATGATCCATGCGGTTGCTCCCCATTTTCTGTGGCCGTTCGCGGTTCAGTACGCGGCGCATCAGATCAATCTTCAGCCCTGGGTCTCCATGCCGCAGACCACACCTACTCTGCGGTGGACAGGGAAGGTTGGCAATGCGTCTGCGATCCGTGTCTAGGGATCTCGAGCTTTCGTCCGCGACTTGTCTGCGGACAAGCTGTCCTCCCGTGCTGTTCCCTGCGTCTTCCTTGGCTTCCCACCTGACGCGCCTGGTTGGCAGTTTTACCACCCCACCTCGCGCCATATTCTGTCCTCTCAGGACGTCACGTTTGACGAGTCGGTTCCTTACTACTGTCTCTTACCCTACCACACTGCCCCCCTCCCCCCCCCGCCGCTCTTCCTCGCGCCAGGTCCTCCCGCGGTAGACCCCCTCCCCCCTCAGGGTCCTACCCCCTCAGGTGTGTCCCAGGTAGACGCAGTCGAGCCTGTCGAGGTAGCTGTTGACTCAGGTGCTGCTAGGGGTGCTGAACCTGCGGGTGCCGGGTCTGCGGGTGCTGAGCCTGAGCGTGCGGAGCCTGGGGGTGCTGGGTTTGGGGGTGCTGAGCCTGGGGGTGCTAAGTGTTGGGGTGTTGAGCCTGGGGTGAGTGGTCCAGCGGCGAGCAAACCACTCGCGCAACTGCTGTGGAGAGAGTGGCTCGCGCCGGGACGAAGCACCCGAAGAACCTCCAGGCGCAGCACCTCCAGACTCCACACGCGCAGGCTCAGCACCCTAAGGCTCCGCACCCCCAAACTCAGCAACCCCACGCTCAGCACCCCCAGACTCAGCTCCCCCCGGCTCAGCACCCCCAAACTCAGCACCCCCAGGTCTCCGCCAGGCGCCCCGTGAGTGGCACGACACACTGAGGACTACGCTTGCGGCTCTTGGGTTTGCTCCTTCCACTGCTGACCCGTCGCTGTTTCTCCGCACCGACACTACTCTCCCGCCGTGCTACATCCTCGTGTACGTCGACGACTTGGTCTTTGCTACTGCTCACACTGGTGGACTGTCCCACGTGAAGTCGGAGCTGCAGAAGAGACACACGTGCACTGACCTGGGTGAGCTGCGCAGCTATTTTGGCTTGCAGATCACCCGGGACAGAGCACGCCGCACCATTACCTTGACTCAGTCACACATGGTGCAGCAGGTCCTTCAGCGCTTCAACTTCACGTACTCCTCGCCTCAGGCCACTCCTCTGTCTACTCGCCACTCGCTCTCGGCTCTACCTTCGGATGAGTCCATAGAGCCGAGTGGCCCGTACCCAGAGCTAGTGGGCTGCCTCAAGTACCTGATGACCTGCACTCGACCTGACCTGGCATACCCTCTTAGCATCTTGGCACGCTATGTTGCTCATGGGAGACACCGACCAGAGCACATGGATGCAGCTAAGAGGGTGTTGTGCTACCTGTGCAGTACGTCGGGCATGGGGCTCGTGCTTGGAGGATGGGGTCGAGTTGTCCTCACTGGTCACGCAGACGCTTCTTGGATTGACGACTTGGCTACGCAGCGGTCATTACAGGGTTACACCTTCAGCCTTGGTTCCGGCTCTGTTTTGTGGCGGTCTACCCGCTCGTCTTCTGTTCTCAGCTCCAGTTGTGAGGCTGAGATCTACGCTGGGGCCATGGCTGCACAGGAGTTACGGTGGCTCACCTACCTGCTGACCAACTTGGAAGAGGCGCCTCGTTCTCCTCCAGTTCCGTACATTGACAACAAGGCCATGCTGGCCTTGTGTTAGGAGCACAGACTGGAGCACAAAACGAAGCACATTGCTCTGCGCTACTTCCTTGCTCGAGTGTTGCAGCAGCGTGGTTAGCTTCGTCTTGCTTACGTGGCCACTCAGGCCAACACTGCTGATATCTTTACCAAGGCACTTCAGCCTTGTGATCATCAGCGCTTTGTACTATGCTAGGTCTTGTGCCTACTTGGCCTCACTTGCTCACCTCTTGACTTTGCTTGTACTGTGATCTATATATACCTGCACCTGCATGCTTACCCTTGCTAGGTTGAGATCACCGTCTTGCTTGTTCACCTTGATATATGACTCTGCATGTGAACTGGCCTTGTGGCCTTGTGCTTGTGCTCAGAATGCGTGGTGACCTCGTGATCCACCCTGAGCTTGCCTTGCTTTGCTTGATTGGACTTATGACCTCTTATTCTCACCCGCCTTGCCTATGGGGGTGTGTCAAACAGATATGATATAGCCTGTGGAGGTTGTAGTGGGGTAGACATTATGGGGTACAGCTTTTCTAGGGTTTCATACTTGTACCCATCTCCTTTCTAGTGCACACCATTCCTCGTTCTATCTTGCACAGAGTCCAGCATGACCCATGCCTTGTTATCATTTTCAATCCTGTGGTGAATGCCCCAGCATGCCCGATTAGTAAACTTCCTGGTCCTTGTTGTGTGTGGCGTGTACTGTACCATGCCCGTCCAAGCCTTGTAAGGTGAGGTGTTGTTTTCGAGGCTTCGGGAGGACAACAAGTTGTGGTGTTGTTTTCGAGGCTACGGGAGGGCAGCAAGTTGTGTAGCCGAACAGCGAAGAGTTCCTTGAACTCAGTAGAGAAGAACTCCGCACCCCTGTCTGTCTGGAAGCTTTTCAGCTTCAATCCTGACTATCGCTCGACGCGTTTCATCCTGGTTATAAAGTGGTCGAAAGCTTACGCGCGGTAGTCGATGTTGATGGCCCAGACGTAGCTTGTGGAGGCATCACTGAAGGTCATCGTATTCAGCTCGTTGTCAAGCCCTGATTGGCTAAGTATCATGAAGCCGATGTATACTTTCTCAAGTGTTTGGTAACGTTCGTAACCAGAACGTAAGTCGGGGAAGGGCTTGTAAGAAGTGATGCGGCAGGGCAAACGAGGCACAGTGGGTCTTTTGAGGTCGCTTTAAGTACATCGCCAACAGGTAGAAATAATCCTTTCGATTCAAAAACTTCGGCTTCGATGGACTTCTTAAGTGTGGCGTGCAAGGGGTGTCTGAGTCGCTAATGCCAGATCTCGCAGCGTGTAAGAAGGCAATCACAGCCGAAGAAACAGCCAGCCTATTCATCTCCGCCGTCGTTCGATTACACGGAATACCAGCAACTTCTGGCGGAACCTGTGGCAGCAGTTCGGCACGCGACTACAATTTTGTTCTTCGTACCACCCCGAAACCGACGGACAGACAGAACGGACAAAGCAGACCATGGAGCAACTCATTCGAGCCACATGCGACGACCCGAACACTTGGGAACAGCAGCTGCCACTCATCGAGTTCGCATACAATAACTCACCATCCGCCACGAACCAAAAGTCACCGTTTTACGTGAACTATGGACAAGACCCTATAGTACCTATGACCCCGAATCCCGACAATCCAGTATCACGAGCGCAACAGTTTACAGAAACTTTACAGGCAGCACGGATCCGGGCAGCCAACGCATTTAAAAAAGCCAACGTCGTCGCTAAGCGCAATGCCGACCGCCACCGCAGGCCTGACACTTACCAGCCCGACAACCTAATTTTAATCGACACCCAAAACCTTTGCCTACCCATCACCCCAAAACTCCGCCCCCGACGTTGCGGGCCATTTCGCATCAGCCACATGATCATACCCGTCACCGCCCACCTCCTCCTCCCTGCTGACTGGTACGTTAGCCCGTCCTTCCACGTCAGTCTTCTTCGCCATTACGTACCATCCGCCAGCCAACTGCCTCGCAACCACCCAGCCAGCATGACACGACCGCCGACAAAACCAATCATCACGCCTGAAAACATCCTGAGCCACCGAGTTCGCGACCCACGGGGACCTCGACATATCAAATTTCTGATCCGCTGAAGAGACCGCACGCCTACCGAAGACAATTGGGTTTCCATGGACAAAATTGAAAACCACCTTGTCCTCACCGAGTATCTGCGCAGCCGAAATTTCCGAGATATACACACGCTTTCGTAGGGAGGACCTCCTTAAGGGAGGGGGGGGGGGGGGGGGGGTAGTGTAAAGTGTCAAACTTATATGCTGGTAATTGTGTAGGTTGTAGTGGGGTAGCCCATATGGGGTACAGCCGAATTAGGGTTAGTACTTGTACACATCCTGCTGTTAGTCAATTCATTCTCGTTCGTATTTCTGACATGGTATCAGAGCAGGTCCTAGCCTAGGACCCACCGAGTAGCGCTACCCCACCTGTCGCGCCGCCGTGTTAGCGCCGCACTACCTTGCCTTGCCCTGCGTTGTGATGCCTGCGCACGCCCTACCCTTCCCTACCCGCGCGCCGCGCCATGCCACCTTGCCCGCACGTCGCCTGCCGCAGCACGCCCTGCCCTGCCCGTGCGCCGCCCGCCGCCGCGCGCCCTGCTTTGCTCACGTGCCGCCTGCTGCTACGCGCCCTGCCCTGCCCGCGCGTTGCCCGCCGACGCGCGCTCTGCTCTGCCCGCGCGTCGTGTCAAACATTATATATGTTATTACTGTGTAGGCTACAGTGGGTTAGCCTTTAGGGAGTACAATACTTTAGGGTTTCATACTTGTACTCCCACATCTTACTAGTTCAATCACTTCTTCATTCTGACATGGTATTTCGAGCCTAGGTTAGCCACCTAGGACCGCCTACTGTACTGGGCCCACCGTTCCACTAGAGACGCCCTCGTGCGCCCCTCCCCTCTCTTGTCGAGCGCCCTCGTGCGCCCTCCCGTGCTTCACGAACCACTCGCGAGCGGCCAGCTAGGCACCCGCGCGCACCTAGCTAGCCGCCCACTCGCGACCGCCGCTTGCACGAAGCCGCCGCCCGCACGAAGGCCGCCGCCCACGCGTAGGCAGCAGCCCCGCACGACCACCGCCCTCGCGCGGGTCGCAGTCAGCGCGCCGCAACTGCCGCGCACCGCGTAGGCCGCAGCCGCTGCGCGTAGGCCACAGCCCAGACGCAGCCGCGCACCGCGCGCAGGCCCGCCGGCGAGCCCCTCTGCCCGCCCGAGCCGCGCCGCGACGCTTCGCCCGAGCCGCGCCGCGCCGCCCTGCCCGAGCCGCGCCGCGCCACCTTGCCCGGGCCGCGCTGCCTCACGTGCAGCTTCTGCTGCTTCTGTTCTTCCTGCTCAAGCTGCTACTGCTACTGCTGCTACTGCTACTCCTGCTACTGCTACTGCCCCTGCTACTGCTGCTATGGCCAGTCCTACCGTTCTCACCTTTGACGCTAAGGGCCGTCCGGTCAAGTTTGACGTTTGCCTCGATGACCTGCACCTGTTCCTCCAGATCACTGCCAAGGACGATGTTTCCCTGTTTGACCACACGTCCGGCGCCGCTCCTGCTCCTGCTGCTACTGCTGACAGCACTTCTCGCTCACAGTGGCAGACCCGTGACGCTCATGCTCGCCTAGCAGTTCGCAGCCACCTACCGTTAGATGAGCGCGAACACTTTGGCCAGCATAAGACCGCTAAGGAGCTGTACGATGCCGTTGTCACACGCTACTCCTCCCCTGCTACTGCTGAGATAGGCCGTCTCTCGCTGCCCTATCTCTTCCCCGATCCGTTTGCCTTTACCACTGTAGCTGACCTCATCACGCACCTCCGTACTAGTGACCTTCGCTACCGTGCCGCACTTCCCCCCGACTTCCTAGCCAAGAACCCTCCCCCGATGTACCTCACACTCTACCACCTAGTGACCCGCCTCCCTGACTCTCTGCGCACTGTCAGGGACCACTTTCTCGCCCTCTCCCCCACAGACCTCACTGTCGACCTCCTCGAGAAGGAACTCCTAGCAGCTGAGAAGAGCATTGTAGCTGTAGGTGCCTCTCGTGGCGACCCTCGCGCTCCCTTCTTTGAGGGGTGCTCCCCTGTCCCCCTCCTCCCCTCCATTGCATCTGCTGCTGCTGTCGACTACCTCGGTACTGAGGGGGTCGGGGCTGCGTCTGCTCCTAGTGGGAGACGCAAGGGCGGCAGGAGCAAGGGGAGCAGGGGTGGCGGTGGTGGCGGCGGGGGCGGCGGTGGTGGAGGGGGTGGAGGGGGTGGTGGTGGCGGCGGTGGTGGGGGTGGTACTGGTGGTGGGGGGGGCAGTGGCGGAGCCGGGGGTGGTGGAGGCGGCGGCGGTGGGGGTGGCGGGGGTGGTGGTGGCAGTGGTGGCGGCAGTGGAGCTGGTGGCGGGCGCGGTGGAGCGGTGCAGCGTGTGGGATTCGGTGGTGGCCCGAGGCAGCAGCAGCAGCAGCGTCCTGGTGAGACCCCGTCGCCCCAACAACTCCGTGAGTGGTACTCTCAGCGTGGGGGGTCTGGGGGTGGAGGTACCTGCCCGTACATCATCCGCACAGGTGATCGCACTGGCCAGACCTGTGGGAGGTTCCACACGGCGCAGCGCTGCTTCTTTCGTCTTGACGATGCCTGGCGCGAGCAGTTCCCTGACGCCTCTGAGTTGCCCCGCTGGGCTGATCTGCTTAAAAAGAACATTGATATCTTTGCTCTTGATTTTGATGCTATCCTTGGTGCTATGTGTGCATTGACTATTAGTGTTGAGGGTGACTGTTACCTGCGTGTGCCGCCCGACCCGGGTATTGGGACCAGTGAGACTGTCGCTCTAGGTGCTAGTGCGTCTGCTGCCCTAGGTCCTGGTGAGGCTGCTGCTCTAGGTGCTAGTGCGTCTGCTGCTCCAGGTGCTGGTACTGCGTCTACTGAGGCACTGCACACCTTCACACTGGACTCGGGTGCTTCCCGCTGTTTCTTTTGTGACCGCACTGTCCTTGAGCGTCTAGCTCGGCCTGTTGCTGTCTCCCTCGCTGACCCCTCTGGGGGTCCGGTCCTAGCCACCTCCTCCACTGTCCTCCCCTGTCCGGCGGTTCCGGCCGGCACCCTGTCGGGTCTTTACCTCCCCTCGTTCTCTACGAACTTGGTGGCGGGCTCTGCTCTCCAGGACGGGGGTGTTCACCAGTTCACCCCTGCCTATGAGCGTGTGACCCACTGTACGTGTGCTCGGACGGGTCGCCACCTGGCTACCTTCACTCGGCAGCCGGGGTCGGACCTGTACACACTGACCACTGAGTCCCCTCAGGTAGCTGCGTCTGCGTCTGCGTCAGGTCAGCTGTCAACCCCCTGCTCTTGTCGCACCCTGTCGCACCAGACCGTCCTCTGGCACCACCGCCTTGGTCACCCCTCAGTGCAGCCCCTTCGTGGCATGCACTCCCGGTACCTTGTCTCTGGTCTTCCCAGGGTTCTCCCTCCTCTCCCACCTTCGCCTGCTCCTCCCTGTCTTCCCTGTGTCGAGGGGCGGCAGCGCGCCGCTCCTCACTCCTCCTCGTTCCCTCCCACAGAGGCTCCCCTGCAGACTCTCCACTTGGACGTGTGGGGCCCAGCCCGCGTCCGTGGACAGGGCCACGAGCGGTACTTCCTGCTGGTTGTCGACGACTACACGCGCTACACCACGGTCTTCCCCTTGCGCACCAAGGGTGAGGTCCCTGATGTTTTGATCCCCTGGATTCGCGCTTCTCGTCTCCAGCTCCGCCAGCGGTTCCAGTCGGACTTTCCTGTCCTGCGCCTGAACTCTGACAGGGGTGGTGAGTTTTCCTCCGACCTCTTGGCAGCCTACTGTGCGGAGCACGGCATTCGCCAGACGTTCACGCTCCCGGCCTCTCCACAGCAGAATGGGGTTGCTGAGCGCCGCATTGGCTTAGTCATGGACGTCGCTCATACCTCCATGATCCATGCGGCTGCCCCCCATTTCCTGTGGCCGTTTGCGGTGCAGTACGCTGCGCACCAGCTCAACCTCTGGCCCCGTGTCTCTGCTGCAGAGACCTCGCCCACACTGCGTTGGACGGGGAAGGTTGGCGATGCGTCTGTGTTCCGGGTCTGGGGATGTCGAGCCTTTGTCCGCGATACGTCCGCGGACAAGCTCTCTTCCCGTGCCGTTCCCTGCGTCTTCCTTGGTTTTGTCCCTGACGCGCTTGGTTGGCGGTTTTACCACCCCACCTCGCGCCGTGTCTTCCCCTCTCAGGATGTCACTTTTGACGAGTCGGTACCCTTTTACCGTTGGTTCCCCTACCGCACTGCGCCCCTTCCCCCCCCGCCTCTCTTCCTCACCCCAGGTGTCCCTTCGGTAGACCCCCTCCCTCCCCAGGGTCCTTCTCCCTCAGGTGTTTCACAGGTAGACCCGGTCGAGCCTGTCGAGGTAGCTGTCGACTCTGGTCTTGAGTCTGGGGGTGCTGAGACTGGGGGTGCGAAGCCTGGGGTTGCTGAGCCTGGGGGTGCGGAGCCTGGGGGTGCTGAGCCTGGGGGTGCGAAGTCTGGGGGTGCTGAGCCTGGGGGTGCGGAGCCTGGGGGTGCTGAGCCTGGGGGTGCGGAGCCTGGGGGTGCGGAGTCTAGGGGTGCTGAGCCTGGGGGTGCGGAGCCCGGGGGTGCTGAGCCTGGAGGTGCGGAGCCTGGGGGTGCGGAGTCTGGGGGTGCTGAGCCTGGGGGTGCAGAGCCTGGAGGCCCTGGGACTGGGGGTCCTGCGCCTGGGGGCGCTCTCTCGTCTCCGCAGCTGCGTGAGTGGTACTCTCAGCACTATCGCCGCAGCCGTGGTACTGTGGGAGCTGGGGGTGCTTCTGGAGCTGGAGCTGCGGGCGCTGGTGCTACTGGTGCTGGTGTCGCTGCCGACCCTGAGGTTGGCACTGGAGGTGCTGCTGGAGCCGCTGGAGGTGCTGGGGCTAGTGGTACAGCAGGAGCTGGAGCCTTTGCCGCTCGTCCTACTGGCGGTACTGGAGCTGACGTTGCTGCTGGTGAGGGTGCTCCTGGAGGTACTCGAGTTGACGCTGCTGGAGCTGCTGGAGGTGCTGCGGGAGTTGGAGCCGCCGCTGGGGGTGCTGGAGCTGTCTCTGCTGGTTCTGGGGGCGCTACGCGGCCGCGGCCGTACTTCGTTCCGCTCCTTCAGCAGGTTCTTGGTCTCCCGCCTTCTACTGGCCCTGCCCCGTCTCTAGAGTGTCCACCGCCTATCCTGTCGCAGTCACTGTTGCAACCTGCGTCCCCGCTGCCTGCTCCTTCTCCTTACACTGGTCCGACCGGTGGTCTTACTGAGCGTCGTGAGCCTGAGTCTCGTCCTGCGTCGCCTGCTCGTGCTGCTCGCACTGGTCGTCGCGTTCCGCGTCAGCGTCCTCCTGCTGTCCCAGGCACGCACCAGATGGCGCTTCGTCCTTCCACTGCTCCACAGCGTGTCCCTCTGCCGTCTCCTCCTGCGTCCTCTCTTCCTGCACTTCCTGACCCGGCGTCTGACTCTCTTCATGCTGCCGGTCCTACTGTCACGCGTCTCCTGGCCACTGTTGTCACTAACCCTTCCTTTGAGTCCACTGCTGCGTTTGCCATTGTTGCTGAGCTTGTTGACTTTGCTGCTCACTGTCGTCTAGACTACGCCGCGAGTCTTGTTGCTGATTCTGAGTCTGTCTGTCCTCCGTCCGTCGGGGGTGAGTGTGCTCTTGGCACGGACGTCCTTGAGGACAGGCAGGAGGACTTTGAGTGCTTTGCAGCCGCTGTACCTCATCTCGTGTCCTTGCTGATTGCTCCTGAGGGAGACCCAGATGCACCAGACATCCCGACCCCGCGCTCTTACGCAGAGGCCATAGAGGGTCCCTACTCCTCTCAGTGGCAGTCAGCCACGGATGCAGAGATGGCATCCTGGAAGTCCACAGGCACCTACGTTGACGAGGTTCCCCCGCCTGGGGCGAACATCGTCAGTGGCATGTGGATTTTCAGGGTGAAGCGGCCGCCTGGTTCTCCGCCTGTCTTCAAGGCACGTTACGTTGCTCGGGGCTTTAGTCAGCGACAGGGAGTTGACTTCTTCTAGACCTTCTCCCCGAACCCGAAGATGACCACTCTTCGGGTTCTGCTGCACGTCCCTGCGCAGCGTGATTACGAGCTTCACTCTCTTGACTTCAGCACTGCTTTCCTACAGGGCAGCCTGCACGAGGAGATCTGGCTGCGCCGCCCTCCTGGCTTTACTGGGTCGTTTCCTCCTGGTACCCAGTGGAGCCTCCGGCGGCCAGTCTACGGTCTCCGCCTGGCGCCCCGTGAGTGGCACGACACACTGAGGACTACGCTTGCGGCTCTTGGGTTTGCTCCTTCTACTGCTGACCCGTCGCTGTTTCTACGCACCGACACTTTGTTGCCGCCGTTCTACATCCTCGTGTACGTTGACGACTTGGTCTTTGCCACTGCTGTCTCTGAGGGACTCGCCCACGTGAAGTCGGAGCTGTAGAAGAGACACACGTGCACTGACCTGGGTGAACTGCGCAGCTATCTTGGCTTGGAGATCACCCGGGACAGAGCACAGCGCACCATCACCTTGACTCAGTCACACATGGTGCAGCAGGTCCTTCAGCGCTTCAACTTCACGTACTCCTCGCCTCAGGCCACTCCTCTGTCTACTAGCCACTCGCTCTCAGCTCTGCCTTCGGATGAGTCCGTAGAGCCGAGTGGCCCGTACCCAGAGCTTGTTGGCTGCCTCATGTACCTGATGACCTGCACTCGACCTGACTTGGCATACCCTCTTAGCATCTTGGCACGCTATGTTGCTCCTGGGAGACACCGACCAGAGCACATGGCTGCAGCGAAGAGGGTGTTGCGCTACCTGTGCAGTACGTCGGGCATGGGGCTAGTGCTTGGAGGACGGGCTCGAGTTGTTCTCACTGGTCACGCAGACGCTTCTTGGGTTGACGACTTGGCTACGCAGCGGTCGTCACAGGGTTACACCTTCAGTCTTGGCTCCGGTTCTGTTTCGTGGCGGTCTACCCGCTCGTCTTCTGTTCTCAGCTCCAGCTGTTAGGCTGAGATCTACGCAGGGGCCATGGCTGCACAGGAGTTATGCTGGCTCACCTACCTGCTGACCGACTTGGGAGAGGTGCCTCGTTCTCCTCCTGTTCTGTACGTCGACAACAAGGCCATGCTGGCCTTGTGTCGGGAGCATAGACTGGAGCAGAGAACGAAGCACATTGCCCTTCGCTACTTTCTTGCTCGAGAGCTGCAGCAGCGCGGTCAGCTTCGTCTTGCTTACGTGGCCTCTCAGGCCAACACTGCTGATATCTTCACCAAGGCACTTCCGCCTTGTGATCATCAGCGCTTCTGTACTGTTCTAGGCCTTGTTCCTACCTTGCCTCACCTGCTCACTTCTTGACTCTGCTTGTACTGTGATCTATATATCTATACCTGCATGTTTTCACTTGCTAGGTTTTGATCACTGTAATGTCTGTTATTTGCTATATAACTGTGCTTGTGAACTGGCCTTATGGCCTTCTGCTTGCGCTCAGAATGTGTGGTGACGTTGTGATCCACCCTGAGCCTGTTTTGTCTTTCTTGACTGGTCTTGTGACCCCTTGCTCTCCCCCACTTAGTCTATGGGGGTGTGTCAAACATTATATATGTTATTACTATGTAGGCTACAGTGGGTTAGCCTTTAGGGGGTACAATACGTTAGGGTTTCATACTTGTACTCCCACATCTTACTAGTTCAATCACTTCTTCATTCTGACACGTCGCCCGCCGCAGCGCGCCCTGCCCTGCCCGCGCGCTGCCCGCCGTCGCGCGCTCTGCCTTGCCCGCGCGCAGCCCGTCACTGCGCGCCCTGCCCTGCCCGCGCGCCGCCCGCCGCCGAGATCCCTACCCTGCCCACGTGCCGCGCCGCCGAGCGCCCTACCCTGCCCACTCGCCGCGCCGCCCCGCGCCCTGCCCTGCCCGCGCGCCGCGCCGCAAGGTTGAAGATAAGATTAAGATTAAAAAACTGGATATGTGAAAAACAGCTTCGCAACCCTAAGACGATTTCGTCGCCTCTTGTTTTTTTTTTTTTTTTTTTTTTTTTTTTTTTTTGCAGTTTGGTTTACCTTGACATATCAGGGCCAGGGCTGATTTTATCAGGGTAATTACCCTGATTTCAGGGTGATTTCAGGCTTTCCACTTCGTGGAGACTGAAATTTCAGAGTTATTGAATTTTCAGCCCTGATCCAATCAGAATAATAGTTTAGCTATCCCTGATTTTGAGTACAGTGTAACAGACTAGGCTGTTAGTGGACCCTGACTTAACAGAGTATCGACTGTGTGGACCCTGACTTATCGAAAGGAAGTTTCTTGGAATTTTCCTTCCGATGACCCCGCCTTCGATTGATCGCAGTGATCCCCCCCCATGTGCGTAACCCCCCCCCCTTTCCCGCTTTATCGAGACGAAGTTTCTTCGAAACTTCGTTCTGATACACCTACCATCGAGATCGCGCGAATCTGCAATGTCATATATACTTTGCTGGGATTGGTCGAAATAGGCTCTGACAGCGGAAATCTTTGACTCGAACAGGTGTGACTCGCCCGTTCGGTCGGTACACTCGCTCCGGAAGGAACGCCTCTGAGGGTGACTAACTACAGTCGCAGCGTGTCTGGTGCATGCCAACTGAAGAGATCCGATTGGGCATGGTAATAAGACAGGGAAACGTTACACTCGCACACCAGATAGGTCAATCACACCCGCCCTGCACAATTCAGTTGAGTGTACAGCCAGCAGGAAACACAGCGCGCAGACTTTATGGAGAGTGGGGATTTTTTCCCCGGTAACAAAGCGCGCGTTTCTACTCTGATGTTCAGTTCTCGACCCTGAACAATCAGTGTTAACTACTTTACAACCCTGAGCAATCAGGGTACTGCTTTTCTGGAAAATGTGCACCCATAATAGAGGGGGAAAATTTTCCCCGGAATCAGGGAGGCTTAAAATGAAACGTCAGCCCTGATCAGTGCGTATTCCTACGCCTCTTATCAAGCAACCTCGTATCAGGCTCCCACTGAATATTCCCCTAAACCCAAATTCCCTAGTCTGTTTTACCAAGTATTTAGGGTTCACTTGATACAAGGTTTGCTTGATACGAGGTTTCAGCAGCACTGGTGGGTCAGGGTTTTATTTTATTTTTAATATGTAGTTTGTCTGGGTAAGGCGTACTGTATACATTCTTGCAAATCCATCTGTATTGAGTCTCGTGCCACACTTGTGCCTTCCCATCTGTGACTCCTGCCTTTTGCATTTCGCGCACTGGGCTGTACGCACATTGCGTGTGCGTATGGCCAGAAAACTTCAAAGTCGACTCAAAAGTCACCCCTTGCCTGTGCCCGTGTGCTGCCCATGAGCAGGCGGAGAAGAGTGAGCTGAGGGAGGAGAGGGCGCGCCTGCTGGCCAACAAGCAGCAGCTGGAAGACGAGGTCCGTCGCTTGGCCGCATCTGGTGCCGCCCAGTCCACCGCCGCCACGTGTAGCAGCATCAGTCGTTTCTTCAGCCGCACGGCAGACAGCTGCTACTCCTCCTCTTGGATTCGCTCCTTACGCTCCCTGTGCTCCTCCTAGCTCTCCGGGTTCTCCTGGCGCTGTTCCCGTGATGCTGCACCCCGCGTTTGAGCTGGGCAAGCTGGCTCCACTGGGTGCACCCATGGGCCTGATGCCCTTTCCCTTGATGGCTCATTCTCTCTCTCATCCTCACTCGCACCTTCAACCTCACCCTCACACTGTTGCCACCCGTCCTCCTGCTTCTGCTGCTGCTGCTGGGTCTGCTGGGCCTGCTGCTGCTGCTGGTGCGGTTTCAGCTGCTGCTGCTGCTGCTTCTACTGCTGTTGTTGCCGCTGCTGGTGGTGGTGGTGCCACTGCTGCTAGTGCTCGTCCTACTGCTCCTGCTGCTGCTGCGGGTCCACAGTACATGCCATATGCCATGCCTGGGATGCCGCCCATGGGAATGTGGCAGTGGTTACCGCAGTCCGCTGTTGACCCGTGCTTTGATCAAAAGGTCAGGGCGTTGGTGGCATAATATGTTTTGTCGTGAAGTCAGGGGGAGCATTCTGGCGGATGTGGTGTGCTGGCGCAGCTGAGAGGCTCGGCGGAGCACATGAGGGAGCAGATCCGCGAGCTCAAGGTGCGGCTGGGGGGAAACGAGGGGGGGAAGGGGGGAATGAGGTAGGAGGAATGGAGGCGGAGGGGTTAGAGATGGAAGGTAGTGTGAGATGGAAGGTAGTGTGAGACGGTGAGGGAGTGCTGTGGATGGATCATGTTGTGATGTATGGAGCGGGTGCAGTGGAGTGGCGTGCACTGCTGCAGCACATGACTGAACAACAATACACTGTGCAAGATGAGCGAGATGAGGGAGGAGAGGGCATGTCTGACTTGTGGGTCGACTCGAAAGTCACCTCTTGACTGTACCATACACACTCTGCCCCTGTGTGCAGGCGGAGAAGAGTGAGCTGAGGGAGGAGAGGGCTCGTCTGCTGGCCAACAAGCAACGTCTGGAGGAGCAGCATGTCAGGCGCATGGCTGCATCTGGTGGCGCCCAATCCACCTCCGCCACGTCAGCGTCAGCATCAGTGGTCTCAGCCGCCCAGACGACTTAACTCCTTCTCATTCTCCTGCTGGGGCTCCTCCTTCTCATGCTCCTCCTGCTCATGCTCATCCTTCTCATGCTCCTCCTTCTCATGCTCCTCCTTGCGCTCCCGGTGCTCCTTTTGGCGCTGCTGAAGCCGTTCCCTTCGTGATGCATCCAGTGTGCGAGCCAGGCAAGGTAAGAGCACTAGGTGCACCCATTGGCTTGACGCCTGGGGGGATGGTTCATCCTCAGTCTCCACCTCAGTCTCATCCTGTGCAAGGCAGCTATGCCCTGGCAGGGAACCACCCTGGTTCAGGTCACAAAGCATACTCCCATCCTGCTGCTGCTGTTCCTGCTGCTACAGCTGGCACTGCTCGGACTGTTGCTGTTTCTGATGCTGCTCCGGGTACACAGTACATGGCACCTCTGCCTGCCATGATGCCATATGGCATGCCTGGAATGGCACCAGTGGCCATGTGGCACGAGGCCGCTGGTGGCATGAATTGTCTGGTCCTAAAGTGGGCTGCTCAACGCTGAAGCTACATACTTCATATCTTGTGCTGTAGATATTTTGTTTTTATTGTTCTTGGCAAACATTCATGCGCAAACTGTAGTGCACGCAGGGGCCAAAATTGGTTATTGGCTCCTTAGTAGGTAAATAAAGAAACATTGTTTAGGGGGAAATACTCCATCCAGGAGTGAAGGGCTGACGACCACACTAATTTTCTTGGCCCCCCAAATAGTTTTATAGTCCGAGACCGAGACCCATTTTCCAAAAAATGAACTCTCTGATTTCTCTGGAACCAGAGAAGTATACCTCTGAAAGTTAGGAAATTCAGAGACTACCGTACCATGTTACGAATAGCAAATGACGAAAAATACAGTGCACTCCTGACTAAAGCAAACGAAGCACGCATCAAAGAGTACGAATGCGAAGAGACGGAATATGGTCGCATACGGTTATGAAGCATGTGACTGTCAAGGCAGACAACTACAGCGGCGAGGATTCTACCGGGAATAGTTTGTAATCGTCTGGAGTCGCACGGTGTTGGAATTAAGGTTAATTCGGGTTGCTCCAATAAACATATGTAGTGATACATCTACACTATATTAGTGTAGAATATATTGGTTGGGTTGGGAGAACTTGTGGTGTACACTCTATAGAGTGGGCCACCTCCCAAACCCTATAGGTTAGAGTTCTCTCTTGTTGGAACTTCACTTCTTGGTAACCACTTTGGTTCTAGCATGGTTCATGCCCAAGTTGGCTCCTAAGATTCCTAGGCTTTAGGAGGAGGTTCTAAGACTACTATAGCTTCCGCTAGTAGCTTAGACCATTCTAACATGGTATCAGAGCTAGGAAGGCCTAGCAATCTGTTGGATAGGAGCTACTCAAGAAATTTGATCATAACACCTTGATGGAAGCTAAATAGCTACCATCCCTCCCGAAGGGCTGCCGAAATTGCACCGTGGTGGACTCTGGACGTGGGAGGGGAGGAGGAGAGAAGAAAACTGCTGGAAATCATGTGGATCCGTTGGGGAGGACGAGAAGAGCGACATCCATTCACGGAGGCGCTCAGTCAACTTTAGCTGATCAAGACGTGCAGCATATCGTTGGAAAG
Source organism: Closterium sp. Naga37s-1 (assembly GCA_947471745.1). NCBI lineage: Eukaryota > Viridiplantae > Streptophyta > Zygnematophyceae > Desmidiales > Closteriaceae > Closterium > Closterium sp. Naga37s-1. The sequence continues at coordinate 4,708,127 of CANJKZ010000096.1, read as the reverse complement.
GCCTCAGCACGATCTACAACAATTGCCTCGGGGTTGTTACCTATCGACGATCGGATCGGACGCAATTCGCGAAATACAGTCGGCGGACGAATTGGAAAATCGCAAATCGGGGAAGATTTAAAGTGCGGAAAAACGATTGGAGGGCAGACGCCGACAGAGGAGGCTAGGGCGCATCCAACAAGCAAAAAAACAGGAGAAACGGTCGAGTCTTCGTCGACGAGAAATTGACCAACTTTGACGAGTTCAAACGGCCAGCTCGGACGCGGGATCCAGGAGCGCAATACATCATCGGAAGGGTCTCGGAGCAAGGATTCATCTGAGCTAAACGGCTCATCATTCGGACGTTCGAGCACGGAGTTACGCTCTAATAACCAAGAGGGTGTGAATCTGCCCGCATCAACTTCACCGTCACCGCCGTTGCCTCCACCACCACCTCAACGTCAATCTTCAGTGCTGCTGCCGCAAATGGATCATGACTCAGGCGAAGGGAAGCTGGAGAGTGCGTCAAAGTTCGACGGGAGCGACTATTGGACTTGGAGCTTCCGATTCGAGCAATGGGCAGAGGCACACGTTCTATGGGGGTACTTTGATGGTTCGGAGGAGCGGCCTGCATCGGGTGACGCACGGCTAAAGTGGGAGAGGAGAAATCAAAAGGCATTTGCCCAATTCTGCAATGCCTTGGTGCCAGATGAGTTGATTTGCTTGGTACGGGAGTTCGGCGGCAAGACCGAGTTGGGAAACGCACCTGTTGATGGCGGAGCAAGAGCGGTCACCCGAGTTCCTGCAGGCACAGCAGCGGCATACACACGAGTGAAGGAATTCTACATTCATCGTGGATTGTGTAACCGGATGGCACTCTCAGGAGAACTCTCTTCCTTGAAGATGAAAGAAGGGGAGGGAGTGGCTGCATACTGGGCGTGTGCCGAGGACTTGAGGTCCAAGTACTTGGCTGCAGGAGGGAAGGAGGAGGTTGAGGAGTGGATGATGAGGGTACTCAAAGGACTACCTCCTCACTTTGAGATGCTGAAGGTAGTGCTGAACAACCAATCACCATCGCTTACTAAGGACCAGCTGCTTACCTCCTTGAGGAGCGAGGAGATGCGGATTGGTGTCGCACCAAGATCGGGGCGGGGAGCACTGATTGCTCCTCATGTGAACCTTGCTTATTGGGAAAGTCGGCTCGGAAGCCGTTTCCCCACGAGGCGTCTCGGGCACTTGGGCCTTTGGATGAGGTCCACATGGATTTGTGGGGGCCAGTGCGCACACCGTCACTGGGAGGAGCGGTGTATGTCCTCAGTCTCATTGACGACTTCACCAGACAAGTTTGGTCGTTCCCACTCCCCAACAAGGAATCGGCCACAGTCACAAAAGTTCTTCGCCAGTGGCATAAGCACGTGGAGTTGGAGTGTGGGCGGAAGCTGAAGGCTGTTCGCTCCGACAGGGGTGGCGATTTCTTGGGGGACGCTGTGAAAGCATGGAAAGCGGAGTTTGGCATCAAAACCCAATTGAGTGTCGCAGATACACCGCAGCAGAATGGGGTCGTGGAGAGGTGGCACAGGACGATGGCAGAGGGGATTCGCACATTGTTGGTCGACAGTGGTCTCCCTGCTCGCTTGTGGGGTGAAGCATTGATGTGGGTCGTGTGGGTTAAGAATAGGGTCACCCACAGTGCTTTGCCTACCTCCATCACACCAATGGAGGCGTGGTCCGGCCAGAAGCCGCATGTGGGCATGGCTCGGATTTGGGGTTGCATGGGGAGTGTCATTCTGCATGGGCATGAGAAGGGTGGCAAGCTTGATGCACGGGCTGTCATGTGTGTCTGTGTTGGGGTGGACATGGAGAGCAAGGGTTGGCGCATGCTGGACCCTTCTCTCATGCGCATTCGCATTGCTCGGGATGTTGGTTTTCTTGAGAATGTGATGTGGAAGGATTGGGACAAGACAAAGGGATTTGGGGAGCTTCTGCAGGATGCTGCTGCGATTTCCCAACTCCTCCCTCTTCCACTCTCGCCACCCTCAGCACCGGCTGACGACGTTGAGATGCCACCTTCATCACTACCACCAGCACCGCTGAGTGTGTCGGTGCAGCAGCAGCCCACCCCTCTGCAGCAGCTCAGTGGCCCCTCGGTCATTCAGCGGAGATCCGCTACACAGGCTACTTCCTCTTCCTCCTCCTCTGGTCAGCGCTCTGTCCCTCTCTCTGCGGGTGCCCCTCCGTCACCAGCGACTACCTCCCCACCACCGGTTATGGGTTTGCAGGTGCTTGGTATCCAGTCTGGTACAGGTGGTGAGGAGGTAGAGGGGGATGCTGGTGTGGTTGGGGGCATGCTGTGTTTGGCCAGGGAGGTGGAAGGTGTTGCAGTGGCAGGTGTGAGCACCGGTGATGTCCCACGCACACTCGCTGAGGCCCTGCGTGGCCCTGAGGGCCCTGCGTGGAAAGCAGGCGCTGAGAAGGAGGTAAATGCAATGCGCACTATGGGTGTATGGGATCCAGAGCCGGTCGACTTACCTCCAGGTAAGAAGGCCATTGGGGTCAGGTACGTTTTCCGCAGGAAAACTGACAAGGAGGATAAGGTGGTACAGCACAAGGTTCGCCTTGTTGCTAAGGGGTACACTCAGGAGCCCGAGAAGGACTATGATCTGGTATTTGCCTCTGTGGGCAAGCTCACCTCAGGTCGGGTGCTTCTTGCAGAAGTCGCGGTAAAAGGGTGGCATGTACAACAGGAGGATGTTGATCATGCTTACCTCAATGCAGTCCTTCAAGAGGAGGTGTATGTGAGGCAACCTGAGGGATTTGATGATGGTACAGGTAGGGTGTATCGCTTGCGCAAAGCTCTTTATGGGCTCAAGCAAGCGCCTCGTGCTTGGAATGAGGAGATTGGTACCACCCTGATTGCAGCAAGGTTTGACCGCAGTGCATGTGATGAGGCTCTGTACATCAGGTTTGTGGATGAAGAGCCAGTGTATGTATTGGTGTATGTGGATGACCTCTTGCTTGTGTCTCCACGCTTGGAGCTGATCGGTCAGGTCAAGGAGGTGCTTGCTCAGAGGTACCAGATGAAGGATCTAGGTGAGGTATCCACGTACCTTGGTGTGGAGGTTCGCAGGTCGGTCAAGGATGGGTGGTTGGAGATTGGTCAGGAGAAGTATGTCCGTGGTCTCCAGGGAAGGTTTGGTGATCTGCTGAAGGAGACCCATAGGGTGCATACTCCAATGTCACCCAATGATCTCTCTAAGATCAGGAATGGTACTTGGTCGACTGAGGAAGGTGTTGCAGCTGATGTCAAGGTGTACCAGAGTCTCATTGGCAGCTTGATGTATGCTGCTGTGACCACCCGTCCTGACATGTCTTTCACTGTCAACACCCTTGCACAGTCCCTGTTATTTGCGGCTTGTCCTATTCGACTCGTTAGTCTTGAACCTGAAGGCTCCAGACTTTTCGCGATCTCTGCTGTGACCCCTTTTTCTTTTCCTCAGCGTCCCTGTTTCTCGTCACAACTGCCTTATTGAGTCGCCTGACTTTCAACTTTCACGCCTGACCGACACGCCTAACAGCCAAGCGCTTCGCGGCGCGTTCCTACCTTTCCCGCCTGAAGAGCTATACCTGAATTCCGCCATCTTTCCGCCCTTTCCGCCGGTATCACTACTACATCCCACCCTCATGGCGGTGCTGTTTCATAACAGCCAGTGCCATTGGATGAAAGACCTGACGGATTCCGTCATCATTCACGTTGACGGTGACGGGCGTTCCACACTTCTGGAGAATATGCTGGCCGAGCAGCATGATTCCGCGTGTCAGGATTCCGAGAGGTAAGCGTGATTGCGCCTACTAACGGTAACTCCATAGCAGCATGATATCAGGTCATGGACTCGACTTTGCGGTGCTGTTTGTGACTCTTCGCCATGGTTGTCGGCGTTGCTAGTCGCGTCCTCGCTTCTCATCAGCTCGTCTTCTCCCATTTCCCCCTTCCCCCTGTGTCAGGACGTCCAGTCGGGCCAATGAGAGCAGCGCTGCGGACAAGGAGCCATCGCATGAGAAAGAGCTGCCGCAAAACGACCCATGGCACGCCCAACACCACACCGGCAGCGCTGCCTCCCATAAACGGCGAGTCATTTTGCCTGTCTAGCGACCTTACCCGTGACCGCATTGGTCCTGCAAGCAATTCTGCCCCTCGTTCCATGTCATCTTTATTGGTCGATTGCTTCAGTTGCCTCAGGCGTTCCCCATCTCACAACTCGCCTCACGACTTTCCCTCTTCTGGCACATTCCCCCTCTCCTGGCGCGTTCCCCCTCTCCTCGCGCATTCCCCCTCTCCTGGCACATTCCCCCTCTCCTCATACACCCCCCTGCCCGCACGTGTGTATCCAGGCAGCGAGATGAGCTGAGCGAGACGAACAGCAACAAGGCCAATCGGGAGAAGATGCGCCGCGACCGACTCAACGACAGGTGCGACGCTGCTGCTGCCTGCTGGCTGCTCTCGATACTCCATCACTCGCTTTGCCCGTCACACCCTTTCGCTTTTCTCGAAGAGTGCAGCCACAACCTTTCCCATCGCCTGCTTTGTGGGTACCTTATGATTCCTCTCCTTACAGCTCTGCCCTTCCCTCTCTTTCCCCTCATCCCGTGCCGCCCCCCTCCCCCCTCCCCCCTCCCCCCTCCCCCCTCCCGTGTTACCTCCCCCCTCCCCTCCTACCACCGTTCCCTAAGTTCGAGGAGTTGGCTTGGCGCGGGCGGTGGACAGGAGCGAGCTGGCGCGCGCGGATAGGGATTTTGTCCGTGCCTGTGGCGGCCAAACCACTTCCCGCCGCCACCCTTCCGCCCAACGCGCCTCCTTCTCTCCCTCTCCTCCCCTCCCCTCCCTTTCCCAACACACCCTCCCTCCCCCCCTCTACCGCAGGTTCGAAGAGCTAGCACGGGCGCTGGAGCGGAGCGAGCTGGCGCGCGCGGACAGGGGGAGCATTCTGGCGGACGCGGTGCGCGTGCTGGCGCAGCTGAGGGCGGAGACGAGCCGGCTAAGGGGCTCCGCGGAGCACATGAGCGAGCAGATCCGAGAGCTCAAGGTGGGGGGGGGGGGGGACTAGGGGGGTGGAAGGGGAAAATGTTGAAGCGGGGGTGAAGCGGAGACGAGTGCGAGGAAGTGGGGGAGGTGAAGGGGTGGCAAGAGAGGGAGGTGTGCTGTGGGCGATAGGAGGGAGGAATAGAGCATGAAAGCAGGAAGGGCTGTCGCTTGTGCCAGCACACTTGTGCTATCAGAACATGTTTCCGTTCGTATTAAGTCTCGTGCCACGCTTGTGCCATTCGGTTTGTGTCTGCTGCATTGTTCTTTTTGCCCTCGGCCCTACACAATTTGCCCGTATGTGCAGATGACTCAAAAGCCACCCCATGGCCATGCACTTTGTGACTTACGCCAACCCGTGTGTGCTGCCCCTGTGAGCAGGCGGAGAAGAGTGAGCTGAGGGAGGAGAGGGCGCGCCTGGTGGCCAATAAGCAGCAGCTGGAAGACGAGGTCCGCCGCATGGTAGCATCCGGTGCCGCCCAATCCACCGCCGCCACGTCAGCAGCAGCATCAGTGGTTTCCGCTGTCCGACTGACAGCTTCTGCGCCTCATCCTGTTGGGTTTGCTCCGTGTGCACCGGGTTCTCCTGGTGCTGTGTCCGTGATGCTGCATCCGGTGTGTGAGCCGGGCAAGCTGGCTCCAATGGGAGCACCCATGGGCTTGATGCCCTTACCGTTCATGCCTGGGGGGGTGCTTCATCCTCTCTCCCATCCCCACTCGCACCTTCACCGCCCTCACCCTCGCACTGTGCAAGGCAAGAACCCCCCTGCAAGCAACCAACTTGGTACAGGTCATCCTCTTCCGACCCCTCCTGCTACCGTTGCTGTTGCTGCTGATGCTTGTTCAGCTGGTTCAGCTGGTGCTGCTCTTGCTAGTCCACCTGCTATTGTTGGTGATGCTTGTTCAGCTACTTCAGCTGGTGCTGCGGCTGCATCTGGTCCACAGTACCTGCATGTGCCTGCCATGCCATATGCCATGCCAGGAATGCCGCCCATGGGCATGTGGCAGTGGTTACCACAACCAGGTGTTGACTCGTCCTATGATCAGAAGCTCAGGGCGTTGGTGGCATGATTGTTGTTGGCGCGGTCTTGAGAGGGGAGCAGGCACAGCTGCGGGGATCCGTGGACGCCGCGCGCGGATAGGGGGAGCATTCTGGTGGACGCCGTGCGCGTGCTGGCGCAGCTGCGGGGATCCGTGAAGCGGATCTGCGAGCTCAAGGTGCGTTGGGGGAGGAAGGGGGGGGGGGGGGGGGGGGGGGGGGGGGGGGGGGTGGGGAGGGGCGGTGTTGGAGGGGGACAACGTTGGGGGGAGGGATGAAGGAGCAGGTCCGCGAGGTCAAGATGCGGGTGGCGGAGAATGGGGGGGGAGGGTGGGAGGCGGAAAGGGGTACGAGGTAGGAGGAGTGGAGGTGGAGGGGATGGAGGGTAGGAAAGACGTGAGGGTTAGATTATGCTGGTGCTTTTTTTTGGCTTGATTTTATGGATTTTTCCCTGTGCCTAACGCGTTCCTTGTGTCAACCCTGGGCCCTACACACATTTCTCCCTGTGAGCAGGCGGAGAAGAGCGAGTTGAGGGAGGAGAGGGTGCGCCTGCTGGCCAACAAGCAGCAGCTGGAAGACGAGGTCCGCCGCATGGCCGCATCTGGTGCCGCCCAATCCACTGCCGCCACGTCAGCAGCGGTATCAGTGGTCTCAGCCGCCCACAGACGCCCAGCCGACAGCAACTCCTTCTCAGTGTGCTCATGGATCTGCTCTTTGTGCTCCCCCTGGTGCTTCTGCTGGTGCTGCTGTTGTCGTTCCCTTGGTGGTGCACCCAGCTTGGGAGCCAGGCATGGTGGCACCACTAGAAGCACCCAAGGGCTTGATCCCCACACCATTCGTGCCTGGGGGGATGGTTCATCCTCACTCCCACCCTTGCTCTTAACCTGTGTAAGGCAGGAAACCACCGTGATGCAGGTCTCATAGTATACTCCGTTCGCAACCATCCTGCTACTGCCGCTGTTCATGCTCCTGCTTGCACTGCAGGCACTGGTGGGACTGATGTTGTTGCTGCTGCTGCTGCCGCCGCCGCCGTCGCCGCATCCGCCTCCGCTGCTGCTGCTGCTGCTACTGCTGATCCACAGTACATGGCACCTCTGCCTGCCATGATGCCATATGGCATGCAAGGGATTGCAGCGGTGCCCATGTGGCAGTGGTTGCCGCAGTCTGCTGTTGACCCGTTCAATGATCAGGCCGCCGGTTGCATAATTTGTCTTTGGATTGGGGTCAATGCTGAAGCGATATGTTTCCTATTCTGTGGTGTTGTTGATTCATTGTTATTCTTCCTAGCAAGCATTCATGCACAAGCTCTAACCCAACATGGGATCTTGCAAAACACCCCCAGCGAGGCCAGTCCAGTCGAAATCTTGTGCGACGAGCATGAGGATTTGCAAGAATGTATACGGTACGCATTATCCAGACAAACTACATATTAAAAATAAAATAAAACCCTGACCCACCAGTGCTGCTGAAACCTTGTATCAAGCAAACCTTGTATCAAGTGAACCCTAAATACTTGGTAAAACGGACTAGGGAATTTGGGTTTAGGGGAATGTACTAAGGCATCTGTTAAACATTTAATGTAATATATGATTAATCTTGTACTTTTCAAAAACATCCGTTACAGCATAGAGCCCGCAAGAATCGACCTCACGACCTTTCATTTGCCATATGAAACTTACTCGACTATACTACCAAGGCTGACGTTTCAAATTTAGGTACCCTGACTTCAACCTTTAAAAAAAAAATCACCCTGAAGACACATTTTCCAGAAAAACAGCACCCTGATTGCTCAGGGTTGAGAAGTAGTGAACTCTGAATGTTCAGGGTCGAGAATTGAAAATCAGGGTCGTAGTAACGCGCTCTTTCTTTACCGAGGACAGAAGTCTCACTCAATCAGAAGTCTCATTCTTTACCCTTATCGCAACATCTGCTCGAAATCTGACAGTCTACGGGGAATTCAAGCAGAATCTGCCTTGTGTGAGAACTTTAGAACGAGAATGAGGAATGAATGCACTAGAAAGCAATGGAGTACATAGAGGAAACCCTAACAGGGTTGTACTCACTATTGAGTACCCCACTGCAGACTAGAGAAACATGATATTCTGACACCTTGACCTAGCGCAAAAGGGATTTCCGTACGGAGCAGAGGTCGAATCTGCTGTTGGTGTCGCAAGGGTGACTGTGACTGGCGCTGTGACTGGCGCGCTGTGACTTGCAATGTGACTGGCAATGTGACTGGCACTGTGGCGATGTGACTGGCACTGTGGCGATGTGACTGGCACTGTGGCGATGTGACTGGCGATGTGACTGGCGCTGTGTTAGAGCACATCTATTTCGACCAATAACAGCAACCTAAAATCTGACATTACAGATTCGCCCGATCTAGATGGTGGTTGTATGGGAACGAAACTTCGAAGAAACTTCGTCTCGATAAAGCGAGGGGGGAGGGGGGGGGGGGGAGGATTACGCACGTGGGGGGCACTGAAATCAATGCAAAGGGGTTATCAGGAGGAAATTTCCGAGAAACTTCGCCCCGATAACATCGCATTCAGGGTCCACAGGCCTCGTACTCTGTATTGACAGGGTCCGTGAAAACCCTACACTGAGAGTGTACACAAAATTTCAGGGTCCGCTAAAGCAATACTCTGAATGGATCAGGGACCAAAATGTGAAAAACCTGATTTCTCAGGGTCCAGAAAGTGACAAGTCTGAAATCACCCTGAAATCAGGGTAATCACCCTGATAAAATCAGCCCTGTATACTACCTGACTTCAACAGATTTCTCACGCAATTTTTTGTATCCGCGTCCTTTGCGGCGAAGTCAGCACACCTTAGGGTTTCAATTGTTTCTTTTTCTTCTCGCTCACTTCCTTTCGCTCGTTTCTTCTCCACAGCAGAGGCTTGTTCTTACCTTGGCTTCTCTCTAAGACACCACATGGGTATGTTGCTTTATCTCCTAGATTGCATCTTAGTGAGCTAGAGGAAGTATCTACGGTAGTCGTCTTCACATAGTTTCCTTCGCTTTCGTTTTCACTTATGCCACTTCTCTCATTTCGTTTTTTGTTTTCCTGGTCGTAATTTTCTTTTGTCCTCTACTTTAATTTCCACCTCCTTGCTCATTAGTCTGCTTTCTTTATTCCTTTCTCATGTGTTCCTACTTTTCGTAGTCTTCACGCTTAATCTCTTGTGTACCTTCTCACCTCCAGTTCATTTAGGCTATGTCTTTCCAGATCTGTCTATTTCGTTTTCTCCTTTGCTCCTTTCTTACACTGACGACTCCTCCATTTCCATTTAAGTACCGCGTAACCTGATTCTTATTTTATTACATCCTTTGCGTTTGCGTTTGCGCCTGTGGTTCTTGTTGCCGTGGCCGTGGACTACAAGAACGTCGCCGTTCAGATATGTAGAACCGCCGTGGTGAGTTCTTGCTTTTCTCCGTCCGTTTTTCCGTTTCTTTCGTTTATGTTTCCTTGCTAGTAATTGTTTCCCTTCCTTTTCTTCTACATCCATACTATCGCGTCAATCTTTGTTTCCTTATCCTGGACCTTGTAATCTTGGATTTTCTTTTTTTGCACAATCTTCTCAACTAGAATGGTCGAAAGTAGCGATTCTTTGGTGCAACAATCTTTTGTTCGTAGTTGCATCGATTCTTCGTTCCTCTTAGTTTCTGCACCACCTCGTGTTTCTCTCTTCCCCCCTGCATGTGCTCTCTCTGTTTTCTCTTTGTTAGTTCCAATTCCTTGCTTCCATCTTTCTCTCTATTTCACTTTCCATATTCCATGATTTAGTTGATGATTTCTCCCTACTTCGTTCTCTCTGTCTCTTTCTCTCTCTCTCGTTCTCTCTCTCGTTCTCTCTCTCTCTCTCTCTCTCTCTCTCTCGATCTCTCTCTCCCGATCTTTCTCTCTCTCTCGTTCTCTCTCTCTCTTGTTCTCTCTCTCTCGTTCTCTCTCTCTCTCATTCTTTCTCGTTCTCTCGTTCGTTCTCCCTCGTTCCTTCTCCCTCGTTCTCTCTCTCGTTCTCTCTCCCTCGTTAGGTGAGCTCGTTTATCTGTGAAATCCACTGCTAAGATATATTGTTGTTTGTTGTTTTGTTACTTGCTCTGCTTTTTGGGTTCTGTTTTCTATGTATGTCGCTATTCATTATTTTTTTACCTTAGCACCATTAGGTTGTATTCTGTTTGGTTATTATGATTTTTTCCTCCCCTGCCTTTCTTTCCTTTCCATTTTTGTCAGATTTATATGACTTAGCTGCTGTAGGCTATAGTGGGGTAGCACATATGGGGTACAGCTTTCTAGGGTTTGTACTTGTACCCAACTTTCCCTTAGTCTTTTCATTCCTCGTTCATTTTCACATGGTATAGAGCAGGTTCCCCTGTGGGAACTGTTCCTAGGGCCCACCAACTTTTTTTTTCCTGCCTGGAGCGCGCTCAGCCTCTGCCCGAGTCGCGCTCCCCTCTCACGGCCCCGTCGCGCCGCCCTTATGACCCCGTCGCGCCGCCTCAGCGGCCCCGTCGCGTCGCGCCTCCCTAGCGGCCCCGTCGCGTCGCCCTTGCGACCCCGTCGCGCCGCCCTCGCGGTCCCGTCGCGTCGCGCCGCCCTCGCGGCCCTTTCGCGCCGCCCTCGCGGCCCTTTCGCGCCGCCCTCGCGGCCTCCTCGAGCCGCCCTCGCGACCCCTCCACGCCGCCCTCGCGGCCCCGTCGCCTACCCTTGTGGCCCCGGCGCCACCCTTCCCGGCCCCGGCGCCACCCTTCCCGGCCCCGGCGCCGCCCTTCCCGGCCCCGGCGCCGCCTCTGCTGGCCCCGTCGCCCCACCCTTGCGACCCCGCGGCCCCACCCTTAAGGCGCCGTTCGCCACCCTTCGTGGCCCCGCCGCCGCCCTCAGCGGCCTCGTCGCCGCCCCACCCGGCCCCGCCGCCGTCCCCACGCGGCCCCGCCGTCACCACCGAGCCGCCGGCGCCGCTGAGCCGCCGATCTACCGAGCCGCCGCTGCTGCCGAGCCGCCCGAGCCACCCGAGCCGCCCGAGCCGCCGAGCCACCTGAGCCGCCCGAGCCGCCGAGTCGCCGAGCCGCCGAGCTCCAGTTGCTGCCGAGCCGCCGTGCCGCCGAGCCGCCCGAGCCGCCCGAGCCGCCGAGCCGCCGAGTTGCAGTTGCTGCCGAGCCGCCGAGCTGCCGAGCCGCCCGAGCCACCCTGTCCGGTAAGAGCGGCACCTCTACCACTGCGCTGCCCTTACCCTACTACTCCAGCTGCTAGTCTACTGCTGTCATGGCTACCCCCAGTGTCCTCGCTTTTGACGCTGAGGGTCGGGCCATTGACTTTGACGTCTGGGTAGATGACCTGCAGCTTTTCCTACAGTGCGACAGGGCAGACGGTCTCTCTCTCTTTGACCTCACTTCTGGTGCCTCTTCTGCCCCTGCTGCTGATGCTGACGCCACTGTTCGCTCACAGTGGGCCACACGCGACGCTGCTGCCCGTCTTGCTGTGCGCCGCCACTTGCCTACCGCTGAGCGTGCACACTTTAGTCAGTACGAGAGTGCTAAGACCTTGTACGACGCTGTAGTTGCACGCTACTCTTCCCCTGCCACTGCTGCACTTAGCCGCCTCATCCTGCCGTACCTCTTCCCTGACCTCGCCGCTTTTCCCACAGTCGCTGACCTCATTACGCACCTGCGCACTAGTGACACTCGCTACCGCGCTGCCCTTCCTCCTGAGTTCTGCGCCAAGAACCCCCCCCCTATGTACATCACCCTCTACTACGTAGTCACCCGGCTCCCTGACACCCTTCGTCCGGTCAGGGACCACTTTCTCTCTGTTTGCCCCACCACCCTCACCGTTGATCTCCTCGAGGAGCGCCTCCTAGCAGCAGAGAAGAGCATAGTCGCTGTAGGAGCCTCTCGTGGTGACCCTCGTGCCCCTGTCTTTGAGGGGTGCTCCCCCTCTCCTCTCTTGCCCTCTGTTGCCTCTGCTGCTGCGGCCGACCTCGTTGGTCTTGAGTCGGTCGGTGCGGCGTCTGCCCCTAGCGGGAGACGCCGCACTGGCAAGGGCAAGGGGGGCAGGGGCGCTGGAGGAGCTAGCGGGGGCGGTGGAGGCGGCGGTGGAGGCGGCGGAGGGGGTGGGGGTGGCGGTGGGGGTGGTGGCGGGGGTGGGGGCGTCGGTGGCGGCAGTGGAGGCGGAGGCGGCGGCGGCGGTGGCGGTGGGAGCGGAGGTGGCGGAGGTGGCGGCGGTGGAGGAGGCGGCGGCGGAGGAGGTGGAGCTGGTCGGGGTGGCGCTGCGCAGAGGGTCGGCTCCGGTGGTGGTCAGCGCCAGCAGCAGCAGCAGCAGCAGCAGCAGCAGCAGCAGCAGCAGCAGCAGCAGCGCACTCGTGAGATCCCCCCCCCTCAGCAGCTTCGTGAGTGGTACGCTGCACGCCAGCGGGGTGGGGGTACTGGTCCGTGCACCTACGTCCTACGCACCGGCGACCGCGCGGGTGAGCCGTGCGGAGGTGCGCACTCCACCCAGCGCTGCTTTGGCCGCCTGACGGACGCTTGGCGTCACCAGTTCCCTGAGGCCACTGAGATCCCTCGCTGGGGTGAGCTGTCTAGGGCGGGAGTAGCTATCTTTGACCTTGACTTTGATGCTATTCTTGCTGCCATGTATGCTGTGACTATTAGTGATGAGGGTGACTGTTACTGGTGTTTTCTGCCCGACCCGGGCATTGGGACTGCTGCTCTAGGTACTGGTGAGGCTGCTGCTCTAGGTGCTAGCGAGGCTGCTGCTCTAGGTGCCAGTGCGTCTGCTTCCTCAGGTGCTGGTGAGTCTGCTCTCTCAGGTACTGCGTCGGCTCCGGCCTCCCACACCTTCACTCTTGACTCGGGGGCTTCTCGCTCCTTCTTTCGAGACCGCACCACACTCACGCCGCTTGGTCGGCCAGTTGCAGTCTCTCTGGCAGACCCCTCTGGGGGTCCTGTCCTTGCTCACTTCTCCACTGTCCTCCCGTGTCCGGCGGCCCCCTCTGGCACCCTGTCTGGTCTTTACCTCCCCTCGTTCTCTACGAACTTGGTGAGTGGTGCTGACCTACAGGATGCGGGGGTTCACCAGTTCACTCCTGCGAGCCAGCGTGTGACCCACTGCACGGACGCTCGGACGGGCCGACACTTGGCCACGTTTACACGTCGGCCGGGGTCGAGCCTGTACACACTGACCACTGAGTCTCCTCCAGTCACTGCGTCTGGTCAGGCAGCTGCGTTGGGTCAGGTGTTTGCTGCAGCGTCCAGGTCTGGTCCTGAGTCTGCCCCCTGCTCGTGTCGCCTCCTGTCTCACGAGACTCTCCTCTGGCACCACCGCCTTGGTCACCCCTCCCTGCCTCGTCTCCGAGGCATGGCCTCCCGTGTCCTTGTCTCTGGTCTTCCCCGCTCCCTCCCTCCCCTTCCTCCGGGGCCTGCCCCTACCTGCGTCCCCTCTGTCGAGGGGCGGCAGCGTGCTGCCCCTCACTCCTCCCAGTTTCCTCCGACAGAGGCCCCGCTGCAGACGCTTCACATGGACGTGTGGGGCCCGGCCCGCGTCCGTGGACAGGGTCACGAGCGCTACTTCCTGCTGGTGGTTGACGACTACTCGCGTTACACCACAGTCTTCCCCTTGCGCAGCAAGGGTGATGTCACTGGGGTGTTGATCGACTGGATCCGCGCAGCTCGTCTCCAGCTCAGAGAGAGTTTCGGCTCGGACTTTCCTGTTCTGCGTCTGCACTCTGACAGAGGCGGAGAGTTCTCCTCTGGCCTTCTGCGGGCCTACTGTCGTGCACGAGGCATCCGCCAGACCTTCACGCTTCCGGACTCTCCACAGCAAAATGGGATTGCTGAGCGCCGCATTGGCATGTTCATGGACGTCGCCCGTACGTCCATGATGCATGCGGCTGCCCCCCATTTTCTGTGGCCGTTTGCGGTTCGGTACGCGGCGCATCAGATCAACCTTCAGCCCAGGGTCTCCATGCCGGAGACCTCCCCAGCTTTGCTGTGGACGGGGAAGGTTGGCGATGCGTCTGCGTTCCGTGTCTGGGGATCTCGGGCGTTTGTCCGCGACTTGTCTGCGGACAAGCTGTCCCCTCGTGCTGCTCCCTGCGTCTTCCTTGGCTTCCCCCCTGACGCGCCAGGGTGGCAGTTCTACCACCCCACCTCTCGCCGTATCTTGTCCTCCCAGGACGTCACGTTTGACGAGTCGGTCCCCTACTACCGTCTCTTCCCCTACCGCACTCCGTCCCTCCCCCCGCCTCCGCTCTTCCTTGTGCCAGGTCCCCCCCCGGTAGACCCCCTTCCCCCTCAGGGTCCTGCCCCTTCAGGTGTGTCCCAGGTAGACGCAGTCGAGCCTGTGGAGGTCGCTGGTGACTCTGGTGCTGCTGGGGGTGCTGAGCCTGGGGGTGCTGACTCTGGGGGTGCTGAGCGTGTGGGTGCTACGCCTGGGGGTGCTGAGCCTGGGGGTGCTGAGCCTGAGGGTGCTACGACTGGGGGTGCTGAGCCTGGGGGTGCTGAGTCTGGGGGTGCTGAGCCTGGGGGTGCTACGACTGGGGGTGCTGAGCCTGGGGGTGCTACGCCTGGAGGTGCTGAGCCTGGGGGTGCGGAGCCTGAGGGAGCTGGGCCTGCTCGTGTGGCGTCTGGCGGTGCTGGGCCTGGAGGTTCACTGGGTGCTCCGTCTCGACGGGAGCCACTCTCTCCACAGGAGGTGCGTGAGTGGTTTGCGCGGCGCTGGAGGCGTGCTGCTGGAGCTGGAGGTTCTTCGGCTGCTGAGGGTGCTGGTGCTACGGGTTCCGGAGGTGCTCGTACTGGGAGTACTGGAGCTGCTGGGCCTGCGTGTACTACTGGAGCTGGAGCTGCTGAGGGTGTTGGCGCTGAGGGTACTGCTGGCGGTACTGGAGGCGGTCCTGCTGGGGGTGCTACTGGTGCTGCTGGGGGTACTGGAGCTGGAGGTGCTGCTGGCGCTGGTGCTACCACTGGGGGTACTGGTGCTGTCCCTGCTGTGTCTGGAGTCGCTGCGCGGCCTCGGCCGTACTTCGTTCCGCTTCTTGAGCAGGTTCTTGGTCTCCCGCCTTCTACTGGTCCTCCTCCTCCCTTAGAGTGTCCACAGCCTGTCCCGTCACAGTTACAGTTACAGCCGGCCTCCCCACTGCCTGCTCCTTCTCCCTACACTGGTCCTACTGGAGGTCTTGCTGAGCGTCGTGAGCCTGCGTCTCGTCCTGCATCGCCTGTCCGTGCTGCTCGCGCTAGTGGTCGTGGTTCGCGTCAGCGTCCTCCCCCTGTGCCCGGCACGCACTGGATGTCTCTCCGTCCGTCCACTGCTCCTCTGCGTGCCCCTTTGCCTTCTCCTCCTGAGTCCTCTCTTCCTGCTCTTGCTGACCCGGGGTCGGACTCCCTTCGTGCTGCCAGTCCGACTATCACGCGTCTCCTTACTACTGTTGTCACTGACCCTTCCTTTGAGTCCACTGCTGCGTCTGCCCTAGTTGCTGAGCTTGTCGACTTCGCTGCTCGCTGTCGCCTAGACTACGCTGCTAGTCTTGTCGCTGAGTCTGAGTCTGTCTGTCCTCCGTCCGTCGGGGGTGAGTGTGCCCTTGGCACGGACGTCCTTGAGGACAGACAGGAGGAGTTCCAGTGTTTGGCTGCTGCTTCACCTCATCTCGTGTCCGTACTGCTTACCCCTGAGGGAGACCCGGATGCACTTGACATCCCGACTCCGCGCTCTTACGCGGAGGCGATAGAGGGTCCCTACTCCTCTCAGTGGCAGGCAGCTATGGACGCAGAGATAGCTTCCTGGAAGTCCACAGGCACCTACGTTGACGAGGTTCCCCCGCCTGGGGCGAACATCGTCAGTGGCATGTGGATTTTCAGGGTGAAGCGGCCGCCGGGTTCTCCGCCTGTCTTCAAGGCGCGTTACGTGGCTCGTGGCTTCAGTCAGCGGCAGGGAGTTGACTACTTTCAGACCTTCTCTCCCACCCCGAAGATGACCACTCTTCGGGTACTGCTGCACATAGCTGCTCACCGTGACTACGAGCTACACTCTCTTGACTTCAGCACTGCTTTCCTGCAGGGCAGCCTGCACGAGGAGATCTGGCTGCGCCGCCCACTTGGCTTCACTGGGACTTTTCCTCCTGGCACCCAGTGGAGCCTCCGGCGGCCAGTCTACGGTCTCCGCCAGGCACCGCGTGAGTGGCACGACACACTGAGGACTACGCTTGCGGCTCTTGGGTTTGCTCCCTCTACTGCCGACCCGTCGCTGTTTCTGCGCACCGACACTTCTTTGCCGCCGTTCTACATCCTCGTGTACGTCGACGACTTGGTCTTTGCCACAGCTGACACTGCTGGACTCGCCCACGTGAAGTCCGAGCTGCAGAAGAGACACACGTGCACAGACCTGGGTGAACTGCACAGCTACCTTGGCTTGCAGATCACCCGGGACAGAGCACGCCGCACCATTACCCTGACTCAGTCACACATGGTGCAGCAGGTCCTTCAGCGCTTCGGCTTCACGTACTCCTCGCCTCAGGCCACTCCTCTGCCTACTCGCCACTCGCTCTCAGCTCTGCCTTCGGATGAGTCCGTAGAGTCGAGTGGCCCGTACCCAGAGCTTGTTGGCTGCCTCATGTACCTGATGACCTGCACTCGACCTGACCTTGCATACCCTCTTAGCATTCTCGCACGCTATGTTGCTCCTGGGAGACACAGACCGGAGCACATGGCTGCAGCGAAGAGGGTGTTGCGCTACTTGTGCAGTACGTCGGGCATGGGGCTTGTGCTTGGAGGGCAGAGTCCAGTGGTCCTCACTGGGCACGCAGACGCTTCTTGGGCTGACGACCAGGCTACGCAGCGGTCGTCACAGGGTTACACCTTCAGCCTTGGTTCCGGCTCTGTCTCGTGGCGGGCTACCCGCTCGTCTTCTGTTCTCGGCTC
The DNA here is from genome assembly GCA_947471745.1 of Closterium sp. Naga37s-1. Classification (NCBI taxonomy): domain Eukaryota; kingdom Viridiplantae; phylum Streptophyta; class Zygnematophyceae; order Desmidiales; family Closteriaceae; genus Closterium; species Closterium sp. Naga37s-1. The sequence goes on along the minus strand of CANJKZ010000096.1, from coordinate 4,691,123 downwards.
CAGTTGTGAGGCTGAGATCTACGCAGGGGCCATGGCTGCACAGGAGCTTCGCTGGCTCACCTACCTGCTGACTGACCTCGGAGAGCCGCCTCGTTCTCCTCCAGTGCTGTACGTAGACAACAAGGCCATGCTGGCCTTGTGTCGGGAGCAGAGACTGGAGCACAGAACGAAGCACATTGCTCTTCGCTACTTCCTTGCTCGTGAGCTACAGCAGCGTGGTCAGCTACGCCTTGCGTACGTGGCCTCTCAGGCCAACACTGCTGATATCTTCACCAAGGCACTTGCGCCTTGTGATCATCAGCGCTTCTGTACTCAGCTGGGTCTTGTGCCTACCTTGCCTCACTCGCTCACCCCTTGACCTTGTTTGTACTGTTACATATATATATACACCTGCTCTTGCTTGTTTAGCCTTATATATATATGTAATCCTGCATGTGAACTGGCCTTGTGGCCTTGAACTTGTGCTCGGAATGTGTGGTGACGTTGTGATCCACCCTGAGCTTGCTTTGCTTTGCTTGACTGGTCTTGTGACCCCTTGTCCTCCCCCACTTTGCCTATGGGGGTGTGTCAGATTTATATGACTTAGCTGCTGTAGGCTATAGTGGGGTAGCACATATGGGGTACAGCTTTCTAGGGTTTGTACTTGTACCCAACTTTCCCTTAGTCTTTTCATTCCTCGTTCATTTTCACAATTTTCACTGCACTTTGATAATTCATTTTTCTCTCCCTTCTTCCTTCTTTCCCTCTCTGTCATTCGTTGCCTACTTGGTTTTCCGGATTTCCCTACTGACTTTTGTTCCAGATGTGTATATCTGCCAAGATTGCTTGTGAAGTGGGTAGCAGTGGTGACATGTATGATTGTATTTTAATGATTGTATGTTATTGTTTTGATGGAGGGTTTTTGTGTTTGTGTGAATGTGTGTGATCTTGGACAAGTGTTTGTATCTTTGTGTGTGCCGTCGTGCGTGTGTGCCGTGGTTGTGTGCATTGATCCATATTCATTGCAATAACAACGCATGTCTGTGATTTTTAAAAAGAATGCTCAAGTCTATCATTTCACAAAAGGTTCATTGGCGCACTCAGTGACTCGTGTGCGACCACTTCGAACTGGATTTGATAGAGTTGACTTTCTTTTTAGATTTTACAGATTGTGTTGTTTCATGTGACAGTTGATTATTCAAAAGCTAAACTATTGACCTCCCCCCCATGCTAGGCAGGGGATGGCGGTAGCTTAGTTTTTGGGTCGTTAACTGTCACGCATTTACATCATATACTGGTATGTGCGCATTTAAGTTCAGAGCACATCAAACATCATGCATATTGAAGCATTATCATCTATGCATAATGCATCTTTATAACTTACATCATTATATTCATCTAAACATCTGATTATATGCATGTATTATATACATTTCATGATAGTCACATAGTTATCACTACATCATAAAACATACCGTAAAGAAAAATGCAGCGAACAGTACTGCTACATTGCACGAAACTACAATAACAATTCGTATGGTTTAACAAACTGTAAACCGTTAGAATAACGAGGAATGGATGACTAAGGAATGAGTGTGATACAAATATGAAACCCTAGAATTGTGTACCCCTTAGTATTTAACCCGCTACAGCCTACACAGGCTAGACCATATAAGTCCGACACACCCCCATAGGCAAAGTGGGGAGAATAAGGGGTCACAAGACCAGTCAAGCAGAGCAAAGCAAAGCTAGCTCAGGGTGGATCACAATGTCACCACACATTCCGAGCACAAGTTCAAGGCCACAAGGCCAGTTCACATGCAAGACCATATATAAAGGTAAACAAGCAAGTGCAGGTATAGATAGATCACAGTACAAGCAAGGTCAAGAAGTGAGTAGGTGAGGCAAAGTAGGCACAAGACCTAACAGAGTACAGAAGCGCTGATGATCACAAGGCGCGAGTGCCTTGGTGAAGATATCAGCAGTGTTGGCCTGAGAGGCCACGTAAGCAAGTCGCAGCTGACCACGCTGCTGCAGCTCACGAGCAAGAAAGTAGCGAAGAGCAATGTGCTTCGTTCTGTGCTCCAGTCTGTGCTCCCGACACAAGGCCAGCATGGCCTTGTTGTCTACGTACAGAACTGGAGGAGAACGAGGCGGCTCTCCAAGGTCAGTCAGCAGGTAGGTGAGCCAGCGTAGCTCCTGTGCAGCCATGGCCCCTGCGTAGATCTCAGCCTCACAGCTCGAGCTGAGAACAGAAGACGAGCGGGTAGACCGCCACGAAACAGAACCAGAACCAAGGCTGAAGGTGTAACCCTGTGACGACCGCTGCGTAGCCGGGTCGTCAACCCACGAAGCATCTGCGTGACCAGTGAGGACCAGTGGAGTACGCTCTCCAAGCACGAGCCCCATGCCCGACGTACTGCACAAGTAGCGCAACACCCTCTTCGCTGCAGCCATGTGCTCAGGTCTGTGTCTCCCTGGAGCAACATAGCGTGCCAGAATGCTAAGAGGGTATGCAAGGTCAGGTCGAGTGCAGGTCATCAGGTACATGAGGCAGCCAACAAGCTCTGGGTACGGGCCACTCATCTCTACGGACTCATCCGAAGGCAGAGCTGAGAGCGAGTGGCGAGTAGACAGAGGAGTGGCCTGAGGCGAGGAGTACGTGAAGCTGAAGCGCTGAAGGACCTGCTGCACCATGTGTGACTGAGTCAGGGTAATGGTGCGCTGTGCTCTGTCCCGAGTGATCTGCAAGCCAAGGTAGCTGCGCAGTTCACCCAGGTCTGTGCACGTGTGTCTCTTCTGCAGCTCGGACTTCACGTGGGCTAGTCCAGCAGTGTCAGCTGTGGCAAAGACCAAGTCGTCGACGTACACGAGGATGTAGAACGGCGGCAAAGAGGTGTCGGTGCGTAGAAACAGCGACGGGTCGGCAGTAGAAGGAGCAAACCCAAGAGCCGCAAGTGTAGTCCTCAGTGTGTCGTGCCACTCACGGGGCGCCTGGCGGAGACCGTAGACTGGCCGCCGGAGGCTCCACTGGGTACCAGGAGGAAACGACCCGGAGAAGCCAGGTGGGCGGCGCAGCCAGATCTCCTCGTGCAGGCTGCAGGAAAGCAGTGCTGAAGTCAAGAGAGTGAAGCTCGTAGTCGCGCTGAGCGGCTATGTGCAGCAGCACCCGAAGAGTGGTCATCTTCTGGGTGGGAGAGAAGGTCTGAAAGTAGTCAACTCCCTGTCGCTGACTGAAGCCTCGAGCCACGTAACGCGCCTTGAAGACAGGCGGAGAACCCGGCGGCCGCTTCACCCTGAAGATCCACATGCCACTGACGATGTTCGTCCCAGGTGGGGGAACCTCGTCGACGTAGGTGCCTGTGGACTTCCAGGAAGCCATCTCTGCGTCCATGGCTGCCTGCCACTGAGAGGAGTAGGGACCCTCTATCGCCTCTGCGTAAGAACGCGGAGTCGGGATGTCTGGTGCATCCGGGTCTCCCTCAGGGGCAAGCAGCATGGACAAGAGATGAGGTGAAGCAGCAGCAAAACACTGGAACTCCTCCTGCCCGTCCTCAAGGACGTCCGTGCCAAGGGCACACTCACCCCCGACGGACGGAGGACAGACAGACTCAGACTCAGCAACAAGACTAGCAGCGTAGTCTAGACGACAGCGAGCAGCGAAGTCGACAAGCTCGGCAACTAAGGCAGACGCAGCAGTGGACGCAAAGGAAGGGTCAGTGACAACAGTAGCAAGGAGACGCGTGACAGTAGGAATGGTAGCACGAAGGGAGTCCGACTCCGGGTCAGGAAGAGTAGGAAGAGAGGACTCTGGAGGAGACGGCAACGGGACACGCAGCGGAGCAGTGGAAGGACGAAGAGACATCCGGTGCGTATTGGGGACAGGAGGAGGATGCTGACGCGAACCACGACCACCAGTGCGAGCAGCACGGACAGGCGACGCAGGACGAGACGCAGGCTCACGATGCTCAGCAAGACCTCCAGTAGGACCAGTGTAGGGAGAAGGAGCAGGCAGAGGGGAGGCGGGCTGTAACTGTGACTCGGACAGGACAGGCGGTGGACACTCTAAGGGAGGAGCAGGACTAGTAGAGGGCAGAAGACCAAGAACCTGCTCAAGGAGCGGAACGAAGTACGGCCGCGGCCGTGCAGCACCCCCAGAACCAGCAGGAACAACACCAGCACCCCTAACGGCAGCACCAGCTCCAGTAGCACCCCCATCTCCAGCTGCGCCAGCAGCACCAGCTCCAGCAGCGCCAACACCAGCACCCTCAGAAGCACCAGCACCAGCCGCACCTCCAGCGCTAACACCCCCAACAGCTCCAGCTCCAGCTCCAGCACCGCCAGCAGCTCCAGCACAAGGAGCACTCGCAGGCCCAGCAGCTCCAGTACCTCCAGTACGAGCACCTCCAGGACCCGTGGTACCAGCACCCTCAGCAGCAGTAGAACCTCCAACACCAGCAGCACCTCCAGCTCCAGCGGCACGGCTCCAGCGCCAAGCAAACCACTCGCGTAGCTCCTGTGGAGAGAGTAGCTCCCGCCGGGACGAAGCACCCGAAGGACCTCCAGACCCAGTACCGCCAGACGCCACACGAGCAGGCCCAGCACCCTCAGGCTCCGCACCCCCAGTCACAGCACCCCCAGGCTCAGCACCCCCAGGCTCAGCACCCCAAGGCTCAGCACCCCCAGGCTCAGCACCCCCAGACCCCGCACCCGCAGGCTCAGCACCCCCAGCAGTACCAGAGTCAACAGCTACCTCGACAGGCTCGACTGCGTCTACCTGGGACACACCTGAGGGGGCAGGACCCTGAGGGGGAAGGGGGTCTACCGAGGGGGGAACTGGCGCGAGGAAGAGCGGCGGCGGGGGAAGGGGTGCAGTGCGGTAGGGGAAGAGACGGTAGTAGGGAACCGACTCGTCAAACGTGACGTCCTGGGAGGACAGAACACGGCGCGAGGTGGGGTGGTAAAACTGCCAACCAGGCGCGTCCGGGGGGAAGCCAAGGAAGACGCAGGGAACAGCACGAGGGGACAGCTTGTCCGCAGACAAGTCGCGAACAAACGCCCGAGATCCCCAGACACGGAACGCAGACGCATTGCCAACCTTCCCCGTCCACCGCAGAGCAGGGGAGGTCTCCAGCATGGAGGCCCGGGGCTGAAGGTTGATCTGATGCGCCGCGTACTGAACCGCGAACGGCCACAGAAAATGGGGAGCAGCCGCATGGATCATGGACGTACGAGCGACGTCCATGACCATGCCAATGCGGCGCTCAGCAATCCCATTTTGCTGTGGAGAGGCCGGAAGCGTGAACGTCTGGCGGATGCCTCGTGCACGACAGAAGGCTCGCAGAAGGTCAGAGGAAAACTCTCCGCCTCTGTCGGAGTGCAGACGCAGAACAGGAAAGTCCGAGCCGAAACTCTCTCTGAGCTGGAGACGAGCTGCGTGGATCCAGTCGATCAACACCTCAGTGACCTCACCCTTGCTGTGCAAGGGGAAGACTGTGGTGTAACGCGAGTAGTCGTCAACCACCAGCAGGAAGTAACGCTCGTGACCCTGTCCACGGACGCGGGCTGGGCCCCACACGTCCATGTGAAGCGTCTGCAGCGGAGCCTCTGTCGGAGGAAACTCGGAGGAGTGAGGAGCGGCGCGCTGCCGCCCCTCGACGCAGGGAACGCAGGTAGGGGCAGGCCCCGGAGGAAGGGGAGGGAGGGACCGGGGGAGACCAGAAACAAGGACACGGGAGGCCATGCCTCTGAGATGAGGCAGGGAGGGGTGATCAAGGCGGTGGTGCCAGAGGAGAGTCTGGTGAGACAGGAGACGACACGAGCAGGGGGCAGACTCAGGACCAGACCTGGACGCTGCAGCAAACACCTGACCCGACGCAGCTACCTGACCAGACTCAGCGACCGGAGGAGACTCAGTAGTCAGTGTGTACAGGCTCGACCCCGGCTGACGGGTAAACGTGGCCAAGTGTCGGCCCGTCCGAGCACACGTGCAGTGGGTCACTCGCTGACTCGCAGGAGTGAACTGGTCAACCCCTCTATCCTGCAGGTCAGCACCACTCACCAAGTTCGTAGAGAACGAGGGGAGGTAAAGACCTGACAGGAAGCCAGACGGGGCCGCCGGACACGGTAGCACAGTGGAGTAGTGAGCAAGGACAGGACCCCCAGAGGGGTCTGCCAGGGAGACCGCAACCGGCCGACTAAGCGGTGTGAGGGTGGTGCGGTCTCGAAAGAAGGAGCGGGAAGCACCCGAGTCAAGGGTGAAGGTGTGCAAGACCGCAGCAGGCGCGGCACCAGAGAGAGCAGACTCACCAGCACCTGGAGCAGGAGACTCACTGGCACCTAGAGCAGCAGCCTCACCGCCACCGACACCTGGAGCAGGAGACGCACGAGCACCTAGGGCAGCAGCCTCACCAGCACCTAGAGCAGCAGACTGGATACCGGGGTCAGGCAGCACACACAGGTGACAGGCACCCTCAGCACTAGTACACAATGCATACATGGCAGTGAGGATAGCATCATAGTCAAGAGCAAAGATATCTACCCTCTGACTAAGCAGCTCCAGCCAGGAGGGGAGCTCAGCGTCGTCGCCAAACTCTGTACGCCAAGCGTCGCTCAGACGGGCGAAGCAGCGGGACTCTGTGTGACCAGGGGTCCCGCAAGGCTGACCTGTCCGGACACCCGTGCGAATGACGTACGGGCAGCGAGCAGAACTCAGTGACCCTCCACTCTGAGCGTACCACTCGCGAAGCTGCTGGGGCGAAAGGGTCGCGCGCGAACGACGCTGCAGCTGCACCTGGCCACTACAAGAAGCTCCCGAACTACTCACTCCAGGACGGTTCCCACCACGGCCACCCCGACAACCCCAACTAGCGTACCACTCACGAAGCTGCTGGGGTGGGAGGGACTCACGCGGACGTCGCTGTAGCTGCAGCTGGCCACTGCCAGGAGTAGTAGTAGCAGTAGCAGCCGTAGTAGCAGCAGTGGCAGTAGTAGCAGCAGTAGCCGCAGTAGCAGCAGTAGCAGCAGTAGCACTAGTAGCAGCGCGGCCACCCCTATAACCCCAGCTAGCGTACCACTCACGAAGTTGTTGGGGCGTGAGGGACTCACGCGGACGGCGCTGGAGCTGCATCTGGCCACGCCAGGAGCAGCAGTAGTAAAAGAAAGAGCAGTAGCAGTAGTTGCAGCAGTAACAGTTGTACAGGCAGGGCAGTGCTCACCAGTGGCGAGAAGGACAGGCGTACGACGGAGGCGACTGCGAGGCTGCTACAGCGGCAGGGCGGGGCCGCGACCGCGACCGCGGCAGGAAGCTCCGCGGTTGTGCAGGGCAGGGACAGGGCCGCGACGGTCGCTGTTGCAGGGGCGGCTGCTCCAGGGTCCAGGGGCGGCTCCTGCAGTGGCGGCTGCTCCAGTGGCGGCCGCTCCAGAGGCCAGGGGCGGCTGCAGGTGCGGCTGCTCCAGGGGCCAGGGGCGGCTGCTGCAGTGGCGGCTGCTCCAGGGTCCAGGGGCGGCTCCTGCAGTGGCGGCTGCTCCAGTGGCGGCCGCTCCAGGGGCCAGGGGCGGTTGCAGGTGCGGCTGCTCCAGGGGCCAAGGGCGGCTGCTGCAGTGGCGGCTGCTCCAGGGGCCCGGCGCGGGGTAGGGCAGGGCGATGCGGCGGGCAGGGGCGACGCCGCGGGCAGGGGCGACGCGGCGGGCAGAGCGACGCGGTGGGCAGGGGCGACGTCGCTGGCAGGGGCGACGCGGCGGGCAGGGCGACGCGGTAGGCAGTAGGAGGGCGCGGCCGCGTCGACGGCAGGGCGGGGCCGCGTCCGCGTCGACGGCAGGGCGGGGCCGCGTCCGCGTCGGCGGCAGGGCGGGGCCGCGACAGTGACCTGACAGGGCCGCGACAGCGGCCTGACGGGGCCGCGACTGCGGCCTGACGGGGCCGCAACCGCGACCTGACGGGGCCGCAACCGCGACCTGACGGGGCCGCGACTGCGACCTGACGGGGCCGCGACTGCGGCCTGACGGGGCCGCGACCGCGACCTTACGGGGTCGCGCGCGGTCTGACGGGCCTGCAGAGGCTGCGTGCGGGCGGCGGGGGCCTGCAGTGGCAGCGCGCGGTCGGTGTGATCCTGTAGGGGCAGCGCGACAACCTGACGGGCCTGCAGGGGCGGCTCTCGGGCCTGACGGGCCTGCAGAGGCGGCTCAAGGGTCTGACGGGCCTGCAGAGGAGGCTCGGGGGCCTGACGGACCTGCAGGGGCGGCTCGAGGGCCTGACGGACCTGCAGGGGCGGCTCGAGGGCCTTACTAGCTCGCAGGGGCGGCACACTGGCCTAGGGCAGTAGGAGGCAGCGCAGGCAGAACGAAGGGTGGGGCGTGCGAGGGAGCACTCGCAGAGAAAGGCGCACGAGGGCGCACGTAAGGTAGGGCGCACGAGGGCGCTTCTAGCGGAATAGTGGGCCCGTAGTAGTAAGCGGTCCTAGGTGGCAACCTAGGCTCGTGATACCATGTTAGAATAACGAGGAATGGATGACTAAGGAATGAGTGTGATACAAATATGAAACCCTAGAATTGTGTACCCCTTAGTATCTAACCCGCTACAGCCTACACAGGCTAGACCATATAAGTCCGACATAAACAGTGTTCAATACTTCTCAAAAATCATACAATATATCGTAGTAATGGAGAATAAAAGATGAAAATAAAATTTGGCAAAATCGATCGTAAAGGGTTGCTTCGCAACCCAAAAAAAAAAAACGAAATAACCTAGACATCAGTGTTACCACTAAAAACTGGTACCCTGCTTTTCAGCATAAGAGGGTAAAAAACACTAATAAAAATGGGCCTGATGCCACCAGTGGCGCATCCGATCATTGGTCGGGTCAATTCAATGGCAGAATGCTCCAGGAGGAGAACGAGTTGCTGCCAGGTGGGCGGCTGAGACCACTGATGCTGCAGGCGGCAGTGCTTTGGGCGGCAACAGATGCTGTCATGCGCCTAACCTACGCCTCCAGCAGATGCTTGCTGCCAGCAGGCTCAAAAGTCTCCTCCCTCAGCTCACACTTCCCCGCCTGCACACAGAGGAAAGGTGGTTGGCACAGGGCAAAATGCATCAACATCTAAGAAAAAAAATGTTATATTTACATGCTCTAAACCTGAATGAAATACAAAATGCCATCTCAACCCCACAATTTCCCCTGCCGCCATTCCCCCTACCTCGCTCCCCTTTCCTCCCCCCCCCCCCCTCCCCCACACCTTGAGCTCGCGGATAATGCTCCCCCCGTCCGCTCCCGTCCAGCTCGCTCCCGTCCAGCTTGCTCCTCGAACCGCGCCAACTCAAGTCCTCTAAGGACCACGCCATAAACAATCATGCCACCAACGCTCTAACCTTTTGATCATAGCAGGACTCAACAGGTGGTTGCGATAACCACTGCCACATGCCCTTAGGCGGCATTCCTGGCATGGCATATGGCATGGCAGGCACATGCAAGTACTGTGGACCAGGTGCAGCCGCAGCACCAGCTGAACTAGCTCAACCACCACCACCACCAGCACCAGAGGAACCAGCAGCACCACCAGCAGCAGCAGCAGCACTACCAGCAGCAGCAGCACCAGCAGCAGCAGCGGCAGCACCACCACCAGCAGCAGCACCAGCAGCAGCACAACCAGCAGCAACAGCAGCAACAGGTGAAGCAGCAGAACCAGCAGTAGCACCAATGTTGTCTTGCACAGTGCGAGGGTGAGGGCAGTGAAGGTGCGATTGGGGATGGGAGAGAGGATGAAGCATCCCCCCAGGCATGAACGGTAAGGGCATCAAGCCCATGGGTGCTCCCATTGGAGCCAGCTTGCCCGGCTCACACACCGGATGCAGCATCACGGGCACCGCACCAGGCGAACCAGGCGCACACGGAGCAAACCCAAGAGGAGGAGGGGTAGCGGCTGTCTGCCGGGCGGCTGAAGAAACCACTGATACTGCTGCTGACGTGGCGGCGGTGGATTGGGCGGCACCGGATGCGGCCAAGCGGCGGACCTCGTCTTCCAGCTGCTGCTTGTTGGCCAGCAGGCGCGCCCTCTCCTCCCTCAGCTCACTCTTCTCCGCCTGCTCACAGGGGCAGCACACGGGAACAGGCAAGGGGTGACTTTTGAGTCGACAATGAAGTTTTCTGGCCATACGCACACGCAATGTGCGTACAGCCCAGGGCGCGAAATGCAGAAGGCAGGAGTCACAGATGGGAAGGCACAAGTGTGGCACGAGACTCAATACAGATGGAAATACAGATGGCCCTTCCTGCTTCCACAATTCATCAGTCCCTCCTATCGCGCACAGCACACCCAACCTCTCCTGCCAACCCTTCACCTCCCCCACCTCCTCACAACCCTCTCCACTCCCCCGACACCCTCCCCATCTCCCGCTCGTTGCCCCCCAAACGCACCTTGAGCTCTTGGATCTGCTCCCTCATGTGCTCTGCGGAGCCCCTCAGCTGCGCCGTCTCCCCTCAGACTCCCTTTCCCCCTTAGTTCCCCCCCCCCCCCCCCCCCCTCGCCTCACCTTGAGATCTTGGATCTGCTCGCTCATGTGCTCCGCGGAGCCCCTCAGCCGGCTCGTCTCCGCCCTCAGCTGCGCCAGCACGCGCACCGCGTCCACCAGAATGCTCCCCCTGTCCGCGCGAGCAAGCTCGCTCTGCTCCAGCGCCGGCGCCAACTCCTCGAACCTGCGGTAGGGGGGGGGGGGGGAGAGGGTGCGTTGGGAATGGGAGGAGAGGGAAGGGAGAAAAAACGCGCGTTGGGCGGAAGGGTGGCGCCGGGAAGTGATGGACCACAACAGTCACGGACAAAATGTCATCTCTGCAGGGTTCAAAAAAACGACCGTTTTTTGAAAATTTACCGTAAAAAACGGTATCATAAAAAACGGTCGTAAAAAACGGTTTAAAACGGTTCCAGGGGGTGTTTCCTGTTCAGCTAACAAAACGGTCACTTAGTGGGACCAAATTGAACCCGAAATGCAGCAGCATGAAGGGGACGGTCCCCTTCTTGCATGTATGCGCTTGTTGGCATGACTGAAAATGTTTTTGACCTTGTTTTTCTCTTTCTGTTCTTGGTAAACAGAGTACTCTAACAAAAAAACGGCCGTTTTTTTTTTAAATCACCGTAAAAAACGACCGTAAAATACGGACCGTATTTTACGAAAACCGTAATTTTGAACCTTGCATCTCTGGCTCCTGTTTGCTCCTGTTTGCTCCTGTCCAGAGACAGCACGAACTCCTCGAACCTGGAGAGTGGTGGCGGGAGGGGGAAGGTAACAAAGCACGGGATGCGGAAAACGAGAGGGAACGGCAGAGCTGAAAGGAAAGCAATCATAACCGACTGACAGGAAAGCAATCATAACCGAGTGAAAGGAAAGCAATCATAACCGAGTGAAAGGAAAGCAATCATAACCGAGTGAAAGGAAAGCAATCATAACCGAGTGGAAGGAAAGCAATCATAACCGAGTGAAAGGAAAGCAATCATAACCGAGTGGAAGGAAAGCAATCATAACCGAGTGAAAGGAAAGCAATCATAACCGAGTGAAAGGAAAGCAATCATAACCGAGTGAAAGGAAAGCAATCATAACCGAGTGAAAGGAAAGCAATCATAACCGAGTGAAAGGAAAGCAATCATAACCGACTGACAGGAAAGCAATCATAACCGAGTGGAAGGAAAGCAATCATAACCGAGTGAAAGGAAAGCAATCATAACCGAGTGGAAGGAAAGCAATCATAACCGAGTGAAAGGAAAGCAATCATAACCGAGTGAAAGGAAAGCAATCATAACCGAGTGAAAGGAAAGCAATCATAACGGGCTAAAAAAGGAGGCGCTGGGAAAGGATGCGGCTGATTTTTTTCATGAAAACCGAGTGATGGAGTTCCGACAGACAGCAGCCAGCAGGAAGCAGCAGCGACGCACCTGTCGTTGAGTCGGTCGCGGCGGATCTTCTCCCGATTGGCCTTGTTGCTGTTCGACTCGCTCGGCTCCTCTCGCTGCCTGGATACACACGCGCGAGACGCAGGGGGGTGTGTGAGGAGAGGCGGAATGCGCCAGGAGAGGGGAAGCAGTGAGGCGAGTTGTGAGATGCAGAAAGCCGAAACATTCTGAAATTTTAGTAATCAGATTGATTATCCACTAAACACCCATGGGAAATAACGATCGGTCAATAACGAGATTATGGAACGACACGATAGCGGCATAATTGCTTTCAGGACCAATGCGGTCACGGGTAAACTTCAGGCGAAAAGACTTGCCGTTTATGGGAGGCAGCGCCGCCAGTGCGGTATTCGTCGTCCTTGCGACTGCCGTGCGACGGGTTCTTGCCGCATTGCGACGACAGCCCTCTGCATTGCGACGCCGGCTCCTCGTCCGGGGCACGAGTAAACGTCCTGCACAAGGGGGAAGGGGAAACGGGCGACAAGGAGAGAAGCGAGGACCCGTTTGAGTGAGCAACGCCGGCCTAATCACGGCGAGGAGACACGAAACGGCACCGCAATGACGCGGCGCGCTATAGAGTTAGTACCCGTTACAGCGCTGAGCGTGATTGGGCGCAATCGCACGTACCTCTCGGAATCCTGACACGCGGAATCATGCTGCTCGGCCAGCATATTCTCTAGCAGTGTGGAACGCCCGTCACCGTCAACGTGAACGATGACGGAATCCGTCAGGTCGTTCATCCATTGACACTGGCTGGTAGGATACAACCCAAACAGCGCCGCCATCATCCCAAGAAAGTTTGGCGCATTTTCCTACCCCAAGGATACCTCCAGGTTTCCCCGCTGTGGGTTACCCAAAGGACTCCATCTAGGTTACCTCGAGGTTGCCCAGGGGCAACGTTCAGTTCGTGGTAACCTCGAGGGGTGACCCACAGGTTTCCGCAGAGACGCCCAAATGAAACCTCCACCCAACCTCGGCGGCGAATCACGTCCGAGCCGCTGCAGCGATAGCCCGACAACAGCATGGTCCATCCATCTCTGAACACTCCGAAACAGCATTCGTAACATTTACGGAATTAGCATCAATGCACTGATTCGTTTCGGAATGACTCGATACGCGCAGTAGTGCTGACGTGCTTGAAACGTGTAAATTATCCTCTATATGTGACGTTAAGTGCAATCTCCGTTATTGTTAGCTCCGATATTGATACTGTGCAAGTGTACTCAATGCATGTTATCATTTTCGACTCTCTATAAGCTGATTCGTAATACACCCAAAAAGTCGCTTCGTGATAGTCAATAGTCACTACAGCATGTCCGACATATAGAATTTACATGCGAGATTCGTAAATGACCCTAATTTATAACCCATACACGATAAAAAACCTCCATTTAGATAAACGGAAATGCAGGTTCGTTATAGCGGGTATGCGCTTGGGAAACATAGACTGGTTAGGCACTCCGGCACAATGATGTGAGTTGAGATCGCGGGGCTATTGATGGGCCGCTTGTGTGCCTCTCTGATTTAGTACATCATCCAGCTTGATTTCGGCCGTTGTTACTTCAACGCTTTCCACATAGTGAGGGCATCCACGGTTCACCACAACCTATCAACCTACTTTACCGCCAAACAGGCACTTAAACAACCCCCGGCGCTCCCCGTCTGTTTAACCCACGCATAGGACGAACGTAATCCTGGGACAAAGAGACCAACTACTTGAGAAGCGAGGGCGACAAACGTAACACTCGGCCCCCCTGCCACACACGGAAAACAGGGAAGGGAAAATAAGGCTTACGGAGTGAGTAAGATAGCCGTACCCTGCTATGTGGGCTATTAGTGCGTATACCAGTGAGTCGTAACCGGGTCTCGATGCAAAGAATGCGTAGCCGGAGTGCTGGGACAATGAATATACCATACCCTACACAGGAAAGGCAATGGTTGTTGAAGGCTTGAGCAGTTTTGCACGTTAATAAAACCAGATAAAACGCAACGAGGAGAAATCACGTACAACGGACCTGTTAAGTCGGGAACTAAGGTTCGATGCAACCGCTCATCCGTCGACCATGTGTGTCGCGTGGCAACGATACTTGTGCTACCGCCTGCAGAAAGGTCAACAGAACAACACACGGATGCCTAAGCTTGGGTTTAGCAAACACATAACTGTCAAAAACCGGCGGCGTTTAGGACAAACAGACGAGAAAAGACTTACGTCGTGACCCATGAAACGGACGTCCACTGCACATGCGCTGCGCTGTCCACTACATCAGCTAAAACGCCCACGATGAGTCGAACCCCATGCGATTTGGGTGCGCGATAGTCTAGTCCCTGCGACAAGAAACAGACACGCGTAGTCACTGTAACGCAACAGTAAGAGAAAATCATCAATTCGACGGCAGGCAATCGGTACGACAGGATAAGTTGCTCTCAAGGGGCGGAATAGCATGCGCGCAATAAACAGACCCCCGCAGACTACGATGCGAACAGGAGATTGCGACGGAAGCATAGAACACGGAGCGGCACTGCGGTGGACAGCTGCTGGTTAACCTACCTTACGTTAAACGCGATAACGAGACCTTGGAGTGGGCAGGAAAGTCCAGAGGGTTGCGCGGCTGTATGAGAAAGACATAACGCCATCAACGGGATAGCAAGACAGTTTGAAGAGAATAATGACTGGTGCGTCATGACGATGGGTAATTCATAGCCATCAAGAGTGGTGGTGAGTAGAGAAGAGAAACGGGGGGTGGGTAGAGGTGGTTCGACGCCACTTCGGATTGGCTGACTGCTGATACGCTGCCACATACGCTTACCCATCACAACAGGTGGAATCGTGTAAAACACTAGGCAGTGATAAGAAATGAGGAATGAATGAACCAGCACAAGGTTGGGTACAAGTAGGAAACCCTAGGAAACTGTACCCCATAGTGTCTACCCCACTATAGCCTAGACAAGCTATATGATATGAGTTTGACACACCCCCATAGGCAAAGTGGGGGAGAACAAGAGGTCACAAGACCAGTCAAGCAAAGCAAAGCAAGCTCAGGGTGGATCACAACGTCACCACACAATCCGAGCACAAGAGCAAGGCCACAAGGCCAGTTCACATGCAAGATCATATATAAAGGTAAACAGGCAAGTGCAGGTATAGAAAGATCACACTACAAGCAAGGTCAAGAAGTGAGCAAGTGAGGCCAAATAGGCACAAGACCTAGCATCGTACAGAAGCGCTGATGATCACCAGGCGGAAGTGCCTTGGTAAAGATATCAGCAGTGTTGGCCTCAGAGGCCACGTAAGCAAGGCGCAGCTGACCACGCTGCTGCAGCTCACGAGCAAGGAAGTAGCGAAGAGCAATGTGCTTCGTTCTGTGCTCCAGTCTGTGCTCCCGACACAAGGCCAGCATGGCCTTGTTGTTTACGTACAGAACTGGAGGAGAACGAGGCGGCTCTCCTAGGTCAGTCAGCAGGTAGGTGAGCCAGCGTAGCTCCTGTGCAGCCATGGCTCCCCCGTAGATCTCAGCCTCACAGCTGGAGCCGAGAACAGAAGACGAGCGGGTAGACCGCCACGAAACAGAGCCAGAACCAAGGCTGAAGGTGTAACCCTGTGACGACCGCTGCGTAGCCTGGTCGTCAGCCCAAGAAGCGTCTGCGTGACCTGTGAGGACCACTGGACGTCGCCCTCCAAGCACTAGCCCCATGCCCGACGTACTGCACAAGTAGCGCAACACCCTCTTCGCTGCAGCCATGTGCTCTGGTCGGTGTCTCCCAGGAGCAACATAGCGTGCCAAGATGCTAAGAGGGTATGCAAGGTCAGGTCGTGTGCAGGTCATCAGGTACATGAGGCAGCCAACAAGCTCTGGGTACGGGCCACTCGGCTCTACGGACTCATCCGAAGGCAGAGCTGAGAGCGAGTGGCGAGTAGACAGAGGAGTGGCCTGAGGCGAGGAGTACATGAAGTCGAAGCGCTGAAGGACCTGCTGCACCATGTGTGACTGAGTCAGGGTAATGGTACGCTGTGCTCTGTCCCGGGTGATCTGCAAGCCAAGGTAGCTGCGCAGTTCATCCAGGTCTGTGCACGTGTGTCTCTTCTGCAGCTCGGACTTCACGTGGGCGAGTCCAGCAGTGTCAGCAGTGGCAAAGACCAAGTCGTCGACGTACACGAGGATGTAGAACGGCGGCAAAGAGGTGTCGGTGCGCAGAAACAGCGACGGGTCGGCTGTAGAAGGTGCAAACCCAAGAGCCGCAAGTGTAGTCCTCAGTGTGTCGTGCCACTCACGGGGCGCCTGGCGGAGACCGTAGACTGGCCGCCGGAGGCTCCACTGGGTACCAGGGGGAAACGACCCAGTGAAGCCAGGTGGGCGGCGCAGCCAGATCTCCTCGTGCAGGCTGCCCTGCAGGAAAGCTGTGCTGAAGTCAAGAGAGTGAAGCTCGTAGTCGCGCTGAGCGGCTATGTGCAGCAGCACCCGAAGAGTGGTCATCTTCGGGGTGGGAGAGAAGGTCTGAAAGTAGTCAACTCCCTGCCGCTGACTGAAGCCTCGAGCCACTTAACGCGCCTTGAAGACAGGCGGAGAACCCGGCGGCCGCTTCACCTTGAAAATCCACATGCCACTGACGATGTTCGCCCCAGGTGGGGGAACCTCGTCGACGTAGGTGCCTGTGGACTTCCAGGAAGCCATCTCTGCGTCCATGGCTGACTGCCACTGAGAGGAGTAGGGACCCTCGATCGCCTCAGCGTACGATCGAGGAGTCGGGATGTCTGGTGCATCCGGGTCTCCCTCAGGGGCAATCAGCGTGGACACGAGATGAGGCAAAGCAGCAGCAAAACACTGGAACTCCTCCTGCCTGTCCTCAAGGACGTCCGTGCTAAGAGCACACTCACCCCCGACGGACGGAGGACAGACAGACTCAGACTTAGCAACAAGACTAGTAGCGAAGTCCAGACGACAGCGAGCAGCAAAGTCGACAAGCTCAGCAACTAGGGCCGACGCAGCAGTGGACTCAAAGGAAGGGTCAGTGACAGCAGTAGCCAGGAGACGCGTGACAGTAGGACTGGCAGCACGAAGAGAGTCAGACTCCGGGTCAGCAAGAGCAGGAAGAGAGGACTCTGGAGGAGACGGCAACGGGACACGCAGAGGAGCAGTGGAAGGACGCAGAGCCATCTGGTGTGTGCCTGGGACCGCAGGAGGACGCGGACGCGGAGCACGACGACTAGTGCGAGCAGCACGAACAGGCGACGCAGGACGAGACGCAGGCTCACGATGCTCAGCAAGACCTCTAGTAGGACCAGTGTAGGGAGAAGGAGCAGGTAGGGGGGAGGCGGGCTGTAACTGTGACTGCGACTGGACAGGCTGTGGACACTCTAAGGGAGGAGCAGGACCAGTAGAGGCCGGGAGACCAAGAACCTGCTCAAGGAGCGGAACGAAGTACGGCCTCGGCCGCGCAGCGCCTCCAGAACCAGCAGGGACAGCACCAGTACCCCCAGCGGCAGCACCAGCGCCAGTAGCACCTCCAGCTCCAACAGCGCCAACTCCAGCATCCTCAGACGCACCAGCACCAGCAGAACCACCAGCGCCAACACCCCCAGCAGCTCCAGTAGCTCCAGTAGCACCAACTCCAGCAGGACCGGCAGCTCCAGTACCGCCAGCAGCTCCAGCAGTACCCCCAGTCCCAGCAGCTCCAGTACCGCCAGTACGAGCACCTCCGGGACCAGCAGCAACAGTAGTACCTCCAGCTCCAGCAGCACGGCTCCAGCGCCGGGCAAACCACTCGCGCAGCTCCTGCGGAGAGAATAGCTCCCGCCTCGACGAAGCACCGCGAGAGGCCACACGAGCAGACCCAGCACCCCCAGGCTCCGCACCCCCAGGCTCAGCACCCCCAGGCTCAGCACCCCCAGACTCAGCACCCCCAGACTCCGCACCCCCAGGCTCAGCACCCCCAGGTTCAGCACCCCCAGACTCAGCACCCCCAGACTCAGCACCCCCAGGCTCAGCACCCCTAGCAGCACCAGAGTCAACAGCTACCTCGACAGGCTCGACTGCGTCTACCTGGGACACACCTGACGGGGCAGGACCCTGAGGGGGGAGGGGGTCTACCGGGGGAGGACCTGGCGCAAGGAAGAGCGGCGGCGGGGGGAGGGGCGCAGTGCGGTAGGGGAAGAGACGGTAGTAAGGCACCGACTCGTCGAAGGTGACGTCCTGGGAGGACAGAACACGGCGCGAGGTGGGGTGGCAAAACTGCCAACCAGGCGCGTCTGGGGGGAAGCCAAGGAAGACGCAGGGAACAGCACGGGGGGACAGCTTGTCCGCAGACAAGTCGCGGACAAACGCCCGAGATCCCCAGACCCGAAACGCAGACGCGTCGCCAACCTTCCCCGTCCACCGCAAGGTGGGGGAGGTCTCTGGCAAGGAGACCCGGGGCTGAAGGTTGAGCTGATGCGCTGCGTACTGAACTGCAAACGGCCACAGGAAATGGGGTCCGCCGCATGGATCATGGACGTACGAGCGACGTCCATGACCACGCCAATGCGGCGCTCAGCAATCCCATTTTTCTGTGGAGAGGCCGGAAGCGTGAAGGTCTGGCGGATGCCCTGTGCACGACAGAAGGCTCCCAGACGGGCAGAGGAAAACTCCCCGCCTCTGTCAGAGTGCAGACGCAGAACAGGAAAGTCCGAGCCGAAACTCTCTCTGAGCTGGAGACGAGCTGCGCGGATCCAGTCAATCAACACCTCAGGGACGTCACCCTTGCTGCGCAAGGGGAAGACCGTGGTGTAACGCGAGTAGTCGTCAACCACCAACAGGAAGTAACGCTCGTGACCCTGGCCACGGACGCGGGCGGGGCCCCACACGTCCATGTGAAGAGTCTGCAGCGGAGCCTCTGTCGGAGGAAACTCGGAGGAGTGAGGGGCGGTGCGCTGTCGCCCCTCGACGCAGGGGACGCAGGTAGGGGCAGGCCCCGGAGGTAGGGGAGGGAGAGACCGGGGGAGACCAGAGACAAGGACACGGGAGGCCATGCCGCGGAGACGAGGCAGGGAGGGGTGACCAAGGCGGTGGTGCCAAAAGAGAGTCTGGTGGGACAGGAGACGACACGAGCAGGGAGCAGACTCAGGACCAGACCTGACGCAGCTACCTGACTAGACTCAGCAACCGGAGGAGACTCAGTAGTCAGTGTGTACAGGCTCGACCCCGGCCGACGGGTCAACGTGGCCAAGTGTCGGCCCGTCCGCGCACACGTACAGTGGGTCACCCGCTGACTCGCAGGAGTGAACTGGTCAACCCCCCGATCCTGTAGATCAGCACCACTCACCAAGTTCGTAGAGAACGGGGGGAGGTAGAGACCTGACAGGGTGCCAGAGGGGGCTGCCGGACAGGGTAAGACAGTGGAGAAGCGAGCAAGGACAGGACCCCCAGAGGGGTCCGCCAGGGAGACCGCAACCGGCCGACTGAGCGGCGTAAGCGTGGTGCGGTCTCGAAAGAAGGAGCGGGAAGCACCCGAGTCAAGAGTGAAGGTGTGTAAGGCCTGAGCCGACGTGGTACCTGAGAGAGCAGACTCACCAGCACCTGGGGCAGCAGACGTACTAGCACCTAGAGCAGCAGCCTCACCAGCACCTAGAGCAGCAGCCTCAATGCCCGGGTCAGGCGGAACACACAGGTAACAGTCACCCTCATCACTAGTAGGCAATGCATACATGGCAGTGAGGATAGCATCATAGTCAAGAGTATAGATATCTACCCGCAGCCGAAGCAGCTCCACCCAGTCGGGGAGCTCAGCCGCGTCGCCAAACTCCGTACGCCAGGCGTCGCTCAGACGGGCGAAGCAGCGGGACTCTGCGTGACCAAGCGTCCCGCAAGGCTGACCAGTCCGAGCACCAGTGCGAATGACGTACGGACAGCGAGCAGTACCCCGTGACCCGTCACGCTGAGCGTACCACTCACGAAGCTGCTGGGGCGAAAGGACCGCGCGCGGACGACGCTGGAGCTGCACCTGGCCACTACAAGCAGCTGCCGAACTACTTACTCCAGGACGACTCCCACTACGGCCACCCCGACAACCCCAACTAGCGTACCACTCACGAAGCTGTTGGGGGGTGAGGGACTCACGCGGGCGACGCTGCAGCTGCACCTGGCCACTACAAGCAGCTGTGGAACTACTCACTCCAGGACGACTCCCACTACGGCCAGCCCGACAACCCCAACTAGCGTACCACTCACGAAGCTGTTGGGGGGTGAGGGACTCACGCGGGCGACGCTGGAGCTGCATCTGGCCACGCCAGGAGCAGCAGTAGCAGCAAGCGCAGCAGTAACAGCAGTACGGGCAGGGTAGTGCTCACCAGTGGCGAGAAGGGCAGGCGTACGACGGCGGCAACGGCGAGGCCGCTACCACTGTAGGGCGAGAGCTCCGCGGCAGCTGCAGGGGTGGCTGCTCCAGGGGCGGCAGTTGTAGGGGCGGCTGCTCCAGGGGCGGCTGCTCCAGGGGCGGCTGCTGCAGGGGCGGGTGCTCCAGGGGCGGCTGCTGCAGGGGCGGGTGCTCCAGGGGCGGCTGCTGCAGGGGTGGCTGCTCCAGGGGCGGCTGTTGCAGGGGCGGGTGCTCCAGGGGCGGCTGCTGCAGGGGTGGCTGCTCCAGGGGCGGCTGCTGCAGGGGCGGCTGCTGCAGTGGCGGCTGCTCCAGGGGCGGCTGCTGCAGTGGCGGCTGCTCCAGGGGCGGCTCGGCTGCTGGGCGACTCGGCTGCTGGGCGGCTCGGCTGCTGGGCGGCTCGGCTGCTCGCTAGGGGCGGCGACGTGGCCGGGTAGGGGCGGCGACGGGGCCGCTAGGGGCGGCGACTGGGCCGCGTAGGGAGGGGAGCGGCGACGGGGCCGCTAGGGGCGGCGACGGGGCCGCGTAGGGGCGGCGACGAGGCCGCGTAGGGGCGGCGACGGGGCCGCGTAGGGAGGGAGGCGGCAACAGGGCCGCTAGGGGCGGCGACGGGGCCGTGTAGGGGCGGCGACAGGGCCGCGTAGGGAGGGAGGAGGCGACGGGGCCGCTAGGGGCGGCGACGGGGCCGCGTAGGGGCGGCGACGGGGCCGCTAGGGGCGGCGACGGGGCCGCGTAGGGGCGGCGACGGGGCCGCGTAGGGAGGGGAGCGGCGACGGGGCCGCTAGGGGCGGCGACGGGGCCGCGTAGGGGCGGCGACGGGGCCGCGTAGGGAGGGAGGCGGCGACGGGGCCGCTAGGGGCGGCGACGGGGCCGCGTAGGGGCGGCGACGGGGCCGCTAGGGGCGGTGACGGGGCCGCGTAGGGGCGGCGACGGGGCCGCGTAGGGAGAGAGGCGGCGACGGGGCCGCTAGGGGCGGCGACGGGGCCGCGTAGGGGCGGCGACGGGGCCGCGTAGGGAGGGGAGCGGCGACGGGGCCGCTAGGGGCGGCGACGGGGCCGCTAGGGGCGGCGACGGGGCCGCGTAGGGGCGGCGACAGGGCCGCGTAGGGAGGGAGGAGGCGACGGGGCCGCTAGGGGCGGCGACGGGGCCGCGTAGGGGCGGCGACGGGGCCGCGTAGGGGCGGCGACGGGGCCGCGTAGGGGCGGCGACGGGGCCGCGTAGGGAGGGGAGCGGCGACGGGGCCGCTAGGGGCGGCGACGGGGCCGCGTAGGGGCGGCGACAGGGCCGCGTAGGGAGGGAGGCGGCGACGGGGCCGCTAGGGGCGGCGACGGGGCCGCGTAGGGGCGGCGACGGGGCCGCTAGGGGCGGCGACGGGGCCGCGTAGGGGCGGCGACGGGGCCGCGTAGGGAGAGAGGCGGCGACGGGGCCGCTAGGGGCGGCGTTGGGGCCGCTAGGGGCGGCGACGGGGCCGCGTAGGGGCGGCGACGGGGCCGCGTAGGGAGGGGAGCGGCGACGGGGCCGCTAGGGGCGGCGACGGGGCCGCGTAGGGGCGGCGACGGGGCCGCGTAGGGGCGGCGACGGGGCCACGTAGGGAGGGGAGCGGCGACGGGGCCGCTAGGGGCGGCGACGGGGCCGCTAAGGGTGGCGCGAGGGGCCGTGAGAGGGGCCTCTAAGAGAGCTCGACAGAAGGGCGGCCCACAAGGCGCGCCTCGGGTAGGAGCGACTGGCGCTCCGGTCAGAAAAAAAAAAGTTTCAGTGGTGGGCCCAAGGAAGCGTTCCCACTAGGGAACCTGCTCTATACCATGATAAGAAATGAGGAATGAATGAACTAGCACAAGGTTGGGTACAAGTAGGAAACCCTAGGAAACTGTACCCCATAGTGTCTACCCCACTATAGCCTAGACAAGCTATATGATATGAGTTTGACAGGCAGTGATAGGAAACACGTAAAATGCAATAGCATATGGTAGGGTAGGAAAATTCCTGCACAATATAACTATCTGCACATTGCCAAGCAACAAAAAGGGAACTGGGTGGTTTTACAACTCTAACACATAGGAAGGCGCAGAAACTTCCAAAACCAGAACCAACTGCCAAACATATGCTTCATCCACGTGAACCACTACACAAAAAGGTCTATATCCTCCACTTGTAACAAGAATAAGCACTACAGCTCCCACCCACGCAAAGAAGATGCTACCCATCTTCCTGAGAGAAGCACTCAAGCAACGGCTGCAGGCACATGGTTCCCCGATCGGTCAACGCCCTCAAGGTCTTCAATCCCGTCGGTAGAGATCAGAATTTTCCCACTGCGAGAAAAAGCCCATGCCTTCTCGGACGCATTGTACCAGGGTCCGCTGCCGTTTACGGAGGGTGCCATGATAGCTGCCCTGCACCACGCCGTGACCTTCCTGAAATACTCTACAGTCAACCTTCCATTGATGGCAGCACTGTGCTCCAGGTCCTTGCCGTTGTTCAGGATGCGGTACTCGACCTACACGAAGGAAATAACGTGGGCGTGTTAAACTACTAATGACTGCAATAGGCAGCACAACCTCAACAGATGCTTCAGGTGCCAGTCACACGATGGAGAGCTACCCACGCAAACATTAGAACAGCACCCTGTATTCCCAAAATCCACTTACCCCTGCGAGATAGTAGGCGATGTGGTAGAGCTTCACAACGGCAGGCTCAGTCTTGAACTTGAAGAGAGAGATGAAGATGCCCGACTCGAAGGCTGGGTGTGCGAAGGGGAGACCGCCTGCCTCTGGTGCGCGGATCCACGTGTGGAGGCCATGGCTTGTAGCATCTGCACCCATGATTCGTTGAACCTGGTTAGAATTGTCTCATGCACGGAGGAAGTATGCAGCAACACAAGCATAGCTTACCTGGAGCATACCGAGCAGCGAAGTCGGTAAAGGTATCCTTCTCGCCTTGGACTAGAGGCTTTTCAGCGCATGAAGAGCGGGGCAGTGAGAAAGGGAGGCCAAACCAAATGAAGGTCCACGCTCGGGCCTGGTCCAGGGTGTTTGCGCGGATCTTGGCCAACTTTTTCATCAAAAAGTCACGACGCTTCGTATCGTTCCGCAGCACGATGTGGATCCGAGTCCGCGTCAGTTCGGAAAACTGTGACATGCAGTCAACGAAGGCATGCTCGATGTATTCCTCAGCCGGCCACATGCTCATGCGATGTGACGGCGTGCGGAAAATCAGCTTCACGCAAACATCACAGACCAGTTTCTGTAGGGAAGATGCGGTGGGTGGGTAGGGAGGCGAGCTTCTGACGTGCATACAAGCATAGGGGATGGGGAGGTGAGTTTCAGACCTGCTCACAAGCATAGGAGAAGGGAGGTGAGTTTCAGACCTGCTCACAAGCATAAGAGAAGGGAGGTGAGTTTCAGACCTGCTCACAAGCATAGGAGAAGGGAGGTGAGTTTCAGACCTGCACACAAGCATGGGAGAAGGGAGGTGAGTTTCAGACCTGCTCACAAGCATAGGAGAAGGGAGGTGAGTTTCAGACCTGCTCACAAGCATAGGAGAAGGGAGGTGAGTTTCAGACCTGCTCACAAGCATAGGAGAAGGGAGGTGAGTTTCTGGCCTGCTCACAAGCATAGGAGAAGGGAGGTGAGTTTCTGGCCTGCATACAAGCATAGGGGATGGGGAGGTGAGTTTCAGACCTCCTCACAAGCATAGGAGAAGGGAGGTGAGTTTCAGACCTGCACACCAGCATGGGAGAAGGGAGGTGACTTTCAGACCTGCATACAAGCATAGGAGAAGGGAGGTGAGTTTCAGACCTGCTCACAAGCATAGGAGAAGGGAGGTGAGTTTCTGGCCTGCATACAAGCATAGGAGAAGGGAGGTGAGTTTCAGACCTGCATGCGGTGGCGTACATCAAGCCTTGGAAGGAGGCTGGCGTTGACCAGCTCACTGGGTGTGTGAAGCTCGAGGAAGTTGAGACAGCGGATGCCTGCGTGGTCATTCCTATTGCTAACCTTCGTCGTGTTTAGTCCAGTCGTTCGATCGACGGGGGGTGTGGCTGTTGAACAAGTGGGCAGATGGCCTGCGTAAGGGCGGTGTTTGAGGTGTAAAATGGTGGTAGTTTGCCATGGTCGGAAGTTTAAGCTATACTCCATCCTTTTAGGTAGGTACATGTTAGCGTGCCTCTCTTGACGGGTGTTGTGACTGTAGCTTATGAGGATCTTTGACTGATGGGGTGACTATAACTCAGACTCATTACGTCGTGCATGCTGCATGCTCATAACTGTCCTTCTCATTGCAAAATGGTGAGGACGTTATGGTCACTAGCATAGTGACTATGGTTATGGTGGTACGAACAAAGGTGGAACAGAATGTGAGTTTCTGTTTGTAACCTAACAGGGTGGTTTTAAACGAACCACATTGCATTCTGTATACCCTTATGTGCTAGACTCAAACTATGTAATTACAGCGTTCAAGAGAAATTAAATTGGGATGGACCATAACGGAATTCCCGCTTTGAACATTGACACGACAACAGACCAGTTCGGTTGCCGAAGCTGACGCCGGAGCTCCGTCCGAAGCTGGGGGGTAACCTCTGGGTTACCACGAATTGAGCGCAACCATGATTGGTCAACGACATCGTACCGAAATAAGGTACGCGCGCATAAACATTTCGCCATGATCGCCTACCATCAAAGGTGACCTCCGGGTGTCTTGGGGGGAACTTCGGGGTAACCAACTCAGCGTTGCCCCGAGGTATCCTTCATTTTCCCAGCGATTTCGACCTTCTGATTTTTCGGATGATGAGGGTGCGAAAACCGGCGGAAAAGGCGGAAAGAGCGGAAAGAAAGGGCTTTCGGCGGAAGTAAATTCAGCGCCTGGCGGAAGAGGCGGGAATGACGGTGAACGCGGCGCGAAGCGCTTCGCTGTTTGGCGAGTCGGGTGGATGAGGGAAGTCTAAAGTTTTGTTCAAGTATCTGGTGACTGGATGAGGAGTGACGGGAGGCGATTGGTGACGGGAGGCGATTGGTGAGGGGAAGCAGGACGGATGGACAGAAAAAAATTAGTGTCACTGCGGAGTTGCAAGCCAAGGTGCGGCGGACTGAAAGCCTGTCAGAAGCGTTCAGGTTTGAGACTAAATCAGTCGAGAATGACGTGATGTAGAATAAGGGTGGGAGTAGAGGCGGCAAGACAAGAAGCACGATGCAAAGCAGGAGCGTCGCTGTCTGCCGTGCACGTGCGCTCCAAGCTCGGTTTTGCTGCTCCAGTGACATCATGTTTCCTCTCTCCCCCTGCACATTAGATATTAGATAAAGACCAGATATTGCTGCCGCCACCGCCCAGTAGTAAGGGTAGGATGGGATAACGTCCGACACGTGACGCGACGCGAGCCGCCAACTCAACGACCGTACGATTGGCGGAGCAAGCCACGTCACCCACCTGGTTCACACCAACGAATAACAGCAAGAGAGAAAGCGATAAGGCAGCAAAAGGCCTCGCCTACAAGCCGCTTGCAGGCGCCTGCCGCAGCTGCTAGTGCTGCGGTGGTGAAGCGACGTAAAGTAAAGAGTGTAGCGAATCGTCGTGTCGTGGTTGGTCAAGAACGAGGGAGGCGGAAAGGGGAAAGGGGGAAGGTGGGGGGGGGCAGGGGAGGGGGGAGGGGGGGGGGGGGTTGGGGAGGGCTCTGAAGGGGGAACGTCCCTCCTCACTTCGTCTTGACATTCTCCTACACACCTTCTCTCCTCCACACATACCTTATCTTTATCATTAGCAGATGTCACAAAACCTATCTGTGCCTCTTCGAAATACCGTGAGTAGCGTATGCACCGTCGGAAAACGCTGCGTCGCCTATCTCTTGACGTTGCGCCACCTTGCTTACCTCTCCCTATTGGCTTACGATGAGGGGACTTTTGCGTGACTCAAGGGTCACAATCAAAAAGTGGTGACGATGAGGCCCCAACCAAACCAATCCCCAACGCGCCGCCGCCTTTTCAAGATTCGTGTCCTCCCCCTCCTCCCCCCTCCTTGGTTCACCCTCTCCACCCCCTGTCTCCCCCTTCCATTACGACTGTGCGAATGTGTTCCATCCCCTTTCCCCCTTGCCAGAACTTGAGGAGATTCCGAGCTAACTAGTGAAGGTTGGGATGGGTGGGTCGGGCCCAAACCAGATCAGACCGGGGAACCGAACCTGTCGTCACCCACTCTAGACAGGCTGAGGGTTCTCCTCGTCTAGTACGCACGGCCCGGGTCCGAACCGAAGGGGGCTGAGCTGATGGCCTTGCCTAGGCGACGTCACCCGGGCCACACAAGGGAAACCAGTCCAGATCAGACCGGAGAACAGAGACAGCCGTTCCTCAATACCCCCGCTACAGTGAAGATTAAGCTCTGCGACGAACCGATAACGACAGAACGGCATTTCACGACAGTTGCGTGTGCTGTGCTGGCAGCAACAATGTGTGACGCGGATTTCTGATTAGTCCTTACAAAATCCGAAGTGGCTGGGAAATCTAAAGTACCTGAAAAAAGCCAAAGGAACCATCAAAGCATGGCCGCCCACAGTTGTAAGGTAGAGCGACTGTAGAGCTGTAACTGCAAAATGCACATACTGTATGGAACTGTACACTTCATACTTCCATCAATCAGAAGATGTGGAGAGCATTTCTACATGGGAAAATATGCCACTCTTAATTAACAAAGGTCTCCATTATATTTCTGGTTAAAAAAATCGAATACGGTCTACAAAGGGTCTTTTCACGTGTCTGATGAAACATTTCACGGATTCAACTGGGAAAAAAATTACGCGAATGGTCATAGATGAAACTCCCGCCCAAAAAAGATAATACCCGAGAGGAACAGGCCCCAAAATGTCAGGGTATTTTACCCTGATTGCCCTGACTGGCGGCCGCTTTTTTTTTAAGTACCCTAACGCAGTCAGACTCCCAGGCTTCAAACACTGACTGGAAATTTGTTTGAATTTTTTTTACCCTTATAGAATCAAAGTTCGCGTTTCGTTCCCCTGACTTCATCAGTGTTCTTTCCCACTTACCCTGATACCGAGTTCCTCGAAGCGAGGATTCTGCTACACTATACATACACTGCACCTGTGATGCGGTGCCACTCTCCCATCTTGTCGCACCCGCCCTATGGTGAAAAACTGCCAAACCCCCCCACTGACCCCAACGTTGCACCCATTGGTGCATTTGGCAAGAATCGTGCCAGCGCACCCGTGTTTGCTGCCAATACAGCTCATAGTCCCTGCCAACTGTGGCTGTTTTTGCCACAGCACGGCAAAACTGGCGCGATGCGTGGCTCGTCTTGCCCAGTGCTGCAGATGCCACGCCATCACGTAACAGCCTGTACCTGCCATGGTTTCCCTCGCTGCATGTACAGTTTTTCGCGGTGCGGAGGGGGTCCTCCATCCTTCCTTTCCAACCGGAAATCGTCTCTCTCACTTCTCTCTCTGCACTTCCCCGAGTTCTCACGGAGTAGCACCAGCCAGTCATGCCAGCCGAGCAAGAGCCCGATTCGGAACCGTCTGGGGGCCAAAGAAACGGGCTCTCAGTTCTTGGCGTTCTTCCCAAGATTTCTGATAATTTCACCGTTCCCATCGCACAGCCGCCTCGTGACGCCTCGCCCGTGCGAAGCGTCGGCTATGTGTTTGCAGTCGAGCGGCCCACTTCTCCTAGTGCTGTTGAGCCGCACCTGTCGCTGGTTCTTGTTCCTGGCGGCGATGAAGGCAGCTCAAGGCCTTCTACTGCGTCCCCGTCGACCGTGAACAGCACGCCGGGCAAAAGGCCGAGGATCGGGGTGAAATACAGTCAGCAGAGGCTCTGGGGCGCACCGCCACCAAAGAACGATGCATCACCAACGCGCACCGAAGCTCGTGCCGATCCCAAACCACCAACCGAAACCGCTGAAGCTGAGTACGCAGCGTTCAAGCACAGGTACGATACTGAGTGGGCAGGGAAATTCGAATGGTTACGGCTACATCGTCAGACCAACGGGAGACCTTCGCTGAAATGCAGTGTCTGCATGAAGTACGGCGATCCTACCACTCGCACGAGCTACGGCGTGAAGGGTGAGGGTGGCCGTGACTTGCAAATTGGAACCATCCGTGTTCACTCATCCACCCGAGCACATAAACAGGCGCTGGAGAGCGAGGCTCGGTCACTTGCAGCAAAGGAGAAGCAAGTGACTTTGACAAGGTGGCAGGAGACGGATGCGTCAACTCGCCACATCATCCGCTGCCTGCATATCGCGATGTTCGTCTGCAAGGCCGACGCACCCATCGCGATGTTCGTCCCCCTCTGCTGGTTTCTCGCTAAGGAGGGACTTCCAGATCTTCCCCCCAACGGCGGCTACGGTGCATACTACACTGAGTAC